>OZ023180.1:15114851-15714851 GCA_963995505.1 Hypericum androsaemum
AGAAGCGACTCACCATGGCTCGGATTGGCTGGTTTCTCCTTTTTCTTGAACGGCGAGCTCTGGACGCCAAGCTCGACAATGACAAGAGAGCTGAAGATGCCAGCTTGACCGGTACCACCTGACCTCTCTGGTACTGAACGCGGCCGCCAGCAGATGGCCCACCCGGTCAGTCCACCAACGAATCTCCCTCCCTCCGTACCCCTTGTTCATCTCTCCCCTTCTCTAATAACAACTACCAATAAAACATGACCAGCCAGAGGAGTTGAAGGAGGTACGCGCCACCGGAGGAGCTGGTGGTGGGTCCCCCCTCGGACCTGATCGTGGGGAGGAGCTGAAGGGAAATCCTGAGCCCGCCAAGGCCATGAGCTCCTTCATGTCGCCATCGAGGTTGATTAGAGGAGAGGGGAGTCGCCATCGTGGTCGATTGGAGGAGAGGAGAGTCATCGTCGGGGTCGATTGGAGGAGAGGGGAGTCGCCGTCGCCGTCACGACCAAAGCTCGAGCATTTCTGTCTTCGCCTAGTTTCTCTGGGTTTGTGGTCTAAAGTTTGGATCTTTGTTGATGGGGTGGTGGTTCAGGTTTGGTATCTGATGCGTTCCATTTGAAGCTTGTTGATGATGATGTTGGATTCATTTTTTGTTCATGAGAGAAGAAGAGATGATGTTAGCAATTTTTTTTTGTTCTAAGGATATTTTTGTCATTTCAATGACAAAAAATGAAAAAAATTCATTTAGGGACCCGAAAGTATAATAAAAGCAAACTAGAGGGACGTCGGCGTGTATTTTACAAACAGGGGGACTTTTGAGTATATGTAAACAAACCCGAAGAATTTAAAAATAATTTTCCCAATAATAATTAAGCCGATTAATCCAATATCGGGTAAAATAAAAACTTAAGAGTAATTACTCCTGCACATTGAGAATGCCAGCGTCATAACAGTAAACATCAACCGTTTTAGCAATCAATTGATTGATCAACGTAATAAACTTTTCCATCTAACCTATTAGAATAAAATTCGAACAGAAAAGTAACCAGTGCATTATATTAAATTTGGTTTGGCAGACTCTCCAATTTATTTGACCAAGTCCACGAATGCACTTCATATTATTTTTCAAGTATAAACACTAATGTCGTGATACTTAGGTTATGTTTGTGTTGTTTGTCGGAGTTGGTGTACTTGATTAGGATCACTTCAGTCGAGGCAAGTGTTGGACACTTTCTCCGTAAGACGAGATTGCCCCGTATATTTCAGTGCGCTACGGGCTAAGGCAATCGTCCCCAAGATACAACGACTGTTTAGGGCATTTCCAAGAACGTTGTACACGTATCTCGAAACTTTCGGGTCAATCCTTATATACCCAGAACTTTCGGGACTCTTTTCTAGATGAAGAACGGGGGGAGAGGAGAAGACAACAATGCTAGGAAGTGCATGTGCTGCTGGGATGAGGAAATGGCAAGGGAGGCACGCCTATTTATAGGCTGGAGGAGACAGGCAGCCAGCCACCCCGAAGAGACGCGTCCGCTCGGCCAACAGGCTGACTGGCTGCGCTCGTGGCCCTTCGGTGGCTTCTGGATCCTTCCAGGCGCGCCAGGCTGCGCTCGCGCCCTTTCGCGGGAGATCTCGCACTCCTTCGGCCTTCTAGAAGCCTCCTGGACGTTCCAGTCCGCCGTGCCTCTTCGGCGGCCAACCTGATGGCGCTCGCAGCTCCTCGTCGCTTAGGTAGCTGCGCAGCTGCCTCCGGGCCCAGGCAAAATACTTAAGGCTCCTCCAGCTCCTCGTGACGATGCGCACGTGCGAAGTGCGCCACAAAGCGCCCATTGCTACCTGCGTCTAATGCACCATGCGCACACGCACGTGTGCATGCACGTGCGCGTACTCGAGCGCGTGCTCGTGCTCGTGCTCGTGCTCGTGCTCGTGCTCGTGCTCGGATGGTGCTTCGCACCGTCCTCGCAGGCAGCTAGCGGTGGGTCAGCCTTTTGGGTAGCCAATCAAGTTGATAGGCAAGGAGGGAAATTCCTTATAAACAAGGAAATCCTCCTTGCTCTATTCAATGTGGGATTGCAACCTTCCATCTCCCTTTGGGCCTTTCTTTTGGGCCTTTCCTTTATTTGGGCTTGCATTGAATTTTCCATTCAAAACCCAACAATCCCCCACATGAATGATGATTAATGCATGCAGACTCTAATCGAAAGTTCTGACGTGTTATTATTGCATCGAGACAGGTAGCTTGCGGCTTTGAACCTTCTCTAGTAATATGTTATCGGATTTACTCGCTGCTCGGTGAACGTGATGTCTTGAACCGTCAGCTTTTGGTGTAAACCAAGACAATAACATTTACACAATAATAACCCTAGTATATTTAGGTTCTCACGTTGTGTCCGTTTCGGCCATGGACCGTATCTTGGATTCATAAGTGTTTTTCCCATTTGAAGCGGCCTCACTTCACACTTACATAGGTGATCTCCTATCAGGAGTATCCTGCCATACTCCACCTTAATCAAGGTATAGGAATTATTAAAAGCGTAATGCTTATCCTTACCACACCTCTGCAGGTTAATACCTGGGCAGCTTCTGAGAATGAGATAGGTTCCAGGTGATTCACTGAACCCTCCATAACTTAGTTGTCTCATTGAACCAAGTTTGTGGGATCTCCACTCATCATGGTTGAGTTACCGCTATGGACGTTCTTTAGTGTGTGGATTTTAATCCCATTCTCCTTACTGCGTTGTACATTTGATCTCTATTGATTCCTTTTGTAAAAGGATCAGCTAAGTTGTCCTTGGACTTTACATAGTTAATGGTGATCACCCCACTAGAGATCAACTGTCTAACGGTATTGTGTCTCCGACGGATATGTCGAGACTTTCCGTTGTACAATGTACTTTGTGCTCTCCCGATTGCAGACATGCTATCACAATGTATCAATACGGGAGGCACTGGTTTACTCCAACACGAAATATCCTCTAGGAAGTTTCTGAGCCATTCAGCTTCTTCCCCAGCTTTATCTAGTGCTATAAACTCTGACTCCATGGTGGATCGAGCTATGCACGTTTGTTTAGAGGACTTCCAAGACACAGCTCCTCCTCCTATGGTGAATACGTATCCACTCGTAGATTTGGAGTCCTTAGTGTCCTATATCCAATTTGCGTCACTGTATCCTTCTAATACAGCTGGATATTTAGCATAATGTATGCCATGGTTTATGGTATGTTTTAAATACCGTAAGACCCTTTCCAGAGCTAGCCAGTGATCCTTTCCTGGATTACTTGTGAATCTACTAAGTTTACTAACTGAGTACGCAATATCGGGACGAGTGCAGTTTGTTAAATACATCAAACTCTCGATAACTTGCGCATACTTCAGTTGAGATACTGGGTCTCCTCAATTCTTGGCTAAGTGTAGATTCAAGTCTACTGGAGTCTTAACCGGAGGTTTGTCAAAAGCTTCAAAAAAATTTAGCACACTTTCCACGTAGTGGGATTGCGTCAAGATAATTTCGTCAGCTTTCCTAGAAATTTTTATTCCTAGTATGACGTCTGCTTGACCCATATCTTTCATGTCAAAATGATTCTTTAACATGTTCTTAGTTTTCACAATAACTTCTTTATTGCTTCCCATAATTAGTAAGTCATCTACGTAGAGACATACAATTACGTAAGCTTCAGGTGTGCCCTTAATGTAAACACATTTATCGCACTCATTGATCTTAAATCCATTTGACAGCATTGTTCCGTCAAATTTCTCGTGCCACTGTTTCGGTGCTTGTTTTAGCCCGTATAGTGACTTGACTAGTCGGCACACTTTATGCTCTTGTCCGAGAGTCACAAACCCTTCAGGTTGCTCCATGTATATCTCCTCTTCCAGTTCTCCATTTAGAAAAGCTGTTTTTACATCCATTTGGTGGATCTCGAGGTTATAGAGTGCTGTAATAGCTATGAGTACTCTAATCGATGTGATTCTTGTGACACGCGAATACGTGTCAAAGAAATCATATCCCTCCTTCTGTTTGAACCCCTTAGCTACCAATCGAGCTTTGTATTTGTCGATTGATCCATCAGCTTTGTATTTCCTTTTTAGGATCCACCTGCATCCCAAAGGTTTGCAGCCCGGTGGGAGATCCACGATTTCCCATGTGTGGTTTTGCATAATGGATTCTATCTCACTATTGATAGCTTCCTTCCAGAGAGGAGCATCTGGACTGGACAATGCCTCTTGGATTGTCCTAGGTTCATTTTCTAACGCATAGGTTAGATAATCTGGACCGAAAGATTTGGTTACTTTCGTCCGTTTACTACGTCTAGGTTCATCATCATTCTGATTTGACCCTTGCGTAGTCTCGTGAGCCCTTTTCTTCGGACTTGCTTCCTTTCTTTCCTTGTTAGGAAAGCTATCTTCAAAAAACGTTGCGTTCCTTGATTCTATGACCATTCCCGTGTTTATCTCAGGGTTTTCAGATTTATGCACTAAAAATCGATAAGCACTGCTATTTTGTGCATATCCGATAAAGATGCAATCAATGGTCTTGGGTCCTATTCTCACCTGCTTAGGCTTAGGTACTTCGACCTTTGCTAGGCACCCCCACACTTTAAGGTAACCGTAGGAAGGCTTTCTTCCTTTCCATAGTTCATATGGGGTTTTGTCCCTTTTCTTGTGTGGTAATTTGTTTAGAATGTGGTTAGCTGAGAGCACAGCTTCCCCCCACATGTTTTGGGGTAAGCCCGAGCTAATCAACATAGCGTTCATCATCTCCTTTAGAGTTCAATTTTTGCGTTCAGGTACGCCATTCGATTGAGGTGAGTAAGGAGCCGTCGTCTGATGAATAATGCCATGTTCTTGACAGAGTTTCTCAAACGGAGCTACATATTCTCCTCCTCGATCACTTCGGATCATTTTGATTTTCACGCTGAGTTGATTTTCAACCTCACTCTTATATCTCTTAAAAGCATCTAGAGCTTCGTCTTTGCCCTTTAGGAGATATACGTAACAGTATCTCGTGCAATCATCGATAAACGTGATGAAGTATTTCTTCCCGCCTTTAGTTTGCACGTGTTTCATATCGCAAGTGTCCGTATGAATTAATTCTAAAGGCGTAGTACTTCTTTCCACTGAATGGAAAGGTGCTTTGGTCATTTTAGCCTCCACACATACTTCACATTTATCGGATGGGTTGAACTCTAGATTCGGTAATAAATTTAAACTTACTAACTTTCTTAGCGAGTTTAGATTTACGTGTCCTAATCTACCATGCCATAAATTAGAACACTCGGCCAAGTAAGAAGAAGTATTAACTTTATTTTCACCGTTAAAGGTGCGATGTACAATTATTACATTCATCTTAAATAGCCCCCTTTCTAGGTAACCCTTTCCTATGAATTGACCCGCTTTGGTCAGTACAAACTTATCAGCCTCAAATACAAGCTTAAGACCGGCTTTGCTTAACAGTGAGCCAGAGACTAAGTTCTTGCGGATGTCCGGGACATGCAGCACATCCTTGAGGGTCAGCTCCTTTCCTGAGGTCAGCTTCAGGATCACCTTTCCCAGACCGGTGATCGGGATATAGTTCGAGAACATCTCCTTGTCCGAGCAGACGTGACGGGTAGCTCCAATGTCCACGAACAACTCTCTCGGATTGTCCACCAGGTTGGCTTCAAACACCACGACTGACAGATCCATCTGGGATAAGTCTTCAGCCAGGTTAGCCCTTCCTTGGTCGTCCTTCTTCGGCTGGCGACAGTCCTTAGCCATGTGTCCGAGTTTCCCGCAGTTGTAGCAATCGCCCTTGATCTTTTTCTTCTTGGGTTTTTGCTCCTTCTGCTTATCCTCGGACTTCTTCCTCTTCTTGCCACTTTTTCCCTCAGCGAGGTGCACGGTGGTCTCAGAGTTGGCCTTGCCTTGCTTGACTTCGGATTTTTGGTTGTCTTCCTCGATCCTCAGTCTTACAATCAGGTCTTCTAGGCCCATGTCCTTCCTCTTGTGCTTGAGGTAGCTCTTGAAATCCTTCCACAGCGGAGGGAGCTTCTCGATCATAGTAGCTACTTGGAAGGACTCGCTGAGTTGCATCCCTTCGGCCTGGATCTCGTGAAGGATCAGCTGCAACTCTTGCACTTAGTCGATGACCTTCTTGGAGTCCACCATCTTGAAGTCGAGGAATCGTCCAACGATGAATTTCTTCGTCCCGGCATCCTCTGTTTTGTACTTCTTCTCGAGTGAACTCCACAGCTCTTTAGCGGTCTTAGCTTCCGCGTAGACGTTGTAGAGCGTGTAGTCTAGTCCATTCAGGACGTAGTTCCGGCATAGGAAGTCGCTGTGACTCCATGCATCGAGGGCGTTGATCTTCTGTTGATCTGCCTCATTTTCCGCTACCTTCGGAGCCTCTTCCTTTAAGAATCGGACCAGGTTGAGCGTCGTCAGGTAGAACAACATCTTCTGTTGCCACCTCTTGAATTCGGTACCGTTGAACTTGGCCGGCCTTTCGGCGTGGACAGTTCCCGGGACCGCTGGCACTGATGCTGAGCTTGTCGATGCCATCTTCAAGTACACAATCTCGTCTTACGATTGTTGTTTGTCGGAGTTGGTGTACTTGATTAGGATCACTTCAGTCGAGGCAAGTGTTGGACACTTTCTCCGTAAGACGAGATTGCCCCGTATATTTCAGTGCGCTACGGGCTAAGGCAATCGTCCCCAAGATACAACGACTGTTTAGGGCATTTCCAAGAACGTTGCACACGTATCTCGAAACTTTCGGGCGAACCCTTATATACCCAGAACTTTCGGGACTCTTTTCTAGATGAAGAACGGGGGGAGAGGAGAAGACAACAATGCTAGGAAGTGCATGTGCTGCTGGGATGAGGAAATGGCAAGGAAGTGCATGTGCATGTCCGCTCGGCCAACAGGCTGACTGGCTGCGCTCGTGGCCCTTCGGTGGCTTCTGGATCCTTCCAGGCGCGCCAGGCTGCGCTCGCGCCCTTTCGCGGGAGATCTCGCACTCCTTCGGCCTTCTAGAAGCCTCCTGGACGTTCCAGTCCGTCGTGCCTCTTCGGCGGCCAACCTGATGGCGCTCGCAGCTCCTCGTCGCTTAGGTAGCTGCGCAGCTGCCTCCGGGCCCGGGCAAAATACTTAAGGCTCCTCCAGCTCCTCGCGACGAAGTGCCAAGTGCGCCACAAAGCGCCCATTGTGACCTGCGTCCAATGCGCCATGCGCACACACACACGCGCGTGCGCGTGCGCGTGCTCGTGCTCGGACGGTGCTTCCCACCGTCCTTGCAGGCAGCTAGCGGTGGGTCAGCCTTTTGGGTAGCCAATCAAGTTGATAGGCAAGGAGGGAAATTCCTTATAAACAAAGAAATCCTCCTTGCTCTATTCAATGTGGGATTGCAACCTTCCATCTCCCTTTGGGCCTTTCTTTTGGGCATTTCCTTTATTTGGGCTTGCATTGAATTTTCCATTCAAAACCCAACAGTTTGATTATGCTGATTGGGAATGATGATAGCTGATTTACCCTAATCAACACTTTTTTATTTGGTAAGGAATGTTGATCAGTTCCTAATAGCTAATTGAGAACGTGGCTAAATTCTTACTGAAAAAGCTTTAAAATGAAACCTTTTATAATGTGCTAATAGTCCAGAATATCATTTTTTATATTTTTGTATTTGAACTTTGGAGTGGAAGTTCACACTTAATTTTGATAAGTTTTATTTTTAAACACTTTCTATAGATATTATTTTTACACTCTTATCTTTCTTACATAATTTTATAGATTTCAATTTGTAGTTTGTATTTTTACCTTATTACAATGGGTAATCTTTGTGGGAGTATGAAAGCTTATAAACTATAATATTCGGTGTTGGGAATGATCAAGAACTTCTATAAACTATAATATTCAGTCCATCTTATTTCATGTACGGGAGTTGTTTTATTGGTCCAATATAATGCCAGACCAATAGAATCAATATCTAATCATTTATCTAGAATCTATTTGACCAACAAATATTTAGACCAATAGACTTAACCAGATTTCGAGTTTGAGTCCTTCTGAATATAATAGTGTTAAATATTTGTTGAAAAAACTTTTTCACATTTTAAAAATTTTATCCGACTTGTTCTAGATTAGCCGACCTAATTAATCCGGACACCAAATGATATAAACCAAAATCCTAGTCACCATTTGATTGTATTCTGATTATATACCTATTGTAACCGGGGTAATCACTTACCTAAATAATATATAATGTTTATATGGTAATAAAAAATATCTACTTATAAAAAATTGTATTTCTACCTTAGAACACGCAGTCGTGGATTGGTTTCCATTAGTAATATAATTTTCGAGGTTAATCTTTATGACCGTGATTAACACTTTAAGAAGTAACCATACCGACTTATTTAGTAAAACAAATTATCTTTAGAATATGTCAAAAGATATGTAGCCTAATGTCACAAGATTCTGTACAAATTCAAAGAATTTTAGGATACAAATTCAAAAAACTTTAGGGTTCAAACCCTGATATGGTGTAAAAAATTAAACTTTCAAAAAAAATCTTATACCATAAACAAATTTTGAAGTCGCCGGTCACGGTATTGTCTTCAAATCATATAATATAACTGAAATCGTCATAATATTGCATCATCGCCGGCTTCAAGGAGTAAATCCAGACAAGGCAGCTCCATAGTTGACCAGACAGATAGTCCCATTCCTTTTTCGCGGTCAAATGTGTACATTCCGTTGTCAGCACCAACTAGCGCAAAGAATTTTCCGACGGCTAAGTCCAAAATGGAAGGTGCGAAACGGGGGAAAGGGCGAGTTGTTTAATCAATTTTTTTGATTGAATATTGGAAATTTTAATGAAATTACAGATGAAAATGGAAGATAATTTTTTTTTTCCGAACATGGTAAGCGCAAGCTTTTAGTTGTGCCATTTTTGGGGTGAAAATGTTGTATCTAAAGTTGAAATGTGGGGCCATATTTTTAAGGTAATTCTCCAAATAGAAGGTTTAAATTCAAGATCTAATTTAAATTTCTTACCGCGAACCTTACTTTGACCCTAGAAAATTTTCGCGATAAAACTCAACCCTACAGTTACTCGACAGGCTACCATGTTGAAATCAATGCAATTAATACCACGGAGATCGTCCAGGAGATCCTGCAATTGCGACAACACAATAGAAACCGGTAGCCAAAATATACTAAAGTGCTAATTCCATACCCTTATAGTATATTATCAAAACAGAAAAGCAAATTAGTCAAAACACATGCTACTCCAGAAACTAATCACTCCCTTGAGTTACGTAGAATAATCAGTACCCGCTTATATGTGTGACACTCAACCAAAGATGTGTCATTAGATCAAATCCACATAATCTTTTGAAAATAGATTCTGATTTGAATTCAAATACGTAGAATATTTCATTTTATAATTTAGATTTAGATCTATATGATTTAATTAATTTTGTATGGATGATAAAAAAATCGGTTGTATAAATCAAAAACGAAATGAACCACGCGTGAATTTTTTAAGACTAAGGCTATCCACAACAGGGCATTTTCCTACTCAATCGTAGCAAAAGGACAACGAGAAAAAAAAAATGGAAAAGAGAGGCCGAGTGCTCGCGTGCAGGAGCTGTTGGCCACTCCTGCCATGCGGCCGCTCGGCGCTGACGGGGCCCTTTTTTTCTTATTATATCTGCTTAGTAACACTTGGCACAATTTAATTGGTTCAAAATAATTTTATGGATATTAGTTTTGTGGCTTTGATAATTGAAGTTAATTTATGACCAAAATATTTTAAATAATATGAAAATTTATAGTTTTTAATTCTCTATAAATAGAGCCCAATGTTGATATATTTTTATCACAATTTCAAATTCTCCATTATTATGATCCGACAGAATTCATTAATGACAGACCTAGAAGAAGAACAAATGAAGAACAAGGAGGGGATGATGAAGAACATTTTCAATTCTCTACTGAACGCATCGGAAGCCTATCAAACTATATGTCTGCTAGGGAGCAGCTTCGCAATAGAGAAGCTCATAACACTCTTAGAAGTGATTTGATTGAGCATATTTGGTAAAAATTTGGCAATCCAGTTTAATTTTTTAATAATATATTTCGTATTTGTAATTTATCATTTAAGCCATATATTTGTAACCGAATTTATATAGTACTAATTTTCAATTGCAACTAATATAATTTTAATTTTGTTAGATTTAATTAAAAATTTTAATCATTTCTTAATTCGTATTACGAATTAATCATTTTCGTATACTTGTTATAAATTTATATAAACGAAAAAGATAATAGATTAATATGTGGATGAGATAGAAATTAATTATTTATTATTTCTGTGACCTAGAGTGAGATGAGTTGTTGTTGTGGATAGTAAATATTTAGTTGGATTAAGTTAAGAATAGACGAGAGATAAATTAATATTTTATTCTGTGATCTTTGTTAGGATGAGTTACTGTTGTGGGTAGCCTAACGTAAGTCGTAGTTCGCGCACCTCTCGTTGACCAGAAACAGAACAGAGAATTATGAAAATGAAACAGTTGGGCCCATCTCTTTCCCATGTGTGAATAATTGAGCCTCGGTCTTATTGTCAACTTGCATGCCTTTGTGTGGTCCTAATTGTTTAGCTCAAATCAAAAGATCGCAATCAAAATTCCCATTATTTAAATGCAACTTGGGCTACTCTTGTTAGAAATGATGTCTGTCCTTGTCCTTTTAATATATTTTGGTACATGAATACCAGAAGTATCACCGGAATTTGTGAAAAGAACCCACAGTTTCTATAATTGCTGAACATAACACACCAATACAGATACCTAATAATGTGTCACAAATCAACCAATCTGCTTTGACAAAACCAAATGGCTGGCAAACAACGTTGTTATATAAAAAGACCATAATCAACTATCTCTTGGATCAACCAAAATGTAATTGTTTTAGTTTAACTAAGAGGTCTCAAGTTGAGTCATTCAGAATACGACAATGTTAAATATTTGTTGGAAAAATTTTTGTCACTTTTCAAATATTCTATCCGGTTCAAAACTGGATTAGTCAGTGTAGTGGTGGGTGTCTGTATAACGGATGGTTTAAAATTAATTAAAAAAATCTAAAAGAGATGAGAACACACTTCTCCTAGTTGTAGTAGAGCAATCGAAATTGGACTGGTCAACTGGTGGTGAACTGCAATTTTCCAATTCATAAAGGACTGACCTGGAAAAAAAGGTAACCTCAAGAAGTGTTTATATCTCAACTCTGAATGGTGGGTATCCCTCAAAATTACATAAGAAGAAGCTTTTCTTCCATACCATTATTCGCTTCCAATTCTTTCAACCAACAAATCATTCCTCCTTCCAATTAGAAGATGCATCACCCACGAGTACCTTACATGTTAGTCGGCTCAGCGGGTATCCGAAAAATAATAACTCTAGTCATATGTTGTTTGACGATGATGGTCACCCTCACGACCTCGGTGGACCCACAAGCGAACTTCCTCGGCGTAGGGTGCAGCAGCTACAACGTGACCAGCGTGTCGAATTTCAACACCAACCTTAACGCCACCTTCAACGACGTCAAGGCCAAGATAGGAACCGGCAGCCGGTTCGTCACGGCGAACCAGCTCGCCGGGTCCGACCCGGTCTACGTCTTGCTCCAGTGCAGGGACTACATGTCCGACGCCGACTGCCTCTCCTGCTTCGCCACCGCCTCCACCATGATCAGGAACTGCTCCCTCGCTAATGGCGGCCGTGTCCTCTACGACGGATGCTTTTTGAGGTTAGGTTAACTCGCTAGCTCATCATTTACATGTCTATCTAATTTCTTTTTCTATTATTTGTATATTATTTTAGATAAATTACTAATTGTTAATGCTTTGTGTCGTGTACCCTGGTGGTCATCCCCTAAAATTTTATAACATATTTGATAAGTTATGTAATTTTTATGAAAGCGTTGGGTTGAAATTTTAATCGGTATATCAATTGGTATAAAAGTTTATTTTTGAAAAAAGTTGCATGAAAATTTGGTTTATGAATTTTTTTATTTGATATACCTGTTTCCCTAGAGGAAAACTGTACAGGGTCATAATATGGGCGCTACTTTTTTTTTTTTGATTTAGAGAAATCATGCAGTCAGATGTTTCTTTACTTGTTGAAAACTGCATACATGTCACAACAAAATTCTCTTTTTTGAGGAAAAAAGGGTTGGACTCAAATGAATTATTACTGAATCAATTAAGAATTTATTTCTAAATAATCTGAAATCATCTTTCATTTTACTCAAATGAATTATTACCCCATATTACGACCCGAAATTTACCCCAAATTATTTGTAAATAATCCAAAATTCTCTTTCATTTTCGCACCCTACTAAATTTTAACCCGAAAACTTAATACAATTAGATAGATTTGGAACATTCATCCAACCAAATATTAAACAAGGTTCGCAACTGTGTCCAGTTCCCTCCTCCCTTTTCCGCCGCCCCCTTCCCTCCTCCTCGCCTCATCTCCTCCATCAACACCTCTCTCCTCCGCTCGCAACCTCAAGTTCCGATCTTCACCTTCCACGGCGCTGCAGTTCCGTCTTCGTCGCCCCTCCCTCAGGCTGAAGCTCGCCTCACCGCTCCTCGCTGCTGGTCGACCCACCTCAACTAGCAGCCCACACAGGCCTTTCCACCACCGTTCGACTCACCGCCGACGTCGCTGGCCCTACTTCCGGCGGTTCTGAGCGGGGCGAGGTTGAGGGGTTGGTTGACCCCCGACCACCCCTCCAGCTCTTTGTCTCCTTTACTGTTTTTATTTTGCTTCTCTTTCTTTTGCAGCTATGCTGCTCGGCTGTGTTGTTTGCTGCTCCGGACCCACTTGTTGGGTGTTGTTGTTTGGGTTGTCCCTTTGTTGCTTATTTTGCTTGTCTTTCTGTAGTTGTCTTGT
This sequence comes from Hypericum androsaemum, assembly GCA_963995505.1. Lineage (NCBI taxonomy): Eukaryota > Viridiplantae > Streptophyta > Magnoliopsida > Malpighiales > Hypericaceae > Hypericum > Hypericum androsaemum. Next base: position 15,127,778 of record OZ023180.1, read on the forward strand.
TCTTTTGCTTAGATCGGCCTTGGCTCGATTTGAGAACTGTTCAGATCTCGAAACCTTTTATGTTGTCGCTGGTGGGGAAATTTGTCTTGGTTGAATTCGTTTGATCTTGACTTTTATTTGTGTGCATCTTGTATGCACTCAAATGTCTACTTGGTAGCATCTATGACGTTATCTTGTAGTTTTTAAGCCATAGTTTGTCTCGGCATACTTCCGCTTCGATCGTTGACTTTCATAACTTTCTGATTGTCCTTCGCTCTCACTCGTGTTAATGTACCACTCTGTTGATTGTGGTTTGATTTTGTATTTTTGTTTGGTGCTATCTTTATTTATCTTGTATTTTTTCTCGTATTATAACCGTTTATTTTAATATAGGTACGCGTCATCTTTAAAAAAAATATATTAAACAAGGTAGCCGAGACATGTAGCGTGTGGATAGGGTCAGCCGGCTCTTGTGTTGTGTGGAAATTAGGTACCCAAAACAAATAAAAAATTGAACGTCATCAGAACGAATGTGGAATTGGAAGATTCAGAAGTAGTCAAGGGGTTAATTTAAGGTGGACCCACTTTCAAAGTTCTAGAGTCTAGACTCGTTTATAAAGCATCACCACCACCGTGTGTGACGAAGGGTTTGTTCTATTTTAAATAAGTTGTGGATTAGTATATTTGAAAATGTAGTAGAGTTGAATCTTTTTGGAAATTATTTTTATTATTTTTCAAAAAAATTATCCAGTGTAAATTTTGATTGTCGCTCAATCAAGTGTAAAAAAAGCATGACCACCGCAAATTCGTTGTCACATCGTCGATTATTCTTCTTGACTTTGGTGATACATAAAATGATTGCTATATTAGTGATAGACTCTTTAATGATTGCTATATTATTGAGCTGGTGCGGTGATAGACTTTTTTTTTCTTGAATCAAAGTATTATGAATAAAAAAAATGATGATCAGGAGAATTACTCTTAAAATTACTCAAGTATACCATATACTATAGAAGAAAAAATTGCTACATGTATAATATCACAGGTGAAAGTATATTTTGAAAAATTACAAATGATATCCTGCAAATTTAAGTAAGATAAAATCAAATATATCAATGAAATTGATTTAAAGAATGGAATATGCACTTCTCTATTGCATTCATGAATCTTTGGTTTAAAAACATATAAAAATATCACACTGACGATATGCTTTATTTTAACGTTTCGTGCAATCTGAATTATTTTGCTAAACATTTTAGGTTACTTACTGTAATATGGTTTTTCGGTAAGAAATTAAGATAAGACCATTATTTTGATTAAGATCTTGGGATTAGTGCCATACGCTCGAGTTTATTTGAGAAAGGGCATAAAGTTTTTTCATTGAATTAATTTTATATGTCTAGCATTTAATTTCAAATTAGTAACTTCAATCAATTACCATTGAGAAAGCAACAGCGCTACAGTTTGGTAGTAAAGGTTTTGCATTTTTTATGAACATCCTGAATTTGTGAACTCACGTAATTGGCTGAAAAAGCTATCAAATTCAGTCAACCTCTTACCTCCGTACCCTCAATTTGACTGGAAAATTCTGTTGTGGACCATATATGCTGCACATTTATATTAATTAGTGCCAAGTGTGAGTATTGTTTTAGTTTATTCATATTTTGAGTTTGAATTCTATAGAGCATTGTAGTGTTCAATATTTGTTTGGAAAACTTTGCCTTTTTTAAAGATCTTATTTAACTAGATTTGAATTAGTCGACCCAATAGACCCAAGTAGATAATGGTATAAACCAAAAAATAAGTTATGGCTACTCTTCTTTTGTCAAACGTTATGGCAACATTCAGATTGCTCTTTATGACTTTATTGCATGCTACATCAGACGATTGGAAAAATTAATCTTCTTCTGAATATTCCGAAAAATGGATTTCTTAATATTTTATCATCTCCTTTCTCCGTTGCTCGAAATCAAACTTATCAAGTTCTAAAAATTTTAGTTAGTAATAATCACCTAATCGATTATGATGAATTGTTTATAGGTTAGGAATATTTATATATCAATATTCTTAAAATATTAAATTGATGCTGTTAGAGTTGGCTGAATCCAAAACTTTTTGTTAAAATATTAAGTTGGATATAGATATTTTAATATGGTATTAGAGTCAGTTAATTTTCAAGCCCGTTGTTACACGCACGACCCTCGTGTAATGACATGTTAGTGACATCAAATCTCGTGTTAACTTTCACTCAACGTACTTTGATTGATAGATTTTTTACACTTATAAATAATTACACTGCACTTGAAACTAAAAATGTAATAATTTCAATATGTTAATCCAGTCAAAATTTGCACAAAATCGCCAATGTGTAATAAAACGACATTCATTTGCGGTGCTAATATTTGTTTAATACTATAACTTGAAGGTACGAGAGGAACATGTTCTACGGGGAAGGCACGACAGACGCAAACCGGGGCCTCTGCGGAGCCAAGAACACGTCGGTATCATCCACCGCCGCCTTCGGAACAGTGACAAGAGGGTTGCTTAGCGACCTCCAGACGGCGACGCCGAAAACGCAAGCCTTCTTCGGCGCCGCCATCCGGAACGTCACCGGAGTAAGCAACGCGACGGTGTACGCGGTGGCCCAGTGCGTGCACACCATAGACAAGGCCGGGTGCCTGGCTTGCCTGAAAGTAGCATACACCAACATCCAACTCTGCCCGCCTCAGGCCGACGGCCGGGCCATCGACTCCGGCTGCTTCATGAGGTACTCTCAGACGGCCTTCTTCTCCGCCAACTATAGCATGAACCTTGCGCCCTTGCTCAAGACAGGTCAGCCATTTTTCTGCTGTTTTGTTCTTCAACTTTTTTTAGTAGCATTATGCTCTCAAGCAGGGAATGGTGTTAAAATTTAATAATCATTAACATAAAAAAAAGTTAATAATCATTTTGTCGTAATATTTTTGCATAAAGCTATATTTTTAATAAATATATATATATATATATATATATATATATATATATATATATATATATATCTACATAATTTACAAAATTTTAAATATATATATTAAGATAATAATTTGTGTTAGAGTTGGTTGTTTGATAATTTTTACATATTCTTTCACCTTCTAACATTTTTGTCTTGTTCTAACAAAAATATTTTAACTCAGTGTAATATTTGAATAATGCTAGATGCTGAAAGTTTGGTAAATTGAGTATATACAAATAAATCATAACAATTTATCATTTTTTTTAATGCTAAATTATTTTTTGTGGATTATATATAGATAACATAATTTTTTAGTTTATATGTATTTACCAAAAAAATTAAATTTGAATATTTCAAAGCTAAAAAACATAAAAAAAATTTATGTGATGATTTCTGTGAAACCTTATTTTTCTGTGGTCTCAATAATATTTTTCTTTAGGTTCTAATTTATTTTGTTGGGTCAATTTTATTTTTCTAGTTTCGCTACGTGTAAAATTTTATTCAATCCAACTGGATATCTCAAAAAATAATCAAGATAAAACAATTGAGGAGATTCCTTGTAATTGATTTGGACTTGGTTATTGCTTAATTAATAGATTCGAGTTCAAAAACGGGTCTAATCGGAGGACTTGCGGGTGGTGGTGCTGCTCTAATCTTGATCATATTTGCACTGATAATCTGGTTCAGACACTCTAGAAAGAAGGCGACTCCTAGAGGTAATTAACAAAACAATCACCAAACATTTTGTATTCTCTCTTATTCACCCATTTTTATTGCCAATCAGAAATTTATTCCTGGTTTTCCTATCAGCTAACATTCTCGACGCAACTGAACTCCGTGGCCCCATGAATTACAAGTACAAAGACTTGAAATCCGCAACAGGTAACTTCAAAGAAGAGAATAAGCTCGGAGAAGGAGGCTTCGGGGACGTTTATAAGGTGCGAAAATAACGGAATTTTCGTTAACACGTAGCATGTTGATATAACTGCTCGGTGGCTTGACCGATATTCTAACTAATGCATACCATAACAGGGTACTCTGAAGAATGGGAAGATAGTTGCAGTGAAGAAACTAGCACTAGCAAAGTCACACAGAGCACAGGCAGATTTTGTCAGCGAAGTGACACTTATAAGTAATGTTCATCACCGGAATCTTGTCCGGCTACTCGGATGCTGTGGTAAAGGACCTGAACTGCTCCTTGTCTACGAATTCATGGCCAACAAAAGTCTTGACGGATTTTTATTCGGTAAGTAAGAGCATTCCATGAGCTGTGAAATTAGTCGTTATCTGTAGATATTGGTAAATACCGTAGATGCTCACGCACGCACACGCGCGCACACAGGCGTGAGTTAAGCTGAAACACTGTGTTTGATTAACCGCAGGTCAAAAAAAAGGATCGCTCAACTGGAACCAGAGATTCGAAATAATACTTGGCACAGCTCAAGGGCTCACATATTTGCACGAGCAATTTCATGTAACCATAATCCACAGGGACATAAAACCAGGCAACATACTCCTAGATTCAGACTTCCAACCCAAAATTGCAGACTTCGGGTTGGTAAGGCTTCTCCCCGAGAATCAGAGCCATGTCAGCACCAGATTTGCAGGCACATTGTAAGTTGCACAACTCGGTACCGTGTTATCCAATGCAACCCAGTTCCAGTATTGAACAACTTATTTGACATGAATCAGGGGATACACGGCACCGGAGTACGCGATCCACGGGCAGCTATCGGAGAAGGTGGACACCTACAGCTATGGTGTGGTTGTCCTTGAGATTGTTAGTGGGAAAAGGAGTAGTGAAATGATCGATGACCCCGCTGCCGAATACCTCCTCAAACGGGTAAGTAATACTAATCACTAAGCAACGACGACTAATGCAATGCCGACCACAGTAACGGTATTAGCTACATTCATCTTATTTAAGAAAAATCAAATAAAATTACCTGATGCAGGCATGGAGGCTTTACGAGAGCGGGATGTCACTGGAATTGATAGACAGAAGCTTAGACCCGGATGAGTACGACATTGATGAAGTAAAGAAAGTCATAGAGATCGCTTTGATGTGCACTCAGTCGTCACCTTCGTTGAGACCCACCATGTCTGAAGTTGTTGTCATGCTCAAACACCGGGGTTCCCTGGAGCCGAGGCCCCTGACGAGGCCTCCGTTCATCGATCCAGAGCCTCCCAGGGTCACCCCCGACATGTCCACCTCTTCTGCCTCCACCGCATCCAACGCCACTGCTTCTATCGTGCAGATTTCAGGTCGCTGATGGCAGCAATCTTTAAAGGTTCTGCTGTCACAAAAACCTTGAATCAAAGTAAAAATTTTAATGACTCAGGAGAAGTTTTTGGAATACGTATAATGTATAGATTGTGAGCTTCAGCTCTCTTCATGTCCCACTTCAGTTGTTAAGCTTAATCTAGATTATGAGGTTGGTTAAAAGAACAATGGTGGGTATTCCTCAAAACTAAATAAGAAGAAAATTTTCCATACTTTCAACCTTCCAATTTTTCCATCGACGAATATATATTCCTCCTGGATAAACGAAACACAATCGAGTAGAGCTAGAAGATGCTTACAACCTCGGACCCACAAGCGAGTTCGCCATTTATATTTGCCTGTTTTAACTCGACTGCTCTTCAAGTTACAGAACCGAGTTTGCCATCGTTTCCTCGTGGCATAGAAGCTAGTTAATCGAAATCTATGGCACTAGTTGGGTACCGGTCCTGCCGAATACAGAGCGAAAAACGTTTTGCAGACCCGAAACTCAATTTGGCAGCAATGAAGCCTGTCAAAAAATTCACACGGTCTCCCCATATAATGCAATGAAGAGTATCACAGCTGCAACGGCCATCTATCTAATTCAATGGCACAAGCATAACCTTACACTTCACAGACTAAGCTAAGCCATCAGCTCCGATATGAACTTCTGGATCCGTGATTGCGCCCTCTCCTTCTCATCGGGGCCATCAAGATCACCAATGTTATCATGATATTCCTGCCATGCAACAAAATAGATCATTAAGTTCCGGCTGATACAAACACCACGCTGACCAAACAGAAATGTTGCAAAAGAAAGCCAAAGGAAAAACGAACAACTAATTAGAGCTACTTAAGTTGGTTTCATTAGTAAAGTTTGCACTGCTGCACCCTGCTTTCAATTAGTTAACATTCCACAATAGCTGTTTATGAGTAGAAGATCAACAAAATGACAACCGCCCCATCATACACATAGGAAAGCCACTAATCCCATGGAAAAGAGGACTGAAAGCCACAATCAATTATGTCGCTATATGATTATATCACTGTATTAGGCTCGTCTACTGTTGCGTCCCCATTTTTATTCTATTTCTAATCTTCCCCTTTATGGTATTGCCAAGTCATATGTTCATGCATCAGTAGTGCCAATATTCAGTTGCAGGGCATAGAATATAACAAGGTACCAAGCAAATACCTGTAATATATCCTTGACATCGAGCCTTGTTAGTTTGTGCTGCTTCAGCAACAAATCAATTCTAGCTCTTATTTGCAGTTGACTGCACAAGCAAGGGACTCCATCAGTAACAGATACCAGAAAAACTTACCACTATCCACATCGCATTATCAGGAGCAAACGGGAACAAATTGGATGAGGAACTTACTCTGAGCACCAAAGATGACCAAGAATGATAGCTATGAGCTGCAATTTCATTCACACCATGAGCCAGGTGATGAAAGATTAAGTAGAGTGACGCAGACATCAAAATAGAGCAGCGTGGCACACACTTCAAATAAAATGGAAGATCAAAGAATTTACACAAATCTCCTCAGCTCCTATATCCAACTTGACCCAACTAAAAACTGCCTAAAGACTCTATTAAGTCAGCACCCTTCTAACCTTCCTCTCCCCCGACACCCTCCATCCCTTGCACCATTCACCAGTCACGCCCTGCCTGTCCTACCTCATTAACCAAACTCAATTCATCCCTGCCCAGATGCAGCTTCAGCCACTATATCCACCAACACAAGTGAACTACCCATGTCACCAAATTCCAATTTCCATTAAATTCTGACAAAAAGATGAAAGGATCAGAGAAACAAAACTTCACCTGAAGTGTGAAGAGCCCAGATTCCAATTTTCTATTGTATTTTTCCTCCTCATCCATCTGCATAAACAAATACTTATGCATTAATGTGGTCCGAAGTCAAATAAGGACATGGCTACAACACAAGGATATTTACGTACCTCCAACTCCTCTAGTTCAAGAGTGTCCAGACGGTCAGTCTCTGCTTTCACTCTGTCTGAATATCTGTATAAGGATCATAAACACATGTAAAAAGCTGAGGCATACAATGCACCATTAATCAGGTGCCACAACTCCTGTTGTTCAGCTGGATGAATATACAAGCAGCCACTAGCTATTCTAGTAGCAGCTCCATAACAGAAGAATTGAGGGGAAAAAAATTTAGAAGTTGGAACTTTAAGGTAGAGCAAACAAGCAGCACCATACCGGACATAAAGTTCCATCACGCGATCAATCTTCTCACACTCATTCTCGACAAACTTACTAAGCAACCTGTCCCTTCTTGTACCTCTCAAAATCCCGCCTGGAAATGTGGATAAATAACGAAGCAAGATGCATGCAAAAATGGAAAACGTTATTACATCTTTCCTCAAATAAGCTTATGAAAGGAGAGGTGATAATAATACAAGGTGCCTTAAGAAAAATCATTCATATTCTCGGAGTGGAGCTGATTGAATGTATAACTTACTGGTGGCATTGATGCTTAAATAGAAGCATTTGCATGTAGATTATGGTGATATCGATTAAGAGATGAAGTAGTATTTCAAGAATAACCCAGAAAAGAGAGTGCAGATTGAAGGATCAACCATATGCTCCCAGTTAATACACCTTACTTATAACTCCTTATCCTACCTATTTCTCTTCCAGATATTCATATTCCCTCTCTTTTTTATCTATTGCTTGCACGTTGAACTCCAGGCTAAACTTTACGATTATTAGGAGCAAGTAAAGTATAACTTGTCTGCTTACCAAATAATGAAGCAACTAAGGAGACAATCCGCTCTTCTAATTCCTCCTGATAGCTTTCCTTCTTGTTCTTCTTATTCATTGGTATCTAAAGAAGCAAAGTTGGCAACACTCAGGTTCAAGCATCACAAGTTACAACAAGTCTAAGGTAACAGAATATGCAAACATAGGACATTGCAATCATCTCGATAACATTAAAGATTCTTCAACCAGCATACATCATCCAAAGTTCCCAGACGCTAAAAGCGAGCAAACATGATGAAAACAGAGGAAGGAAAAGCAATGGACTTGCCTTACCCATGAAAGTAGCAAACGCCGTCTTCAACCCCAAAACATCCACAAACCGCTCGCAAGCAGGCGGATACTTGGTCATCGCAAAATCAAGGGCCCTAATCGCCGACCCATACGCAGACTTCTTCTGCTTCATGATGATGATCATCAACTCAACACCCTCCGCCTTGACAAACCTCTCCTTGTTCTCCAATGGCATCAACAAGCAACACAAGCAGTCAAACAGATTCTCCAGCATCTCCTCCTCGTCTGAGCTCTTAGGATCCCGGGACTTGTACATTGCCACAGCCTGCAGCACCACATCCACCCCATTCATCTGCCCTAGGCGCTTCTGATTCGCGGTGCTGTTCTGCAGCAGAATCGCGAGAATCTCAGAGGCGTACTGCTTGTTACTATCGAACTCCCGCACCTTCACCTTCTGCAGCAGCCACCGCATTATCTTGGTCCTCTCGCACACCATCTCCGCCACAGCCGGCTTCACCTCAACCAAATTCTCGATGGTGGCGAGCGTGGCGTATATGGCGGCCACCTCGTCGGGGTCGGACTCCGATAACCGCTGCATGTTCTGGACGAGCAGCTCGAGGACGTTGTTCTCCACGAGGGCATCGACAAGAGCCCGCGCTGGCTCGTCGTTGTCCTCGAGGACGTCCTCGTCGGTGAGGTCCTGGAGGAGCTGGACAACGTCGACGGCGATGTCGGTGTTGTCGTGGGAGAGGAGGCCGAGGATCGAGGGGACAACGTTGAGGGCGACGAACTCCGGGTAGAGCTCGGGCCCGCCGGCGAGGATCTTGAGGCGCTGGAGCTCCTGGTGGAGCTCCACCTCGGAGTCGGCGAACCGGTTCGGCTGGTCCGGGTACTTGAGCCGGGCCTCGATGTTCTCCTTGTACCGACGCTCGAACGACAGGACCAGCTTCTTTAGGGTTCGGGCGTCGAGGGTTTCGGCCGCCGTCTGGGACTTCTCTATCGCCTCCAGGAGAGAGAAGTCCATGTCGTCGCCGTTGTTGGCGCCGGCCGGAGGGGAGGACCCGCCCCGCTTGCGTTTAGGGTTTTGGAACGTCTCCATCTCCGTACGTCGTCGTTTTGGGAATCCTTTTGCTCTCTCGCTTTCCTCAGCTGGACTGTCTCGTCACGAGACTCTCGTGGAAAAGAGATAAAGCTGTGTTTCAATTTTCACTCCGCTTTCGAAAATAAATTTTCACTTTTTCAATTTTTTGTCTATAAGACTATAGCCTTATCTTTTTTTCCCAATGAGCGAGATTATATATCTGGCAGTATTAGATTTATTAGCCTTTGTAATTATGCTTATAAACAGTGTCGTACTTGCAAAACAGGCATGGAGTAAATAACTCCAACATGCTAAGCTCTAAGCTACTGAAGAGTTTGTATTTTTCTAGGTTTGATTTGTTGCGGCACAAAAAGGCCGAAGATGCTATTGGATGTGGCTGAGCTTACACTGTGGGCTGGAACTAATCAAGCATGATGTCCAGTGGAAGATTGGAGATAGAAAGAAAATCAATATTTGGCGGGATAATAGGTTCCACTTTTGGAACAAGGGATGATTTACTATGCGAAACCTTCCCTCTAGAACATTAACAACGTCCACCAACTTACTGATGATATCTCTGGTGGCTGGTCTCATGCTTTGCTAACTGATTTGTTCAATGTACAACAAGTTGCTGCAATTTCAAATCTTAGACTTCCACATCCTCATGTTCCCGATAGATTGGTTTGGAAACTTGCTATTCATAGACATTATTCAGTCAAGCTTGGGTACTTTCACATGACAAATTTAGGAGATGTGCATCCTGCACCAACTGCTGCCAATGCAGATCCAAGTTACTGAAAGATGCTGTGGAGCTTGAACCTCTCACCAAAGATCAAAAGTTTTCTTTGGAGAGCCTCTAGTAATTATTTGCCTACTGCCTATACCATGAAACAGAAAAATTCAGGATTAGATGATGCTTTTGTTTGTGCAGTTTAAGTTCCGAGTCTATTTTGCATATCTTGACTCAATGTCCTCATGCTAGAATATGTCAACTAGGTTATAGATCTGATTGTCACTAGGTCTTGGATTTTAGAAATTGGTTACGCATTATCAGATCTGAATTGCTGCAACAACACGTTACTGATTTGTGTTCACTGATTGGTTTTGTTTGCCGGCAGATTTGGAAAGCCAGATGTGCCGCATCTTTGAAGGAACAAAATATGATCCTGTTGTGACAATGACCCTCGCAACCAGGTATTGGATGAAACAGACTAACTTAAGAAATAAACTAACTGATCGAGCTGCTTCAGCTCCCCCTCTACTTGGTAGGCAACCACCTCAGGAAAACGAGGTGATAGTTAATTGTGATGCGTCCTGGCACGGAGATGAGGAAAGTGCGGGATTAGCTACAATTGGTAGAAACTATTAAGGTCATATTTTGCATGGTCAAAATAAAGCCACAAACACTACATCAACTCTGGAGGCTGAGATCAAAGCCCTCAAGCTGGCCATACAACTTACCTCAGATGGATTTGACAATCAAAATGTGACTTTAGCATCGGACTATAAGACGGCTGTAGAGTTCATCAATGGAAAGAGATCGACGATTGACTGAAGGGCTGAGAATGATGTGCTCATTGCCAAATCATCTCTTGCACTTTTGCCCTTATGCAATCTTAAGTTTATTCCAAGATTGGCAAATGAAGTTGCTAATTGAATTGCTACTAGAGTTAGAACTAATCAATGTGCATCCAATTGACCTATCCATCCTCCTATAGGGCTTGAAGCTCTTCTGTACCAAGACTTTCCCTCTTAAGGTTATATATATTTAGTTGGTTTGTTCTCTTAAAAAAGAGATATATATATATATTGAAATAAAAAATATATATAATCATAGTCGCCTCAATTGATGCAAAAAACTCAAGTTATTATATATGCGAGTAGTGAAAGAATCTCAATGAAACTAATATACATTCGTACACCTTCTAAAAAAATATACATTCGTACAAAGTTGTAGTCATAGTCCTAGGTAAAAAATTTGTTGTAGGAAAAACTAACAAGTGAGAAAAAGAGCGCACAAATGTCAATGCTGTAAAAATAAAATAGAAAAGTAAGATAGGTCCCACCCCACATATCACATAATAAAATCTGGGGCATTGAAATTTGCGCCACCAAATGTCCTCGTATAACTTGAAAAGAGCATCTGCCACCGTGTTCTCCTCTCTATTAATGTGTGAGACAATGAAGTCCATATCCTTAAGAAACACTAGCACCTATAGCCAACGATTCTCGAACTTCCATGGAACTTACTACTGTCGATCTTGAAATAGAGAAACAACAACTATAATTAGAATCATATTCGAGCCACAATTTTTCGTGGGTCATGCCCTTACTCTACCTTGTGAATTTAGGATTTTTTGGGTCTAGAGTAAGATAAGGGTATGTATTAATCGTTAACATTAGGGTGGGGTATGTATAAGATCTATATACACATAGACCCCGACCTTATATAGACCCATGAGACACTACCATGTAGATCCTATTTATATCTAAATTAACATATAAATATAATTTTTCCATAAATTCTCCAATTTTATATGACACTCGTAATAAAAAAAGTCAAGATTATTCACTTTTCAACAGAAATTTAAGTATTAATACTTTATAGTGTTGAGTGTAGTTAATTGTAAGAGTATTTTTTAAATAATTTATATTAAAATGTTAAATTATTTTGTAACTGAATGGGTCCACGAGTAGGGCATGAATTTTGATTTAGACTCTAAGGGTGCGTTTGGCACGTCTTCTGGACAGGACTAGAGATATGATATAGGACAGTACTGGACAGACTTGGTTGTTCTTGCTATCATGTCCTATGTTTGGTAATTTCAGTACATGATTAAACATTTAGTCAAGTTCTCTGTTTGGTACAGTAACATTTCAGTCTAAAATTATGTTAAAGACAAAATTTCCTTCACGATAAAAAAATATTCATTAATCAGAGTAAAATCGATCATTACAATTATATTAAAAATTATTGCACAATAAAACGAAATCCTTTAAAAAAAATGCAAAATCGTAGTTATAATACGAATATTTTGAATATACCATCACATAATTGATAAATATGTATATTTTTCATAAATGTATAAGTATTATTAAGAACGCTTGGTACATGTACAGTGTACAATCGAGTGTGTGTTGAATTCTCTAATATGAATGCCATTAAATATCTGAATTAACCATTTTATATATTTATATGGATTTGTATACGATATATAAAATTTTAAAAGAAATAATTGAGTATACAAATATTGAATATTTGAATCCGAACTAAATTTTTTTGTATATGAGTCCGAAAAATTATATATTAGAGAAAATGATTAGTCTTAATTTAGTTAAACTTGGTGAAGACATAAAAAAGGAAAGAGTGTAGGGTAATATGATAAAAACCTAATATAAGGAATTTCTGTCCTTGGACAGAACTTTCTGTCCCATAAAAATAAATGGGACAAGAAATTGGGAGTGGGCTGGGACAAACTTCCAATTTTGTTCCGTCTATTTCCTGCGCCAAACATAGACTTGGACAAAAATCTTTGTCCAATCCTGTTCAAGCCATAGAAACATACGCAGCCTAGGACCTTATGGATCTGGGTGTGGATTCTTACTATAGGGTCTAGGGTAAGGTCTTGTTCCTATCTCTAAATCCGTGGTATGAATTTGGATCATATGAATCCTTACTCTACCCTGCCCATTATTCTCTAAGTTGTACTCAATTTAGTATGCCAGAATGTGATTAATAAAAATTATGTGGCTATCTATCCTAGGCTATTTACCAAAAAAAAAACTGTGTTCTTTAATAATTGTTTTGTCAAAACCGCATATTATATATATATATATATATATATATATATATATTCTAAATTCACTAATTCATTTAGCATATAAAGTCACAGATAACTATTTCAATAATTTTCCTCCATGCATAAAAATTTGAAGCCGAAGAAGAAAGAAAATCGAGTATCCGAATAATAGCCGAATAAGACTACCTCAATGCGACAAAAATCTTACAAGAATGCGTTTGCAAATGATACCAACGGCGAAGTGAAGTGAATATTCCAGGGGGAATAAAACAAAGAGACGCCTAATTAAACTAGAGTTTTTTTTTTGGACAAATCTAATTAAACTAGAGTTAGATGGTCCCACACTTCCTATTTCGCTCCATTTCCTCAAAAGTGCCACACCACCACCCTCCTCTCTTTTCCATTTTTTGATCCCAGTTGCCAACAAGAAGAAAGGAAGAGCTAGCTCCTTCTTCCAAAAAAGGGTAACTGCCTCCCTCTCTCTCTTGAACTTTTTGCCATAGTGAAGTGAAGATGGTTGCTTTATTAGGTTGGGTTCCCAAAAGATTGATCCTTTTGTTGTCCACCAAGGGAAGTAGCATTCAAAAGAATAGGCTGTATTGGCGAAAAGGGTCCCAATTGGAATGGTTTGGTTGATAATCGAATTGCGATGATATTCGATATTCGGATTCATCAGAACACGATCATAGATAGGGTCGGATTGGAATAGTCTCTTTTAGCGTGTGTATTTGGATTGTACAAGGTTGAGTCTTGGTTGGTTGGTGCAGGGCAAGAGGATGATGACTATGTTCGGGAGTGTTTCTGCTTTGGATTCGCGGTGGAGTAGCAGCAGGCTGTCGTTTAAAGTTGGTGCAACATTCGGCAATGCTGGTAACTCGAGCCGAACGATTTGCTTTCAGGTCAGTTTGCTACCCAAACTTCCGTAAGGGTTTTGTAGAAGTTAGGTCCTTTAGAAGGAGAAGATTAAGAGTTACTAGTTGAGGTCAATTAGAGATTCTCCTCCGAGTATGCTGGCCACTGGTTTCTGTTCTTTTGCGGCTGAAAAGATCCCCCCATCAAGATGGCATTGCAATTACCTTCAGAAGAACATATAAAATGATATAAGGATGATTATTACTTTGGATGTATCAACTGAACTTTGCTATGTATTTACTATTTATAGGATGTAACTTTCAGATTATAATGGGATCTGATGGTGATTGGAGCCACAAAGATTGCTGAGATAGAATAACAATCTGTCAATTTGCTTTTGTTCGTGCACTGCTCAATATTGATCTTTTGGTCTTTTTCTGGTGTAGGGTGGAAAAGAAAGAAGCATGACTTTCTGCCAGAGTAGTTGGAAGTTGAATTTCGGTTGGATTAAGAATGGAGGATTAGATACTATACAAAGTTCACGATGTCCCTCGGTGCGTGCTTACCATTCTAGTCCTGCTCATGCCAATGGACAAGCTTCTGGAGTTAATGAATTATTCAACGTTCCTTTGAGGGGAATTGGTAAAATGAAGGTGCCAAGCAGTTATGGTCTTCTGCTTCATCCCCTACTTCCGAGTATGTTTTCTTCAGATCACGGGCCTGCCCAATCTCTTAGACCTGTTCTGGCCCTGAAATGTGCTAGAGATGTCAATGCAAATACGTCAGATTCGTCCGTGTCAGAAAAAACACTGGTTGGAGAGGATTCTGCGTCTTTTGAACTGGAGGAGGAAAAGATATCCTCTTGGATTTATTTTAGTGTGATATTGGGAGTTGTCCTTCTTGTCCTCAATCTGGTTTGGATTGATAACTCTACTGGCTTTGGAAAGGCCTTCATTGACGCCGTCTCCAGTCTTGCAGATGGTCCCGAGGTGAGTTTGCTAGTCCTTCCTTTTTCCTTCAAATGTTAGCACTCTTTGCTTGATCCTACTTTTTTAGGTTATTGCTTTTATGTTGGGATTCCCCTGTGGGAACTGAACAATTCAATTCCCCAAATGAATCACTTGATTCTTCATTTAGCAGATTCGGTTTCTTGTGGTAACTATTTGGTCCACCACTTGCTGATTCATTTGAGGAAATACTGTATATACCAACACCATCAAGCAACGCTCATCATCCCTACCATTTGAAGCTGATCAATGATTTTTGCTGATTGGATTAATTAATGTTTGGCGGAGCAGTTGGAATACTAGTACATGTGAAAGTAGCACCTACTGCCGAGTCGTTGACCATTCAGTGCCATCGATCATCACTAGCTAAGAGCAAGTCATTACTGAAACTTAACGACTTGATTGGTTCTGTTCTCTAGATTTTTCAAACAAAGTACTTTGAGTATGGTGAAATCACATGAATGACCCTTTAACAAAGTGTTCCACAAACTTTTTTTAGTCCTTTAAGTTGGTTACAACAGCTGGCTTTTAGCCACTTTAATTTCTTATATGATGGATCTGCTTGAGATCTTTTGCATGCAAGCCAGATTATCGTCTTCACATCAGTGACTCCGTGTTTTTCTTTTTGCTGCTGAATTATCGTTTGAGTGCTGCAGATCATGTTATTTGATCTCAGGAACTTAGAGTAGAAACTAATCCCTGTCCCCTGAATATTTTGCAGGTTACTATGCTCAGTCTCACTCTCATTTTTGCCATTGCCCATAGTGGCTTGGCTAGCCTTCGGGACGGTGGCGAGAAGCTTATAGGAGAACGTGCATTTCGTGTTTTGTTTGCTGGAGTGTCTCTTCCTTTGGTTATTAGCACTGTCGTGAGTATCCGCTCCTCGCTCAATGCATGCTATAACTTGTGTTTGACTTTGATATCTCTAGCACGGTGCTTTTCTCCTATAAGCTAAATTGTATTTCTCACCTTTAGCATTCATTTGTTTCAGGTGTATTTCATTAACCACAGATATGATGGTATACAATTATGGGACCTCCAAAATGTCACAGCATTGCATCATTTTCTGTGGCTTAATAATTTTATTTCCTTCCTTTTCCTCTACCCCTCGACTTTTAATCTGCTCGAAGTAGCAGCAGTTGACAAGCCTAAGATGCATCTTTGGGAAACTGGGATCATTAGAATTACCAGGCACCCTCAGGTATGTCATCTTCCTATTCCCATTGTCCGAAATTTCAATCATTGGTCTGATGGCTAAAAGGAATCATGTTGTAGGCCTGCATAATTCTCTTCTGTTTGATTAGTAAAACTTGACAGACAGAACTAGACGTGGTCAAAATGAACTGCTACGTGCTCTATATGATGCAACTTTCGTTTGCAGATGGTTGGGCAGGTGATGTGGTGCTTGGCTCACACGATCTGGATCGGGAATTCAGTGGCTGTCGCTGCATCTATCGGTCTAATCGGACACCATCTATTTGGCGTCTGGAATGGAGATAGGAGGCTGGCAAAGCGATACGGGGAGGCATTCGAAGTCGTCAAACGTCGAACTAGCGTCGTTCCATTCGCTGCAATACTCGATGGCCGCCAGAAGCTGCCCCAAGATTACTACAAGGAATTTATGCGCCTCCCTTATTTGTCGATCACTGGATTAACGCTCGGTATATATTTCGCGCACCCGCTCATGCAGGCTGCAAGTGCTCGGCTTCATTGGTAGAGAATGAATGGTCTTTGTAGCAACATCTTGTAAATTAGTTTCAAGATCAACACTCGAGCTTCATCCCATTAAATGAACATCGCGGCTTTGTTATCTAATTATAGTTGACGACTTGAAGTTATGGATTATTAACATAAGAACCCAAGAACGGAGACAGGAGCTAAGAACAACCATACCATCTACGTCAATGCATGCAGAAGCTTGAGACTAAAAAAATTGAGGAACAAGCAAAATTAGAATCTCGTAGACATGTGAAGGAGGAACAGTTAGAGATTTTTTTAGTAATATTTGCTTCCTTCGTAAGATTTGAACGAAAGCGTCACAAACAAAGAGGTAAACATGCAAAGACCGTAAAAAATGAATGCACTGTGTTATTATATTGGGAAAAGTACATTTAAATACCCTATAGTTTTACCGATTATCATTTAGATATTCTATAGTTTCAAAACTGTAAAATACATCCAACTTATTTTAATTTTTGTCGGGACTGTTATAGTTAACCGTTTGCACACCCTTTTGTGGCCGTTTCAATAAGAATCTAACACAAATTTAAAAAAAGAAGGGAAAAGTCCACTTTCGTACCCTGTGGTATCGACCAAAATCACTTTAGTACCCTGTGGTAAAAAACCGATCAATCGAGTCATACTTATTCCAATTAACATCAAAAAGGGCCTCGGGCAGCTGCCCGGAGCTGCCCGAACCTACCCGCCCGCTGCCCGGGCCACGTGGTCAGCCACGTCACCAATTCCTCCTCCTCCGATTTTCCTCCTCCTCCTCCTCCTCCTCCCCTCCTCCTCCTCCTCCTCCTCCTCCTCCTCCTCCTCTCCTCCTCCTCCCCGCATCCCCCTCCTCCTCCTCCTCCTCCTCCGCCTCCTCCTCCTCCGCGTTCCTCCTCCGCGTTCCTCCTCCTCCTCCTCCTCCTCCGCCTCCTCCTCCTCCGCGTTCCTCCTCCTCCTCCTCCTCCTCCTCCTCCTCCTCCCCGCATCCCCCTCCTCCTCCGCGTCCTCCTCCTCCCCGCGTCCTCCTCCTCCCCGCGTCCCCCTCCTCCTCCGCGTCCTCCTCCTCCTCCTCCTCCTTCGCGTCCTCCTCCTCCGCGTCCCCCTCCTCCTCCTCCTCCTCCTCCTCCGCGTCCTCCTCCTCCGCGTTGCCCTCCTCCTCCGCGTCCTCCTCCTCCCCGCTTCCCCCTCCTCCCCCGCGCCCCCCTCCTCCTCTCCTCCTCCTCCCCGCGTCCCCCTCCTCCTCTCCTCCTCCTCCCCGCGTCCCCCTCCTCCTCCTCCTCCTCCTCCCCGCCTCCTCCTCCTCCTCCTCCTCTTGGTGACGTGGCGCCACGTCACCAAAATTGGTGACGTGGCTGACCACGTGGCCCGGGCAGCGGGCGGGTAGGTTCGGGCAGCTCCGGGCAGCTGCCCGAGGCCCTTTTTGATGTTAATTGGAATAAGTATGACTCGATTGATCGGCTTTTTACCACAGGGTACTAAAGTGATTTTGGTCGATACCACAGGGTACGAAAGTGGACTTTTCCCAAAAAAGAAAATTGACTTTTTTGTTAATTTTCATTCGTTAAGATACATGCCTGCGTCAACCATCTCTCTCTCTGTCGTCCACCACAGAATATTCCAACGGCGATGAGACAAAACAAAGACGGAGGAAGCAGACAAACGCTCTTTCGACAACCCCCACCACTGTTTATCCAAAAATAAAGTAAATTATTATTATTATTTAATATCATCATCATCAACAACATCGTGTCATGTTCTTTAGCCAGCCTCGCGTCTCTCCCTTTCTTTCCGTTTATTTTCACGCAACAACCCTCACTCACTCCCTTTCCGTGCTTCCTCCAATTCCGCTTCCTCTTTCATTTTTTTCCCATAGAAAACGGTAAAGTTTGGTTCTTTAGCTGTTTTTGTGATCAAGATAGTTGCTTTCTTTTCTGGGTTGGTCTTATTTTGTTGGTTCTCTTTTCCAATTCCCTCCTTTGCTTGTGTTCTTGAGGAAGGAAGCTGGTTAGGAGTGAGATTGACTTCTGGTGGTTTGTAGAGTAATTGGAAGTTTCCTTTTCCTCTTTCTGGGCTAATCAAGGAAAGAAAGATGGGCTTTTTAGTCTAATGCAATGGAGTTGTTGTATTCGATGTCGTGTTCGATAAGAATCTGAGTAGGATTAGAGCTTCTTGAGGGTTTTCTTTCTGTTAGGTGAATAAGCTTGATCTTTGGTTGGTGTGTAGGACGATAGAGGAGGAATATGACTATGTACGGGAGTGTTTCTGCGTTGAATTCGCAGTGGATTGTCCGTGGGGGCTCAGACATCAGAGAACATTCGCGGCCGTCCTTTCGTTGCTCTTGTTCCATGCGGGCCAGTGAAACCTTTGGGAAATCACCAAAGTTTGTTGGTGTAAATGCTGGTAAAATGAGGTCCACTAATTATATTCGGCGTCTGCAGGTTATTTCCCTTTCCCGAGTCCTAGTCAGTTTTCCTTGTAGTCCCATGTTGTGTATGCTTGTGGACCTCATAAAAGACATGTAGTCTTTTCATCATTTGCAGGTTGTTTGCGTGGACTACCCAAGACCTGACCTTGATAGCACAGAGAATTTCATCGAAGCAGCAAAGTTATCTTCAACATTCCGTGATTCTCTGAGGCCAGGCAAGCCGTTGAAAGTTGTGATTGCCGGTGCAGGTAGATGTTCACCTACTAATCTCTTTGTTCCTTCTTGTGCTTGACTAGAATTTTTATTGTGATGCTCTTTTTTTAGAGGCTTAATGTGATGCTGTTGGTATGCAAACTTCATGACAGATTTTCCTGCCTTGACATCCATGCTCTAATGTCTCTTTTTTCTATAAGCATGGATAAATTACTTCATGACAGATTTTCCTGCCTTGACATTCATGCTCTAGTATTTCTTTTTTCCATAAGCACGGATAAATTACATCATGACAGATTTTCCTGCCTTGACATCCATTCTCTAGTATTTCTTTTTTCCATAAGCATGGATAAATTACGTCATGACAGATTTTCCTGCCTTGACATCCATGCTCTAATTACTTTTAGGCTTTAACTTTATTTATTCTTTTCCAGAATTATGTTTTATTTGTCTTTAAATATTTAATTATTGGAGTATATTAGAAGTCTTTCTATTTTTTATGGAAAAGTTTGTTCTTCTGGACAAACCATCTATATGCTGGTAGGTTGGCCAGGTGGGGTATCTGTCCCGTAACTTTTTTTGCTTCCGCAGGTCGTTTGTCTTGCTTCTGCTGCACGACTTCACTTTTTTTTCTCTCCCATTTCCAGAATTACATTCTGACATGAATATTGAAGGACTCATGTGGAATGCAGCCTTTATTGTAACATATTTTATCAAGCTGAGACTTGTTGGCATTTGGTGATTTTGGCTGATTCTCAACAAATATTGCAGGCTTGGCTGGTTTATCAACAGCAAAGTATCTAGCAGATGCAGGCCACAAGCCCATACTGTTGGAAGCACGTGATGTTCTGGGTGGAAAGGTTTTTTGCTGCTTCTTTCGGTCCCTCGTTTCTCTAAGCAGTTAATGGTTGTTTCAGTTGTTTAGTCCGTTATCTTTTCTGTGCTCTTTTTTATTCTTTTTGTCGGAGCATATGTCATGCCTTCTGCATTGCCATAGCAGTATACGCCAAGGTTGAACTATGATCATCATAAGAATCTTTTTTAGATGTTACATTAGTTAGTCACTGTAGTTTGATCTTGTAGGTAGCGGCGTGGAAGGATGATGATGGAGATTGGTACGAGACGGGATTGCATATATTCTGTAAGAGTCGATTCATATCTCGTGCCTGTCTTTTTCCTTCCCTTCTTTTGTTTCTTCTGTGCGAAATGGTTGTATGAATGTGATTCAACATTTTTTCGTTGTCTGATCTTGTTTTGCCCATCAATCATGGACAAAATCAAGGACTTTCCAAATGTTTTCAACGGCACTTTGCTTTCATTTTTATTCCCCTTGTGAGTATGATGTGCTTGCACTTCACACAATTGCTTTTCACGTAGAAATTTCTGCTTGTTGAAATTTCAGAATGTAATGAATTTAATATGGGTTTTGTGGTTTTGATCTTGCTCAAATTGAACTCTACTTTGTTCCCTTCCAGTTGGAGCCTATCCCAATGTGCAGAATCTGTTTAATGAACTTGGAATTAATGATCGGTTACAATGGAAAGAGCATTCCATGATATTTGCTATGCCAAACAAGCCAGGAGAGTTCAGCCGGTTTGATTTCCTAGACGCTCTCCCTGCACCACTCAATGGTTAGGGACTCATCTCTGCATTCTAATTATTTTCTTGCGCTTGTTTTAAAAAATTCTTGGAAATTGTGGTGTAGCTCCTGCTAGTGGCATTAATGCCACTGAACTGTCACAGTTGACTTTTCTAAATCTGTTAGAGACCAATGCTTAGGACTATCTATGTGGTAGTAGGATATATTTGTCACAGTCCAAGATTCCATGGCGACGGATTTCGTATTTATTAAATATTAGCTTAGATCCATAAAATTTTAGATAATATAGCTGCAGGTTGAAATCTACTTTAGTTTGGATGTACTAAAAAATAATTTGCACTTTCCGGTTTACATTAATTTTAAATAATTGAGAACAATCTTAACACACTTCAGTTTCTGCTTTTATCAGTGAAAATCGTGAATTAATTTTCTGTCAAATTTCTTTCTGTTTGCTGCTGACTTCTCTGACTGTTATCCATTAACAACTGGTAATGCTTTGTTATCTGGATCTGTTATTTCTATCTAGCAGAACTCTGATTTGTGGGGTGTTGTTACAATTATAAAAAGTTGCATAGTTTTTAGTCTTATTTGTTATATGACGATGTTGATCTGAATGACAGGGATATGGGCAATCTTGAAGAACAATGAAATGTTGACTTGGCCAGAGAAAGTGAAGTTTGCAATTGGGCTTCTACCTGCAATGGTTGGTGGTCAGCCCTACGTGGAGGCTCAAGATGGTTTATCTGTTCAGGATTGGATGAGAAAGCAGGTAAATCAGCCTTCTATTTTATCTACCAGAAAGCTTGCTTCGGATTGACTATAGCATTTGTGGTTGATGGCAATTTAGGACTTGCCAATTAAGTTGTATTGCGAAAACTATTAGGCCAAAAAACGTTTTATTGCTAAAACTCACAAATTGCAAGATGTCAAACAGTAACCTATATGATAATTTGTTGGAATTGTGCTCAGTTCTTCCTTGTATCAATAGCTTTCCTTTTCTTCATTTAAAATCTCATCCATTCTGCCCTTTATTTGCTAACAAAGTAAAACTAGAGTCCATTGCTAGCTTAAGGATTTGATACATGAAATTCCAGGTGCAAAAATGTAATTACTCTGTTGTCTATTATCATATAGGGTATTCCAGATCGAGTGACTACTGAGGTGTTTATTGCCATGTCAAAGGCTCTAAACTTCATAAATCCTGACGAACTTTCAATGCAGTGTATCTTGATAGCATTGAACAGATTTCTTCAGGTACATTCGCATCCGCCATATGCTACTTAGTTTTCATGTACTTGCATCCGCATAAGGTTTACCCTAGGACTTGTCATCTCATTGATCCTGGTCTCATTGGGGTAACGCAGCTTCCAACTGCCAGTCCTCAAATTTACCAATTGTTTTCTTGAAAGAGGGAGATCAAGCCATGTTGCTCAGAATACTGCCAATGTTAAAGTAGTCTGCTTCCGTGCGTGTAGTAAAAAAGAAACATTCCGGAAAAATTATGGGTGTTGTCTAGTAAAAAAGAAACATTCCGGAAAAATTACTGGTGTTGTCAATCTATTTAGAGCAGAACCTTTTAGGTTTCTCTTTTTCCAATTTTAGCTCTAGTTATTCCTTTTATTTTTTAATTTTTTGGTTGAAACTACTTGAAAAATTAGTTTAAAGCATCTTCATGGCCTCTTTTCTTTTAAGTAGATATTTTACTCCAAGGTTTGAATCCCGGTCCTGGAATCCAATCTCAAAATCCCCCTGCTTTACCACTTGAGCTAAGCCTCAAGTGCTCTTCATGGTCCTTTATTCAATTCTCTTATCTAGTGTGGATAAAACCTATTGTAAAGTTGGGTATCGAAGAGTATGTGGCACTTAAGTTGTTAATTTTGAGCAGATTGTATTAAAGTGAAGGAGACACCTAAATTACAGAGTACAACAGTAAATCTTTCCTTTGAAAAAATATTGCACAAGTCCCGATGCATTAATTCCTTTGGATTGCTTATTCATGTCCATAATTGTACGTCTCCTAGAAGATTTATATTGGATATCGCAAAAGCACATGCTAGAAGTGGTGACTAATCCATGTAGAATTTCGTTGACAGGAAAAACATGGTTCAAAAATGGCTTTTCTAGATGGTAGTCCCCCAGAAAGACTTTGCCAGCCTATTGTTGATCATATTCGATCACTTGGTGGAGATGTCATGCTTAACTCACGAGTAAAGAAAATTGAACTCAATAGTGATGGAACGGTGAAGAGCTTTTTAT
The DNA here is from genome assembly GCA_963995505.1 of Hypericum androsaemum. Lineage (NCBI taxonomy): Eukaryota > Viridiplantae > Streptophyta > Magnoliopsida > Malpighiales > Hypericaceae > Hypericum > Hypericum androsaemum. The sequence continues at coordinate 15,150,988 of OZ023180.1, forward strand.
TAAATAACGGGACTGTAGTTGAAGCTGATGCGTATGTGTTCGCCACTCCAGGTATAGATTTTGTAGCATGGTTTGCAAATTAACTCCAAAATAACTTATACCAACTGTTGCTGATGCATCGTTCTCCAATCAGTTGACATCCTGAAGCTTCTCCTGCCCGACGAATGGAAAAATGTCCCGTACTTCAAGAAATTGGATAAACTAGTTGGAGTCCCAGTGATCAATGTCCATATATGGTTAGTGCTCAGTGCTATTGTTGTTAACTGTTCCCCCTCCCCCCCCCCCCCCCCCCCCTCTCTCTCTCTCGCATATATGTCCACATCATAGACAATCTTCATCAGAAAATATTCTCTTGATTCCGGTGTTTGGCTTTCGTGGAAAATGAAATCAAGGAAGAATATTAACCTGTTCCACAAAACAGATCTAAGCTTTTAAAAATGACTTTCTTTTTGCAATAGAAAGATGCAGTATGCTGGTCTCTACTACTGCCAAACTTGTTGGAGAGATCTATATATAATTATGTTGACTCAAAAAAGGAAAATGGCGTCTTTGTTTCTTCAGATTTTCAAGGTAAATTGGTTCAGGTTTAACTCTGAGATGTCTGCATAATCTCAACGTCGATTTTATTAGTTTGACTTCCAGATTGTTAGCTCTCATTGATTTTAATTTGTATGATGATAATACCACTCGTTACTAGCTATAAGCTGTTCCAAAATGGAAAGAAGTATTAGGAAAAGATTTTCAAAGAGATTACTTCTCTGCAAAACATTTTTGCCCATGGCAGTATTTAGTGAAAAAAGGTAAGAGGGGTAATCATAGACCATCTTCCTAACTTATTAGTGTTCACGAATTTAGCAACTACAAAAAGGAAACTCGCAGTATCCATGAATGTATTGACAACCCTGACCACGTAATAACCTGACAACCATGTGCGATTTTTCCCTGCTGCATTATGTAGCTGGTTTGAATGACGATCATTCTCCTCTAGGTGAAACTATATTTTAACCTTCTAATTTGTTGCATAATTTGTGAAGTACTTGTAGAGTCCTAGTACAGGTTAAGGTTTTGGGTTGGATATGGAGATTCTAATATGGTATCAGAGCGGGTTGATCCCGTGCCTCGCTGTTGATCGGACGACCTCCCGGTGTGTTAAGATTACCACATTGCCAGTTGCAAGTGTGGTGGGCTTGTTTATGAGTGTTGAAAAACCACTAACCCGTAGCCTTAAGGTTTTGGGTTGGATATGCATATTCTAACATGCCTGTATAAAGATGCCAAAGAAAGTGAATTTCTACCTTGAATGCTCTGGAGTTGAACATAATGAATTAACACAAAGCTACTCACATTGCAGGTTCGACAGGAAACTGAAGAATACCTATGATCACCTACTTTTCAGCAGGTTGCGATTTAAATCTGATTATTTTTAGATGAGAACTATGTTAAAAATGTACCAAAAATGACGATTCAGTGAATCTTTCTTGCTTGTACAGTCGACCTCGAAGCGTGATTAGTTGGACATAATATTTTAGAGTCTACACATGTTGGTGGTTGCTTCTGTAGAAAACAGATAAATGAAGAGCTGCTTTTGTTCCATTGAACTGATTTGTCGAAATTTTTTACCTCATACATCATCTTTGTCTTTCTCATGTTCATTCACTTCACTGTTCCCTACATCTTTACTTTCCACTTGTGCCTGCATAATTAACTTCTCATCAACAGAATGTTTATGTTTCTTTTTATTGATTGCAGAAGTCCACTTCTCAGCGTGTATGCTGATATGTCAGTGACATGCAAGGTATGGTCACACTAATGATCTGTTCACTTCCATGCAAATACAGAAATTTTAAACAACCAACAATTTTCTATATACATTGGACCATACTTGTCAATCATATATGTCGGAGTTTTTTCAGCGATTCTTGAAAGGGATCTTTTCGTCTTAGATGTACGAGGACTAGTATACGCGTATAACTTTTGTCATTATGCTGTTACCAAAAGTAAACTTTTGTCATTGCCTCTCACATTTTGTTTGGTGAAATTAATGTGGACATTAGATTACAAGAGGATCACAAAAGGCCATCAATAGTTCCAATTATTTCAAGTGAGATTAGTTTGTTATTACATGCAGGAGTATTATGATCCAGATAAATCTATGTTGGAGTTAGTTTTTGCTCCTGCAGAAGAGTGGATCTCACGCAGTGACTCGGAAATTATCGATGCTACTATGAAAGAACTGGCAAAACTATTTCCTGATGAAATATCTGCTGATCAGAGCAAAGCAAAGATTTTGAAGTATCATGTCGTTAAAACTCCAAGGTTACACTGCAATTCATCTGAAGTGAATAATATTTTAACCTGGCAATTTCTGAAATACATCAATATATGATTTGGTGCCATTCTCTTCGTTAACCATCTGTCAAACGACGTGATTTTTCCAGGTCTGTATACAAGACCATACCAGGATGTGAACCTTGCCGCCCTTTGCAGAGATCTCCATTCAAGGGATTCTATCTTGCTGGTGACTACACAAAACAAAAGTATTTGGCTTCAATGGAAGGGGCTGTTCTATCAGGAAAGTTCTGTGCCCAGGCAATTGTACAGGTATCAAATGGGAGGATCTGAAAAACTCCTGTTTCTTGCTTAATTATTGGGAAATTTTGCATCTTTAACATTTTTTTAGCACAAGAGCATGTGTCTGGTATAGCTTCTCTGCATATTTTTTTTATTTTGAGAGCATAACCTAGGAAGATTTTGGACCAGAGACCAAGTTAAATCATACCTCCACAACAGTTAACCTTGATTTGTTTCACTGTCTGGCCAATAATAGGAACCGACCATTGTTAGTTAAAGCACAACCTTGTATAAATGAGTTCACCATCGGACCGGCTATCTTTAAATCTGTGTACACTTTCCAGAGATAATATCAAAAATTTCAAGTAGCAAGATCGATCTTTTACGTGATAATAGATTGTCCTAAACCTCTTATCTCATAAATTCACTTTGAAGAAGGAGAAAGGTTGTTGCTTCGTTGGAGTGCTTGAAGGCACTGTACTTAGCTGCGAAAATTGAAGGATAGGGAACCAGTTAAAAGTTTAGTTGTCCTTCGTTCTATTAAACGAGTCATCGAGGAAATTGGAGCGGAGAGTGGGGATGTATACCTGCTTTTCTGGAAGGGAGAAGAGTGAGGATGTTTGATTGCGGTTCTCTAATCCTCTCTATACACTGATTGGTGCAGGATTATCAGTTGCTTGCTGCTCAGGAGCAAAGAAGTTTGGCTGAGGCTACTATCAGTTAACGTCACTTCCAAACGGAGGAGGTAGTAAAATCTCCTCCAGCGGTTGAAGTCACGAATTCCTTCACAATTCGCAAAGGCGCTTGAGCCAACCATGCGCGATGAAAGTCCTACTGAGATGTGCATATAGCGATATTTCGGATATCGGTAGCTGCTGGTTGTATGTACTCGTAGAGTCGCAAGTATACAAACTTTTCCCCGGTTGGGAAAAGACTGAAACTATGGTACTGGAATGTATCTTCTTCCCAAGGAACAGAGGTTGGACTGCACCCTACTTTGTGATTGTGATTCAAATGTTGCTAGCCCGCATCGATTACAGCGTGTAGGATGGAGTTTTTTCCATTCCGAGTGAAGCTTAACCAATGATCGTGTATCGAGAAGATCGTCTACAAGTCTCATTTCTAGAGAGAATGCATGAAGTTGACTGTTGTGAGCTCTATGGTTACATTTTTTTTGAAGGGTGCTCTATAGTTACAGTTCGAAGCTGCAATTTGCATTGGTTAACAAAGTTGGTAGCTTATGTAGTCAGGCGTCGATTTTTTACTCTTCCAAAAATTTGAACATGGTCAGTCCCATATTTGCATACCACTTTTTTGCCGTTTGATCTATGTTTCAACGATACGAAATGTCATGTCCAAGCCAAGGAGCTTACTCCGAATAGTCCTGCCAAATGATGATTGAGGCGAGATTCTTCATTTTTGAACTAGGAAACGCTCGGTTTCCATTTCGGTTGTAAGTGTAACCACCCCGCGAGTAGGGATCGGGCGGAAAGAAATTATCAACATCAAAGGAGAGAAAACTTGAGGATGGAGTGGAATCATTTTCATAATGTGAGGTGGTCACCAGCGAAGTGGAAGATGTATTGGGAATGGTAAAGAGCCACTGACCATAATGTTAAGAGTGCCAAATTTGGAGGGGACAAACTTTTTGCCATTCAAAGCAACAACTTGGAAGACAAAACTAGTTGCTTGTTGCCTTGTTTTCAGGTTTCGATATCTAGTAGGCATTTTATCTCACAGGTCATTTGAATCTTTTTTGCTTGATTATCATTTAAATCGCTGCCCTTTCAACTTTATAGGGACGCCACATTTAAAAATACTGTCGAGACTCTCTGGAAAATAAAAAAAGCGTATAAACATTTATCATAGAAGAGTTGATTCCCTAGCCCAACGGCACAAGGTGTCCTAAATACTTAGGAAGTCTAGGGTTCAAATCGTGGATATGTCATTGTGTAATAATTTACCTTAAAAAAAGACTTGATTCAAGTGGTAACTAGCAACGCACGTGCAATGCGAGTGCCGTTCTGTTTCAAAACTCGCAAAGCTATATATGAATAACATATACAGCTTATGAAAAGTGCAGTTTACTACCTTGTAGTTTCACCGACATCACGTCCATGTGGTTTAAAATTGGTAATTCGGTCCCTGTGCTTTCAGAAAATTTGCAGCATACGGTCCCCGACAGCTGACGGGGCTAAAAGTGCCATCTGTCTTGCCACATCGACCGAAACGATGTAGTTTTGCATTCTATGTGGCGTGCTGAATGTGTAAGTCGTGTATGACGTGTTAGATTGGTTAAATTAACAAATTAATCCCAAATTTTTTGAACTTGACAATAATGTTCACAACTCGCACTCCTTTTTTGACAGCCCGTCGATTAATTAGACTGTTGCCCACTGATGGGGATATTCAGACATCTAGAACCCACTTTTCTCTTTTATCTTCTACATCCCTTTCACCTCCATGCTCATCCTTTTCTTTTTCTTCGATTGAGCTTTTTTCAAGCTCCAGTTCATCCATGGAGTTCCTATCTTCATTTTGAAAACACCCAGCCAAGACACCCTCCTTTCCCACACACTCCACTGCATGTGCACCTTCTTTCTTCCAGAAAAGGATGTTTACATTATTATAGTAAGATGATAGCAGACTTTAATTTTTTTAAGGAATATCTTAGTTAGCTTCAAGTCGTATGGATGAAAAAATTATCATCGAGAATCACTTCTGAAAGGATTTAACCGCGTTCGAAATTTGAATACAGAAAAAATATTTGACATCATGACATATTCCAATTACCTTCCACGTAAGAAAATTTTCAATATAGCTAGAATCATTTTTTATCATCTTGTATGGTATGCTAATATTCCTTGGGTTGACTTTACAGTTTTTGTAATACAGTACATAATTTTCAGTCAAAATTAGTTACAATACTTTGAGGTGATATAAGTACCAAGTTGAATGACTCGGATGATGACATGGCAAGACAAAAATTATCAAAATAATATCAATTTTCTTACTATTTTTTGAAAAAAAAACCAACTCTCCTTCTTCTTCCTCCCCTGAAATTAGCAATTACCAAGGGGATGACTAGATGTATTTTATAAAATGAGGGATCACATCGTCTATTTGACTATACACCAAGGATCCAAACGTAATTTATCCATAATTTTTTCATGATTAGTCACTGAATGTCGTGTAGGAGATTTTTTTTAATTTTTTTAAAACTAGCATAGTACCAAATAATTTTGAAAAAATTATTCTCAAGTCTCTCCAATTTGCTTAAATATACTCAAAAGTCTCCAAAATACGCGCCGAAGTCTCTTGTGTTTGATTTTATTATACTTACGGGTCCCTGGTGCACGTTAGCAGCTCTTTTTTTCATTTTTTTTAATGAAACGACCAAACTACCCCTAGAACAAAAAAAATGTAAAAATATTGACATCATCTCTCTTCTCCTCCTTCCTCCTTCTTTAGCCAAAACAATGGATCAACTAGCAACACCATTTTCGCCACCCAAAGTCTCCGACTACCACCCGTCCCATCAGCCACCAGAATCCTTGCTTCCCTCCATAACCCAAAGTCTCAGCCTTTTTTTCCGAACCCTAGCGACATTATTGCTCCCTCTTCCGGCTCAGAGCCTAACCCATTTATAGCCGAGGACTTCGGAACGGGATGAAGGCGAGACCGTTGGTTCGGGTCATGGCTCGGTTAAAGCTTGTAACTTTGGATCGACCAAGTTGCACCCATGGGCGTTTCTCCATTTGGGTATTCGATAATTCTGACTGGATCAACCTGGGACAACGGGGAGGAGGAAGGAGATGGGTCCTTTGGGAGAGGGAGTATCGTCGAGCAAGGAGATGAGTTCTTTTTTTTTGGTTTGATTTCGTAATTTTTTTATAGATCTGGCGAGGGAGAAGCTGAGGAGCAGCAAGATGAAGCTATGTGGCCTGGGTCGAAGAAGGGGATGATAGAGATGGGTTGATTTTTCTACTTCCAGGATCGATAAAGAAGATGATGTCACATGGTACGAGGTAGAAGAAGAGATGATGTCAACAATTTTTTATTTTTTTGTTCTAAGGGTAGTTTTGTCATTTCTATGATAAAAAAAGAAAAAAATTCATTGAGGGATCCGAAAGTATAATAAAATAAAACACGAGAGACGTCGGCATGTATTTTACAAACAGAGAGACTTTTGAGTATATTTAAATAAAATTCGAAGGACTTGAGAGTAATTTTCCAATAATTTTATATATTCTCTAACCAATTGTTCTCTTTAAATCTAAAAAAATCTAAAAAATATTTTTCAAAAATAATATAAAGAAAAAGTACACAAAAGTACCCTATAGTTTTACTGATTATCACTTGAGTACACTGTAATTTTTGAACCGTAAAACATGTCCAACTTATTCATAAATTTTGACAGTGACTGGTCCATTGGTCCGGTTCAGAGATTTTTAGACAAACGGCATCATTTTGACGCTTATGTGGAATTCCACGTGGTAGTGAGTCGCATTGTCATTGCTGAGGTGGCAGTGATAAATTATCAATTAGTACCAGATGACATAAAATATGAACATTACAATCCTTCCGAAAATGCAACCAAAAAAATAAATAAATTGAGTTAGCTGGACTTGAACCCGGGCCCTACGAAATCCTGACCAATGGACTACCATGTGCATGTTGTATCTTTCCAGCATAAAATTAGTATGTAATGTTCTTGTGGCCTATGGGTGCTTGGATAACTAACTCATTCCCTGCCGCAGTTTTCTTCTCCCTGATTATTTTAATTTTATTTTATTTTCCAAGCACGCCCAACTCTCAGTCCTGTCGGCCCTCCGCCACCTCGCTTGACCTTCGTGTGCTTGTGCTTGATCTTCTTCAGCTTGGTGTATGTCTTCTTCTTCCTTTTCTTGGCGCCGCCGCGAGGAGCTTGACATCGTTGTCCTCATCGTCGGGGGCAGTGAGGGAGGAGCTCCAGATCTTATGTGAGATCTTCTTCTTGAGGCGGCGGGGAAGGAAGGACGACGCAGGGGATGGCGGTGGTTGGGAGAGAGAGGATCGGATGCTGGCCGTTAGGGACGGCAGCAATGTTGACGACAGACGGACGGACGCGGAGGGGACAACGATGGGTATGGGAACGGGTACGGTGGAGGGGGAGGTGGGGCGGAGGTCTTCCTCGACGTCGTCTTCTTCGTCCATGATCTCGGGGTCGTCTTCAAGGTCGTCATAAGACTGGGACGACCGGTTGTTGTCTTCAAGATTGAAGACAACGTCGTGTTGCTGGGACTCCATGGGATTGAGGGGAGATTGAAGAGAGTGAGAGAGAGTCAATTAGGTAAACAAATTTATATAGGATTTTTTGAAAAGTAATAAACAAATTTGGTACTAATTTGGTAATTTATCCACCGCCACGTCAATATCAAGTAATCCTAGTCTAAGCCACATGGCAGTCCACGTCGGCTATAAAACGATGCTGTTTGCCAAAAAAACTCAAATCGGATCTCGGGACCGGTCCGTGACAAAATTGTGAGTAAGTTGGACCTGTTTTAAGGTTCAAAAACTACAGGGTACCCAAGTGATAATCGGTAAAACTACAGGATACTTTTGTGTACTTTTCCCAATAACATAACATTTGGTTAGTTTTATTTGGACCGATCAATTCAATCGGCTAGACCAACAATATTCTATGTTGATCACCGGTCCAACCATTCTTCGATTATTGATATAAAAATTTTGATTTTCGTGTCAGATGACGGTTTGACCGATGTAAGCACTTGCCCATACCACATCTTTTATAACAATGGTGGAAACAACCATCACAACATTTTTCTGATGCAAGTAGCAATTGAACAAGGACCATTGAGATGGTTGCGCTGTCCGTAGATCAATTACTATCTGTGACTCGGAAACCATAATTTTTATTTAAAGAGCCATGATTGCGTGGACTATTGACATAGAGAAAAGGGAAATAGACAACTTAAAGCAATAAAGGAGGCAAGGGTTGTGAGGATTGTGTAGTCACATATTATCAAATTGACAAATTTTGTATCACCCCAAAAATTCGATTAAGAAAGTTTGGAATGAGAAAGACATAAATGTTACTTTTTTAAATATCAGAAAATTGGAAAATAATAAAATCTCACTTTATTGGAAACATTAAATTATGTTTTTTGTAGCATGATCCTAAAAGATGTAAAAAATATATATTTGTACAGCCTTTTAACACTTGTGTATTTTTACTATACGATCAAAACTATTATTATACAACAATTATTTATATTGAGACATTATTCTTAATTATGTCGGATTCAAATATGTAGGTAAAAATTTTGTTACTTTTATATCTTATCCGACTCAAACTAAATTGATACGCATTAATATAAGTTGGTCTAGGAAAAAAATTAAAATGGTTGGCGGTGGCTGATAAATCATTGTCAGAAACAGCTACCAGCAGAAAATAATAATTAAAATTTAATAGGGTCCACTGAGTGTTCATACTTGAACATCATCCCATAAATAAATATATTTATTAGTTGAATAAATCTTTGTCGCCGTGGGTCAACCTTGAAATTTCCTCCTTTTGTTGGAAGTTCCCAACTTGGGGAAAGACCAAGTTTCCTCCTTTTTTTTCTTCCAAAGCTGAGAACTTTAGGGAGGAAAGCGATCAAGATTGGGAATTTGGAGGTACCCACGAAGGAGGGAGGGATGGAGGCGGTGGTGGTGAGGTCGATGGAGGCGCTGGGGAGAGGGTTCGACCTCAGCAGCGACTTTAGGTTGAAGTTCGTCAAGGGAAGCAGCGACCCAGTTGGAGGAGAAGGAAGGCTTGTGGTTTTGGACCAAGAGAATAAGAGGGACGTAGTGGTTCCTGGGTCCGGTGGCCTTGTGGTTAAGGATGTCCCCTCTGATATCCGCTGCGATAAGGGGGACCGTACCCGGTTCAATTCCGATATTCTCCAGTTTAACCAGGTGGGTTCTGTTTGGTTTGGTCTGTGTTTGAGTTATATGTCTGTCTTTGTTCGGCCATGGATGCCACCCGGAAATTTAGGGGGGAAGATGAAGTGTTTCTGATGTGGGAGTAGAGGTGTCACTGTGTTTTTGTGTTGTTTAGTTCGATCGATATGAACTTTAGGGGTCGATTTGCGATATGCATTGCGTGATGCGTGTATGGAGAAGTAGTGTTGACGAGACTTGCTTTTCGGTTTGGGAAAGGAAAAAAAAAAGACTGCTTTTAAAGAGTTGGGGGAAATCATTGCATTGAACGGGACGAAGGTTGCGTTAGCAGATGCAACACAGAAGAACACCTGGCTTTTGTATAATGTTTGGTTGTATGTACTTTGCTTGTATTGTTACATTCATACTTTTACTTGCTCTGGAAGAGACTAATGCTGATTTCTGGTCATGGATTAGAATTCTTGTGCTTTGGTTCGGTTACATGGCTTGCGCAGAACACATAATCCACAAAAGCACTGAGAAAAATAATCTTTTGGTGTGAAACTGATGGATCTTATATTTCTGCAGATGTCAGAGTTGCTCAATCAGAAATCTTCCATACAAGGAAAAGTTCCCTCGGGCTACCTTAATTCAATTTTTGATTTGACTGGTGATTGGTTGCGTGATGCTGAAGACACCAAATATCTTGCATTTGATGGTTTCTTTATCTCCTTGTGCCATGTGCACTTGACAGCATCTCCTTTAATCCTTCAAGATAATGTTCGGAAATCTGTTCCATCACATTGGAATCCAGAATTATTGTCCAGGTAGCTTTTTATATTTCATCAAATTATTGGAATGTAACATCTTTCCAACTTTTGAATGTATGGAAAATCTTGAACGGGTGGATGGAGCTAATCATTTCTGAGGGACACTAAATAGAATTGGCTGTAAATCAACCTTTTTACATTACCAATGTTCAAAATGTGATCACTAGGTTATGGCATGTCTCTTATAATCACTATTACTGAACTCAATCTACCGCTACATGTTACCGTGTTAGTGTACATTATCTGCTTGTTCGGTGATATTGCAGCTGGCCGATACTGATTGTTGTTTAGGCAGGTTCATACGTAGATATGGCACGCACATTGTAGTAGGCTGTGCTATTGGAGGTCAAGATCTTATATGTGTCAAACAGGGACCATCCTCACCAATTTCTCCTCCTGATCTAAGAATGCATTTGGAAGATTTAGGCGACTTTTTGTTTTCAGATGGAAGAAGTCCAACCAATTTTCCAAGAGATCCAAGAGATGGCAAGAATAAAGTACTTGTTTTTCCTTTCATTTCATATTTCGATTCCAAATATAGGTTAATGATGATGAATTGTTGCAACAGGTTCCTGAGGTCTTCAAGCAAATTTTACGGTCAAACACCATGCAACTGTCATATGTTACAGAAACATCAAGCAAAGATGTAAGCGAAGCATATCCATCCCCTCAAAAAAAAAACTGAAAACGGTGTTCTTGAATAGGACCTTTTGAATTTCCTTTTTTTTTAGTGAGAAATTTGTGTTCTGCAGGGTCTTACAATCAGCATTACCAAAAGAGGTGGGGATGTGTTTTCGCAGAGTCATTCTAATTGGCTTCAGACAGTAACTGCTAAACCAGAAGCAATTCTCTTCAAGTTTGTCCCTATTACTTCTCTCCTTACGGGCATTCCAGGCAGTGGTTATCTTAGCCATGCAATAAACTTATATCTCCGTTGTAAGAGGCTTCTTTCCACCAAATTATCTTTGTTAGATTTGTGTTTCTTTGTTGTAAAAAGCATGCCAGATCATTTAATCAGCTATGATGAACTGTCGGTACTCCTTTGGAACGGAAGAGGCCAACTGTACCTTTTCACATTGTATTTGTCCTTCGTAGGATCCCGCTATTTTGAATATTTGCATTACTGTAATCACTGCCAAACATCCATGGTTTTGGTGCAAAGATTATTGGCGAAGCTGCCTGGCAAAATTTAGAGTGATTGACATACGTGAAAACCAAATATAAATCATAGGTCAAGTTCTTTCCAATCATCAAATAAAAAAAATTTATTACCTTCTGAACTGTACGAGTAGCTTAGCCTGCAGGGTTATCCTTGATGTCTGAACAATATGACTCTCTTTTGGGCATGGAATGAAATTGCTAAAGGGTATATGGCCTGCTGTGTCATTTTTGCTTCTTTTTTTGTGTTATTATATATGAGACTAATCTTACTTGTTTTTTACACTTTCCTCTTAATTCAGACAAACCTCCACCGGATGATCTAGAATCATTCTTGGAATTCCAAGTTCCAAAGCAATGGGCGCCCATGTTTTGTGAACTCCCTCTGAGACATCAAAGGAAGAAGGAGGCTCTGTCGTCCCTTCGGTTTAGCTTTATGGGACCTAAGATTTATGTCAGTTCCACCCAGGTATAGTTCCTGATACTGGGTCCCATGATATGCTAGTTGCTTGCTCGCTGTAAATTTTGCTACTATGTAGTATGCTGGCATGCACAAGGTAGTTTTGGAATGTTCGACTTTTTACTTGGATGTCCAAAATTTCTTGAATGCTGTTTATGCATTTGTGGCAGTTATCATACTTGCCTGCTCGTGGCAAATGTTACTGGGTGGCTTCCACCTTTCTTCGATTGATTTCTCTCAACTAATGTCTTTGTTAGCTAGTGATAAATGGCTTGTAGAATATCTTTATGGAAAGCAGTTAATATATATGCTGAATATGTCGTAATATGTGTTTCCCGTGCTATACTTCAGATTGTCAGTGACAAGAAACCTGTTGTTGGCCTACGCTTATATTTGGAAGGGAAGAAATGCAATCGTCTGGCATTACATCTACAGCATCTGTCGGGCACTCCAAATTTTATGTCAACGATTGTTGGCGAGCCAAGCCGATGGCAGGGTTCTGACGATAACAGACCCAGTGACCAATATCTGGAAGCAGTTAGATGGAAGAGATACTCGAAAGTCTGTACCACTGTGGTTGAGCATGATCCAAACTGGTTGGATGGAAGTTTGGATGGTGTATTTATTGTAACAGGAGCTCAACTTCTTGTGAAAGGGAAGTGGCCGAAGACAGTTCTTCATCTACGTCTGCTATTCACTTACTTGTCCAACTTCACTATTCGGAAGACAGAATGGTGTGCTGTCCCCGAAGCGTCTAGAAGATCTAGTTTGCTGACAAATCTCAGCACAACTTTCACTTTCACTCAGAAAAAAGTCCAAGGCACAGAAAAGCAGACGCCAGGAAATCTTGATTCTGGTGTATTTCCCGATGGCCCCCCTGTACCAGCTCGGTCAGGAAAGTTGCTCAAGTACATAGAGACAGCCGAGGTTGTTCGTGGTGCACATGATGCGCCGGGACACTGGTTGGTGACGGCGGCAAAGCTAGTAACTGAGAATGGCAAAATTGGCATGCATGTCCAGTTTGCATTGCTAGATCATTCCGACTCTCTGTCCAACATAGAATGACCCGTACATTTGGAACTCATGGTGCCTATACAGTCTCCTGGTCTATGGTTCCTTGTGTGTAATGTAATCTAACTTGTGCCGGATGAATCTCCATGTTGTAGATTTGGAGGTTGTATTGAAGAACAGCGGCGACGCCTTGTACATAAGTTTGAGCCCCCTAACTGCGGCGATAGGTCGGACTACGGCCTATCGTGCAGACGTCATTCCTCTTGGGAGTCCAATTTCAGTGATATGGTATAGATGGAGTGGTATGAGATAAATGTTGGGAATAGGATAATGGAAGTGTAAACCTACAGGTGACCTCGGTAGAATTGTGTGTAATTTTGTGTTTTATTAGAATGTTGCGAGTTCCTGGGTAATAGTTATGCAAGCTCTCACTTTCCGGATCGCCTTACTTTGCGAAAGATTAGATTTTTTTGCCTTAACGTCCCTGCAGGTTCATGACATAACTGAATTCGCCGAATTTAGACATGCAAGGAACTGCAACACAGTATCGATTAGTCACTAAACATGATTAGGACATTCAATCTGCAACTACAAATAACAAAACCAAATCGAATTCTTGGACGGGTGAATCTTCTTATCATTGTGATCCAGTTCTGACTAAGTTTGACGGTTGAGATGTACAGACAACAACAGGATATATGATTCCTTATTTCTCCATTGATGACAACAACAGAATGTAGTTAAAGAGTTCCTGTTCATTCATTCAGCTGTGTGATCTTTCCATTCGGGCAGTTAATGAGCGTAAAAGATCTCGAAAGCTCTTCGCCGGCAAGTTCCGGTTCTGTGCTCTCTCTATATATCTCGCTCTCTATCAATGGATGTCTTAGTACGGCATAATGGCAGCAGAACTTGAACCATGCACCACCGGAGGACCGAGCACATTTGAAAGGTCAAAGCGTGTGGATCGGCTTGGATCGATGAATCCAGTGGCACGCGGTATCAAGTGCTACGTTTCTGGAATACCATCCGAGAAGCAGAGGGCTCTACTTCGGCTGCGGACGTGTCTGCACCACAAAGATATCTTTTCCAACAAGGCATCCTTCCACGTCCTGTGGAGAGCTAAATTTCCTCTCCAGGAAGAGTCCAACGGCACAGAGACGTTGACCCAGCTGGTGGCGGTACACTGGATCAATCGTCAAAGGTTTTTTGCTGTAGTCTACAGTCAGCCGCATGACTTCTCCATCAGCCGGGCCGGAAGCAGATACCACCATCTCCTGGCTGAAGTTTGCAAATGCCAGGGTTCGTACCGACCCATCAAACTTTCCGGAGGAAATACGCCAAGGGGTGCCCCGCGTACCTGAAGCCAGAGTCTCACCAAGCCCAGGAGCAATTTCAGCCTCTACAAAATTGAGGTCATTAGTAGTTGGGCTGAGGGTGTGGAGCACAAAAGATAAGTCAGGTGAAAGCATCTCTTGCACCAGAACCGCCATCGTAGCATCCTTCTGAGGAACACCAGCAGCTCGGCGGCTCAAGACTGCTCTTCGGGTGTATAGGGAAGACCATACTCGGCTGACAGCATTCGCAAATATTTTTCTGTCTGATGGGCTAACATTAAGTACTGATTCATAGAGCCCGGCAGCTGACATTCCTGCCAAGTCCTCAACATTTGCACTCGAACGTACAACTAAACGAGCACGGGCTGGAAACATTTGGCCTATGGCATCAATAACTTCATTTGAAACCTGAAGGGAAGAGATCATCTCCTGAAATTGCATGCAGATTTCATCGAGTTCACCTCCTGTCAATGCAGCAGTTTCTACTCGTTCTAGAAGTGACGTGAATGCTTCTGTGAATTTGCCACGTTCCAGGGCCAATTCCATGGACCCAAAAGGTATGACTATTCCGTTGGGAACTTGAAACGAAGCTGGAACCCCCTGATCAGTGTAAACTGCCATTCAAAGTAAACAAAATAAAAATCTGCAACCACATATTCATCAGCATTTAGTTCTTTCGAACCAATACGATAAGGTTTAATAGTTTGCTTTGCCCATGACTGACTCTGGTAACATGACACAATACGATCAAGCAAATTTCACAATTACCGGAGCACTTCAGATATTAGCTGACCACCGAAGCTGTCTTCATTTCCATCAGAAGTGTTATATTTCTTAAGATAAGATCTATCACGACAATCTCTGGGATTTTGGAATGAACAAATGATGCACCGATCTCATGCCACAATCTACGAACTGTTAAAAAGGTACTTCTATTATTCGAAAACATCATTTGGACTACAATCTAACTTTGCACTGCAGCTTAAAGTTGTAAAATTTCCTCAACACTCATATCCTCATAGCAGTCCGAGAACTATTACGCGAGCAAGTTATCGATCAATTAACAGCTCGTTTAGTATATCTTTAATTTTATGTCTTTTCCATCTTTCACTTTGATGGCTATTTTTTTTTGTTAAACAAGATTTTCACCTATATACTTGGAGACTTTCACGGTTCAGAAAACCTTGTAGAAGAGTCCCAGTGCTTTGAAACAGTTGGGAGGTTCTCAGCCAAAGCAAGTCTGCCTTACACTAATGGTTTAAATGTGCCCTCAATAATCAAACTCTAAAATACTCTGTTGGCTTTAATTAATCATTGGTGTATTTGGAATCTACTGATATAACTCATTCATCATGAGGGACTCTTTATTAGCTTCTGAAAAGAAGTGTAGTCATACCTTTATTAGAAACAGCTGCCAGAGAAGCGAGCTGACCACAAGCCGCAGCCTTCGCACCTGAATTTGATGCATCCGCATCTGGAAGTTGTACAAGACCTCCAGCGAAAGTACCCTTGAAAGCAGAAGAACTTATGTAATTCTACCTGCTGCTTTACAACCAGATTTTAACTTCACTTACAAATGACGGGAATATCTACCTGATTGGAGTGAGAAGCTTTAGTGGTTTCCAGCATTGAGGATTCACTAGGTTTAGATGATGAAACTGTAGGTGAAGTTTCAGCTGAATTATCTCTAAGACCAGATGCACTGCTATTATCTGATGAAGACACCGCTAGCTTAACACCATTTGAGGATGCATCTAGCCTGCAAGCACGACACACGAGCACAAGAAAAATGATGACCATTCCGCTTTGGATTCGGAGGCAGCGACGATAAACAATTTAGGAAATGAGATTTCAGAAAAGCTACCTAACAAATTTTCCAACAAGCTTCTGAATTTCGTCAACTCTCTCATTGTCTTCACATGTCACAAATACAACCTTCTCCTGCACAAGTGACTAAAGTTAATATCTGTTCACATGCACGACAGCAATATAAACATGTCAAGCATTTAAGGAGATGAACTTGCTTGCCGGGCCCTAACACCAAGATGAGACAAGTGAGGCAGCTCCTGAAGGAGGACAACACCGGCTATATCACTGTCGGCAACTGTGACCTACAATACACACCAGCTTCCTTTATAAGTTTGCATACATTTTGAGAAGTAGAAGCAACATGGAGAGACTCCGATGAGGACAAACCTCTTCATCTCCGTCAGCTCTCTTAACCATAAGAATTATTGGCCCACTGACAGCCAATGCCATTGATCCAGGTTCAATGCTGTCAACCTAAGGTCAAAGAAAGAATTCTCATATTACAAACAAATTTATTTGCACCATGCAGTAATAGAGAAACAGACTACTCTGACTCGTGCCAACCAAAACTAATATAAAAATTCCATTTATTGGTAAATGGCATCCCCAATCAACATTGAGAAGAGAGAAAAAAAACTACCAACAACAAGAACAAATGGACATCTACGCAAACAATTTCAATGCGGATTTAGGAATCTTAGATTTTCAGTTCTGCACTTTCATATGCAAGATCATGCTTGGCACTTTAACCTGACTGAATTAGGCAATAAACAGTGCAGCAGTAGTGCCTTGCAGGTCTGCTGAAGAAAACTAATTTAAACTTCTAAGCACCAAAGCAAGAATCCAAACAGGTGAAATGTCATCAAATATGACAATTTCCTGAGAATTTCTTTCACAAGGTGGTAAAAAAATGCGTGTCCAAAATCTTGATAAAGGCATCAACTAATGTGATAGAAAAACTAAAAGAAGCCTAGTACAAGCAGATGATTTGGATCTTTTCAATCAAAAAACAATGTTAAATAAGAGGATAGACTAGAACGAAAAAGGAATTAATAATTGCTCCATCTTCTCAATCATGAGCTTAAAATGGGTACCTGGACTAATGTTCCAACAGCAGTTCCCGGAACAAGAACGTCCCAGCCTTCAGACCCAAGGGTGAGTCTGATTGATTTCAAAAGAATTGAACATAGTTTTGAAACCTGAAAAATTACGCTGTTGACAATATATTTCTAATTAGAGGACAAAAATAGCAAGAGAAATAAATTGACATTTAAATGATTTTTTCATATAAAAGGGTGTTAGCATACCCAGCTCGAATCTCAGCTTCAGCATATGTCCTTACACTGTTTTCAGGAATTCCAAATGCCTTCCCTAGCATCTGCAGTGGTCCAACACATAATTTATTATTACGATATAGAACTTTTTAAAATCTCCCGGTAAAAAGTGGTGAATTTGTACACTTCTAGCTCAAATGTATTTGCACACACAATTGCTATCCTCGATAAAATTCACAAAATATAGATCACTACTAAAATATTTTCTTGCATTAAAAAAAAGGTCTACATCATCTATCGACAAATCAAGAAAGAGGTATTTCTTTCCCCTCAAATACCCTTCTAGTCTTTTCTCTCAATATGGGCTAAAAGATTGTTGGAGAGAATCCCACATCGGAAGTTGCATGTGGGTTGGGCCTGTTTATAAGGGTGGATGATCCACCTACTCACTACCTTAAGGTTTTGGGTAGGATATGGAAATTCCTATATGCAACTTCCGATGTGGGATTCTCTCCAACAAAGATAACAAAAGGAATCACAACCTTTCATTTTTCCTTTGCGGTCACTACAAAACACACTCTAAGCCCATAGTTCGATTATCACACACCTATCGCCTATTTGATTTGCAATATAGCATAAGCAGTCTCCCCCATATGTTTCCTCGCTCATGCGTAGAAAAGAAAGTGTTCTACTGCCTCCAATTCCTCTTTACACATAGGTTGACGTTCCAGGCTACATAAATAACAAGTATAAAGGCAGCTCCTTGTCAAGACTAAGGTTCATCTCAAGTCTTGCCAAGGACAATCCTACTAAGTTCAGTTGATCTCCAAATTAATCAATTTTGTCTCCCTTGTTTTATGTGCAACATAAAGCACATATTTGCTTTAGTATTTTAATAATCAGGTATCACATAATTACACATTTCTTGCAATAAAGTCCTTCTGCAATATAAAAAGTACTTACTTGTACTTTACGAGGAAAGATTTGGAGAAGTGCTTCAGAATATTCTTCAGTTAGTCGTCTTGCTCTATCAAGGGTAGCTTTCAGCCTTAGCGCCCAGATTGTCTTTCCATCTTCCCTTCCTTCATAGCAAGTGGCAGAAATGAAGGCAAAGAACATAACAGTACTAAGTAGTCAAAAGAGAAAAAAAAGTAATTGTGAAATCAATTTTCATTCAAGGCTCGACTCTGTTTCTTTTTTGGTAATTTCAAGGTCCAAGTTTTATACAGTTAAACGAGAGGTGAATTCCCATCTAGACTCTAGTGATACAGGAACAGAGCTAAAATAAAATTAAAAAATCCATCAGCTAATGGCCCCGAACCATGGGACACCACATAGTAAGGTTCTGCACCCCACTTCACCATCAAAACACGGTAAGCTCAGGATATGCATAAGTAAATTGCTACACTGGGGTAGGTCTCTGATTAAGGCTCTGTAAATTATGGCAGCAGAATGTGCAGGGAAACATGTTCTCAAACTCACAAAGAAAATACCTTCGCTTTCAAAGAGACCTTTTTCTTGCCATGCAAGAAGCTCTGATCCAACAGTTGCACATTCTTCAGGCTTCCAACCAGATAAACCCAATTGGCGAACACCAATAACAAGGGCACCAAGTGGGTCATTCCAGGAGCTGACATTCTTTGAGTCCACATTATCAACAAGCCACTTAACACCCCCACTAGCTTCTAACGCGTTGAGAAGTCTGAATGGGACAGCAACATCCATGCAAACATTATGACAATGAGAAACAATATTTATCATTTCCTAATTGCAAAATGGTACTTCAGATTGCTCTAACGCTGATTAATGTACTTACAGTGGGAATATAAGTAGAGACAAAGATGAATTTTTAAAACTTCCAAAATTATAGTATATTTACTAACAGCAAGGTATCCCCCCATCCAAATCGCCTTAGTGAGAGTACGCTCTAGCTTAGTTAGTCTCTTGACACAGTAAGTCCTTCTCCAGCAAAGAGCCAAAGCAGCTCAGACTGATAATTTGTGGCCGGAAAAGGAAATGTTCTCCTTCTATGTCTAGAGGTGTCAAGTCAAGCCCACAATATCAGTCACTTGGTATCATACTTCTCGGCCCCCTAGTCGTAATTGCTACAAGAATTGCCATGATCTTTAACAGAAAAAGGGAGCAAAAAGAACAGGCTATTGAGAACGTTGTTAAAGGATATGTACCTGCTTAGAAGGACAAAACAGTAATCCTCAAGGCCAATTTCACAGAGCCGCCACTGTAAAGCCCACCAGCATCCCAAACAGAGAAAATGTTAATAATTGAAAGGGGAAAATGATATATAATAAACAAAAAGCCTATAACTACAAATAATTAAAACACAGTACACGCATAAATTTTCTACGCCTCACCTTTTGACGCATAGCTATTGCTGCATCAGAAGCATCATTCCTGAGACCACTTTCAAGGCCCTTCATCATAATCTCTCTCAAAGCACTCAATGATCTCATGGTTTTCATTAGTTGCAAGGAATTTTCGGAGCCCTGAGAAGCATCTAAATTCTAGAAAGGAAAAAAATCTTGTCATTGTAGCAGAATATAGAACTTACTAATGCCAGTACCAAAGTATCACATAAAAGTAAAAAAAAGAAGCAACCTCAGACAATTGGGGGTGGAAGTAGCAACCAATTCCTAGACCATTGCAAAATACGTCCACTAATACCCAAATCAACCACAGGGATCAACAGAACAACTCTAATAGTGATGGAGAATATCACATTGAGAGTGGTGAGCGTGGGGCCAGTTTATTAGTGTGGAAAATCCACCAACTCCTTGTCTTAAGGTATTTGGTCAAATATGAATATTCTAACAAATAGTTAGTCTGTGGTGTCTACTAGAGTTTTAATCGTCCAGAAAGGTTAGCAAGAGAGGCAAATAAAATTCTAAAATCAATGCATGAACAAATTTTTTTGGTGAAATCACATGCATGAACAATTGATATTGAGGAAACAGTGCCAAAGGCACAAAAGGAAAGAAACCAAATTCTGTAAGAAAACAAGTGAGCTGGTTTCAGAAACATTGTGGTAAAGTCCACTTCACAAGAGAAATCACACTTAATAGATCCTTCCGAAACACCATAACCACAAATTTTTTTATCAATAGGAACTTCTCGGTAGAGACAACTTTTAACATCTCCATCATGGAAATCCATCAGTTTCTAGGCCCTACACTTAGACCAAAATGAAACTATAGCTAATAGATGGATATCTTCTATCTAAGTATATACGAAAAGTTCCCTCTACTGTTCAATCATGGGTTCATTGAGCTTTCATTTTGACCAAGAAGAAATAAAATGGAGGAAGAGTTAGAATGCATGCAAGACATTTCGAACCAAGATTTAGGATATGCCTTACCTTTTTGCAGTCCATGAACAATTTAAGAGCTGAAAGTCCTCTTTCGTCTAAGGAATCCTTGATTGATTCAAGTTGTTCTGCAAGGCTAATGTAATTCAAAAGAAAAAAAATTGGTGGGAACCTATGGATGCCAAGGCAATAATTAAATTTAAACAAGCGAGTGGTTACAACAATTAAATCACATTTTGGAAGCTATTTATCTCTAGAGAAAATATAAGCCTAAACGCCTAGTTTTTGTTATTCATCAAGCAGTATCCCACTATGCTCTTGTCAAATATTACATCCTTTTGGACACTGAAACCAGCTATGTGCTTAAATAGATTTCCACAACAATTCTTTGTTACCACTCCCCTTTATCAGATTGGCGATGTCCACTCCATAATAAAAATGCTATTTACGATACAATCTAGATGTCTAATTTGTTCTCTATCTCTTTCTTCTTTACAGGTGGCAACTCCAACCTTAAAACACAAAACCAAGTCCTGAAGTTGAGGTAAATGCACATAAAACCTCCTCGGATCTGTCACTCAACTTGACCTCTGAAATCTCAATAGTGTTTTCCATCAATAATCTGCAAAGTTCATATAAGATATACCTAGTAGAAATTACCGGCCTGTTAACCTACTACTTTCTCCACCAATTTTACTTCATACAAAACAGCAGATATAGAAGATAAGTTTTTATTCTAGATTCATGCAATAAATATAGGTATCTGTGACTACCACCATTATTTGCTAAATTAGACTACCACCAATCTTAAAGTGAAGGGACAGAATATACAGAAGGACATCAGTTTTGTTGTCACGTTCCTTTGTAGTATTTTGAAGTTTTAAGGAATATTCCCTTATTTTCTTTCGATTGTTTACTTCTGACCGAGTACAGAAACTAAAAATCATAATCCAACGTGATTAAGAAAGAACGAATACCTTCCGGCATTGAAAAAATCTTTGAGTTCATGATGGAAAATTTTGAACTGCTCAACAAATGCTTCACTATACTCTCCAGGGTTCTTTGTAATTCGGGCAAGCATAGCTTCTGTAGAAATCAAATCTTCAGGGCCAGCATTGCGGTGGAGCTTGTTTTGTATTGTATGCTTGATTTCTTGCTGAAATACAAACTAACAATCAGCAGAATACTACCTAATTATGGTGACAACCATCTAAATTTCCATGGCCCTCACCTTAAGGTCATGAGGTATATCACCTCGATGAGCTATATCTCGAATTCGAGTTAAAGGAACTGATGCTGTAAATTCAGCCTTGAAAGATGGCAAGCATGGTTGAATCTTCCGAATAACAAGTACTTCCTGAAGATTAAAAGTAGAGAGTCAGTTAAGAAGGGTGTACCTCAAGAGTAAAAGAAAAAAAAGAGGAATCTTGATGCAACTAACAGCTTGTTTCTACAAGCACATTGAGATTAAGCAAAGTGCAGAGAATGACGTTCGGTCCATAGGTCCTAGGCCACCAAAATATCTTTGGTTGTAGTAATCTGAGTTTAGTATATTACTGAAACTGCAGAAAATAATTTCTAGCTCCAGCTGATTCTGGATTTCCAACAGATAAAAACTTCTGAATTCTTGTTGATGTATAATTCCCGAGATATGTATGTCTACTTTAATGTACATTCCGAATTAAGTAATAAGCATGGTACTTTTCTATTTGTTTTCATCTCACTCAGAAAAGGCCAAGTAGGTAGGCAGATGGCTGTTGAATATCATTGTAAAACAGGCAAAGAGACAAACTAACCAACCTGCAGTGAAGTATCCTTTCCAGACAAAATTCGTTCTAATTCCCGAAAAATAAGCCTAGAGATTTCTGCATGCCTATTTGGCCGATGATGACCTCCATCTTCAAAACAAGGTATATTTCCAGTGTTTATCCACTGCAAGACAGAGATGGAATTTTAACAAGTGCATAATATTGGCTGAAAAGAGAAAAAAACATTGCACAACAGATAGCAGATTTTGATAAGGAGCTATCAAGGTTTACAGAACCTTCAAGTAGATGGCAGATAGAAGCAGAGCTTCTAGCCTGTCCTCAGTTTGCAAGCTACCAACCAGCAGCTCCCGAACAACTTCAAGCTTTCAAGGAAAAAAAGATCATAACAACAGAGTGGAAATCAGGCACCTAGTTCATCTGTGCAGTCAACTGGTAATTAAGATTTAGGAAATATAAACTACAGCAGTCATAGTTGCAATGATAAAGACTCATGTTTCATTGCTTCAGGAGCATATCCTACTGAAATATCCTAGCGTCTTTTGACCAGAGGGTAACACTATGTCTACAACCTAGCCATTATATATAACATTGATGCGTACAACTTCTAAGAAAACCAACTGAAAGGACTTCTACATTTCCGAAGGATGGTTACAGTATCTGAGCGTGTCCACAAAAAACTATATCAGTCCTTCGTCCTTTGAACAGTACAATCTCAAACATGGGCAGAGTGCATGTAAAATAAATGGAGAAAAGAACAGTTCCGCCATGTACTACTGTTGAATAGGCCTGGATTATAGCTCCTTCAGAGGAACTCTATGTAGTAGAAAATGATTGAGAGCGTGAAACATCAAATTTCAATGTTATAGTTGTTGCTTGATACTTTTTGCCATTATGTCTTGTAATGGGTTATCTTATCAGGTCGTTGAAATCTAGCCTCTCATGCAACTGCAGACCATCCACAAAATACAAGAAAGTCAAAGATATGCAAGTTTTGGCTGTCAGATTACTATTATAAAGTTGCATAGGGTTGTCAAATTCATGTCAACGACATATTCATTCACGAAGTAGGTGAGGCCTCTTTCATGAATATCGGTGCACCCCCTCGGCGCAATGTTAATAATTGTTTTATTATTCATCAGATAAATTCCACGATTAAACGTCAAACAAAAAAAGGTATTTCTCACAAGTTTTGTAGAAACAGAAGAAAGATGAAAAAAAAAATCCAGATTAGTACCTTTCTCCACCAATTTCTTGCACTACGATCGCCTTCAACTAACTTTAAAGCCAAGCCTCCAAGACCTGACGTATCCCATCTTCTTTCAGATTCTCCATCGCGATGCTCATTTGATCGCATGAACGAGGCTGCTCTCCCCTGCCACTGCCCAACAAAAGGACTTGCTTCTGCCTGCAAAACTGTATCACCAGAAGTATCTTCATTCGCAGGAACGCTCTCCATTTGCTCTGAATCTTGCGAACTTAGAGGCAAAAGATCAAGAGCCTCTTGCGTTGCATTCCATTTACAAACAAGATCAAAGCTCCCTCCTTCGGGCAGCTTCAACTTGCGATTATCCCCGTTTTCCCATAAAACACTCTTGTTGTTCCCCAAGATGACAAACTTAAACTCGATGGAGTCGCTCCCATCCAAGTCCAAACCACACACCCACCCACTCTGAGTCCAATCCATAGCAACATTCTTCTTCCATGCACCTAATCCCTTGGCCGAACCCAAAACCGCAACACTCTCGCCAAACTGTACCTGATGATCCAACCTCAGATTGAGGTGCACCTTGCCATGACCAGGCTTCGATTTACCCGTCTTCATTTCCCCCCTGCCAAACAACCAAATTCATCATCATCATCATCCACATTTTATTACAGTCACTACCCAATTCAGCACCCAGTTCAAAGACACAAACTTTCTAGCCAATTCAAGCTTAAACCCGGAAAAGGCGGCCCCTTTACCTTGTTTCAGTAGAGGAAACCCCACAGACGATCCTCGGAGAGGGCCTGGAGGGGCGGCGGAGGCCCAGGAGGGGCTGCTTCCTCCCCACCCCAAGTTGTTGCCTTGGCGGGAGAAAACAGAGGTGGGCTCCCGCTCCTCTTAGATTGGGAATTGCAAGTGCCCGGTGGGAATCCATAACTCGCTTGCTTCTTCTTCTTCTTGTGGTGGCAACAATTTGATTGCTTTCCAAGTTGGGAGAACAAAGTGATGAGTTGAGTGAGAGCGGGGACCGAGCTCTCCCTACCGTCCCACGTTGTGGCTTGTAGGAAAAATCTGCCAGAGAACTATCTAGAGTCAGTCGGTCCTGTTTATTTAGCAGTGTTTTAAAAAATGTGGTCCGACTTGACGGTTTTATTTAGATATGGATCTCTGGATATTACTTTTAGTATTTTCGACCGACGTTTTTTTTTTTGGGAAGCTCGACCGACGTGCATCTGTCTCGCTTGAGCCATACTTCCCGTTATCCCTTCCCTCTCCTTTGGTCTTTCTTTATCTTCTTCACTTTATTTACACGTCACCTCACCTCACCTCACCTCACCTCATCTGCTGCTTCGTTAATGGTAATTTCCACCCGTCATTATTTGCAAGAGACCATCCGTGTACCGCGTCACATGCCCTTGGCGGGTAAAAAGGACGATCACGAACTTGTTCTAGTTTGGGAGAGCCTCTGTTTCTGAAGCTCGGGGTCGGGCTCTAGAATCGGACTCTGAGAATCTACCTGTTACGTACTCGACAGACAAATGATCTGTTGAACAGGTCTAGACTCTATCTATATTTTTATTTTTATTTTTAAATAAGAATATAGATTTAGACATTTATGACCATGTCCTGATCTTACCAGAATATTTTACGATTATATATATATAATATTACAAAAACTAAAATTCCGAACTTCCAAAAAAATTCACAAAATTCTTTGCCTTGGTCAATCTTGTGTTCCAAATTTTCTATGTATCAATATATTCATTTTTATTTCATTATACTTTTTTAATAATTAAAATAAGTGAAGATCTTTCTTGATGGGAAAAAATATTGTAAAATAAGGAGAACCTAATACAAATGTGGTGAAATTGTTTCATGTATGACGTCTATTATAAATGTGGAACCTTTAACTAGTTCAACTAGACAAAAAATTCATCATGTAATTTTCTTTTTATTTTCTTAAACGTACGGACAATCAGATATTTTTATGTATGAGACATTTGTTGGGTATGGAGCCTGAGTACGAGTGAAGTATTTAGGTGGCTTGAGTGAAGAGCCTTGAGGATGGTCCGAGAGTTGATCAATTGGGTTCGGAGTCTGGGGATGCTCGGGGAATCGATCGAGTCAAGAGTTGAGCGAAGATGTTGAGGACATCCGAAGGTCGCGTGGCTCGAGTGAAGAGTCGTGAGGATGATTGGGGGCGATCGGGTTCAAGTGGCGGAGTCGAGTGAAGACGAAGGCCAAGCAAAGAGGAAGGAGCCGGCTAGGCCTAGCGGCCGCAAGCTGAGTAGCGGGCGCTAGGGGCGGCCTAGCGGCGGCTAGCCCCCTAGCGATCGCTAGGGGGACAGAGGACAAGGGGCTCCGAATTTTGGGACCTAGCGGTCGCTAAGTGGATAGCGATCGCTAGGGGTGCCTGGAAATGTTGCTGAACTTGGACCAAAATTCTCCTCCCGATCCAATAACCCTTGTAGGGTTGTTGCCTCTATAAATACCCCATTTGCCTCATTGAATGTTGTTGTTGCCATTTGTCAAAGCTCTCTAAAGAGAAAAGAGAGAGGAGGAGAGGAGGAGAGAAAGAGTGAGCCAAGTGTGGCATCCATTGTAGTGAGCGAGTAAAGCTCCACGTGTGTGTGTGTGTGTGTGTGATATAGTAAAATCTCTCATGGCTTGGACGCCCCCGGTCGTAGATCGTTGAGGATCGAACCAGGTGAACAAATTTTGTGTCCCTTTTTTTGTGCTTTCCTTTGTGTTTGTAGTTCGTGCTTAGTTTGCTGATGAGTGTGAAAATATTCTATCATCCATGTATGTTTTAGTGTTATTTTTCCGTTGTTTCTAGTGTTTTTGTTTGTTATGTAGTGATGTAGTATCATATTTCATGCTTTGTATGCTTTAGTGTAGTTATTGTGATTTTCATTGCGTTTCGTTTGTGTTTATTACTAGGAGACTTTTGTGGAGATGGGAGGAGGATATTGGTGTACCTTGGATCGTGTCAAAGACGATTGGATCAGCCGTGAAGAATGGTGCACGATCGGGACCTCGACGACATTGGGCAGATTGACCTCGAGCGACTCAAATAAAGATAACTTTCGCATACAAAGTCCGATGGAGACGAATGATGTGGTTCTGAAAATAAGACATCCGTGGCTACAACTTTGTCTCTAATGGTCTTCTTCAAATTCTGAGTCTAAGAGGGTGAAAATGCATCCAAAGTAAAGCTTCAAATCTGAGAACTTGCCTAGTCGAGATGGGCCGAATTTCATGAACCATTTTGGGCACATTTCGGGATTGTCCATGGCTTTGCTTGGCTGGAACTTTAGGAATAGTTTAGTTAGTTTAAGAGAGAATTTTTGTATAAATAGCTTCCTTGGCTTATTTTGGAGGCCAACTTTTGAACCTAGAACACATAGCTTTAGATATTTTCCCTACAATCACTCACCAACTCCACTCTCTCTCTCTTTTGGAAGAGAACTTGGCTCACCATTGTTGGAGCTTGTAGAGAACTTGAAGGAGAACTTTTGGAAGCTTGAAGATCATCTTGAGCTTTCTTTAACCCTCTCTTTTATGTTCATGGTTTACTTGCTTTCTTTAATGGATGTGTTTAGTTGTGTAGTTGATATGTGTGAGTAGTTGATTAGTGGGTTTGGTACCTTGATGGCATCTATTTAGACTATAGTTTTGTGGGGTTAAAATGCTAAGGTTTGTGAACTAGTTAATGAGTTTAATGCTTAATCTTGCTTGATCATCTTGATTATGAATGTAATTAATGCTAATCGTTGGGAGGGGTTAGGATTAATGGACCATTTAACTAGTTAGTTAGTTGCCTTTTGATGAGGGATCTCATTAGGTGGTTAGTTGTCCAAAGGGTGATGGTCATAATTGGTAATTAGTTAGATTAGGTGGCTAATTAGTCACAGGAGTGCGGTTAGTTCAACTAAGCTTCATTAATGATCAATTTAGACTAATTAATGGCGGGAGCATTGATTAGTTGCTTTAGAAACACCTGGACCATAACACGAACTTAATAAACCCCATATGCCATTTAGTTATCTAGGTGTCATTGGTCCCATGCCCACTCTTACCTTTATTGTTAAAACAATCTTCTAGTTAGTCGTTGTAGTAACCTAACTCGTGTTTGGAATTGAGAAATCCATTACTTGTAGTCCTAAACTAGTGGTCGAGTCTTATTTGTGGCCTAGAACTTAGTCCTTGTGGGACGACAATCCCTTACTTACTCTTCATTGCAAGAGGGGTGTAAAAATCCTTCCTTTTAATTGGCACCGTTGCTGGGGATTAGGTGATAGACACTTAATTTGGCTTACGAACTTGGATTAGGACATTTATTTTTGTTTACTTGGTTACTTAGTTCCTTTGTTGTTTGTCTTGCAAGGTACTTGTTTGTCGCATGCCCCGAACTCGTTCCACCAACAACCTTCCGGTGGAAATAGAAGTGGACATTGGATACTTGGAAAAGACATTGCGACAAGAGCGAAGAATTCAAGCAAGGATGAACGCACAAGGAGATCCGCAAGGTGATGGAGCTCCTCGAAGGACTCTCATGGATTATTCTAGGCCCACCTTGAGGGGGGCAATGTCCGGAGTCCCTAGGCCAAATATCTAAGCTAACAACTTTGAGATCAAGCCGGTCGTGATACACATGCTCAAATCTTCGGTCCAATTTTATGGGTTGCCGAATGAAGACCCCAATGACCATATTGCTAACTTTTTAGAGATAGCCGACACATGCAAGTACAATGGAGCTTCTGATGATGCCGTGAAACTTAGGTTGTTCCCATTCACTTTGCAAGACAAGGCCAAGATTTGGTACAAGCAATTGGTCGGGACATCGATAGCCACGTGGGAGGAGCTAGCAAATGCCTTCCTTGAAAAGTACTTTTCCTTCTCAAAGACGAATAGGCTCGTGAAGGAGATCAACAACTTTCAATAATTTGAGAATGAGTCTTTGAGTGAAGCTTGGGAGAGATTCAAAGGATTGCAAAGGAGTTGTCCACACCATAACTTGACAGAGGAGTCTTTACTCCAAACATTTTACTTCGCTCTTGGATCCTCAACAAGGGGCACAGTTGATGCCGCCTCCAACGGATCCTTCTTAAGAAAAGATAGGGATGATGTGGGCCACATCTTGGAGGAGTTGGCGGCTACAAACATTCTAATGGCTAATGAGAGAGCTAGGCAACCGAGTAAGGAGCAAGTATAAGTGATTGATGTTGATATTGCCTCCTCTATTCAAGCTCAATTGGCTTTGTTGGCAAAGAAAGTTAATGATCTAAGCTTGAACAAAAGCAATATGGCGGCCGTGCAAACAAATTGTGAAGTTTGTGGCAATGTAGGCCATGAGATGAGCGAGTGTGCCATGTTGGGCTCTTCTATGGAGCAAGTAAATTTCATGGGTGGTCAAGGACAAGGAGCAAATAAGATGGGAAACAACCCATATTCTTCTACTTACAATCTCGGTTGGAGAAATCACCCGAACTTCTCTTGGAGGGGTACCGGAGGAAGTAGTGGCGATAACATGGCAATTGTTCCAGATAAGGGACTTCCTCTTCGCAATGCACCTCAAGGGCCTCCTCTGGGTTTCCAACCACATTTTTCTTTGATGGATCGGATGGGAACTATTGAGGAGAAGTTTGAAAAGATGGACAAGTTTGTGCAAAAAGTTGGAGGAGTGGTTAGCCAACAAGGACAAATTTTGGCCGCCATCAATCAACAAGGCTCAAGGCAAAACAACTTAGAACAAATCCTCAAGGGTCAAGCAACCGCAATGCATAACATGGAGAGGCAACTTGGGCAAATAGCAAATGCAAGTGCCCATAGAGAGTCTGGCTCTCTTCCAAGCTCCACGGAGGCTAATCCTCGAGGAAACGTGAGCGCAATTACCTTGAGGAGTGGCAAGGAAATCATTTCTCAAGAGACGAGCCCAAAATCAAGAGAAAACTATGTGGAGGCCAATAAAAAAGAGAAGAATGACAAGGAGAACGAAGAGGTGGAGAAAGAGAAAAATCATTTTGCTGAGATTGAGGAAGAAGAGGAGTATGTGCCACCACCACCAAAGATCCCTCCTCAACCATTTCCTCAAAGAGTCAAAAAAAAGAACGTGATGGACGAAAAATTTCTTGGCTTTATGGAGAAAATGAAAAATATCCAGATTAGCGTCTCATTTCTGGAGATGTTGGATCAAGTTCTGCATTACTCCAAGTTTTTGAAGGAACTCATCACAAAGAAGAGGAAGTGGGAAGATGGAGAGACGGTGGCCCTCACGGCGAAGTGTAGCTCTCTCATCTCAAAGCATCTCCCGACAAAGTTAAAAGACCCAGGGAGTTTCACTATTCTTTGTTTTGTTGGTGATGTTGAGTTTCCTAAGTGCCTATGTGATTTAGGCGCTAGCATTAACTTGATGCCTTTATCTATTCTTAGGAGACTTGGGTTATGTGAGGTGAAACCCACATCTATGCGTCTCCAATTGGCGGACCAAACCATAAAGAAGCCATTCGGGGTCGTAGAGGATGTCTTGCTGAAGATCGATAAGTTTATCTTTCCTGTGGACTTTGTGGTGCTGGATTTTGATGAGGACAAGAATTGTCCACTAATCCTCGACCGACCGTTTCTCAACACGGCGCGTGCCTTGGTGGATGTGCATGATGGAAGATTGGTCCTCCGAATAGGGGAGGAGAAAGTAGAGTTCAAGATGTCCAATGCGATACACCACCCTCTTGATGAAGGCGTGTGCATGAAGGTTGATGTCATAGAGGAATGTGTCCTCGAGTTTGGCAAGGAGAGCATATTGAGGATTCAAGATAGAATGGATGAAGAGATTCATGGAGAACAAGAGGAGGATGAACTGGAAGAGTTCGAGGGAGAAGCTGATAAAAAAGGTCTCCATGAGGATTTGGAGCTTGATTTGAAGTATCGTACTCCACCTTCCATCATTAAGGCTCCAAGCTTGGAGTTAAAAGATCTACCCTCCCATTTACGATATGCATTCTTGAAGGATGGAGGAAGACTCCCCATTATCATCTCCAATAAGCTCTCTAAGGAGCAAGAGGAGAGGGTACTTGAAATTGTCAACAAACGAATTAAGACCGTGGCGTGGCAAATATCCGATATCAAGGGGATAAGTTCCAACATTGTTATGCATCACATCCACATGGAGGAGGGAGCCAAGCCGAGGGTAGATAGGCAAAGAAGATTGAATCCCAATATGAAAGAAGTTGTGAAGAAGGAGGTGATCAAGCTCCTAGAAGCTGGCATCATTTATCCAATCTCGGATAGTGAGTGGGTAAGCCCGATCCATTGTGTGCCAAAGAAAGGAGGAATGATTGTTGTGATCAATGATGAGGGTGAGCTCATTTCCACAAGAACTGTGACTGGATGGCGGGTATGCGTGGACTACTGAAAGTTGAATGCCGCCACACGTAAGGATCATTTTTCGCTTCCATTCATTGATCAAATATTGGAGAGAATTGCTGGGTATTCCCACTATTGCTTCTTGGATGGGTACTCGGGCTACAACCAAATTGCTATATACCCAAGGGATCAAGAGAAGACATCTTTCACTTGTCCCTTTGGTATTTTTGCTTATCGACGAATGCCTTTTGGATTGAGTTGTGCCCCGACCACTTTCCAACGGTGCATGGCGGCTATCTTTTGGGAGATGAATGAGAAAATTATGGAGATCTTCATGGATGATTTCTCGGTATTTGGAGACTCCTTTGATAGCTGTTTGGCCAATTTGGACAAGGTCTTGGAAAGATGTGAAGAGAAGAACCTAGTTCTCAATTGGGAAAAATGTCATTTCATGGTAGATGAAGGGATAGTTCTTGGGCATAAGATCTCCCGAGCGGGCATCGAGGTCGACAGAGCCAAGACATAAGCAATAGAGAAGATGGAAGCACCGACTTCAGTTAAAGGAGTAAGAGCCTTTTTTGGCCATGCCAGTTTTTACCGTAGAAAGCCACTCACTAATTTGCTTGTGAAGGATGTGCCCTTTAATTTTGATGAGCCATGCCTTCAAGCATTTGATACTTTGAAGAAAGCTCTTATCACAGCTCTGATTATCTCTTCTCCGAATTGGAAGCTACCATTTGAGATGATGTGTGATGCGAGCGACATCGCATTGGGAGGTGTGCTTGGTCAAAAGAAGGAGGGGAAGCTTCATGTCATCTACTATGCAAATAGAGTGTTGGCGGGCGCCCAACTAAATTACACCACCACCGAGAAGGAGTTGCTTGCAGTCGACGCATGTGACAAGTTCTGATCATATTTACTTGGGTCGAAGGTGATAATCTACACAGATCATGCGGCTTTGAGGTACTTATTCTCCAAACAAGATGTTAAGCCGCGACTTATCTGTTGGATTTTATTGCTCCAAGAATTTGACTTGTCCATTAAGGATAAGAAGGGTTCGGAAAATGTTGTCGCGGACGATCTCTCTCGGCTAGAGAAAAGCGATGGAATGGAGACTCATGGAAAGATCAAAGAAGAGTTTCCGGATGAGGATTTGATGCTCGTTAATGTGGGTTAATTTATTGGGAATTTGGGTAGTTGAGAGGCCATACAAAGAAGTCGAGTTTTTGCCTAGAAAGTGCCAAGTTAGTGTTTGTTGAAAGAAAGAAAGAAAGAAAAAAAGGGGATGAAAAAGAAAAGAAAAAAAAAAGAAAGAAATGAAAGTGAAGGTTGAATAAGGCATTAATAATTTGCATAACTCGTGCTACGCGGTCTTAGGAAATGGGTGAATTTTGAGAGTGTGCTTTAATTATTTATGGTGAGGATGTTTAGAATAGACGAGAGACTAGAATGCTTTGGCAACAAGTCCTCGGATTGGGTGGTTTATCTACTATCCATATATATTATCTCACCAATACCTTAGCCCCATTACAACCCGATTGAAAGCCCTCTGTTCACGAGCAACCACACGACTTTGAGACACTGTTGAGTAGGACGTAGGATATTTTGAAAGACATCGGTCATGTACGCGAGAGATAGGAAGTTGGCTACTTACAAATCGTGAGCTAAAAATTTCTGAACCTCTGAGGGGTTGATGTACGCAAAATTGCGAATAATTAAACGCACAAGCAAATAGTATAATGGTAAGTAAGGTTCTTAGAACTGAGGGTTGAACACGAAATCAAGGCAAATAATTATGTGAAGCAAAAAAATTAAAGTTTTATAAGGTTGTGAAGGAACGCAAGTAAATAAACGAGATCAAAAACGCAAATAAAAAATGAGTTGTAAATCAATGGAGATAAACAAGCACGACACCCTTATGGACTACCCATCTATGTTGAGACTATGGTTTTTATGAAGTTCTAACTAGTACTCGGAGTGTTCTAGCGCATCTTCCTAACGCTTCCGCTCATTAGGATGACAAAACTAAGCGAGAGTAGATCATGATTACTAACCAACGCTTCCGCTCATTAATTAGACCAAGAACTATACTAAACTCAATTATGAAGTTAACTCCTAGCAGGTTATCCCTTAGTATCAAGATTTCTCATTAATACCTTAAAACATGTCAATTGACTCTTCCGTTGACTCTAATGCCTTCCGGTCCATTATTATCAACTAAACATCATAATCTAAGTGATCAAGTTAGATTAAGCATTAAGATCATCAATTGACAACTACTACGAAAGATAATCAAACCATAGCTAACATAGACGAGCAATCACATAATTAGGGCATCGCACTCACATGAGAATTACTCGCTAAGCATGTTAACAAAGTACAATAGATTAACGAAGAACGTGATAGCAATTAACATAAAAGATAGAGATAGAGAAAGCTTAGTCGTGATGATCAAGCTTTGCCAATCCTTTCCCCGTGCTAACTGAAATCGCGACTTTATTAAGCTCCAAAGGCTGTGTCAAAGTTGCAGTAAAAATGTCCTCCAAAAACTGTCTCCCCCAAAAACCGTAGAAACTAAGGGCTATATATAGCCAAAAGTCTAACTAAAAATTAGGAAAACCTAAAGGAGTTTAAGCTAAATTGGAAGTCTTGCTGGCCAAGTAATAATATAAATAATATAACTTAAGTCCTAAAGCCAAAACAGGAGGCTAAGAGTCGAATATAACTAAAATAAATCGAGTCCCCGTCTAAAAGAGAAATCCGGAAAAATCCATCGTCGAGGCCTAGCGCCCGCCAATGAAGTTGGTGCCCACCAACTGAGCCTTCTGTAAGAGACTTGGCGCCCGCCAATGTATTTGGCGCCCGCCAATGTATTTGGCGCCCGCCGGGTTGCTGATCAGCTTCATCGCATCTTTGTATTTTGCAGTTTTGACCTTCTTCCACTTCGAATTTGGCTTCAACTATAAAAGACAAAATGTAGGTCTCTCTTCAAGCTTTCCAACGGTATCTCATTTGATGCAATCGGACACTCGAGCCAAAAGTTATGACTCTTGCAATATGGTCTCTCGAATTCACCCCTCGAACGACCTTCATTGAGCTCCAATTTCCTACAAAATATGACGATGGGTAGAAATCTATTCCCGAACATAAATGGACTAAAACAATCATAAGACACGGCAATGCATGATGAAAATAACTTAAAGTATGACTAAACACGTACGAAACTTATGATAAAATACGAGCGTTTACACACTCATCAGGGGTTAACCTTCTAGTGTCTTTTACATAGTGATAACACTTGATTAAACCACTGAGTGGTGAGGTGTCTACCGGGTTTTACTCTTTGTGTTTGGGTTGATGAACTAGCTAGGTAGTGGGGTGGACTTTTGATGTGAGTTTGAGATTTTGAGGGGAGTCAATTTTTGAATTAATCATGCATAGTCTTGTCCTTGTCGTGTTTTTCTTTCTTAGGTGTTTTGTGTTTGTGTTTGTATACCATGGTTCAGTTTTGCTTGAGGACAAGCAATGATTCAAGTGTGGGGGTGTGATGAGTGTGAAAATACTCTATCATCCATGTATGTTTTAGTGTTAGTTTTCCGTTGTTTCTAGTATTTTTGTTTGTTATGTAGTGAATGTAGTGTCATATTTCATGCTTTGTATGCTTTAGTGTAGTTATTATGATTTTCATTGCGTTTTGTTTGTGTTTATTACTAGGAGACTTTGTGGAGATGTGAGGAGGATATTGGTGTACCTTGGATCGTGTCAAAGATGATTGGATCAGCCGTAAAGGATGGTGCACGATCGGGACCTCGACGACATTGAGCAGATTAACCTCGAGCGACTCAAATGAAGATAACTTTCGCATACAAAGTATGATGGAGACGAGTGATGTGTTTCTGAAAAGAAGACATCCGTGGCTACAATTTTGTCTCTAATGGTCTTCTTCAAATTCTGAGTCTAAGAGGGTGAAAAATGCATCCAAAGTAAAACTTTAAATCTGAAAACTTGCCTAATCGAGATGGGCTTCGGGATTGTCCATGGCTTTACTTGGCTGGAACTTTAGGAATAGTTTAGTTAGTTTAAGAGGGAATTTTTGAATAAATAGCTTCCTTGGCTTATTTTGGAACCAACTTTTGAACCTAGAACACGTAGCTTTAGATATTTTTCCTACAATCACTCACCAACTCCACTCTCTCTCTCTTTTGGAAGAGAACTTGGCTCACCATTGTTGGAGCTTGTAGAGAACTTGAAGGAGAACTTTTGGAAGCTTGAAGATCATCTTGAGCTTTCTTTAACCCTCTCTTTTATGTTTATGGTTTACTTGCTTTCTTTAATGGATGTGTTTAGTTGTGTAGTTGATATGTGTGAGTAGTTGATTAGTGGGTTTGGTGCCTTGATGGCATCTATTTAGCCTATGGTTTTGTGGGGTTAAAATGCTAAGGTTTGTGAACTAGTTAATGAGTTTAATGCTTAATCTTGCTTGATCATCTTGATTATGAATGTAATTAATGCTAATCGTTGGGAGGGGTTAGGATTAATAGACCATTTAACTAGTTAGTTAGTTGTCTTTTGATGAGGGATCTCATTAGGTGGTTAGTTGTCCAAAGGGTGATGGTCATAATTGGTAATTAGTTGGATAAGGTGGCTAATTAGTCGCGGGAGTGCGGTTAGTTTAACTAAGCTTAATTAATGATCAATTTAGACTAATTAATGGCGGGAGCGTTGATTAGTTGCTTTAGAAATACCCGAACCATAACACGAACTTAATAAACCCCATATGCCATTTGGTTATCTAGGTGTCATTGGTGCCATGCCCACTCTTACCTTTATTGTTAAAACAATCTTCTAGTTAGTCGTTGTAGTAACCAACTCGTGTTTGGAATTGACAAATCTATTACTTGTAGTCCTAAACTAGTGGTCGAGTCTTATTTGTGGCCTAGAACTTAGTCCTTGTGGGATGACAATCCCTTACTTACTCTTCATTGCAATAGGGGTATAAAAATCCTTCCTTTCATTTGCGTTGTGCTTGCTCGTGCTTGTATTATTTGTTGCGTTGTGTGGGTCCACTGAAAAGTGGGTTATTTCCTAACAACATTGGTCTTCAATCGTCTCTTGACGGTGCCGGTGATCCCGATTTGTCAATGACAAGGAAAGAAGAGGATGAACTTGTTTGTATTTTTTAAGGGTATTTTTGTCATGTCAATGACAAAAAAGAAAAAAAGGACGATGATATTAGCGAGGGACCTGAGAGTATAATAAAATCAAACACGAGAGACTTTATCATCTATTTTGATAATCAATGGGCTAAATATTATATATAACCATATTAGAGAGACTTTAGAGGAATTTGCCCAATTAATAATTAAGTAGTCATTCTCCAGCAGTTTCGAATTTAGTGGGAATTACATAAAAGATGTCCATACGGAGGAGACTAAATTTGGGCCGTCAGATTTGATTGTCTTTAAATCTGATGGTCAATAACCTATCAGGTGATATTGGTTTGCACGTGAAGTGATATAGATTTACATGTGAAATGATATTAGTTTGTATGAGACTGGTTTGCATATGAAGTAATATTGGTTTGCATATGAAGTAATATTGGTTTGTGTGTGTAATGATGTTAGTCTGTGTTAGTTCCCATCGGTGGAGACAAGGCTTATCCCCACTTAATTTTCCCCCACCGAATCCAACCCCTTCTCTAGCGTACAATAATGTTTAATTTACTAGAGCGGTACAATAAATAAAATTATTTATTCTAAAAGATAAACAAATTAACTCGATCTTATAATCGTCGTGATCAGCATCGTAATAGAACCCATAAAGCATTGGGTCTCCAAACTCATTGGGATAAGTGATCACGTTGTCCCAGAACTAATTGACATCTGTTTGTGGATGGATTCTGCAGGATCATGCCTTGTGAACCTCCTCCTCCGTACAAGGCAACCAGGCCATTGCAGGAGAATTTTTCAAAAGGGGGTTTATTTTCCCGATAATTTCCTGAATGGGATTGTCAGGGGATATTTTTCTTGTCTGGGGTCGAGCCGGAAATAGCTCAGCCGGGAGCATTTTTTCTTTGCACGAAACCGCTGCTCGGGCAGCATTTTCGAATAAAATTGCTCCACCTGCAGCGTTTTCTGTCAAGCCGAGCACAACGGCTCGGCTGGCCGAAAACTGCTCCAACGCGTGCGTTTTCAAGCTGGTCAAAAAAGTTTTCAAGCCGGTCAAAAAAGCCGAAAAAAGCATGCCAAAAAATTAGCAAGGTAAGCTTACAATTTTACTCTCAAAATTTTATTTTTACCAGGGTTATTTCTGTAATTGGAAAAAAATTAATTAAACCCTACCTCCTATCTCCTCCGTCCTCTATGCTGTTTGCCTCTCCTCTCCGCCTCCTTGAGTAAAAAAAATTTTCACTCCTCTAATTTCCTCTCTTTTTAATTCCTACCAACACAGACCCAAAGTAGGCCGACCCGGACCAGCGGAGACCCTAGGAAGCCAAATCCCCGACCACCGGAGACCCAAGGAATTTCCTTAATTTTCTATTTTTTGATATTGCATGTTTCCGATTTGACATCCCAGCTTTTTTTTGAACTTTAGAAATGCTTCGCCTTAAGCATTTTCGGTTATACTTTTTTTTTGAACATTAGAAATGCTCCACCTTAAGCATTTTCGGTTATACTTTTTTTTATAGAAAGTCTCCCAATTTGACGAGACATCCCCAATTTGCATATTTCTGATTCATGCTTTTTTTGTTTCCTTATACATTCTTTGGGTAAAACGAAAATGCCACACTTAGCTTTCGATTTCGATTTCAACCTGTTATTTTTTTTTGCTTCCATTGATTTGATATTTTTCAGCTTGTTATCTCGATTGCATGTCGATTGATTTTTTTGTAGCTTTTTTTAGCTTCGTTATTGTTGTTTAGCTTGTTATCTAATAATTGTAATGTGTTATTTTATTAGGTCAAAGTGGATGATACTGGGGATAGCCAAAAATTGCTTAAGGGTGCTAATGAGAACGTAGTCAAAGTGTTCAAGAAACATGGCGAAACTTCATCAACTTGAGAATATAATCTCTATATGTATTACTTTATTGTTCCTTGAATTCGGTAAAAATGTACTTATCTTAGAGATTGCTGTAATATATTGTGTTGCTTTATTTTTTTTTTTAGCCATTGAGGCGATGCGGTTCACTTCAATTTTAATTTTCTAATTTTTTGATAATTAATAAAATAAATTTAAAGTTTCTATTGTATGTTGTCAATGTTTTGCCCAATAACATATAATACCATATATACAATACATCCACTGACAACCCCATTCAAAAAATTGTCGGAGAAATAAACTCTCTTTTGAAAAATTACTCGCCATTGCATGTACCGAGCGTTGAATCTCAAATGTCAAGGTCCTCTCAAGTTGGACCAGGTAGTTGTCCTTCATGTCCAAGCCCACGTATTGCATAAGGCTTCCAGACCAGACTTGTGGTCATCAATGGCCGCCAAGCAGAGGTCTGACTTGATTAAGACGGATCGTTCAAGATGGAGTTTGGTGAACTCCAGATTTTCAATGATGCAACGCATCAATCTCGACAGGCATTTGAAGCGGAGGCGGCTTTTCACAGGCAGCCCGGAGAAGATAATTGTCATGATTTCCTGCGGGAATGTTGCCATTGTGAGGAAATTATTTTGACGGTTTCAAAACTTAACCGATAATTGATTCAAATTTTGCGAATGGAAAAAATTATTATTGACAAACAGGAAATAAAATTTTGTATCAGGAATCGAAGACTAAATCTTTTTAAACAACTATTTCATATAACTTTTGTTTATTATGACATATTTTTTCCAATACAATCTTCTCTTATCTACTATTCAAAATCAAGTAGGCCCTATTTTTGCTGCTAAATTATAAGAAGTACGTAGTTTTTTTTTTTTGCAATAAGACACACAGATTTCTGCATGATGCAGGAGCATCTAGAGAATTTAATTTCAACTCAATCTAGAGTTAGTTTAGTTATTCAGAATGCTAATTATTAAACTTTAAGTTAATCCTGGCTTCTTAATTAGTTGTTTTATTATAAATATATTTCTTGTGAATTTACGTAATCTGTGTCACTCTATATGTATACACACATGTATATATTTAAGTGTTTATATTTTTATAAATGAAGTTATTTTTTCCTCAGAAATTGGAACAAACCCAAAGAAGTGAAAGGAAAAAATACCCAAGTAGGTTCAATTTGGTGCTATTTTTTCCCCTTGCGTCTTCAAGGCCATGCTTGATATGAGTCATCTCCAGTGGTGCTTTGCCTTTAGATCGTTTTGCCTCTTCGTCAGAATTAAGCAACGGCGCCTTTCCTTTAGTTTTTGCCATTTCATCATCTGGCTGATGACTAATTGATACTAGACACCACATTCTTGAAAAATATTTTTTCAAAATTTGAAGAGGTAAATAAAGATCTTGCCTTGTCCGAACTGATGAGCTAGAATCATATGGATCACTCCATTCGAGTGGGAGAAATTATAGAGGAGGAAAATAATTGTTTACCACCTCCGACTAATCCAAAAGTTCATGATCCAAATGATCTTCATACTAGTGGGAGTGACTGATCTGGAAGTTTTATGACCCAAATGATCTTCGTCTTAATGGGAGTACAATTTCTTGTTCCAGTGGGAGTATAGAATAAAACTTCAATGCAAGTACAATTCCAGATTATGATAATATATGAGATATATTTATCATAAATCTGGATAGACGTTGAGCTAAAAGAAAAAGCTTCCACACCAACGATTTGAGATCGAAGGTGTAGGAAATGGTCTCTTGGTAACATTGAGTGTTAATGATGTAAATGAGATTCTTTCAGCTATCCTGCTTGATGAGAATGAATTTTAAAATTTTCTAATGCTCTATCAGCTCCCGATAAGAGTGAATGGATTAAAGTGATGGAGGAAGAGATGGCTTCCAAGAAATCAAACCATGTTTGAGAACAAGTTGACCTAATTAAAGAACGTAAAGGCAATTGAAAATGAATAGATTCTCAAAATTAAGTGAGACGTGAAGAGAGTATCGAAAGATACCTAGCTCACTTGGTTGCCATAAAGGATTCATGCAACATAAATGAATCAACTATTAGAAGTCATTCTCACTTGTTACAAGATTCACGCTCGTTATGATTATTCTGGTTGTCATGGCTAATTTGGGCCAAGAGCAAATATCAAATGGATGTCAAGACTACATTATCAATAGAGAATTTGATGAAGGAATCTATACGGTTCAACTAGAGGGTTACATCCAGATAGGCAGTGAACATAGAGTTTATTAAAATTATTGAGATCAATTTATGGCCTTAAATAGTCTTTAAGACAATGGTATATTCATCTTTTCATTACGAAATCATGCCGCATGATTTAAAAATGATTGACGAGAACCATACCATCTATTTTAAATGCTTTGAAAAAGTTTGTCATTATACATTGTATATAGATGACATACTGATAGCTGGAAATAACTTGGGATATCGTAACAAGCTCAAAGTTTGGATTTTGTCCAACTTTGAAATAAAAGATATGAGAGAGACTATTTACATACTCGAAGTTATGATTTCGAGGAATCGATTAAATTCATCAATTAAAACGTGATGACAAAAATCTCTTGAATATTCTAGTAGTCAAAAGGTCATTATCTCAATAAAGACTTGTGTCTCAAAATACCTTAGCAATAAAAGAATATAATGGTTGTTCTTTATGCAAATGTTATGGATTGTCTCAATCCAAGCATAGCACATTGACAAGCGTCAAGGAAATTATGAAGTATTTTAGCACGACTGTAAGATACTCATAGCGTTGTCAAAGTTAAGGCCTAATACTGAGGAGTTATACTAGTGTCAAATGAGCATTAGATGTGGATAAAAGAAAATTCACGTTTGGATATATTTTTCTTGCTAAGAGGAGTTGTTATCTCTTGGAATGGTAAGAAACAGACTCGTGTATGTTTCCTTGTCAGCTTTAAAACTTAATATGTAGTTTTCATAGCTGCTATGCAAGAGAAGATGTGGTTGAAGAGAGTTTTAACCTATTTATGCATAACTACCTTAGAAGAACGAGTGAGATATTTTGCAATATACGTATGTAAGGAGATGAGCATAAAATACATATCTATGAGAGATATAATCGTATATCCAATGACTAAGGGTGTGCCTTGAGATGTGTTTGTCAGGTTCCACAATTTGCGAAAGGTATTGTTTTTGGCTCATATCATGAACATTGAATTTGTTATTCAATAAAATTGATATTATTTTTGTAATATAAATGTGAATGTTAATTTGAGTAATATTTATTTAAATGCATGTCGGACAGAGAGATAGCCCACTCACATGGTGTTTACTTCAGTGGGAGTCATGTGTTGATTCTTGAATGAGATGATGCAATTTTTAGAACATCATTAATTATATTGTGCATGTTCTAAAATATGAATGCCGTCTTGCTTAACTACAATAGTGAACTTGTTAAAGCGCAAGATTATTGATGATGCAAGCAATAGATGCTACATTAAATAAGTTATAAGAACTTATAGGATTATATGGAATCCAATGGTAAGAAGTAAGTAGAAGTTACCATAATTCTGTCTTGATAGCCTGGAGTATTCTTTTAGTGGACTAAAATCATTGTTCGTAAACATCTAGGTTGATGCTCTAGTATAGTGTTACTTATGAAAGACATGTTGTCCTTTTTGTAAGAACAGGATTCATAGCACGTAGATCATGTCATGTGTGCTTTTCGACCTATGGATGGAAAATTAATTTATTACTAAGTAATTTTAATTTTTCTAATGTGAAACTAATTTCGAAAACTATAGTTTTCAAAACTCTACCATTAAGATCCTAAACATATTTTGGAAGTGTGATTCAGTGATGCTAGTTTGGAAAGTGTTTAACGGGTAATGGTTTAGATTCGATCTGGCAATACTGACTAGAAAAGTTGGCTGGATCGTGTTGGAAGAAATATTGTTAGAGGAGAAGAATCTTCATCGATCACATTCTGGAAGCTTCGTGGTTCACCGGTATACCTATATGTTGAGAGCAACATAATAGTGAATACAAAAAGATTGTTTCAGAAATTACATGTGAGAAATAATAAATGTAAGATAAGACCTTGGGTAAGGCATACTTTATATGATGGAGGTACTAATCGAGATATTATCATCAGAGTGGCCGCTATGTGCTCCTGGGTAGCTAAGTGCACTCGATGTATGCTGGTCACACGGCCTATCTGCCAAACACGAAATGAGAGAATGGATTGATTATGGTCAATCATGTGTGCGTGGGAGATGTAAGTTATCACCCGTGATTATCCATTTAGTTAATTAATTAAAGATTTGAGATTTGAATCTCCTAAAAAATCTTTTAATTAAAATCTAAAGAGATTTTTAGTGGAGTTTGTTATACGTGATAACTCCTCTACCCCTCTCTCCAGATTAGAATATCCCATTAAATACGTAAAAGGGGTTTGACTTGGGAAGATGGACGGATAAACACAAAAAGATGGAAAGAAAAGAGGCTTGTCTTTCCAAAAGAACGCTCTCAGATTTCTCCAGGCATTTAGGCGGTGAAAACTTGTCCCTGCTTCGTTCATACGTGAGCAGGGATTGACCAGTGACAACTTCCATCAACGATCCTGTGAAGAATCGATTGGTCAGTTTTTTACCACAGGATACTAAAGTAATTTTGGGCGATACCACAGGGTACTAAAGTGGACTTTTCCCAAAAAAAATTGATGGTCAGGGAAGATAAGCACCGCCCTGCACAATTCCAATCAAATTCTCGTGCCACACACGACTTCAAATCGGCCGACGAGGATGCAACCATCGTAATTCCTTCCGCCACATGCCCCGAGGGACACCGTCGAGCGTGGAGTGGCAGCTATGTCGAG
This sequence comes from Hypericum androsaemum, assembly GCA_963995505.1. Lineage (NCBI taxonomy): Eukaryota > Viridiplantae > Streptophyta > Magnoliopsida > Malpighiales > Hypericaceae > Hypericum > Hypericum androsaemum. The sequence goes on from OZ023180.1 coordinate 15,193,942, forward strand.
GGGAATGAATAGTCGGCTAATAGTAGTTGCGAACCCGACGAGTCTAGTGTAAGGCAGCCTTACGTCTGGGGGTAGTTCGAGTTTAAAAGTAATAATATGTCAGGTTCGTCTTCCGCTTGATGTACATTTAGGTCTTTCTTTTGATGGTCATAGAGTTTTTTTGGCTTGATCTTTTTGGAGACACTTTGATGTATATTTATATATAGCATTTATCACTGTAAAACATGTTGATAGGCGTTATCTAATTTTTTTGATATTTTTTCTCTGGATGAAACACTTTGGTAAAATATAATTTTTACTTATAAAAAAAACTTAGAAACCAATGTTACGTTTCGTTTCTTCTTCTTTTTTCCTGATTTTGTTGGTTAATTACTGATTACTACTTATCCTTATTGTTGTCTTCTGAACTGGTATCATCGTTCTCGAAATAAAATTTGCTTTATTTATCAGGAATTGCATGCTTTTGGCCATTATGTTATTGCTTATAACAGGAGTTGGTTCATACATTCTAACCGGCGGAAGATTTCGTTCTTTGAAACAGTATATAAAAAAATCATAAATTGGAAAGATTTTAACTGTCTTCTGCTAGATTTAATAGTATCCAATTTTCTATTAATGGATTTAATAAAACTGATGAAAAATATAACTCTGCACAAATTCTTTTTAAAAAGTAATTAAAGTCAAAGTTTAGCCAAATTGTGATATTTAAAGTCGAGTATTGTCGAGATGAGTTAATTAAGACCACATTTGTAAAGCTTGGTTGTAGCGTGTTTTGGGCCATGAATCATTCCAGTCCCATTAAAAGTGATTCTCAAACTGTACATGCCTTTACTTCCCTTTGTATAAAATTGTGCAATGTGTTACTTAGTCTCTGTTTATTAGTCATTTTAGAGAAAATATTTTCTTTCAAAAAAATACTATTATATGAAACTATATTATTAGATACAATTTTTTTTTCCAATTTTTTGTTGATATTTTACAAATTTGTTGGCAAGTATTTTCTTTTTTGTTCGTAAATTTGAAAAACATATGAATGAATTTTTTGAAGATTAATAAAAATGATATTTGAAATCAGATATTTGTTAGCCTATAAATTTTTAGGAAATTATTTGGATAAGTTAAATCATACAATATTTTGTTAGCATATACTTGTTGAAAGAGCTTTGCCACTTTTTAAGGGTCCTATCCTGCTCGAAATTGGATTAGTCGGTCCAACCGGAAACCAATTGGTTAAATAAAAAATATATCATAATTTTCATTTTTTTTAAAATTATTTCATTTTTCGGATTTTTCTTGTTTATTTTTCCATTATTTTGGTCGAAAAGTCCATATCGACTTAGGATTGAGCAATGAGCCACGATTCTATAGACAAATATAAGAACACATAGCTCGTCTCTTTTTCTTGGAAACGGTAAAAAAGTAATTTAAGCGTAAATAAAAAAACCATATTACTTCGTAACTCTTATTTAGACCTGGTCACTGTTAGAATCTGATTCGTAATTTGATTCGATTTGATTCGGTCACAATTTGATTATTCCAAAATTCGATTCGAATTTGTCAAGAGACGAATTAAATACGGTTTAAGATTTTCACAATTCGTCAAACTGGCAAATTGAATTCGAATTCGAGTATCGAATTCGATTTGAGTTCAGTTCGTGTAAATTCAATTAAAATTCGTCCATATTATGTAATTTTTTAAAGAAAGTACCAAGAAGTACTTATATTACTATCTAATTGTGTCATCAAGTAGAGCAAAAAATACGTAGGCAACTTAATTTGGTACATTAAATGCAAGCCCAATCTTTATTTTTTTTTCCAAAAAGTTTGAATATTAAACTTAAATTTTGAAATACATCAAAAAAATACATAATTTTTGAATTTTTTCAAAAAAATTTGGAAAAATTTGGTATTTTTTAATTTTTTATTCAATATTAGAATTAACGAAATAATTTGAATTCAATTCAAATTTGATTCGAATTTGAAAAATCGTAATTCGTATTCGATTCGACTTAGGACGAATTGAATACGGTTTAAGGTTTTGATGAATTCGAATTCGAACCAATTCGATTCAAATTTGACCCAATTCGAACCGTGGTCAGGTCTACTCTTATTATTGATCATCTCTTAAATATCCAGGCGGCGAAGGAATCATAGATGTACGGTTGAAAAATGTAGAAATCCCATTTCACTCATGACATTAGTACACTAAGCGTTTCTAACTGATATACTTGAATTCTGATTTATAATTAATCAAAACTTAATGGGTGTCTATATTTTGTAGGGATGACAGAAATACACATACCGCATGGGTCGGACCTTACCTTTACATTGTGAGTCGAGGGTTTGTTGACTTTGACTGGGTCTAGGGTATGGTATGAGTATGAGTCTACTTTTAGAGGTAGAGTTTAGGGTGGAGTATGAATCCTATGAATTTCTACCATATCCTTACCCTTTTAACTTACTTTAGACCCTACCCTAATTATACCCTAAATAGACCCTAATTAGATCATAATCTTCACATATTTATTATATTATTATTGTATTACAGAACCAACTTGAAGACATCTTGAAAAATGGAACCTCAAAGTTTGATTAAGTTGTGATCCAACTCCTTTTGGCTTGGAGTTCTAGCTGAGCAGCAACTAGCTCAGAATTTTTGTTTACATTTATCGACACGAGTGACTTTCTATCTTCTTCCAAAAAAAATAGAACATGTAAGCTTTTTATGTTTTTAGTTGTTTATGCATTTGGAACTTGCATTTGGAACCTCTAAGCTTGATTAAGTTGTGATCCGTCTCTTTTTACGTCTTTTTAGCTGTTTACATTTATTGACACGAGTGACTTTCTATCTTGCATTTAATTCAATGATCGGACTCCTGCAAACCCTGTGGACCCTGAGGGTAAGGGTATGGATCTAATAATAAAAATTTTCGAGGGTCGAGAGTAGAATATAGGTCAAACTCTCCAGACTAGGGTAATTCTACCCTACCCATCGCCATCCCCAATATTTTGTCATCTTCAAAATTCTATCCAACTCGAAACTACTTGAATTTTGTAGTGCAGTATATTAATTTATAACTGTACTGTTTTCTCCTTCTAAAAAAACTGTACTGTTTTCTTAATTTGCCACTGTATTAAAATGGACACCCACTAATTTAATGATCTATATTGCCCTGAAATGGTTATGAATTGGATTCTCCCTAAAAGCCACCTCAATTAAATTAGTGAACTTAATGATTCCAGTTAGGTCATATCTAGCGTCACAGGCCTCGATTTAATTATTTAAACAACAATGCCAAGTTCCTAACTCTACGTAATTCATCGCCTCAAACTAAATATAATTCTTCAACGAATAGTGGGTACCTATCCATTTCCAATTCCTAGAGAAAAGACAACTAACGTCATGCTTTTAGTACGTACTTCTCTGCTTCCACTTGTAATTAATTTTTTTAATACTACCTGAAAATCGAAAGATTACTAGACCAACTATTCCATATTCAAGTCGGGAATGACCTGCTCTCTACCATGGGCTACAAATAAGATTTGGGACTTCAAAATTCAACGTATTTGTAGAGTTTGCGTTCTATGTGTGTATATATATGTGTATGTCGATGGCACAGTAGGTATACAAGATATGGAAGTTCCCAGGTGGGTTCTTTTAGATGTTGCAGCGATCATAGCCAGAGAACCATGATGATGGCTCCGTGAATTTGGATAATTCACTGTCCTCGCCTTTATAAAATGGTTCCAACTCCTCTTTCCACCGTTGATCACCATCATCATCAATGGGTTCGCGTGCGTCGTACCTCGCCATTTCCCCGTCATTGATGTCAGGGCGTATTGCTTCGTCAGGTAGACGAGACTGCGCTAGGAGCCCTTTGAGATTGCTGATCTCGCTTTCATGCTTCCTCTTCAAATTCTCCATTTGGCCAAAGGTTTTGGTAGCCTCGTGCTCTGCATCCATTGCTCTTCTCTGTATATAAACAACGTGACCAACCTTGTTGTAAGTGGAAATGTGTTTATTTTGAAAGCAAAAGACAGAAACAGTTGCATCCAGCCTTAAGTGTAAAAACTCCAGTGAAGGCTTGACGCAACTATTTTCAGGTGGGATTATCTAACATGAACCAGACAAAGGACCGACACAGAATAAGCGACGGTCACTGAAGCAAGAAAGTTTCAGTGTAACGGTGACTCGCTAAAAGTAGTTGCAACTTCAAATACCTCTATTTATTATGCATTCTTAAATGGGATTCAGTTTTTACTGGCAATCAATTCCCAGATGACATGAATAACTTTATGCATACCTCAGCAATAGAGACGGCTTCTTCTGCTTCTTTCAGCCTCACAAGCAATTCACCTGCTGCTTGTACTGCTTCCGCTGTATCCCTCAGTTGAGCCCGAAGGCCTCTATTCTCGTCTCTCAGATAGCACTTCTCTCTCTCTCTTTCAGCTTTTAAGGCTGTAATTTCTGCAGCAAGGGCATTTATGAACTTGGATTCAGCACCCCTTGTGCCAGCTCGTGAAGCAGCTTTCTTGACGTCAACTATCCCTTCCTGGATATTTCTATGCCTCTCAAGTAAAAGCATATGTTTTTCCTCCAGATCTGCATATTGTTCAAGCATGCGTGCATGTCCTTCCATTGCCGTTTGCATTGCTTCCCTCAAATCTTGTGCGCATCTTTTCTCCTCATCCAGTTCCTGCTTCTGTTTTTCAGCCATCATAAGAGTAGCATCAAGTTCAGACCGGAGTTCTTCAGCAAGAGAGATCCACTTGCTTTCTGTCTCAGTCCAGCGTCTTCTTTCCTCTTCTAGAGTCACTTGATCACTGCTTTCAGTTGATTCCGGAATCATATCAAGAAGGGGAGTTGAACCAGGCTGAAGTGCGCAACTTAGCTTTAATAATGAAATCCTCTTTTGAGTTGAGGAGGAAGAATCCAAGTAGTAGTTCAACTGAGTTCTGAGATCCTGGATCTCTTCCATAAGCACCTCCCTCTCACCCAAATCACAGAAATTCCTATAAGTTTCCAACTCTTTGTGAACGCTTTTCAGCTCAAGCTTCATTCTCAAGACATCAGGATGATTCTCACATTTCTCCTTCAAAATCTGGAAACAAAAGTATAAGATGTATAATTCCATAGTTTGTTCGAGTCAAGGTGATTTCAACATACCTGATTTTCGTGATGCAGGGCCGCCAACTCTTCCTCCAAATACTCCTCTGAAGATAAAGCACCATCCACGAGGCTTTCAAGGCGTAAAATTTTATCTTCGCGTGTCTGCCCTATTATGGCATTACACTCCCTCTCGTGCTTGTACTGTTGTACCTGTTTGTTGTGGTTCAAGGAGTCAATCCAACAATACAAGAAACAAACATTAAACTTCAAATCCCACTGAAAGTTAAATATTACCAAACGATTAAGCTGTTTTATTTCGGAAGCTTGTTTTCCGCAAAAATCTTCCAAAGCCATTTCCCTACGAATAGCTCCTGCTAAAACCATCTCCACAGCCTGTGATACACAAATGAGTCTCAGGAATCTCCTACGTATGAGTTAAAAAGTCTCATTAATAGCAGATATTTAACAATCGGTTTGAGATATGTCACTTACTTTTGGAATCGTCACTTTGGTTTTGGTCATAACATCTGACCCATCAACTGGAACTAACTGCAGGTTTGAGTAGTCATCATCTTTGAGATCAACTTGTATTCTTTTCTGACAATTCACACATAAATTTGGTTCTGAATCGTTCAGTAGAATATCATCTTCATGAGAAGATGTTTGAACACCTACATCAACTTTTGCAAACGGTGAATCGTTCAGTGAAAAATCATCTTCGAGAGAAGATGTCTGAACACCCACATCAACTTTTGCAAACGGTGAAGTTGACTTGGATTCTGTGGGCTTAATGAACCTTGATGACCTTCTAAAGGCAAGACTCTTTTGACGGCTCTGAATGATCTCCAGTCCACGATGGAGACTAGTTGCTAGATTTTCAGTTTGAGCAAATGAACTCTTTCTTTTTTGCATATCCATGGCATTAGTAGAGCGCTTCCTTGATTGCACCAAAGCTTCATCCCCAACCACTATGCTGGAAGCTTTTTCATCCTTAGAAGTCCCCTGAGAAGCAGTTACCATTAACGAGGTGCGAAGACTTTTCCTGCTGATGCTGATTTTAGGTGAAACGCTTCGAGTTAGAAGTTCAAGGGCTGGGGATATTTCACATGGAACTATACTAAGGTCCAAAGAAGCCAAATGCTTAACCTGGTCACTGGGATAAATGGTATTATCTTCATGTGCTGTAGAAAAGCTGGTGTCATGCTTACCCACGTCACCTGATATTCCTTCTTTCATATCTACATCTACCTTTTCAGAAGCATGTGCTCTCCTGCATTCAGCAGCATCTACAATTTCCTCTTGGTCTACTTGCTTGCAGACATTTTCAACTGCTTCTTCGTCGATTTCCATCTCCAAATCACCATCCTCATCGACTCGAGGTAATCTCTCATGTGGATGAATAAGGCTCCTCAACAGATTCAAGCTTTTGCGTGGATCCCACGCTGTTTGATTATTACCGTTTTCTTTCACACGATGTAATTCATCCTGTAGAATCGTTGACCAGATTAGGAATTTTATAAATCATGGAGGAAAATGAACTAATAGGACATAAGATGACATCATACTTTTAGTTGTTTAATGATCTCCCGTAGGTGATTTACGTCATCCTCCATTTCTTCATTTACAACTGCTTTATTCTTGATTGCTTTTGCACGTTGTGCAAACCGTAATGTACTGAAACTTTCACTCTTGCAACTGCAAGAAAGACATTCATATTCTTTCGTATAAGAGCGAGAGAGAGAGAGAGAGAGAGAGAGAGAGAGAGAGAGAGAGAGAGAGAGGGATTCTCTAAAGCAATGAATTGGCTACCTTAGTGAAGGAGACACAGCGCACACCATAGCAAGTTTTGCATTGCCTCCAAGAGACTCCTGCAGCAAGAATGTCAACCTAGAGTCTCTGTAAGGGATATGCCTTTGCTTTCCAGTTTGAGAAACTTCAGCAAGTATGTTTATCAAGTTCCTGTAACAAAAAATCGCTGGAAATCAGGAGATATACATCACGAGCTGTAACATATCTTTCAAAACTTTGAGTATCCATGGCAGCATCAAACAACCAACAATCAGCATAATTCAAGTTTCAGTAGATAGGATGGGGATGGTCATGAACAATGTAACAGATTTCTCTATGAAGAAATAGAAGGCACCAGATCACTTCTTATGAATACCATTAATTTGCTTCCTAGCTTATCACCAAAAATACAAGGACCCAGTTTTGCATAGAGTTAGAAGGATCTACATATCATTTCTCCAATAATCTTTTAGCTATATACACTTGACGGTAGACATATGTTCGTGTTGATTCCACATGATGAGGAGAGATTTTTTAATGAAAAGGCACCAAATGTGTGTTATACATGCACGAGACTATAAGACTAAGTTGAAATCAATTAGTTAGTCTTCTCTGGTTATTGAAACTTCAGATAGTCGCTGCAGTGCTGCAATCTACGAATTTTAATTATTGCTCAATTTATGAGCAGCATATTGTCATAAAGTTCTTCTAATTGGACAATGGATCCAGCATAACATAAAAGAAAGACATACCCAAGCTGTGACAGAGAACGATTTATATTTCCAGCTTCCTTCAAGCGATCTCCTGCAGCTCCAGTTGATTTCTGTCGCTCTGAGCCAGCTAAATCAACAAGATTTATTCTGCTGGTCTTTAAGCTGCTAATGCCATCTGCAATCCTCTGTAAAATGAGTGTTATGTTTAGAATTTGCCCCATAAAAATCATTTGTCGTGGGCAAGTAGGTGGCGAGCAACTTCAACATTTATTTGATCTGATTTTATTTTCATGTATTTTTTATAGCAGTCCCTATGATAGGCTTAAAATCAGTAATTACAAATTTAGTTTACCCCATATCGTAGACAAGAAGAAAGAAAGAGATATTGCACAGGAAATGTTACCTTGCATCTAGAGTCAAGGACACAAGTGAATACACTGTGGGAGCGGGAACTCTCTGCATTTATGCTTGTTGCACCTGTCCTTCTATTTGAGAATCCCTGCATAGTCTTTGTTCATAAGATAGACAAAAATTCTAAAGACGAAAGAAATATGCATATCAAAGACAGAAAGTTTGTGGCCTAAGAATATTATTTGGTAGGCATCAGGATGTTCTATTAATAAGTAGATTCTCATACCAGCGCGAACCCCTTTACTAATATGAAAGTTCCAGAATTCCCGAGTTCTCTATTCGTTCATTTTTTCAGTTATATGCAGTTAAACAGTAAAGAATAAAAATTTTCCATTGGCAGCATAGGTATATAATCAAAACCTTAGCAAGGAGCCGCATAACATCTTTTACTGTAAAGACATACTCCTCCCTCAAATTTTCAACGTACACCCCAGATTTAACATCTTCTCTGATCTGCAAGATGGAACAATTGTAAGAATTTCATCACAAATCACGAGTGAGAGAAGAAGGGAAAACTGTAGCTCACGAGCTACCTGCAGATTTCTTTGGCTTGGGTCCAGCAAGTCTGTAATCTGTTCATTATAAATCTGCAAAAAGAAATGAAAAACAAGCGCACTTGAGCGATGTGCTAGCTTATAAGAGTAGATAATACTCGGTCAAAAGAAAGAGTCACAGCCCCATAAACCTCAAGAAATGAACAGCGACACTGATAATTGAGCTGCTTGTCAGAATGCTTAAGTTGCTCCTGCAAAACACGAATAGGAGAATCAAGAGTGTATAGGAGGACATCATTGCCACAATTCTCAAACAAAAACAAGGAGACGTCACCTCATTTATCCGGGCAAAGAGCCTCTGAAAGACTCGCGGAGTTAAACCTTGCTGATCACTGGACACTTTCTCTCCAGACAGGGCATTGGCCGGACCCCACATAGTGTAGGTTTTTCCACTTCCAGTCTAGCAATTGCGAATAGCATTTTTCAAGGAAAACGATGATTAGGAAGTAAGGCCTAAAATCACATATCATAAACTGCAAAATAAGAGAAGGGAGAATTTCAGTACGAGCGCATACCTGTCCATAAGCGAAGACCGAGCTGTTAAAGCCAGCCAGACAGTTCTCGACTAACGGAGCTCCGACGAGCTGGAAAATGTCTTGCTGAAAAGAACAGTTAACCAATCAGCATACACACTCTACTGCATGACTGCAAATAACAGAGGCAATCCTAACACCATTAGCAAAAATCGCGGCTCAATCTGAACAAAGGAGAGACAATGTCCGCAATGGAGTAACAAGATTCCGTGCCTGGGTGGAGTCAATGTCTGCAATGGCGTCAAAAGTAAACGTGTGGCCACCAACGGACACCGAATCGTTGGAAACCTTGCCTACGACCATCCCTCCCTCCTGCTCGTCTTTGTTCAACGGCTTCAGCCTCGCAATAACCTAATCCCCAATTCCCACAAGAACCCCAAAGAATCAGCTAGAGTAAGCATAAACACTTTCCATTCAGAGGAGAGAGAGAACAGTGGATAGAGAGTAGAGACAGACCTGGACGCCGGAATCGGAGCACGAGGCAGCGTGGTCGGCGCCGGCAGCTTCGAGGCAGAGCTTCCGCTTGAGCGGATTGGAGGGAGGAGGCCGCGAGCTCTTGATCTTCGGACACTGGGAGTCGGGAGCGGGAGCCACATTCTCCTTGGATGCCTTGCCGGCGTTCCTCCGCGGGGACGGCGACGGCTTCGTCTTGGCGGTCCCAAACGGCGAGTGGTGAATCGTGCGCTTCATATCGTCGTCGGGGAGAGAAGAGGTAAGGTTGGGTCGGGTTAGGGCAAGCGGGGGAGAGGGAAAAAGATGGGGGGGCAGATTTAAATTTTTGGGATGGTGGTGGTCTTACCGTTGGATGTGTGGGATCTCGGCCGGTGGCCGTTCGATCTGATTTAAAATTTTGGGGGTGCTGGTGGTCTTGCCGTTGGAAACAAATATAAAGGGAAACTTACGCTCCAGTCCCCCCTTGTTTGCTTTTATATGCTCTCGGGCCCCTCTATTTTGGAAAATCGATTATGTTACCCCCTCTAGTTTGAGAAAATTATACTTTCAGGTCCATAAATAAATTTTTTTTCTTTTTTTGTCATTGAAATAACAAAAATACCCTTAAAATAAAAAAAAACTGACCTCATCTCTTCTTCTCCAATGGTTCAACAAATCAGACAACGACTGGTAAAAATCACAATCAAGAAACCCAGAATCAATGTCTCCACCAAATTACGACCCCTTCTAGTTCCTGTTCGTGAGAAATCCCCAGAGAAGTTCTTCTGCCTCCTCGATCTCTACAAGGCCGTCGCCGACCTCTGGCCCCATGTGGAGCCTGAGCCCACCCATGCTCCCACTAACGTCAAGCACCGTCACCAGATCGCAACTCCGGCGAGCGGCTTCGGCGCCCTGACCGTCAGAGAGACGGCTTAGGTCTCGTAGCCCCGGGAGGACGAGATGACGACAGATTCCGAAAAGGCTCTGACATGGACCCCCCTTGGGTTCTGGAACCCCTGAACGTCGTCGAATTTAGTCAACGATGGATTGGCAAAGAACCCCTGGAACTCCTCAGGCCCATCCTCCGCTCCCGCCTCCGCTCAGACATCACTTTTCTCGCCGTAATCGTAACCGTCTTCGTCGTCGTCATTCTCCTCGTCCGCTTCAAGAATAGAAACAAACCCCCCATGTGAGGATCTTATTTTTAATGAGGGAGCGGTGGTCGTCTCCACGAAAATGACAGGCTTATCAGTGGCCGGGAAGCTATAGTCCGACTGGGGACGACAGGTGTGCAGGGAGAGCAAGGGGACGGGAGGGATCCAGTGACCGGGTCAAGGAGCTTGGAGCATTTCTTTTGGTTTTGGTTGTGTGTGAATTTGGTTTTGGTTTTGATTGGCTAGATGTAGAAGAAGAGATGATGTCACCATTTTTTTATTTGTTGTTCTAAGGGTATTTAGGTCATTTCATTGACAAAAATAAAAAAAAGAGCTACTAACATCCGTCAGGGACCCGAAAATATAATTTTTTTAAACTAGAGGAGTAACATAATCGATTTTCCAAAATAGAGGGGCCCGAGAGCATATAAAAGCAAACATGGGGGATTGGAGCATAATTTTCCCAAATATAAATTCTATTAAACAATATGTGATTTTCAGCCAATTATTACCGATATAAGATAGATAAACGTGAGTTCGGTTTAATTCCTATTATTGGGAAAAAAAAGAGATTTCAGCCAATTATTACTTATGGAAACAAATATTTCATAGTATAAGGGAATTGAGATTGTTAAATAAAGTCACATAGTTACATTTTTTTTTCTTCTAAACCAAATAGTATACGATTATTTAAATAACAATTAACTTTCACATCTAATATCTAACTGAATGTTTCAAAAATTTGAAACTCAACACTTTTTAATTAAATTAGCATTGTTGTCGTAAGTATAACCCATTCAAATGGCTCACATGTACTAGCAAACGACCAATCCCGAGTGAAACACAATGTCACCTGGGCCATCCCCCGTCAGTAGTAGCAGTTAACAACAAACAAAAATGCTGATTATAATTTACAGAAGATGTCTACATTGTGAATTTTGGCCCCCCGTACCAGCAGTAACAAGCCAGAACCTTTTCTCTAGGAAGTATCAAGAATTTGCACGCAAGAGCGGTATAGAACCATACCGACCTATGACTTCAACTCCATTCCAAGAAAGTGCACCACAAAGCAGCTAATCACACTATGAAGTTGAAGATCCCTTCTCTCGAGACGCATTCCCCGATGCAGTCACAGCGTCGGGGAGACTCTTTAACGCCTACAACAGAAAGATAGATAGGAAGCAATAAGCATTTATCAGCAGCAAGAGAAATTGTGAAGATGATCCTTTCTATTTAAAGAGAAATTCAGTGCCAATAAATTACTTGGTAGAGATGCCAAGAAGTAAATGCATCTATGGCCGCATATTGTAGTTGGTCATTTGACAGAACATCAACTTCCCAGTTCCCGAGTCTAATTTTGTTGGGCTTGTCCAGCTGCGAGATAGTAAAAGTAAAGAAAAGCTCATCATTGAATCTAGAAGAGTGAAGTAAATTTGGAGTTCTGCTGCCCGTCGCACAGATCTTGACAGCGAATATGAAATAACCTTTCTTCGAATGCAAAAGACATGCTCTATCAAGGGACCCAGGCAAGAAGGTAAAAAAAAAACCACAAAGGCCCTTTGAAAGTGTTACATAAATGTGGTCAATGATCCCACAAGGTTGCTACTCATTTCTAAGGTTCATTTCCTACTGCACAAAAATGTTAGGACAATGCACGGCACAGTTGGCAGCTCTTATGACTTTTCAGGTGATAAACTGATATCACTGGAGCGATAAAGAATGTCTTTGTTGTTCTGTTGAGGCTATTATGAGGACCTAGTAGAGCTAGTGAACCAAGGTGATATATTTTCGGATACTCTGATTTTTTCATCCACATGAATGGGGTAGGGTAGTAAGCCACCGGATAGATAATTTAAATATGGAAATCAATCCTCTAAAAAAGGAAATATTGAAAGAATGGATCGTAAATTATGAACTTTTAAATATTTCTGAATTTTCTGAAGAAAACACAAACCGTGGCGAAAATGCAACTTCCCCAATGAGTGCAAACCCCTCAGATATTATTTGATAATACAAATTGTAGTTGTAACACGGGGTCAAGGATGTAAGATAAATGCCAACAGTTGAATCAGTTGTAAGACAGATACCTCTCTGCAAACAAGTATTTCAGTCAAAGATTGAAGGCTCCAAGATTTAGCTTGTCCTCCAAACTTCAGATTTGCCAGGTAGGAAAGGTCTTCCACTGCTCTGACAGAGACGTTATAATCCTTAAAAACCTTCACGCAATCATTGCCTATGCCAACTCCAACCTGTAGATTCATCAAGCATCACAATGGTCCCAAAACATCCTGTGTATAAATTACTACGGGATAGAGGCGGCTTCACGAACTTTAACAAGCAAAGAGTCCTCGAGCAAAAGCTTCAAGCTGGGAGTAATTCCTGAATGAATTATATGCATCACATAGCAATTAGCAGCATCTGCACAAATTTGCATAACAGCTGCCTTCCCAGGCAAAACACCTGCAAAATGAACATCTTTCCCTCAGATCTCACTTCAAGGCATTGGAATCATGCAAATATATACCAAGATCAAGACAAACCTGCTTTGAAAGTGGGCTTCCACTCGATGTCGAACCCAACAGCAACCCGCCCCTCTTCGCTCTTTCGAACTTCGAGGCATTGTAAAAGTTCCCTGGCAGCATTTTCCACCTCCATTTCAGTTATGCCGTACACAACCCGACCACCGAACTTCATCGCGGGATACCTCACCCTCACATTCCCTGCCAAACAGTAACCGCAACATCAAAGGAATGTAGAGTACATTCATTTACTCTACACCAGTATACTCTTTTAAATTCGAGTAATTCGGATTATCCGAATTCGAATTCGGATTCGGATAGTGAAATAGTAATTTCGGATTATCGGAATGCTGGCCCTAATTCCGCAATTCACAATTTCACAGCCCTAAGAAACAACAAAAAGCTACAAATTTGAAATCAAACAGAGGGAAGCGGTAGCGTACGTTGACAAGGAGAGAGGGAAAACCGATTGGGCGGGTCGAGAACGGAGCTGGGAAGGTGACGACGGATTCTCCGGGGCGACCGGCTGTCGGGAGGGGTGAGTTGTCGTTTGTTGGGGACGGGAGGTCGGGAGGAGAGAAACGCGGCTTCGATGGCGTCGATGACTTGGATGTCTTGCTCGGTGAAGGGCTGGTCCCACTCAGCCATTCATCAAAACGGAGGAGACAGAAAGAAAGAGATCAAAATTGAAATTCCCGCTAAGTTTTGGTTCAAATCATGAACAAATGTTCTCAAGAATCACTTTTAGACCTTCTCAGAAAAAAAAAATTTCACTGTTAGTCCGACAACAATCTAACTACCGCTACTTTCGAATTTTAAAAGACGATTCTTCGCCTTTTCTCGGGCGTCGTCAATATTATATTACTCATAGTTAATTTATTAAAGTTCATTAGTCTCTAAGTCAATTATTTCATTGAAAAATATATGAAGTTACAAAATTGCCCTTCAAACTAACTTAACAACAACTAATATTTGACTACCGATAATTATTTACTATTTAAAAAAAACAAGTTGACCAAATTTACAAAATAAATTATGTCCATATTGAGTCGTCGTATCTCCTTTCTAGAGCACTGCCACAAGGGATGAGAATAGACAAACTCACACTCCTGATGAACCCATCTATAAAATATTGTTGATGGTTAATTGTAGAGAAGATACTTTGATCTTTTAAATGTTTTAGCCCTCTAGAGTTTGCTACTTAAGTGAAATGAATAGTGAGATTTATTTTTGTATAAGTAAGTAGAACAGGAAAGAATTAAGTATTCGGAAGAGGAAGATGAATCTATCGTTGGTTGCATCTCTCGGATGGAAGAGATAACACCAGAATTGATTAAATTTTTTATTTATTTCTATGTGTATTTTTTTAGAGGATATTTCTAGGTGTATTTTAGATAATGCTCGTTTTTTAGTTTAAGTATGGTCTTTTTAGGATCCTCTCGTGTGTATTATTATACATTCATATACTTAAATTCAAGAATTTCTAAAAATAAATCTCTTTATCATTTAGTAGTTCAACTCTCGTTGAGGAAAGAGGTGACGGTTATATATCTTGCTTGGTGGGGTCAGGAAATTCTAGCTCATAAAGCAGACACAAAAGGTGAGGGGGAATGACAAGATTCAATGGCTGATCTTACATGAAGTACATGTCAAGAGAAGTTGTTACGCAGCTACTCTTCCGTGGGTAAACAAATATACAAAAGCCTTAAGAGGACAGACACATTAGCGTTGAAAAAGAAACTTCAGGCTCTAGTAGATGATTCTGGGATCATCTTCAAGCCTCACTTCATCGCTACCTTCGGCTGATTCTGGGATCATATCAAGAAGCGGAGCCCTTCTCTGAGCAGATGGCGAGGAGGGGTCGACGATTCGGCCATCCAGTTGACTCTTCAATTCTTGGATTTCTTCTAGTAGCTCCTCTTTCTCTTGCCTGTACCGTTCCACCTGTTTCACAATAATGGTGTTGCAGTCATTCTGATAGCCAAATAGATGACGATGATGATGATGAAACTCGGCCGATGCTGAATGTTGGAGATTTTATTACCAGATGGTTCAGCTGCAGTATTTCCGAGGCTTGCTTGGCACATTCCGTATGGCTGGCCCCAGCTGAATCATTCTCCATTGCCTTGGAGACAGAAATGAGTGTCAGATGTCTCGCACATTAAGTGACTTACATAGGATTAACGAAGTGACTTACATTAGGAACCCGCAGTTCCATGTTTGAGCACTCGTCATCATCGTTGAGCTCAATCCGTGCCCTTTTCTTCTTACAGTCCACGCATACAGGTGTATCTGCATTCTTCTTTATCATTTCATCTTCCCCGGGAAATGTCTGAACACCAACGTCAACCTTTTCAAACAGAAAAGTTGACTTAGATTCCGTAGGCTTGTTGAAACTAAAGGATGATGTCACGGCTGCAAGAGTCTCTCCATCCTTTGACATCCTCTGAGAAGCATTTAACAATGACGAAGCAAGCAAACTTCTTCTGGTTTGAGTTGGTGGTTTAGGGGCAGCATGTCTACCAGAATCCAAGGCTACTGCAGCAGCACCTACTTCGTCACAGAGACGTTCGACAGCTTCCTCGTCAATTTCCATTTCTTCATCACCGTCCTCGTCGACGAATCTTGTTTGCGGATCAATGAGGCTCTTCAACAAAATCATACTTTTGCGTGGGTTCCACCCTGTTGCCCTATTGCCATTGTCCTTTGCACGATGCAAGTCATCCTGGAGGGTTCATTGATTTCGCCAGATTAGGAACTTTATAATTGGCAATGCCAGTGAAATAATTGGATTTAGCAACATACCCTTAGTTGGCGTATAATCTCCCTTAAGTGGTTCACATTATCCTCCATTTCTTCATTTACTACTGCCTTGTTTTTGATTGCTTTTGCACGCTGTGCAAATCGTAACGTACTAAAAGTCTCGTTCTTGCAACTGCATAAGTCATTTTCGGTTTCTATTATATGAACTAGATAAAGAGATACAGTGATGGAGATTTTCAAGACCACACAATTTGCTACCTTAATGAAGGAGATACAGCACACACCATTGCCAGCTTTGCATTTCCACCAAGGGACTCCTGTAACAAGAATGTCAACCTAGAGTCTCTGTAAGGAATGTGCCTTTGCTTTCCAGTCTGGGAGACTTCAGCGAGTACATTTATTAAGTTCCTGCAACACAGATCCATGAGCAATCAAGGCCCGTAGTACATTTATCTTTCGTGTGACTATCTACGGTTGTCAGTAGCCATAGTAGCACATGTTATCTTTCTGTTGTTATTGGAATCTCAGGTAGATGTTGAAATGGTGCAATCTACAGACTTCTATGTCAACAAAGAGAGTGAATAAGAACCTGAACATGAAAGAGCTAGTTAATGCTTTTATGAAATCTCTACTCGGATGCTTTGATCCAGCATAACAAAAAGAAGGCCATACCCAAGCTGTGATAGGGAACGGTTGATATTCACTGCTTCTTTCAAGCGGTCCCCTGCTGCTCCCGTCAATTTTTGTCGCTCCGAGCCAGCTAGATCAACGAGGTTTATTCTACTCGTCTTTAAACTGCTTATGCCATCTGCATTGCTCTGTAAGCAAATGGTGTTATTTATTGTAAAAAAAGTGTGTTTCATTCATCATCTTGACGGATAAGCCAAGTGATTACTTAACAAAGAGTGACTTGGCACCAGAGAAGCTCTTTAGCATGCTTCATAGAAGTCCCAACTGTATAAATGTACAAATGAAGAGACATCATACAGATACATTACCTTGCATCTAGATTCAACGATACAAGTGAATACACTATGAGAGCGGGAACTTTCTGCATTTATACTTGTAGCACCAGTCCTTCTATGCGAAAATCCCTAAAAGATTCAACCGAAAGATAACACTAAAACGAAAGATATTCAATCAATTCGTAAGGAATAATCATATAGAAGACCAGGAAATAAAAAAAAATTAAATAAATACACAGTCAGTATGTACAGATAAAACAGACTATTTATCATCTTTTTCACTTTGCAGCCAAACCCGAATGAAAACAAAACCTTGGCAAGGAGCTTCATGACATCTTTCATCGTAAGGACATACTCCTCCCTCAAATTTTTGACATAGACCCCTGTTTTCACATCTTCTCTTATCTGCAAAACAAAACAGCACCAACTCACAATATATACCAAATATGTAATAAGGAAATATATTGGTCTATGACCAACCTGCAGATTCTTCTGGCTTGGATCCAACAGATCTGTAATTTGTTCATTGTAAATCTGCAAAAACAAGGTAAGACCAATGCACTTCAGAAAATGCCAGGTTGTGAGAATAGATATAACGCAATGTTAGTACTCGAAAAAGCCGTGCCACCCCCGACCTCCAGAAAAGAACAGCGACACTGATAATTGAGTTGCTTGTCTGCGTGTTTACGTTGCTCCTGCAAAATTACAAGTAGCACAATCACATTTGCAAGGCACCTCACCAGCACTGCAGCCACATGTACAAGCAGATGAAAAACTCACCTCATTTAAGCGGGCAAAGAGCCTCTGAAAGACTCTCGGAGTCAAACCTTGTTGGTCGCTGCACACGTTCTTTTCTGACAGCGCGTTTGCTGGTCCCCACATGGTGTATGTTTTCCCGCTTCCCGTCTACAATCGCGGGTCCAATTTCCAACACAAACAGTTAGTACGAACTAAAGCTACAAAGCTAAGCATTCTTAAGGGGTACCACCTGTCCATAAGCGAACACGGAGCTGTTGAATCCGGCAAGACAGTTTTCGACTAGAGGAGCTCCCACGAGCTGGAAGATGTCTTTCTGAAAGAACATTCAACATCAGGGACCTTCGAACCGCACCAGTTAACCCGAAACAAGGAACGATTAGGGCTAAACAACAGAATGCATACCTGAGTCGAGTTCGCATCGGCAATGGAATCAAACGTGAAGGCGTGCCCGCTAATCGACAAACAATCTTCGGAGATCTTCTGTGCAATCATCCCTCCTTCCTCCTCGCCCTTGTTCAACGGCCGCATCCGTACAATCACCTAATTTCCAATAACCCCAATTTTAGAAAAAAGACAAAATAATAATAATAATAAATAAACGAAAGCTAGGGCAAATTAGAGGGACCTGGACGCCGGACTCAGAAGAGGCGGAGGAAGACGTGGTCTCGGGGACCGGGTCGAGCTTGCGCTTGAGAGGGTTGGAGGACGGAGGAGGGCGGGGAGGGAAGGGGCTCTTGACCTTCGCCACGGGAGAAGCCGGAACGTTGTCGGGAGGAGGAGGGACGTTCTCCTTGGAAGATTTGGGAGTGTTCCGCCGGGAAGTCGGCGACGGCTTCGGCTTCGGGTTGCCGGATGGCGACTGGTAGGCTGCGGATCGCTTCATCGTCTATTTTGTTGGAGTAAATCTTGAGAGGGATTTGGAAAGGAGCTGGAACTTGGAATGGAAGGGGAGGAGTGAAGAGGATTTGGGTTTTGAGCTACGGAGAAGAGGGAGGGAGGGAGATTTTGAATTTGGGTTTCTGGAATCACGTGCTGCCAACAACGGCTATGTAATAATCTTACAAATTGAAAAACCAATTCCAGTTGTGTTTTCCCTTTTTCGAATGTGAAAAAAAATAAATACTCTCATGCCACTGGTGTTTGGCATAATCGTCTCTCACTCCTTATTTTTCGACAATCGATTAAAAACTCCCCGAAGTTTAGTTTTATTATACTCTTATGCCATTTTCTTGCTGACGTCAAAAGATATTTTTTCGTTTTTTGTCATAAAAACGACAAAAATGACCTTCAAAAAAATAAAAAAGCGAGAGTCGTCTTTTTCTTGTTTCACCATCAATCTAAAGCTTTAACTTCAATTAAAATTACCCAAATAGAAAGTCCAAAATCTATTAACTTCAATTAAAACCTAAAACCGTCCAATTAAGACAACGACCTGGAAGAAAGAGGATCGGAGAGCTTGCCACATAGAGAGGAGATACCCCCTAAAAAACAAAAATAGGAGATTAATGAACTAACCGATGAGATTGATGTTGCCCTAGTAGGTCTCGACCTGGGGGTGCTGGAGGGGGTCGTCGTAGACCTCAGAGTGCTGATGAGGAGGCACCTGGCATAGACTCGCTTGGCGAGTCCGAGCATGTTCAGGTTCTGACGACGTTGGACTTGATCGTCTTGACGGGGTTGAACTTGCAGTGGACCGGAGAGGTCGGGCAAGCCAGGTGGTAGATCTGGTCCACCTCCAGAAGCAGCGGCTCGACAAAGTCGTGGCAGATTAGCTCGAACTGTAATTTTTTGAAATGGGACCCAACGACCCCGCTATCCTCAGCCCCTTCCGTTTCACCCCCAGCAGGATCTTCCCCGTTATCGTCGGCTCCACGTAGTACTTATATCGCTTTGCCGGCACCGAGGAGGACGAAGATGTGGAGGATGACCATTAGTCCTGGTGCGGCTCAGGGTGGATCGGGAGGGCCGTAAAGAACACGGTGGTTGATTTTTTTGTTGATTTCTGGGTTGGTTCTTGGTGTTCATAGTTAGATCTAGAGGTTGAACAATGTAGATTTTTTATTTTTTCAAGGTTATTTTTGTCATTTTCATGACAAAAAATGAAAAATATCTGCTGATGTCAGCAAGGGGCCTGAAAGTAAAATAAAATCAAACTTCAGAGAGTTTTAAATCGATTGTCGAAAGACAGGAGGGTTAGAGGCTAATATGTCAAACATCAGGGACCTGAGAGTAATTATCCCAAAAAAAATTTAATTGTGAAGGGGGGACGAGGACGAGGACGAGGACAAGAGCAAGGACGAGGATGAGAGCGAGGACGAGGACGAGAACGAGGACGAGGACAAACATATGGTTCACAGGGAGAAATCCGAGGTGGTTGAGTCTCCCGTTAAGCTGGAAGGTAAGTTTGATGGCGGGTATTTGATGGTAGATACTCCTAAAATGCATAAGGATGATGATAATTCTGAAGTTGGGTTAGGAGAGCTTGATCGTGAGATATTTGTTGCTTAGTTTCCAAAGGGAAAATTGCGGTCGAAAAATGAACTTGATGAGAAGGGATATTTTAGGATCGTAGAGGTCGACCCGACTGAGTTTGGTTTTGATTTTTTGGTTGATTTGAGCAAGGAAAGGAAAAAGGCAGTTGTGCGAAAGGTATCGTTGAAATGCCTGGGTGTAGTTTGATGACAATGAAGGGGTTGCTTGTATATACGCATGGAAGGTGTTTGATGTAATGCTTAAAAGAGGATTGGCTCGGAATGTTCAGGGAGTTTCAATAGGTATTGAGAGTGAACGTAGTGTTGTTTGTGTTGATGGTTTGAATGTTGAAGATGTGGGGTTGTCTTTGGTTAGAGATGTCTTTTGTAGCATGAAGGTGAGATGCTGAACATGGTCAAGTTTATGTTACAGCTGCTAGTTTTGAAGAAAGGAGGCTGCCTTAAAGGTGACTAAAGTTCTTGGCAAAAATGAAACTATAACTAGTGGACTTGAGATGAGAGATGATTATACAAAGTAGATGATTATGCAAAGTCTATATGCTTTGGAATTGTTGACTTGGATAATTTACATAAGGTTGTGCAAGTTGGACATGTTTTCAAGGAAAACAAAGTAAATGGCAATGAGTGGGTTGTGAGACAAATTCAAAAGAATTTTGAAGGGGAAGTTGAGATGCTTCTTCATTTTGAATAAAAAATTATCTCCAGAATCTGCTATTACTAGCAAGAGAGAGCAAAGGATGGCATTTGGTACGGGTTCAGGAACAGACCTGTCGGGATCATGAAGTGCAAATATGTTGAGCTTAATGCTAATTGTGTTTTGGTCCCTTATAAAATTCATGGAGGTTTTGTCATGATCTGCAGTGTTACATCGGTGGGAACGACTTCAACACAAACACTTGCTTTCGTGATGAAAATTTCTGGAAAATAATAGGAACTATCATGATTGATGCTCGATTATCAGAGAAATACTATCACTTTGTATGGTCAATGGGACGTGCTGCATCACCTATTATCTTAGAGTGTGCTTTACAAATGCATCCCAATATTATCATTGTCGGAGTAGAGGTTACTGCCAAGAAAATGAATATAAAAGAGGAGCTTATTGCTGGATTGAATGGACTCTTGGCTCGCGATGTTGTTGATGGGAATGGACTTATAGGGACCAAAATGGCTCAAAGAACTGGAAATATTGATAAAATTGATGATGGAGATTTTGTTGAGCCATGGAAACAAAAGAGTGACAATATAGGGATGGGTTTTAAGTAACAGGATCACATGGTTGGTGAATCAAAATTGGCAAGGTTTGTTGAGGACAGTATTGCATTGGCTAATTTTGCAGTTGAGAGTAGAGGCTTGAAACAGTTGCTGTACTCTGATACATTTCATGTGGTTGTCATTTGCAGCTTATATGGAGGTATGTTGATAGCATGGTTTAAACTTGAATTTCTGCACATAGTGATGGGAGCAGTAGCATCTACTGTCCTAATTTTGCACTTTTAGGATATTAATCTATGGTCCAGCTTCTATGATGGTGTTTTTTAGGACTAAAAGAATGTGATCTTGAATTGTGTTGGGGAGCCTTTGGATGTTCCTATCGCAGCTAAAATGTTGGGAGGTGGGATAGGCTTGGACCAGTTCTTTGGACGAATTTCAGCAAGAAGTTTCAATGGTAAAATTGCAGCACAACAAGTTGCTACTTTTGTAGCAAGACTGACTTATGAAGTCCCTCAACCCCGCTGCGCAATCTTTACTTCTTGTTCATTGAGGACAAAGAACTTAGGCGAGATGGAGGCCGATACTATCCAAGAACACATTGAGAGGTTCAATTTCTTTATCATCATCAAGAGCAAAAGAAGAATGTTTACTGTCGAGAAATCTCCCTTCCTGGTTGGGGTCTTCTACATGGTTGATGCCATTAATGAGTACGTTATTGACCAGCCCAAAGAGAAGTTCAAGGACCTGTGCCAAGTCGACAAGAGCATTCAGGGAGACAGGGTGGAGAAGTTTGTGAACTCTGACTTGGTTGATTTTCCAGGCTGCCTGGTGACTGGCAAATACGGTTGTACCGCCATCATGGAGGAGTTCATGAAGAGGGAGGAGACTGACAAAAACTACAAGTCAGGGAATGGCCTTTTTCTACTGCTATTTGAGACTGCTTTGCTGAAGCTTGGGGTGAGCATTGTTGAGAATGTAGAAAAGAAGGCCAATACTAGCATTCTCTCATTGGAGAATGTTGATGTTAATGTGGCATCATCTCTAGTCGTCATTTTGGTGTTTCTTATAGGCTTAAACGCCATCTACCGTTCTAGTTTCTTGAGGTCAAGA
Source organism: Hypericum androsaemum (assembly GCA_963995505.1). NCBI lineage: Eukaryota > Viridiplantae > Streptophyta > Magnoliopsida > Malpighiales > Hypericaceae > Hypericum > Hypericum androsaemum. The sequence continues at coordinate 15,216,460 of OZ023180.1, forward strand.
AACTTAAGCGGGATGGATTGTTACATGGAGAATGTACGGGATATGGAAGCGAGGCACGCGAACGACAAGAGTTTGAGCAAACAACAGGGATGAGACTCTTGGAAGAGGATGCGGGTGACAGCTCGAAAACTTAGGAGGGTGACAACTTATTATATTAAGAAGAATACTTGACCTTTTGTTGTTTTACGTTTTATTTCCATTAGTCGTGGGCCTTTGCATTTAGTCTTTTAATTTTGTAAGCCCATTAGGTCACTAGAGGGGACCATCGATCTAGCTACTTTAGATATAAGTAGCTGAACAATTGGATGGAAGGAATCTTTTTGGAATATTAAGTATTTGGTTCTCTCTAGAGTTGCTCTAGGAGAAATTGGCCAAGCTAAGCTTGTATTCTTTTCTTTTGCTTATTTTTTTAAAAAACTTCAAGTATCTTCTTGGGTTTATCTAAGCAGACTTGATTTTATCCGAGTTTTCTTCGAGTGTTCGACTCCAAGAAATTCACCCTCTATCATTTTGTCTCTTCCACTACTGGTAGAGCGCATAGTAGATGGTTTCAGAGTGGAGAAAATGAGGGTCATGCATTGTCTCATAAGGACTGCCGATCTTCGTTCTCGATCTAACGGTGTATCCCGCGAGCTAATAGTAGTCTTGTTTAAACCATAGCCTGCCAAGTCGAGGAAGACCTTTAATTGACGTCCAACATGTCTAGCCAACTTCTTCCCCCTCTATACTTGGCTGCTATCACTCGTTCCTAAAAGAGCCTCCTAAAGTTGCAGCACACGTCATTGCAGCTTGGCAAAGATGGCTGCATTAGCCTATTGCATATATCGAATACCGAGACCTCCTACTGACTTGGGAATGCACATGGTATCACTGCTCTAGATAAAATCTCGCATACAATTATCCATACATGCATAAAGAGGAATCAGGAGGATGCCATTGGCATAATACGAGAGGCGATCGAGGATGTCGTCGAATCGATCAAACAAGTGTAATATGTCCTTGCTTTTCATCTACGAATCTTCTCGAGGAGATAATAGAAAACATGTCGGTGTAATATTGACTACTAGGTACTTCCTCAAGTCCATCATTAGTGGTATTCCAATTGCCTCGCTCAAGGGCTTAGCTAAGACGAGAGCAAGCCGTAACTTTGGACTTGGGTATGTTAATAGTAATTAGATTATAGGAAAAATTATATTTTAGTACTTTGTAGTTTTATGCTTTTCGTGTTGAGTACCATGTGGTTTAAAATCAGTAATTTAGTCCCTAGATTTACCAACAATTTTCCTAGCAGGTCTAGTACAGCTGCCCGTCCAAACGTGCTCGAAACGAGGTCGTTTTCTAGCCGACGTGGAAGAAACGTGCCAACATAGTGAATTTAGTTAAAGCTAATTTGTACTCCGACAAATTACCAAAATAGTCCCATTCAAAATTTAAGTAAAAATCCAATCTCTCATTTAATTCTTTTCCCCAGAGTGTTCAGAAATTTATAAAATTTTGAAACATTCAAACTAGATTAAAGAAGTTCAAAAAAATCGAATTTAAAAATAAAAGAAATTTGAATTCATGTTACAATTCAAATTCAACAGTTTTATAATTCGTATCCAGATTCTGTATTGACCGATGACCAAACCCTAAACTAGGGATGACAATTAGATCCTTATCCTGAGGGTCTACCCTGATCCAGACCCGAAGGGTCCAAGATCTGTTGACTTTGACCGGGTCTAGACCCTGATCCTGCCCGGATCCTGATATTTTAAAAGGATAAGAGCATGTATATGGATCAATAGAATCCTATCCTGATTCTGCCTGAATTTTTTAAATTAATATTAAAATAATATATATATGTATATTAATTAATAAACATAATACACAATTCTCAGTTTAAACTACCCAACTTCAAAAAAAATTTAGATTTGCTTGTTTAATTCTTTGTATTTATTTATTTAATGAATGAAAATATCACATTGTTATTTGAAAACTATCAAATGTCAATTTAATTTATTTTAAATTAAATATTTTTAAAAAAATACAGACTCTCGGGTCGCCCTTATTCTGCCCAATTTTTTCGGACCCAGATTCTGCCTGAATTTTTATTTTTAAAGAAAATAAAGGTAAAGATCTGAGTCCACCATTCAAAAAGAGAATAATGATGTGGATCCTATGGATCCTGCCAATTGCCATCCCTACTCTAAACCCATCCGGGCTGGGCATTTCTCCCGCTCTTGAACACGTCACGATCACTTCCCCCCTTTTTGCTACTTACAAATATATGCTCACTTCATCTAGGGCTCGCCCGCTGTAACCGCCACCCGCCGGGTCGGACTCTAAACCCACCGCCAAGCACCACCCGAACGAACACAAAGGAAAAGAAGAAGAAAAAAGATGAGTACGGTGGATAAGATGCTGATAAAGGGGATCCGGAGCTTCGACCCGGAGAACCGCAACGTCATCACCTTCTTCAGGCCCCTAACCCTAATCGTCGGCCCCAACGGCGCCGGCAAAACCGTAACCCACTTCTTTTTTGAATTAGACAATATATTAAATAAATTATAATTAGGGTTTTGAACCGCGCTTATTTTTGGCAGACGATAATCGAGTGCTTGAAGCTCTCGTGCACCGGGGAACTGCCTCCCAATGCTCGCTCCGGCCACAGTTTCATCCATGATCCCAAGGTTTAAACCCACTCGCATTTTTCGGGTTTTATAATTTGGGCGTGTTTCTTGTTCTGCTCCGAGTTATGCAGCTTCGGATAAGTGGAGACCGATAAAATGTGCTTGTTCTCGGACTTTCTTTTTTCCCCCTTTTGTTCGAATTATTTATATTCTAGTGAGCCATCTGATGGGACAACTCCTCATATTGTTGTTGTTGGAACTTCATGTTGGTTAAGCGAGCGATGGAAGCCTTGGATAGACTGACTGATTGTGTTTGTGTCTGTTTTATTGGGCTTCAACTGGAATTTGTGGTTGCTTTGCCCTCTTTCTCTGAATTTTCTTGTTGGGGTTTATGCAACAAGTGATTGGAATATGCCCTTTTTAAAATAGGTTGCTGGGGAAACCGAGACCAAGGGGCAAATAAAGTTGAGATTCAAGACAGCCGCTGGTAAGGATGTTGTGTGCATAAGGTCGTTCCAACTAACACAGAAGGCATCAAAGATGGAGTATAAAGCAATCGAGAGCGTTCTTCAGACAATCAATCCACACACTGGAGAGGTAGCCTTACCTCTTGCCTGTTGTCTCTTTTTGTCTACCAATATTGCACCATGTATACTTTGTGCATGTGTGCTTCTTCATTTTACAATGAAGTTCCTTTCTAAGAGAATGGCTACTACAACCCTTTGCATGCAAAAGTCTTAGCATTTTGCTAGTGCAGTAATTGGTTGGTATACCAACAGAGAATCACAATGGTCGATGAAATATGTATCTATCAGAAGATATGTGGTTCTTCGCAAGTCTTTTATGCCATTTTCTGATATTTCCTCCTAGAGTTTGGCTGCCATAAGGATATAGTAGTTAATGCTATGGACTTGGTACCTTTACAATTAGAATATGATTTTGAGCAGTATTATGTCTGCTTACATCGTGTTCTGTATCATGATGTAATAATCTAAATGGGTTATCAGAAATTAGTTCAATCAGGTTGATTTAAATAATTTTTAAAATTGATCCTTGCTTGGATGTTGATCTGCCTAATAAACTTATTTTGCTGCAGAAAGTTTGCCTTAGCTACAGATGTGCTGACATAGACAGAGAAATCCCAGCTTTGATGGGTGTCTCGAAAGCCATCCTTGAGAATGTTATATTTGTACACCAAGATGAAGCAAATTGGCCGTTGCAAGATCCATCAACTTTAAAGAAGAAATTTGATGATATTTTCTCTGCCACACGGTACTTTGAAGCTTTTCCTGTGAACTGTCCATGTTAAGAGTGTTATGTTTGCCATCTTTTTCGCATTGTCTGATTTTCTTTTGTTAAGTATTGTATTGTCTTTTCATGCCGTTTAAACAGCTTACCATTGTGTTTCTCTTCAAAGCTGCATTAACCCATATTTTTTATTTGTAGCACAAGCATTAACTTATTGAGTAAGATGAGCTGTTCCAATGTTTTGCTTTCGTACTTACATTTGCTTTGATATTTTCCCCTTTGAGTGGATGTATTTTTCCTAATTAGAATTAGTGAAAACAAATAGAAAATGTTCAGGAGGAAAAAGATTAACTAAATTGAAATTCAGCACTAATGTACACAAATACTTGGTAGGTCATGTATGTGTGATTAAATAAACACGTTGTAGCATTTTTCTTTACTATTTTTGTCAGTCTGCATGCATTGCTGACATATATGTCTAATGGAAGTCACTGATTGGGTATTTTGCATGGGCAGTTATACGAAGGCCTTAGAAGTCATCAAAAAACTTCACAAGGATCAAGCTCAAGAGATAAAAACGTATAAACTGAAGTTGGAAAATCTGCAGACATTGAAGGATGCTGCATATAAGGTACTAGTGTTTTATGCTCTTCTATTTCAGTATTTCCTGACCGAGACACTATGCATGAACACCGTTTGGGGATTTGTAGTTGCTTTAAGTTTAAGCTCAGTTACAGCAACTTCAGTTTTTCTATCAGCATGCTTCTCTCTTTTTATACTTCTTTTCATTTGTCCTGTGAGAGATTTGGAGCAACAAGAAGCAACCAGGTTTTGGAATGTGGCAATTCTACACATTGATTTTTTTCTTGATGGTGGTCTCATTCACTTTATGTACTGTGAATTTTTCTGATACTTTCTCATTGTTGCAAACTAAGGAAAAATACTGCAAATTATGGCACAAGGGGGTGCCCTGTATATTATCTCACATTCAGGCAAATCCTTCTAAAGAATTATCTAAGTCCACAAATCTGCAGAAATAGAATTTCCACATCCCCATAATGTAAGTTTACCACTTGTACAGAAAATCTCTGTAGTTGGACTCTATGCCTTCAAGAACTCTTCCATTTCTCTCTCTAAACCAATAAAAAAATGGTGAAAGGAATGAGGGCGTTTATGCAGGTCCATTGCGAGTTCCCCTACAAAAAACTCCAAGCCCACAACTTGAGCTAGACTCTTCCCTACAAGATATCTACTACTTTCCGTGCATGCTCTCTTATGTCTGCTCTTCCTGGTCATAAAATGGAAATTCAATCTTGAAAACCTTAATTCTTTTGCTAACTAGAGACTGGATTAGACTTGATGAACTGACGTGAGAATCATTCGCTACAAAAGGAATTCAATTTTAAAGATTCTGAAGGGTTTTGCTTCATATTTATCCTTGGTCTTGTTGATCCTTCATGGTTTGTTTTCCGGACCCACTTAATATGAGTTAAGCTTGTTGCTGTGTTGCTCTTCATCAGAATGTGACCTCATTGATCTTCTGACTAGATAGTTTTAAGTTCCTAAGATGTACATAATAATTGACTTGTAGTGGATATATTGGATTGCTTTATCCTTGATTAATGCATGCAAGTGCATATTTGTTGACAGCAGTTCCCTCTCTAATTTGTAGCTTCGTGAAAGCATTTCTCAAGACCAGGAAAAAACAGAGTCTTTAAGAGTTGAAATGCAGGAGGTGGAGGGTACCATAAAAAAGCTTGACGAAAAAATTCATCATACAGAAGCCACGCTGAAAGATCTAAGGAAATTGCAGGAACAAATATCAATTAAAACTGCTGAGAGAAGCACTTTATTCAAGGAGCAGCAGAGACAATATGCTGCTCTTGAGGAGGAAAATGAAGGTTTGGCTGGCTGGATTTATTTTATACCAATATTTTATTTCTTCCCTTGTTTTGGGCTTTATCTAGAGTGTAGCATCTTGACCAATTTATCTAGGTAACATTGCCATGCAGCCCATTTGCATGGTTGAAAGCGCCTGAAAAGATGCTCATAGATACTTTCTGCAGTCACTGGCACAACCATCAGTCCTTTTTTGCATTATTGTTGCCTTTACGCATATGCATTTACCTAAGATTCTGCCTTTTGTTTTTCCATAAGTAACAATATTTCTTTCTTCTTTTTATTGTGTAGATAGTGACGAAGAGCTCAATGAGTGGAAGATGAAGTTTGATGAGAAGATTGCAATGTTGGAATCTAAGATTGGCAAGTTGAACAGGGAGATGACAGACACTGATACTAAAAGTTCTTTCCTTAAGCAGAACATTAATGAGTTTATTCGAGACATTAGCCGGCTTCAGACTGAAACTGAAGTATTGCCAATTCTATGATTTGATGTTTGCACTTTGATGACTGTCCAGTTTCTTTCCCTTAGCTGACTTTTCTCATTTGATAAAATATCAGGCTCTTATGTCCTTGAAGAATGAAAGAGATTCTTCTATCCAAAAGCTGTATATGAAATATAATGTGGGGTCTCTTCCTTGCACCCCCTTCAGTGATGACATGGCATTGAATCTCACAAATCGAGTAAAATCTAGGTTGATTGATCTCAATAAAGATTTACAAGACAAAAAGGCAAAGCTCTCTCTCTATTTTTCTTGGATTGTTGAATTGAAATCAAGAAGTCAGATTGGTATTAGATTGCTGGTTGTTTAATGTCACTTTCTTCCTCTTGTCTATTGTTCTCTTCATTGTTGCAGACATCAATTGATATAGAAGTCAAGAGATCTGAAAATCTCTACTGGGACGCAAACGATAGTTGGAAGAACATGGATGCGCAAAAGCAAGCTAAGCTGGAGATTAAGGTGCTTTATATCTTTGCTTCTCTTTAGTCTTGATGGTAGTGCCTCTGTGTTCTTCGGCCTAATGTATTGAAACTGCAATTCTTCCAGAATAGCATTATAAATCGTATCACCGAGAAGGAGCGTGAACTTGCTTCTCACGAAGAGCAGATTTCGCATGTTAATCTTTCACACATAGATGAAAGGGAAAAAAACATGGTGAGTATGTTTTACGCTTTACTGGGTGATGACTCAACCCGATCCTATTTAGCAGAAGTAAGCATCTTTTAACTACTCCCGCATGTTCGTAATTACTAATGAGAGAATTTTGTTTATATTTTAGCGCATTGAGGTGGAGAGAAAAACAAACCAGCTTGCTGAAAAAGCATTTGACTTGAACATTCGTCAAAAACAGAGTGACTTGTATGGGCTTGATCAACAAATTAAGGCACTGAATCGGGAGAAAGATATCATTTCTGGTGATTCTGAGGATAGAGTAAAACTGTCTCTGAGGAAGACAGAGTTGGAGAACAACAAGAGAAGGCACAAGAAAATGTAAAGCTGAATGTGTCCTTTCTTCTCTAGTATTCTTCTTTTGGCTGAGCCAACTGAATCTTTCTTCAGATTCTTATTAATCTCGTTCAAGTTTTTACTTTTTGTCTTCCAACTCTTTCAGAAGGAGCTAACGTTCTCTTTTTCTTCATCAACATTGTAATTCTACAGAATTGAAGACTACAAAGATAGAATCAGAGGAGTGCTGAAAGGGAGAATTCCTTCTGATAAGGATTTGAAGAAGGAAGTAACACAGGCTTTAAGGTTGTCTCAAGTTTGTTTGATCTGACTATTTACTTTTATAGTAAGCAACTGATACTATCAAAATTTTAGGAACTTTATATTGGTTCAGAATGTTATAACTATGAAAAACTTCAATGTTTGTTTGTTCTAACTGTTTATTACACACTGCGGTTTGGCCAACCGACTTTGTTTTCTGTCTGTGAAGTTCCTTTGTACGGTTGCATTATCTATGTTCCTAGAAGTTGATTCAAGATCCTGGTGTAGGGCTCTTGTATCGGAGTTTGATGACTTGAATTCGAAGGCTCGTGAAGCGGAGAAGGATGTCAATGTACTGCAAATGAAAATACAGGAGGGTAATAGTAACCTGAGCAAACTTCGGAAGGATATGGAATGTGAGTATAATTTTTTGATAACATTATAGTTAATACCGGTACTGGCATGAGCGCTGGATTGGTTGTTGGACTTGGTCCTTTGGCCCTGTTTTATAAATTGCATCTACTTGTAAAAAACGATATATAGGATCTAATCGAGAGGGTGTAATGATGGGTGGTCGGTCAGATTACTGCTTCACTCTTTTGAACTTTTGATTTTTACCTACTCTTCTGGACTTTCTTCACACTTCTGGGTGATTGATGGTTTATGCTTTTAATTTTCCTTTCAAGCATAGGCGTGTCTGGGTACTTACAATGTGTTGGCTCTCTGATGGACATGTCCTTAGAGTGTCAGTCAAGTTTGATATGAGATTAGCTTGGCTGTCTGATTGGATAACTCACATTTGAGATTTTTTCCTTTAAGCTTACGATGGTAATATCGAGTTCAAGCGATGATGCATTTCTAACATTTTTCTGTCTCATTTTTTTCTTAAATATTTCCTGTATGTCACTATCGGGTCCATTTGATGCAGCAAAGAAGAGGTTCATTGAATCCAGATTACGTTCTCTAGATCAACAAGTTGAAACAGTTGATTCATACGTTAAAGTTTTGGAGCTGGCCAAGGAAAAAAGAGATATCCAGAGAAGGTTTCTTTTTTCATCATACCCCTTGATGACCTATATGAATACTGATCTGACTTATCAACATGTGATTTTTTTGCCTAAAACGTTTTCTGAAATTTTATGCATCCTTGCCCTCAGCAAATACAATATTGCAGATGGCATGCGCCAAATGTTTGACCCTTTTGAAAGAGTGGCCCGAGCGCATCATGTGTGTCCTTGCTGTGAGCGCCCTTTCTCTCCTGGGGAAGAGGACGAGTTTGTTAAAAAGGTCAGTGCCTTGATTGACTCAGGAATAGTTTCCTTGACTATTTCTTTGCACCAGCCCATGGCACTTAGTTATAGGTGAGCCATTGCTGTTGTCCTTTCTCGTTGAAGTTGAAGACTTGGAATTAGGTCTCACTTAACCCTTTGTGGATATATTTTTATTTTGGCAACAATTTGGATTTTGTAGCTCTTATAGATTCATGTAACCACTCTACTTAATGATATGGATGCACCGCTTTGGTGCTATCTTAATGAATATATTTATTAACCTCTTAGCTCTCTCAAAAAAATTGTAGTCAATCATCGGCATGTATTAACTGAGAGATGTCCTGATTTAGTTTGTTGTAGCTCTTCTCTGAGAGGTTGACATCTTTTTTTGGGATATAGCAACGTGTAAAGGCTGCCAGTTCTGCTGAGCACATGAAGGTATTGGCTGTGGAGTCCTCTACTGCAGACTCTCTTTTCCAACAATTGGACAAGCTGCGTATTGCTTATGAAGAATATTTGAAGATCGGAAAGGAATCTGTTCCTCTGACTGAAAAAAAATTGGAGGACTTATCTGCAGAGATGGATGACAAATCCCAAGCACTGGATGATGTGAGTAATGTTTTTAGCACCTATTACAGATTTGCTCTTGGAAAACACTCTTGCATTTTGCCCATTAGTTCAATCAAGTTCCTGGTCAAAGACTTGTAACAGTTTAAGAAAGCCATTCAAACTACCAATTATGTGGTTTCACTCTATCTTTGCGTGTCCAGTAGGAAACCAATATTCAAATACTGTGGCTATGTGGAAGCGTATAATATATGGTGCCTGAACATTGGTTTGTCTACAAGCGAGAGATGCTTGCATCAACAAGTTTATAACTAGGCAGCGACTTGATGTTGTAGGTCTTGGGTATCCTGGCTCAAGTGAAGACTGATAAAGAAGCAGTGGACTCCTTGATGCCACATGTTGAAACAGCCGATAGGCTTTTTCAAGAATTCCAAAACTTGCAAAAGCAAGTTGATGATTTGGAGTACAAGCTTGATTTTCGAGGTCAGGGTGTCAGATCTATGGAAGAAATTCAGTCAGAGCTCAGTACCTTGCAGGACAAAAAGTAAAATATTTTTTTTACTCTCTATTGTTGTAATTAACAAGTCCTCAATTTTGTATAACGCTATGGATGGTGTTGTTGTTTCTTTTTCTTAATATTCTGATATCTTAGCTCATTTGTTCCACATTTAGTAGTAGTATTTGAACTAAAGCTCATAGTGAAGAAAAATGGGTATTAATGCGCTTATTTTATTTAGTGTCTGGCTTGCACTTATTTTATTCACTATCTTACCCTTTTTTTCAAGAACTAACGTTACCTTGAGTTTCATTTTTCTTTGGTGAACCAGAGATGGTTTGCAAAATGAGCTGGATAAGCTGAGGGAGGAACAAAGATATATGGAAAGTGATTTGACAAATGTGCAATTAAGGTGGCACACTCTGAGGGAGGAAAAAGTTACTGCTGCTAACATATTGCGAGATGTTAAGAAAGCAGAAGAAGAGTTAGAACATCTGGTTGAGGAGAAAAGTCAAGTTGAGCTAGATGAAAAGGTTTGATTTACCCTTTCAATCATTTTGTTCACTTTATGTCTGTTCAGTTTCCTTATGCACACATTGTTTGATATATCATGCACACAATTTTGAAGGCGCTTCTGTGAATTTCGCTAAAAGAAGGTTCTTCTGTGAATTTGAATTTATGCTTTATTTCATGAGTGTGTAATGCTATCTTTCAGCATTTGGAGGAGTCTCTGGGACCGCTATCAAAGGAGAGAGATAAATTGCAGAAAGACCACAATGAATTAAAAGTCAGACTTGTGGGAGAATATGAGGAGCAGCGGAAACAGTTGGAGGATTTCCAGCGGGATGTTGACATTCTTCTTAGATTAAATTCCAAGATAAAAGAGTAAGCTCTGGAAACTTGGCATGAAAGTGTTTCATGATGATACTAATCATCAATGGTTTACTTCAGGTATCATGAGCTTAGAAAAGGAGAAAAATTGAAGGAGATGCAGGAAAAGCTATCTCTTTCCGAGTCTCAACTCCAAGGTTGCGATTCTAGGAAGCATGAGATTTTGACTGAGGTTAACAAATGTAAAGAAGCTATTGGCAGCCAAGATCGCGTGAGGAGAAATATCGAAGATAACTTAAATTACAGAAAGATAAAAGCTGAAGTGGATGGGCTTGCCCAGGAGATTGAATCATTAGAAGAGAGAATACTTGGTGTTGGCGGTATTGCTACATTTGAATCTGAACTCAGCAAGCTCTCACAGGAAAGAGAGAGACTACTTTCAGAGGTATATTTGAAGTATCAAATCTGTTTCACCCCCTTTGTTTGATAGTCAGTAAATGGTTGCTAAGTTCCCTGCGTCATTGTTACATTACATTTTGTAAACAGTCAATTTCCAGTTGGATAAAATCAGATGGTTTTTCTCAACTTGAGAAGTGTTGCTTTAAATCTACTAGCTCAAAGCTTACATCAGTTAGCGTGCAGTGTTTCTAGCCATTTTTGTGTTCTGGCTACCAGATAACATCTTAATTTTTTGCTAATCAGGTCTGAATGCAATTTTGTCTTCGATAAACCCTCTCATTTTTTAACTTGTTTGCGTGTGCATTTGTCTTGATCCATCTCTTTGTCGATGGGCATACTGTTTTACCATTATTAGCTTTATTTTCCTCAAATCTATTTGAGAAAGTTACAAACTGTGATTGGTTTTGTATCACTCGTAGATCCTTTGTTCTTTTTCCTTCTTTGTAATTCTCAGATAGTTTATTCTTAAAAAATAAGCTTATTTCTATAGTAGCATCGGCATTTCCAGGGCCCACACTTCGGATAATGGCCAATGTACAGAGTTTCAATTTTTGCTCTTTGGCTGTTGCATATCTGCATACATAATACAACATTGGAGTATTTTTTTTATCAGATGTTGTAGTGCAATCACTATGTTTCTTCAAGGTAGCTGTAGCTAGATGTGAATTACATAGGATACACGTTGTCTGAAGTAAAAAGTCTGGATACATGTTTTGATGCAAGGGTTATCCTATGCATTAGGTCTAAAACATCGTCTAGAGACTGGATAATGTTGCCAGTACCTGCTTGCTCTCTTCCGTACTTGTATTGCCAAAATATTGCAAAAGTTTATTGGAGATGCTTTATTCTTACAGTTGAACAGAAGTCGTGGAACCATGGCTGTTTATCAGAGCAACATTTCAAAGAACAAAGTTGATCTTAAGCAAACTCAGTACAAAGATATCGATAAGCGGTACTTTGACCAATTCATCCAGTTAAAGGTTGGGCTTCTACAGGTGTTTTGAATGTGCTGTTTCTGATATGCAGCTGTGTGCTAACTCAATATTTCCATTGCAGACAACTGAAATGGCAAACAAAGATCTGGACAGATACTACAATGCCCTTGACAAGTAAGTCTTCATGGGAATTCATGTTCTTATGTCAATATGTAGTTCCTTGTTGATTGGTGGGTTTTCCAAGTCAGGATGGGAAGTTTTACTGCAGAGAAAGCCCCATGGTTGGATGTTTTATTTGCCAGAAATCTTAGGTTCATTGGTGATTTTTTCTCTAGTGTATCAATTGCACTATTTTAGACCCAGGTAAAGTGTTGGCATAATATCTGAAGAAAGCCAGGAAAGTGGTTAATTACCTATGTAATAAATTGGTTCAGAAGGCTGGTTTGCTTTCCCATCTCACTCGCCTACAATGTCATGCAACTTGTTTAGTTCTTGACCTGACTGATTTCTGACCAATTATCCACTTCACATTTCCATCATATTAATATTTAAGATATGCTGCATCTTTTGATTTAATTTGCTGATTGCTTGTGTCATTTTGACAAGTGGAAGGATTCTAGGAACTGGTCTTTCCTTGGTGTTGTTCCCTTGAGCTGCTTATACACAACAGAGTTTAATTGTGCATAGCTTTGTTCAGAGCGCTTATGCGTTTCCACGCTATGAAAATGGAGGAAATCAATAAAATCATCCGAGAACTCTGGCAGCAAACATATAGAGGGCAGGACATAGACTATATTAGCATACATTCCGATTCGGAAGGGGCAGGCACTCGGTCTTATAGCTATAAGGTATTGAATTTCCAATCATCTACCTGTTTGTCTAGTTCGAGGAAGTACTAATCTACTATTTTAAAAAGAAGGTTCAGGCTTTAAATGTAGAAGTCTCGTCCATTGACTTGCTGCAGTTCCGTTTTCTTTTCATTCTGTTGATATTCATATTTCTTCAGGTACTCATGCAGACTGGTGATGCCGAGCTTGAAATGCGAGGAAGATGTAGTGCTGGTCAAAAGGTTGTCTAATGAACCGTCGTCTGCTCTTTGTTTTCTTTTCTGGTTGATGCAGATGGATTTACTGTGTTTTTTCAGGTACTTGCTTCCCTGATCATTCGGCTAGCTTTAGCAGAGACATTTTGCCTGAACTGTGGAATACTGGCACTAGATGAGCCAACAACAAACCTGGATGGTCCAAATGCCGAAAGTCTTGCAGCAGCTCTTCTAAGGTATCATTTTCAACAATATGATATGGTCTATGCCTCAGTTGACATATTAATTGCACGTAAAATATAAACCCTGGATCTCCCACGTTTGCCAGAATTATGGAGGACAGGAAAGGCCAAGAAAACTTTCAACTGATCGTAATTACTCACGATGAACGCTTTGCTCAGCTGATCGGCCAACGTCAACATGCAGAAAAATATTATCGAGTTGCGAAAGATGATCAGTAAGGACCAGAATGACAAGGACTGGTGTCTTTCTTTTCTTTTTCTTTTTTTTTTGTCTATTTGTTGATACATGTTTGATAATTTCCTGCCTTAATCTTTGTTCTTGATCTGTTTCAGTCAGCACAGCATTATTGAAGCCCAGGAAATTTTCGACTGAAGCTCCAATCGATGTCGGATCACTGTTGATTTGGAAAGTGCAACATGTGTTGCAGCCAAGAATCTTTCATCATCGGCAATGTTATCCGTTAAATTGTCAACACATTTTGTAATTATGGATGACGCTTGCTTGTAGTTCACAAGGGATAGCGCTGTAGATGAAATTCTCCCTTGTAAATGACGATTGTACTCTGGTTGCCTTCCGTGGATTCTATTCTCGAAATACCGGGATGGATAATGGATGCTGCAAATCAAGTAGTTCTGCAATTCCGAATACTCAAATGATTATAGAGTTGCAGCAAAAATTTAGTGCTTCCCTTGACTACACAGAGTTGTGACCATATATATAAGCCATTGCTTTTATTAATTGATTGATTGAAGAGAGAGAGCACAATAAAGGAAGTACAGAAGACAAAAGGCATACATATCCGCCCCATGACGGCGGTAGAAAATAGTAACATGAGGAGGAAAATTGAGAGCTACACCTAAGCGACGCGGTAAAAGAAAACATGGCAACCAAGATAAACAGCTCATTTCCTTTAGCTGGATGTGAGGTTTTCCATTACCAGAAAGCTATCTAATCATCTTGGTACTTCATCTCGGACATCTTGAAGCCGGGCATGTCAAAGGTGGACGAAAATGCCTCGACGTCGGCCTTAAGGGCGGCAATGTCCTTGTTGTCAACCAGACCCTTGTTGAAATCCTTCAAGAGCTTTCCATATTCTTTTTGGATGCTCAATGTGACAGTCACAGCACGGTGGAGGAATTCTCCGATCTGCTCGAAGTCCTTCTCAACCAAACCTCTAGAGGTCATTGCCGGAGTACCTGCCAGTAACAACTTGTCAAGTTTTTTTTTTCTGTCAAATTTTAATGAAAACAGGATAGGTGTCGAGGAACATTTCATACCAATTCGGACACCTCCAGGGGCCAAAGCACTGCTGTCACCAAAAACAGCGTTCTTGTTCACAGTGATGTTGCACAGATCGCATAGCTTCTCAACCTTGTTACCTGCAAGATTAAGAAGAAAAAAAATTCAATAAGAAGAAACCGGGACACCTTTCGGGGGTAGCAAATTTCACGTCCTTATCTTACCTGTCAACCCAAGGGGGCGGAGATCCCATAGAACAAGGTGATTCTCGGTACCTCCGGTGACCATCTTGTACCCTTTGCTCATCAAGTAATTCCCAATAGCAACTGCATTGGCCTTAACCTGTTTGGCATAGGCCTTGAACCCAGGGGTCATCACCTGTTTCAATGCAACAGCAAGAGCTCCGATTTGGTGATTGTGGGGACCACCCTGGAGAGCTGGGAAGACTGAGAAGTTGATCTTATCCTCAAAGTCATAGTCTTCTGCTGGTTTGCCCTTCTTGGGTGGTTTAGGGCCCTTCCTGTAGAAGATCATACCAGCTCTGGGTCCTCTCAAGCTCTTGTGGGTGGTAGTTGTGACAATGTCACAGTACTCAAAGGGGTTATTTGCTTCCTGCAGTTAAAGAGAAGAGCATCGGAAGTTCAGAAATAGGAAGATCTTGAAGTGAGAACATAATTAACACTGCATAACATAAGCTATCAAAATTAACGAGAAATGGTGACGACCAGATGGCCTTAATGTTTTCTCTTCAATATGTCCAATTAATTCTACATTTCTACACAAGTTAACCAAAATAAACAAAGAAACAGCTTTAGCAATTTAAACTAATCCTTCCATAAAGTCCATGATGCAACTAACCCCTCGTGGACAACCTACTATGCGTTTATGGCCAGATCTCAAAGATCCATCCAACGACAATCAATGATCCAAACAGCAGAAACCATCACGAATCCCAGATCTGCGCAACCCATCCATCCAACCATCACAAGATCCTAGAGCTGACTCCAGATCAATAAAAATGTTCACGATACCTGAGCGGCAACGAGGCCACTAATGTGAGCCATGTCGCAGAGCAGGAGAGCGCCGCACTTGTCAGCAACAGCACGGAACCTGGCATAGTCCCAGTCTCTCGGGTAGGCACTGCCACCGCAGATAATCAGCTTGGGCCTGAAATCAAGGGCCTTCTCCTCCAGCTTGTCATAGTCAATGTACCCGGTCTCTGAGCTCACCTTGTAAGGCAAGCTCTCAAAGTAGATCGAGGTGGCCGAGATCTTCTTCCCCCCAGACGTATAGTACCTGTTTAACAAACACCAAAATCATAAATTAAAAAAAAAAACACCAACCCCACATCACAGAGCACACTCCAAGATCGTAAAGCTACCAACTTTGGAACCTTCACAACATATGAAAAACAACCCACATCACATAGCACACTCCAAGATCGTAAAGCTACCAGCTTTAGAAACTTCACCACGCGGTTCATAAGCTACGAACATAAAGGAACAAGCTTCACTCCTTCTAATGGCAACAAAGGAACAAACTTTACGATAAAAGGAACTTCGAGCCACGGAGCGCATAGATCAGCGTAGAACACGATGCGGTTGAATCTGAATTAGTCGATCGAGTACCGACCCGTGGGTGAGGTGGCCGCCGGAGGGGAGATCGAGGCCCATGATGCGGTCGTGGGGCTGGAGGACGGCGGTGTAGGCGGCGAAATTGGCGGGGGAGCCGGAGTAGGGCTGGACATTGACGCCCCACTTGGAGGGGTCGCAGTGGAAGGCCTGGAGGGCGCGGGAGCGGCAGAGGTTCTCGATCTGGTCGATGAACTCGTTGCCGCCGTAGTAGCGGTTACCGGGCATCCCCTCGGAATACTTGTTGGTGAGGGCGGATCCGAGGGCCTCGATGACGGCGAAGGAGGTGAAATTCTCGGAGGCGATGAGCTCGATCCCCCGGCATTGGCGGCGCTTCTCCTTCTCGATGAGGTCGTGGATCTCCGAGTCCACCTCCGAGAGGGACGTGTTCCCCCACGCGTCCACTGCCTCCATTTTTCCTCTCTCTCTCTCTCTCTCTCCGAGTTCGGGTCAGGGAAGGACGGGAGGAAGGAGAGGTGTGTGTGGAGGGTAATCTGGGTGTGGAGGGGATTTTATATAAATGGAAGGTGGTTGTAGGTTGAAGGTCATGCCCCTCTGAAATTACTGTTTTGGGCTTCTTACCACTTTTTTTTTGGGTGAAATCTATATACAGTCTCTCGAAATGATATCGTTGGAACCATATAAAAATATAATCTTAAAGAATTTATTACGAGATTTATATTTTTTTTCCTCCAAAAATATTAAATGCCAAAAAATTAATTTCTCTATATTCAAGTCACCAAAAATCTCATTTTATAATTTTATTAAAATGTTACACTTAATTGAGATATTTTCTTATTAGAAGACGCCGATTACAAGGCCACTTGAAGACAACAAAAAAGATGAATGGTAATATAAAATTTATCAAACAAGGAAGTTTAGCACAAACTAGTATCTTAAAATATTTTTTGAATTAGTAAAATTGGTAAAAAATTAACTTTGCGTGAAAATTGAGACCGGAATTTAACACTAATTTTTTTAAAAAAAGTATTAGTTACAACGATAAAAAGTTTATTGAATTTTAACACGGGTCCCAACTCGAGACCGAGATTTTTACCGGTTTAGAGAGATTATAACTTTACATGAAATTACTTTATAAAAAATTTATTATATCAAGTATCAACAGACTCTAGTTACCGACCACTCTTCTAATAGTGTGTTTTAGGTTCGTTTTGCTTTAACTAATAATTCTTCTAATTTAAGTCTTTTATTATTTGTACCGATTTTCATTGGCCTACTACTACTTTTATTTTTCTCTTATATTTTTTAAAAATAAATAAATTACATGTGAAAAAATTACAAATAATGCATTATACTTAAATTTTATTTTTTTGAACTATATATTTTTCAAAAAGAGCAAGCGACACATCATCATAATAGATAGTTATGTCAATAGAAATTCACATTGTCATTTTTTCTGACAAATTAAGAATATTATCTTCCATAATTAAAATTGTGAAAACTGTAAAAATAATGATAAATCAGAAAGTTTTAAAAACTATAAAACCCCAATCAAATATGGTTAGCCCTTTGCATTTTAGTCGGCATCAAGCATCATCATAAATGTATTTTATGTACAAGTACCATGTATTTTATACCACCCACATGCTCACCCATCTTAAATTTGAGGTCTATAGTTAAAATAAATAATTATTCATTAGCTAATACAAAAGTACATTAGTTCTCTTTCTCTAGTTGTCCATGACTGTGTGTTTAGTGTTGAGATAAAATTACGATAGAAAATGAAATTGAAGGTTGGGGGCATTTTCGGCTATAGGGGAAAGTTAAATGAAAGCGGCGAAGTGGTGTGTAGGTGGGTTTTTTTTTTTCCTCTCCTTTTCGGAATGATGTGGGTGGGTTGGTGCGGCATATGGGCTTGTTGGTCTTTGGCGGGTGCCACGTAAACTGAGATTTATAGACGCCAATAAAATTAGGGAAAAGTACCATTTGAATCCTGTAGTTTACACAAATTTTGCGATATGATCCTGAAGTTTAGAAATGACTTTTTTGATAGTTGTGGTTTCACGTTTTTTGCTTTAGAGGCTCGGAAAGGCCCTCAAGCCAAAAATCAACTCCGAATCTAAAAACGGTGCCATTTCATTGCTGAGTTGTCTCACCACATCGAATTTTTTAATCTGGTTGGCAAGCTTAGTTGGCACAAAAAGAAATATCATTTTTAATTCTTAATTTTTTATAATTTGTCAAAAATATCCATCTTTCCCCTCTCTTCTTCTTCCTCCTCCCTCTCACCTCTCGGTCCCTCCTCGCTTCGTAATCCTTCTCAGTGCTCTCACCGGACCTCTTCCCCATCCGCCTCCCACTTCTGTCCACCACTTCCACGTCTTCACCGGACTTCCTAGACCTCCCCAACATATGCTTCCTCCTCTCGCTCCCCTCCCACTCCTCGGAGCTATCCTCCTCCTCCCGCTTCCCGTAACTCTGGCTACTCCGGTCCAGTGTACCCATTCCCTACGTATCTACAACACCTAAACCCTAAAACACACAAAAATGAAGGTCAAAACCCTAGAAAACTAATTGACAATATCACATTTTTTTCGGTTCGATTTTGATATCTGGGAAATAAAGTGTGGAGAGTGGAAATTATTTGCTTGTCGAAAAGGAAGGACGCTGGTCCGGATTAAAGAGACGATGGAGGGAGGCGATGTCATTTAAGTGGTTGTGTCCTCCTTCTCGTTGGGCCAGCTCCTCGGTGTTGATGATGGGTTTTGGCTATGGATATGTGGGATTTTTTTAGTTTTTGATTATGTTCGTTGATTTTGGCCATGGTTATTTTTAGAAGGGAGAGGGAGAGGAAGAAGATGAAGGGGTGAGAGAGAGAAGGGAGGACGAGGAAAAGAGGGGAGTGGTGTTTGAAAAATAATAAAAAATAAATGACTAAAATTGATATTTTATTTTGTGACATGTCAGCATTCCAAGTGAAAAAAATATTCCACCGTGGCGAGACACCTCATCATCGGACGATGTCGTTTCTAAGTTCGAAGTTGATTTTTGACTCGGGGGCCTTTCCAAGCCTCTAACACAAAAAACGTGAAACCACAACTATCAAAAAGTTATTTCTAAACCTCAGGATCATATCGTAAAATTTGTGTAAACTACAGGATTCAAATGGTACTTTTCCCATAAAATTAAGGGCAGGGAAGGTGGAAATTCATTTTACTCCCGTAGTTTTACGGTTTATGGGAAGAAATTCGTCACTTCAACGATACAGGTTTCTTACCAACAAATATTAGATCAGAAGCTAAGCTAGTATAAACCATAAAAACTATAAAGGTTTTATCATTTAGGTGGTAGACTTATTGATTCCCGATGGAATCGGTATTCATAAGCAAAATCGGAATATCTTAAAATCCCAGATTTTATTAGTATTAATATAGATATGTGCCACATATATGCTAAAATTTCTGGACCTGGCACAAAAGTTTGGGTTTCTTTGAAAGAATTACGGTATTTGGGATCGAATTTCAGTGTTTAGTATCAAAATTAATTCAGTAGTTTCATGTATCCTAATAACGTATAATCACTATGTTTGTTTTTAGAGTTGTTTTGACTAAAACAAAACGGAGCCTAAGACATTATCAAAAGCTTTTAAAGCGTAACTAGGATCTGGTACTACATGAATGGCTACAATTTTCGAATATCTAGTTTGAGTTGACATACTAATTGACGAGTAATTTTATGGTGCTACTTTTATACTTTAAGAATAAAACAAATACATTTTTAATAGGCAAATTACTCTCAAATTTCTGACCTTTGGTCACTCTTCTCCTAGGGTCCCTGACTTTTGGAAAATGATTGTCTCGCCCCTAAATTTTGATGATAATAGACTCTCGGGTCCCTGAAGCCAGAATATTTATTTTTCTCCGGTGAACTCCCACTTGAAATGATCAAAATACCCTCCCATGTTAAATTTTACTCTTCTCTTGTTAAATTTTATTTCCTCTCTCTCCCCTCCACTACCACTGAGCCCAGAAGTTACACAACGAGGAGCAGGTCCTCCGGCGTCATCACCACCACGCTTAACCAATAGCAGCTTGCTAAGAACGACACTCGCTCACCAGGCTCCCAGCAAGCCTGTGTTGCAGCATCGAACTCCACCGGAGACTGAGCTTTGTGGTCACGAACTCCAGGACGACCATATCGGGGACCTGGAAGCGGGCATGAGGCGGCTCCCTGGCTAGGTCCTCCCCTCCTTATAAAACCCCCAATTGTTCAAATATTCACACACGATGCCACTCTAAATTAAGACAACTAATTAGAATCTGGTGATGGAGGACGACGAGGTAGTGGACGGCGACTTCTATCTACTCTACTTTGACAGCCAGGTGTTCCGGCGAGCAACCCATGTGCTCCGCGACCAGGAGGGGAAGAAGTCTGTCTCCTGTGGTTGCATTTTTTATGGCCACGAATCTGCTAGGGTTTGTTTTGAATTAGAATCCTAATTGTAATTAGGTTGTTTCAATTTAGACTTTTAATTCGAATTAGGATTTTCAAGTTTTGTTTGTTTTGATTCTCTTTGATTAGTTATGATTCTCATTAAAATTTGAGTTTGAGTTTTGGTTTTAGTTAGAAGTAAGAGGAAGAAAGATGAAGTGGGGTTGAGTAAAATTTAACAAGAGAGGGTATTTTGGTCATTTCAAGTGGGAGTGCACCGGAGAAAAAGGAATATTCTGGCTCCAAGGACTCGAGAGTCTATTATCATCAAAACTTATGGACGGGACAATCATTTTCTAAAAGTCAGGGACCTAGGGGGAGGGTGACCAAAGGTCAGAGACTTGAGAATAATTTGTCCTTTTTTAATTTCTTGAAAATGTTTTGGCTAATCGTGCAAGTACACTTATATAGTGTACACTTGTAGTGTTACATGGAACCCTGGAAAGATCATGGGAGTAAAAATTTTAGGATGAATTTGACAAAGATTTTATTGACAGACTCATATTTTCACCAAATTTATCCAATTTTCTTTCTTCCAATTTTTTTCCATTCTTCCAAACTCACCTCAACTCTTAAACAGCGAAGAAATTAGGAGGCGTCATGTCATGGTGAGTGTGTGGGCTATCATATTATCTAATTCAATTTAAGTTTGTATATGTTTATTGTGATTATCTTTTTATTGATACCACATGTTTATCTTTTTATTGATACCACATGTTATTCAAACATTTATCGAGTTGACAAATTTATATTCAAACTAGTATGATGTTTGTTAGAAGGAAAAACTCCGCATTCCCAAAACTCGAAGTAGTATAATTATCTCATCGATTGATCATAATAATTGTTGGTTCTTTCTGCTACATTAAACACAAGTAGCTTTTTTTTGAAATGGAGAGCAAGCTCAAAAATATAAATATGAAAATAAAGAACACAGTTACATTATAAATAAACGTTTTACCAGTAACCCATCCTATTAAATATACATTAGATAGTGAAAATCAGTTTTTAAGGATAAGCGAGAGCAGCAAATAGTGGGTTGGTGGGATTGTGGTTGGTGAAGGTCTATTTGGTCAAATTAATAATCGGATACTCCATCTTATTCTTGAATGGCATAAAATTCAATTCTTTTGACAAGGACTCCTTTTCTTCTTCTTCGTCAGCTCTTGGCATGTATTGTATTTGCGGCAATCTTCTCTACCAAATTTATGGGAGAAGTACTTCACCAACCCTTGAAACGGATGAAAGAGTAAAACCTTATGCTGATTGATCACCAACCGAGAAACATATTTCATTTTTTCTGAATGGATTTCCATGCAGATGGTCAGGATATCCGGTAATCGTTGGTCAACTAAATACCAAACTCCGACAGTGGATTTGGTGCTGGCAACGTGACACGCGCATCACCAAGCTGCTGAAATCAGGACAACTGATTTAGACGATCTGAACGGTCAAAAACACATGCCATAATTCACCCTTTCTTGCACATATTTTCCAATTTTGCCTCTCCCTCTTCCTTCCTCTCTTATCTTCTTCTTTCTCTTTTGAAAATCTTTGAAGGACATTATCTTGTTACTCGGGTGTCCGAATTGAAAGATTGTATGGAAAGAATAGAATAGTCTTCATTCATGGGCCAAGAGGCCAATATATTCAAGATACAAACGTAAAACCCTAATTAACGTAATTAAAAGAACTACCTTAAATGCCCTTATACATATTAGGCAAATACAGATTTGGGCCTTTATACATAATATTACGTCCGAAAAAGGAAGCTGGAAGCGGGTTGCACGCAGGCACTGGCGCTCGCAAGAAATATATTACCGAGAGCAATTGGAATCGGGTACTAGCGGCCGTTCGCCAATCAGGCCTGTAGCCTAATACGAATCGAGAAATTTTTTTTATTTCACATAATTTTTTGAGCTCTACGCGGTGCAAACAGCCGACGACGGTTTGTCCACTTTTTGACCCCAAAAACACTTTATTTTGGGAGAAATCAGTTTTTTATGATCGAAAATAATTTATTCAGGATTTTTTGGTGTTCTTCTTCATTGGACCAGAAGCTACATGAATGGGTAAAACAATGATGATCGACCCAATGTGCCATTGTGTTTTGCCTTTGAAAACTGATGTGCCATTGTAATTTTACCTTTTGAAAATATTGATGTGCCTTTGAAAATTTGATGTGTCATTGTGTTTGTGCCTTTGAAAACTGATGTGCCGTTATATTTTTTGCCTTTGAAACTGATGTGTCGTTGTGATTTTGCCTATGAAACCTATTGAGTCGTTGAGTTTGTGCCTCTCAAAACTGACGTGCCTTTGAAAATTGATGTGCCATTAAAAAACATGATGTGCTAATGAAAAAACTTGATGTGTTGTTGAAAAACATGATGTACCTTTGAAAATTGATGTGCCGTTTTGATTTTGTTATTGAAAAACTTGATATGCCGTTGAAAAACAAAAATTGATGTGCTGTTGTGATTTTGCCGTTGAAAAAACTTGATGTGTCATTGAAAAAACCTGATGTGCCTTTAAAGATTGATGTGTCGTCGTGATTTTTCCGTTGAAAAACCTGATGTACCGTTGGAAAACTTGATGTGCCGTTGAAAAACTTAATATGTCGTTAAAAAAAATTGATGAGTCTTTGAAAATTAATGTGTCGTTGTGATTTTGCTATTGAAAAAACTTGATTTGTCATTGAAAAATTTGATATGCTATTGAAAAATTGAACGCGCGTATTTTTTTGAACTAATTTTTAAAATTACCCTTAGTTTTTCCTAATATCACAACTTTGCCATTAAAAAAATCACACACGTATTATCAGATTGGTACTGTTAGCTCCCAACAACACCCAATCCTCTCACCAAACTCCCAATTAGGATGTTACTCTTCTTTTGTAATAATATTCCATGTAGATTTTTTATATATTTATATCCATGTTATCTGGATATTTCGACTAATTCAATATTTTTTTATTTAAAGATGACAAAACTCTCGCAAGTGCGTTCATAAAAGTTCAAACTTGAAACATAGATAAAGTTAGATCAACTTCCTCGAGGACCGAGGTAGTTAAACAGGTTAAAAAATCACAAAAATAGTCATTCGACAAATTATCATCTGGCATGTGAGTTTTTTTTTTAGAAAGATGACGCGAAACTTATATTATAAAAAGCGGAATACAATCCAGGAGGTGAGTTGGTGGGGTATTTTTTTCCCAATTGAACAGCGTGTGAGTTGGGGGTTTCGTCAATTTATAGGTGACCTAGGCCTAGCGCAGATGGATGAGAATTAATAAAATTAGCAAATGAAAATGAGACCACCAACGACTAAACAACATATATCAATTTTGAGAGAGTCCAATTTGAGTTTTTTCAAAAAATATTGTCACATTTTAAATATTTTATTTAACTCTAATCTCCTTAGTTGGCTTAATAATAGAAAAATTAATATTTTAAAAAACTGACCAGGAGACAATCTATTTATTTATTTCTCTGTTCGGCTACTCAGACAGATTAGAGCACTTATTGGACTTGAATTTTTTCATTAAAAAATCACTAATTATTATATTTTGTATTAAAAATTAAATAATTATAAATATTCTTATAAGTTTATCATTTACAGTAAAACGTCTCTAAAATGATATTATTAGGATGGGAGAAAATTATCACTTAAGAAAAGACGATGGTCATAAGAATTATTTGAAGACAATTTGAAAGATGAATGATGATGTAAAAATTATCAAACACGCTAATTTAGCATAGACTAGCATCTTAAATTATTTTTAAAATTCGCAAAGTATGTAAAAATATATGTATTTATTAAAAAGTATCATTTTATGCGAAAATTGGGACTGATATTTTGCACTAACATTGTCCGAAAAAGTATTAATTATTGGATAATTTTATCTTAACGATGAACCTATCAATCTCACCGGTGAATTGATGGTTAGATCGATGAGATCGAACAACCATCCAAAATTTTCATAAAGACCATTATATTAGTACAGATCGCGATCTTAACAATCAAGGTTCTTAAAACATCGGGAAAAAAATATTTAAGATGTACACTAGCGCCGGCGCCCAGCGCCGGAGTTTAGTGTGGGCCGGCGTAGCATTCAAAACAACTCGGCGGAAGCACTTCTCCTATCCAGTTATTTCGAGGTGGTCCTATTGAAGTGGATGTGGTGAACTGGTGAACAATTAATATATCATGATACACCTAGAAAGAAACTGAAAATAGCCGGACACGAAAATTGAATACTGAGGGCAAACTGACCAAAACTTCTTTGAAATTGCCAAAAAAAAAGCCTACCTTCTCTCTCCAAACTTACCAAAGCTGCTTTTATGGTATTCTTCTTCGTACAGTAGCCATTATTCAAACTCACAGCTTCGTGTGTCCAGGAATACTTTAGAAGCCATGAAGAATTATTACTTTAGGAGGTGAAGAGACGAATAATTGATTTATCGCATTTTTCAATTACCAACTACAGGGCGGATTCTCAATCGTAATCGAAATTGGAATCAAAAGCCCAAAAACGTAAGAGAAATACAAATAAAATATAGATTTTTCATTAAAAATAGAAAAGAACAACAATACCAGATCGAAACAGAATCCCTAATCCCTAATTACAAGCAACTTTAAAATCGCCAAACCCTAGAAAAAAATATATACAAATATCAGAGAATAAGTATACCAATATCAGAAAAGACGTATACCAATATCAAAGAATAAGTATACAATATCTGAGTGGATGGATATCAATATCAGCAAAGAAGGAAACCAATATCAGAGAATAAGTATACCAATATCAGAGAATAAGTATATAAATATCATATAATAAGTATACCAATATCAGAGAAGACGTATACCAATATCAAAGAAGAAGTGTACTAATATTAGAGAATAAGAATACCGATTTTATATAATAAGTATACCAATATCAGACTGGATGGATACCAATATCATAGTAGAACGAAACAAATAACGCAAATGTTTAAATTCGAGAAAATAATTCGGGTTTTTGTATTTTTTTGTCAATTTTAATGTATTTAACATGATTTGGTTTGGAGTAATTGGCTGACATTTTTTTTCCTTTTGAAATATTTTCATAACTATATTATCCCTAATTTGTAACTTGGGTTAGTTAAAAGTGATTTGCCGATATTGCCTCTCCTTGCTATTAAATTTCCTTTCATCCCCTTCAATGGAGATTACCTATGTCCCCATTGAATTTGAGCCCGGTGACTTAGGTGTAGGGGTGAGCATGGAACCACCTATTATAAAGGTACCAAAAGGTAGAAGTGTATTCGGAATCTTGAAATAAGGTTACAGGTCAGTTTCCAGAATTTACGATTACAAGGTTCCATTTTTTATAATCTTTTGGGGAAAAAATAAATTACGGATAAATGAATAAAAACTCATATTTCTCTTACCTTTATGAAGATAGAATATTTGTAAAGAGCAATAAATCAATAGAACTAAGAGAAACTGAGAGTGAGTGATATAATTTTTGAAGAATAGAAAAATTGACTACAGTTTTAGATCCGTAATCTTCGATAATGATTCTGAAAAATCACAAACTGTAACCGAGATCTTTTTTAAAAATTACAGGACCATTTTTTATATCTTAACCATGGCTTCAAGTCCGCTTACCAAAATATACAATTTAAATAGAATCATAGTGACCCCTACTTGGGTTTGGGTGGAAAGGAAGGATGATGCGGTTGATGACCGCCGGATTCTAATGAAAAGGCTAACATTTCTAGATAGTCTTATGGTGACTTTTCACAAATCAGCCATCCGAATTTCTTTTTTTTAACCGGATTTTTTGAGACACACATTGTTTTCAGTGTAATTAAAATGATTTTACTATTAATAATTGTCAAAAAATTTCCAGCAAAGTCATTTCTAGTATTGACTTACTAATCAAAGTGAATTTTTTTTTGATATTTTCATGTTAGAATTCCAACCATATGTTGATGGAGAGGAGGCTGACAAGTAATTCCGAACAAATTAGGACGGAATGAGTTGACAATAGCACGTCCCTATTTACTCTAATTGTGCAGTGCATTCATACACACTTGGCAGAATTTTTTTAGTGGGTAAATAAAATTTTATGTATAAAAAAAGTTACAAGAAGCTAAATTCTTTTTTAAAGAGTGGTCTAAAAACCTTTTATTCATATCAATAACAGATTACACAGCAGATTATAGGACATAAATATAGAATAAAATTTAGGAATAACATCGAGACCCGACTTGCATAATTATAAACTGTAATATGAACCAAAATTTTTCAGCTACTCTAAATGATTGTTGGTTGTTAAGTTGATTATATATTAGTTTTTTTATAAGTGATTATATGTTAGGTAGGTAAACGGAACGCTGGAGATTGAACATATAATGGATATATTGGCAATTTACCATCACGAAATGGGCTAGAGGTGGAGAATTCAATGTGGGAGAACCTCTTCAAGAACATGCACGTACCAGCACGAACACGGTTCGGATCCGATCAAAGAATAAAAATAGCTCCGCCGACAACTAGAGATTATTGGCGACAATAATATGTAGAGACGAGGAGAACACGTTACTTTCTGTGCTTGGCTCAACCTTGTCGGCTGCCGGTCTGATTTTATTATACCATTTTAAGACGGTTAAACAATTTGAGTGCAAACTATCACCTAATTTCATCGACTCCCTCTCTAGTTTATAGAGAGAGGTTCTCTTCCAACCTAAATTGGAAGCCTCTCTCTTCTCCCGTAGAGTTTTTTTTTAATCCACCGCCCTCTTTTTCCTCTTCTTTATTTTCCTTCTCGTATCACCACCCTTCTTAACCCTTTCGTAAACTAATCTCCTCCCCTCCTTCAACAAGCTCACTTATCCCTTTTCAGTCACGCTTTTTCGGCGAATGGTTTTGTTGTTTGAAAGGTAGATCTACCTGCATTTTTCTTCCACTTTGGTACAATCGCCCCAACTCTCGATTCCGTCCCAGCATCTCCAGCGCCTCCATAGGTTCTCTGTCAACAGAGAAGCACTATTTTCTTCCACGTACTCTTCAAACCCGAAGTAAGAATGTGCTTCATTACCAAACTTAAGGGTTAACCCATCAACATGATCATACATGTAATGTCCCGTGATCCGACCGACTGTCTCTACAGACTAACACAGGTCTTTTTCCAGCGTATTTTTTTCTCACTCACACGCATCCAAAAAATACTTCCCAGAAGGTCACCCATCCTGATCTTACTCCTGGCCAAACGCGTTTAACCCTAGAGTTCTCTCAAGATGTGTACCAGAAAAGAAGCTGCACTTTGTTGATATGGATAGTACCAATCAAATCACTTAAGGCTTTCAGACAGAACATATTCATTTTCGGGGTATCACATACACCCCTCCTTAAATACGCAACGTTCTCGCCGCGCCAGACAGCTCACAGAACAGTCCCAGAAATATTTTTGCTCTGATACCATATGTAATGCTCCGTGATCCGACCGATTGTCTCCACAGACCAACACGGGTCTTTTTCAGCGTATTTTGTCCTCACTCACACGCATCCGAAAAATACTTCCTAGGAGGTCACCCATCCTGATCCTACTCCCGGCCAAACGCGTTTAACCTTGGAGTTCTCTCAAGATGTGTGCAAGAAGGTACACCTTGTTGATATGGATAATACCAATCAAATCACTTAAAACTTTCAAACAGAACATATTCATTTTCGGGGTATCACAATACACATCCAAACTCAACAACTTAATAGTTTGATCATGCCCATTCAATTTAAGTGCTGCATAGTAAGATGTTGGTGTAATTTCCTTCTTTAAAGAGGCCGAACAACACTTCTACCATTAACAATATTTTCATACACATGTTTTCCAACATCAATATTATCATCAAGAAAGGTTGAACCATTATTTTCCAAATTAGCACTTGATTCGTGCAACAGTTGTGACGAATCACCCGCACGTTTGATTTTTTGGCACGGCCACGCCTTTAGAGTTGTTGGTTCAACTGGCACACTGGGTGCAACTCCCAATATACCTTTTTTGTTGTCCACTCGATCATTGCCCTTCTCGCTGGAAGAACAAGAGGCCAAAGCTTTTCGCATCTCTGCTCGGAATTGCTCCATTTTCAGATTGCTCTTATGAAAGTATTGATCCATTCGAGCCCAAATTTCTTGAATGCGGGTGTCCGTATCTTTTGATTTCTAAAAGAGATCGATGATATGATTTTCGAGTTACTTGAATTGATCTTTCGTGGATTTGGAATGTGTTTTTATCGCTCTGATACCAGTTGTAACATACCTAATTAGAGATAGAAGAGAATTATAAGTGGGAGAGGGAAAAGAGAAGAGGTTGAATGAAAGAAGAAGTGTAGGAAGGGTAGTAGAATAGAGGAGGAGGAGAAGAGTAGAGGAAGACATAAAAAGAAGTCTATAATACAATATTTCATGCATAAGGAAATATACAGCTGCAACTTACAATATATACTGCTCCTAGAGTTAGTTCACTAGCTACCCACTAATCACAATACAACTACTCCACCTTCTACGTGAAACAATCCACTACATGCAACAACAAAAGGCAATCATGCATAATGAACAACTAACTACTGATGACATGGCAACTCCTACGTGGACAACCAGCTATGCTCGTGACATTTACCCAAAAGCTCTCTCCACCGTGGCTGGTGTTCTGCGTTCTAGTCAGCCTCGTCCTCAACAATATGAGCCCACCGCTCGCCCTTCTTTGCCCACCATATAAGGAGCATCACCCAAGTCATCCTCCAACTCTCTCATTTACATTAGAACGAGTTGAATTTATTTTCCTTGTGTCAATTCCCGCAACAAGCGATGGGTCACTTATAGTCGATATTTAGTTCCAAACTTGACAAATGGGGGTTGGTACTAAGGGAATTAGATTTATTTAAATATGTGTATAAGTCTCACTAATATTTAAAAAAAAATCATTGAGAAATTCACCTCTAAAATATGGTCTAATAATATTCGATTCTAGATATGAGAGATTCCAAAAAAATGATAAAAAAATTGTATTTACTTGATTTCAAGTCTTACGAAACCATCAGGAGATAAATAGACCCATCGGTGTCTCTGGTCTCTAGATACTAAAGATTTCACACAAAAAAAAGGTTATGGTCGATATGATTTTTTTATAAATATAGTTGATATTGTTTCATTCATATATGTATATATCTAAGTGTTGACTAATTTAATTTCAAATCAGATATAATC
The DNA here is from genome assembly GCA_963995505.1 of Hypericum androsaemum. Classification (NCBI taxonomy): domain Eukaryota; kingdom Viridiplantae; phylum Streptophyta; class Magnoliopsida; order Malpighiales; family Hypericaceae; genus Hypericum; species Hypericum androsaemum. The sequence continues at coordinate 15,246,337 of OZ023180.1, forward strand.
TTAAAAATATAACAAATATCAGTAATATTTAATACTATTACTATTAACACATTCAGATACAACCTACTTTTTTTTAAGAAAAGTCTACTTAAGTATTCTGTGGTATCGCCAAAAATCAAGTCGATACTCTGTGATTTAAGGCGTATCAATTGAGTTAAACTTATTCTAATTAAAATTAATTAGAGGCCCGGACAGCTGACCAGACCCTGCCCGTCTTGCCCGGAGCCTCCTTCCCCTCTCTCATCCTCTCTTTCTCTTCTCCTCCTCCTCCTCCTCTCCATGGTTTTAAAACCCGGCCCGGAGCTACGACCCAGAATTTCTACCATTTTCTGGGTCAGTCGGTCGGACTAAAAATATTTTTATTTTTTAATATTTTAAATAATATATATACATATATATATATATATGTACGTTAAAATAGACTTATTTTCCATACAAAAAAAGTAGACTTAATTTTTTTTATCTCTCGACTCTATAAATCTACTTATTTATTATTTTATAAACTTGTCAAATCAACCTTTTTTCCTCGAAAATAACCCAAAAAAGCTAATTTTATCCATTTTGTACGAACCGGGTTCAATTGGTCATGGTGGACCTCAAAATTGGCCGGTCTGACCAGATTTAGTCCGGTTAGTACAGACCCCGGTCAAAAGCATAAAAACGACCCGCTCTTGTGCCCATTTCGCGGTCCAACTAGTCGGACCACTGGTCGGACCTCATTTTTTAAAACCATGCTCCTCTCCTTCATCTCTTTTTAAAAAACCCACTTCATCAAATAGAAATGACAGAACTCTAAAGTCCAAACCCTAATCAACAAGACTCGATCTTTTTTATGTTCCCAATCAAAACAAAGAAAAAAATCTTAAAGAAAACACATACCCAAGAACCTGGTTCATCATTAACCTCCCATAACCGACTACTATTTCAGCTCCAATCAGCCAATAAAGTATAGACCCTAGCGGAAGAGTACCAAACCAAGTAGAGGCGGTGGTTACCTAGGAGCGGGTGACGTGGAGGAGGCCATTGGTAGATAAGTCAGAGCACTTGTCGAGCTTTTGGACGAGGAAGACGTGAATGCGGGAGGCAGCGAGGAGCTCGAGATTGACATCCCAGACGATCATCCGCCGAAAGTGGAGCTACCAGATGCAGGCAAAGTAGGGCGGCTCTGCAATGACCCGCACCCAGGGCCCCACCGCGCCCCCAGTCATCCGGGATGATGTTGAACATCAAGGCACAGGGCTTCCCCTTGAGCTTCAGCGACTCTACGTACGCGAACCACCGCCGGAGCCGCGACAACGTCATGGTGTAGCAAAGCACGATCGTGTCGTACTTTTGTGCCTGGGAGTCCATCTCGTACCACCGGCGGCACACCTGCTATTCCAGTTCGTTGTTGTGGTTTTTCTTTTGGATTTGTTGAAGTGGAGGAGGAGGAGGGGGGAGAGAGAGAGGATGAGAGATGGGAAGGAGGAGAGAGGGGATGTCCACGTGGTGCCACATCGTCAACAAACTCTAATGTGGCTGGTCCATGTGGACGGACAGGGTCCAGGCAAGACGGCCAGAGTCTGGACAGCTGCCTGGGCCTCTAATAGATTTTAATTGGAATAAGTTTGACTCAATTGATACATTTTAAACTACAGAGTACCGCCTTGATTTTTCGAGATACTACAGGGTACTTAAGTTGACTTTTTTTTTTTTGAGATTTGACGCCACCAACTCAATTGTTAAAATCTACAACCATGCAACTATTAATCAGACCCGGGAACTAGGTGTAGCAGTACAAGGAAAGGATAAACGACGGACCAACGGCAAAGAAGATCGGAGGATGAACTACCCCCAGCCGAGCTAAACCACCAATTAGGAGGGGAAAAAAGACACGTCTCAATGTCCCCGCAGATCTTGGTTCCAAAAAAGAAGTATTTTTTTTTTTTGGGCCAGCAAAAAAGAGAAAAACGTGTGAATGCCAAAATGAAAACATTAAAATTTGTCAACACTCATGAATGGGCTTGGATTCGTTACAAGATCCGTTATTTTTTGTACTGTCTAGGAGGGGTAAAATAGTCAAGCAACAATGGAGAAAGTGATACGCGCAAGGAGAGAGAAGAGAGGGAGATTGGGGGAGTGTCTTCACGTGCCTCTTTTAAATTTTTTTTCTTTATTCCTATATTATACTGAAATAAAATAAACTAATATATTATTTAACTAATTATTTAATTTTTTATTATAAGCATTAATTAATATTATCGTAACCGGACATGCCATTTTACATAATCGGACGTGCCATTTTATGTAACTAGGCATGCCATTTAATCATAAACAGACCTGCTATTTGATTAATTATTTAATTAATTATATTTTATTCAATATTAATCTGACATACCATTTGACGGGTAATTTTCCAAAAGGGGGTTAATTTCCCCGACAATTCCCTAAATGGGGTTGTCAGGGGATGTTTTCCTTGTCTGGGGTTGAGCCAGAAACCGCTGAGCGGGGAGCGTTTTTTGTTTTGCCAAAAACCGCTCCACCGGGAGCATTTTTTGTTTTGCCAAAAACCGCTCCACCGGGAGCGTTTTTTGGCAAACCAAAAAATGATCCACGGGGAGCTTTTTTGGGGAGAAAAAAAGACTTCCACAATTTTAAATAAGCACTCTAACCAACCAATCTACAAGAGCCTATTGACTTATAATTTTGTAATAAATAATATATTACATATATACGATTTCTGTGAAATATGTAATATATTACATAAATACATATTATACAAATAATATATTACATAAATAAGGGTTGTATATTATATAAATGAAAATATTTGTGATATAAATAAATAATAATATATTGCCAGAAACCGCTCCATAGGGAGCGGTTTCACTTTTGGCCCGAAACCGCTCCGTTGGGAGCGGTTTTACTTTTTGGCCAGAAACCGCTCCACCTGGAGCGGTTTTCTTTTCGGCCAGAAACCAAAATTCCTTTTCATTTAATACAAAAATTCAGTTATAAAAAACTATTCCGGTGGCTCGTATATATTGCATATTCGGGCCAAAAAATAAAACCGCTCCGTTTCTGGCCAAAAATGAATTTTTTATAACCGAATATGCAATATATACGAGAAATATTTATTATATTTATATAGAGCTCCGGCATTCCATTTTAAAAAAAGGTACAATTTCGTTCACATTTACTCCAATTTTATTAGAAGTACTTTCACGACATAAAACCAAAATTTAAAATCTCACTTGTGGAATTCCGGGATGAAATTTCCCAATTAAAGAATTTTTTTTAAACGAAAAGCAATTAAGGTGTGTGTAGACCAAAAAAAGAAATCATAATTGAGAAAAGACCAGAGGAGCCTTTATCGCAAGTGTCCAAAAATAAAACCGCTCCCAATGGAGCGGTTTCTCACAATATATTATGATTTCTTTTTTTGGTTTGTGGAAAAAAAATGCTCCCGGAAACCGCTCCCCCGGGAGCAGTTTTTTTAACCAGATGATGGGTTGGCCGTTGAGGCGGACTCCGAGGAGGACTCCCCGGAGAAGTAGTGGCCGTGGTACTGGTGGTGGGGGCCCACTAGCGAAGGAGAAGAAGAAGGCGAAGGTCCTGAACCGCCACCCCTCCTCGATTCCATGACGGAGTCGACCGCCCGGGTCAGGAACGACCCGAGGGCCGAGCTGAATCGGGTCAGCCCGCCCGGGGCTGACCGCTGCGGCGGCGAGGAGGAGGGGTTGGTTGGGTGCTGTCCGTACATGTCCTCTTGGTTTTTTTAAAGGGGGCGTTCGGTGGTTTTGTGTTTTGGAAGGAGCTTCCTTGGCCTTTCCTCTTAAAGCCTGAAAGAAAGACGACCAGCAACTTTTGACTTGGGTTATTATTGTTGGTTGTTGCTATAAAACAAAACGCTCCGACGGGAGCAGTTTTGGTTTAAAAAGAAAACGCTCCCGCGGGAGCGGTTTGTGGTATAAAACAAAACGCTCCCGCCGGAGCGGTTTTTGGTATAAAAAGCAGTTTTGGGTATAAAAAAAATGCTCCGGCCGGAGCGGTTTTGGCTCAACCCCAGACAAGGAATACATCCCCTGACAACCCCATTCAGGGAATTGTCGAGGAAATTAACCCCCTTTTGAAAAATTCTCCCCATTTGACATAACCCGGGCATACCATTTGACATAACCTGGGCATGCCATTTCATATAACGTGTACATCATTTGACATAACCTGGGAATGCCATTTGACATAATCTGGCATGCCATTTGATATAACATATGCATGTCATTTGATATAACGTGAGCATGCCATTTGACATAACCTGGGCTTGTAACACGATGAACTATTGAATTCAAACATATTTTCGATATCTTTTTACTCCAAATTTGGAGAAGTTATAAACTAAAAAGTTATATATATACATCTCACCTTCACACAGCAACTTAAATCACCTTAATCGGACTCCGGAGTAAGAACTTGTTGTCCCCCAACCGAAATATATTTTCGTAACTCAATTGACTTATGGCTTCAAACATATTTTCAATATCCTTTCACTTCGAATTTGGAGAAGTCGTAAACTAAAAAGTTGTAGATCTACATCTCAGCTTTACACAGCAACTTGAATCACCTCAATCACACTCTGGAATAAGAACTTGTGATTCTTCAACCGAAACTTCTCGACCGCTTCTCACCGTTGCCCCTTCTTCACAATCGAACTCCGGTCTGCTCCTCGTCGGCGTCAGAGTGGTGGTCGGCGTCGGCCTCAGATCTGGAACTATGAATTTTTAATTTTAGAAAGAGATGAGGGAGTAAAAGAGAGAGAGAGGGGGGTAAAAGGCAAAAGAGAAATATGGAAGGGAGAGGAAAGAAGGGAAATATAGAGGATGGATAAAAGACAAAAATATCCATATGAATTACAACCGTCAAATTTCTAATGCACACCTAGTCATCAAGATGAATTGACCATATTAAATTTTGTTTGGTACAAAAAACTCCTCCCTCTCTCTCTCTCTCGTACCAAATCCAAACCCTCGTGAATGACCATAAATAACCGATTACAAATTTCCGAAGTTCGCAAGCCATAGGGCCCCGCATCTTTCTCACCCTATTGGCCTTTTCCCTTTTTTTAATTATACATAATTCATTAATTAATAATTTCCTCAGACCACCAGATCCACTTCCCAAATCCCACGCTTAACATATTGAACAAAAATAGATTATCTAATTTAGAATTTTTATTTTAAGATATACTTCCGAGATCCGCCACCAACCCCTGGACGCATCTGGGCCGTCCATCTTAGGTCTCCAACCTATTTAGCCACACCCGCTCCCTCAATCTCCTTCCACTTCTCCTCCCTTGTCTATCCCAAATCGGATCCCACCCACCCTTTTTCTTTTCCCAAGTCCAAAAATGGCCCTCCTAGTGGAGAAGACGACCAGCGGGCGGGAGTACAAGGTGAAGGACATGTCCCAGGCGGACTTCGGCCGGCTCGAGATCGAGCTGGCCGAGGTCGAGATGCCGGGGCTCATGTCCTGCCGGACCGAGTTCGGACCCGCCCAGCCCTTCAAGGGGGCCCGCATCACCGGATCCCTCCACATGACCATCCAGACCGCCGTCCTCATCGAAACCCTAACCGCCCTCGGCGCCGAGGTCAGGTGGTGCTCCTGCAACATCTTCAGCACCCAGGACCACGCCGCCGCCGCCATCGCCCGCGACTCCGCCGCCGTCTTTGCCTGGAAGGGCGAGACCCTCCAGGAGTACTGGTGGTGCACGGAGCGGGCCCTCGACTGGGGCCCCACCGGTGGGCCCGACCTGATCGTCGACGACGGAGGCGACGCCACGCTGCTGATCCACGAGGGGGTCAAGGCCGAGGAGGAATACGAGAAGACGGGGGCCGTTCCCGACCCGAATTCTACCGACAATGCCGAGTTCCAGATCGTGCTCACCATCATCAGGGACGGCCTCAAGACCGACCCCAAGCGCTACCACAAGATGAAGGAGAGACTCGTCGGCGTCTCCGAGGAGACCACCACCGGCGTCAAGCGCCTTTACCAGATGCAGATCAACGGGACCCTCCTCTTCCCCGCCATCAACGTCAACGACTCCGTCACCAAGAGCAAGGTCGTATCTCGTCAAAATTGGATCTTGATCTATAATGCTGTATCAGTAAACAGGATAAGAACCCGGGATTCGTAGTTCGGATGATTTTTCTGTTAGTTTGTTATGTTACCCATTTGGAACTTTCTCTGTTTGCAGTTCGATAACTTGTACGGGTGCCGCCACTCGCTCCCCGATGGTCTGATGAGGGCTACGGATGTCATGATTGCCGGGAAGGTTGCTCTTGTTGCTGGTTATGGTGATGTTGGCAAGGGTTGCGCTGCTGCGTTGAAGCAGGCGGGTGCTCGTGTGATTGTGACAGAGATTGATCCCATCTGCGCCCTTCAGGCTCTCATGGAAGGCCTCCAGGTCTTGACTCTCGAGGATGTGGTTTCCGATGTCGACATTTTCGTCACCACCACTGGCAACAAGGACATCATCATGGTTGACCACATGAGGAAGATGAAGAACAACGCCATTGTTTGCAACATTGGCCACTTTGACAACGAGATTGACATGCTTGGTCTTGAGACCTACCCCGGAGTGAAGCGCATCACCATCAAGCCCCAGACCGACAGGTGGGTGTTCCCTGAGACCAACACGGGGATCATTGTGTTGGCTGAGGGTCGTCTCATGAATCTGGGATGCGCCACTGGCCACCCCAGCTTTGTGATGTCCTGCTCTTTCACCAACCAGGTGATTGCCCAGCTTGAGCTGTGGAACGAGAGGACAACCGGCAAGTACGAGAAGAAGGTCTATGTTTTGCCCAAGCACCTCGACGAGAAGGTCGCCGCACTCCACCTGGGCAAGCTTGGAGCTAAGCTCACCAAGCTCAGCAAGTCTCAGGCCGACTACATCAGTGTTCCTGTCGAGGGTCCTTACAAGCCTGCTCACTACAGGTACTGAGGCGCAGGAAGCCACGGAAGGTTGGATTGGAGGAGAAGAAATGAATTTGAGTTGTGAACTGCTTGATCTATCTTTTTGCTGTATTTTTTATAGTTGACTTTTTAGATCTTTAGGGTTCGATTTTGTACGACTTTCGTGTTCTTGGCTGAGGAGGATTTGGAAGGAAGAAGGAAATTGGTCTCGCTTTTGAAGACCTGAAGGGTTTCAATAAGGGTTTGGATTCGGCTGTGTGGGGTATTATTGTTTTGCTACTGCATTGGTGAGCTTTTGCAGATAAGCATGTTATTATTTTTCCTAGGCAAATGAAAAAAAAATGCGTGTCATGTTCAATGTTGCATTTAATATTGTATCGTTACCCGTCACTTCCTATAATTTGTTCTCATTATGGGTTATTGCTGAATGACCAATGTTTAGTTGTGCAACATTAATGTATATTATAAACATATAACGTTAACTGAGTTCGAGTGGCGTGGCCAAAAAAGGGTAAATTACTCCTTTGTCCCTGTGTTTGGTCATCCTCTCCTGGGGTCCTTGGGTTTCTGAAAATGATTTTACCGTCTTCCGTCTTTGGTTTTACAAACTCTCGGGTTCCTATCACTGGAATATGCTATTTTTTCTCTAGAATAAGCCATTTTTTACTGTGAATTCTTACTTAAAAAGACTGAAATATTCTCACAGTTAAAAAATTAAAAAATAACATTTTCTTACTCTCCTTCATCTTCTCCAACAAAGAATCAACCAAAGATTTGCTAGTTAAAAACATAATAAAATTTTCTGTAACTTTGGTTCGTTAAAAACAAAAACTTAATACAATTTCTTAATTAATTAAGACCACGACAAAATTAAGTTGGGTTGAAGAAGAGAATGACATTGCACTGAATCTAGGTTGATGATGAGGTATGTTAGTGCAAGGTGTTCTTGAAGGCCCATCTGCTGCGTCAATTTCTCCGGCAAGAAACCGGCCACCAACGTTCTTATCGTCCTCGAAGGCCCATATGTTCTGCTTCTTACAGCACTGAGATCTACCTGTCGGCAAACCATCTGTTCGAGAGGTGGAACACGTGCGGGCAGTCATCGCCGCCCTACTGCTTTCCAGCTCTCCCGCGATGCCCGGCCGTCTTCGCCGCCCTCCTGCTCGCCAAGCCTCGCCGCAGGGAGGAGCTCCCGGATCAAGGATGCCGAGATGGAGGGCTGGAGCCGGGCCGGCTCGAGTGTGGCGGCGGGGGATGTGTTTGGTTCGAGGAGGACCCTTTTTCAAGATGGAATCGTCCGTCGCCGGCTCGGGGGACCAAGTAATTGATTAGATAATTAATTAATCAACTGGAATCGTCCGTCGCCGGCTCTTTTCTGATCTATTTCCAGATGTATCGTGATTATTAGTTTTCGAATTTACATTTTTAATTCAAATTAGAGTTTTTAAAATTAGGATTTTTCAAGTTTCGATTCTCTTATTAATTTTGATTGTAAAAAATGGATTTGAGTTTTTTTTAATTGAATGTGGAGGAAGAAGATGAAGTGGAAGTTAGAAGAAAAAGGGGAAGGGATAAAGAAAGAGGACTTTTTCGTTTTTTAGTTTGGGAGCATTTTGGTCTTTTCAAGTGGGAATTCGTCGGAGAAAATGGCATATTCCGGCGACAGGGATCCGAGAGTTTCTAAAATCAAACACGGGAGACGGTAAAATTATTTTCGAAAACCCAGGGATTCCAAAAAAAGGATGACCAAACACTATGAAAAGGGGGTAATTTACCCCAAAAAATTGAGTTGAAATGGCAAGAAAGTTGTCCATTTGTTCTAACTTTTTTTTGGTTTAATCAATTGATATCCGGCCCATTGAGCCGACTAATCCAATTTCGAATCGGGTAGGACCTTTAAAAGGTGGCAAATCTCTCCCAACAAGTATTTAACACTGCTGCGTACCTAAGGACTCGAACCCGAGATCTGGTTAAGCTAAAATAACTCTCTCACCAGATGATCTAAGTGTCTGTTGGTCCCACTTGTTCTAACTTGATCAATGACAAGAAAGTTGTTCACTCCTCCTAGCTTAATCAACTTAAAAAATTGTTCAACAAAATAGTTGTTCAGAGGTGTCGCTACAAATGTGGGGTGGTAAAAAAAACTTAAATAGTGATAAACTCATAAAAGCTCAAATGGAATTTATTTTGGGTGGATCTAGTCCACCACCTCGCATTAAGTCGCATCACCTAATTTTAGACATACAAGTACGTTATTTATTTTGGGGTGACGGCAGGGGGTCGACGATTCCTTGTTAAAGATAAGAGGAATAAAGGGGAGAGAAGAAAAGAGGACGAGAAAATGTATTGACCATGAACTAAAATTTGTACAAATTAACAACTATTTATTCTTTTGCCCTGGATTTGTGAATAAGTGAAATTCTGTTCATAAATTTTGGAGGTGAGTTGAAGATGCTATTTTAAGGGGTTATGCATTTGGGTTTCTTTTATTCGTTGGGTAAAATAATTACCAATATTTTTGAAATGAATACGAACTTGAATAATTTTCTAAAAAGAGTAACTTTTAAAAAAGTACAGAAAAATAATAGAGTGAACCCGCTAGTGATGTGCCACGTGGCAGCCGAGCACGGACTTATCGACCTTTAAATATTTATTAAAAAAATTGAAACTGGGGTGCACACGTGGCAGCTACCCACGGGAAGTCGACTTGCTACTAGGTCAAGTCCCTATTTTTTACTTCTATTTAAAAGCCTGCCACCGCCACGTTGCAGAAGCAGAGTCTAGCGGATCGACTCTCTTTTTTTAATAATAAATGTTACATATTTTAGGAAAATATGTAAGTTTGTATCTATTTTGATATTTTTAACCAAAAAAAAACTAATGCATTTGGAGGTGAGATTCCTGTGTTTATCAGAGTTGTACGTGTGTTTTGGTTGATGAGCTGAATTTTCTTTTTATGTCCTCCTTAGCTACCGTGTAATGTGCTGTCTCAACAACTTCAGCTATGTTAGAAAAGTGTAACTTTAGTTTTATCTGCTAACACATCAAAGCACAAGACTTCCTTTTTTGTTTTTGATGATTTCCAAAACTACAAATGACTTTTCTCCAAACCACATGGTAGGACCTTAATGTTGCAGCTTATGAGAAGCCTTTTTTTTAGAGGCAATTGTAAGAAGCTCCATTGGCTAATTGGGTAAGTTTGCATTGATTTCTTGTAGAGATCATGTTGGCTAAACTAAGTGCAAGTCTTGTAAACTAAGTTCGAGTCTACCAACAAGCACTTAGATCTACTGGTGAGAGAGTTGTTCTAGCTTAACTAAGGTCTCGGGTTCGAATCCTTGGGAATGCAGCAGTGTTAAATATTTGTTGGGAGAGTTTTGTCACCTTTCAAAGATCCTACCCAGCTCGAACTTGAATTAATCGGCCCAGTGGGCCGAATACCAAATAGTTCTAAACTAAAAAAAAACTAAGTTCGAGTCTTATATTGGCTTGCCTACCTACCAAGGCAATTATTTCTTCTTTTTTGAGTGGAATTGTAAGGCAATTGTTGGCTTTGCTTCTACTATACTCTCCAATAAGATTTACCAGATTAAAGTCGGTCTTGACCATTGATAGTTCGGAGTTGGTGGCGATTGCGATTTGTCTCTTTTATTCGTAAATGCTGCAAGTTTTCTTTGTGGGTGTTTGTTGAATGATGGTGATTTCCCCCCTTTTCTATCTGCTTGCATCACTAGTAGAAAACGTCGAATAATTGCATAGATCAACTATTAAAAATCTGTTTTATCTTAATATGATGTTTCGAATTTGAACTCGTAATTCTTAAAGCTCATAACATATTGATATATGTTTCAAAATTTGAGTAAGGCAAGAAAGATTGTCGCTTTTTTATGATAACTAGATTAATGTTGACACTTTTATCTTGAAAAAAGGTGACAAAAACAATTTTTGCACATCAAGACTAATCAAATAGAACCAACATAGATGTGAAATATACACTCATCAGACAGACGAAGAAAAAGAGTAATCTTATGCTCATGGACAAAAGACTGATCCAAACTGAACAGACATGATCATGCCACTTGATTTCTGATCCAAGATGAAGACAGTGATTCTATCTGCAGGTAGCAATTTCAACAGAAGTCCCACAGACTGATGCATTGAGCAATTAGCAAGCTGCTGTCATCCTGATGGTATCATCTTCAGAATTGTCCAATATCAAAAGAGGCAGTTGTGAAATGCCTACCTGATCCTCAGGAAGAATCGGTGATATGGTTCGTTAATGTGATAACAAGATTCACAGGCACATCAAGTGAAAAGAAGAGCCGAAATTGCACAGCTAAAGATGCCGAGATCGACATGAACAGGAGGAGCTTTTGGGTGCCATGCCTCGGTGATTATATCCCTATTGGCAAAGCCGAATGAAGAAAAGTGCAACTTACAAAAGCACGTGGGATGATCAAGCACAAGAACAAGCAAATCATCTAATAGATATATGTGTTACCTTTGGAATTGTTCCCGTTCTTGAACATCACCTTATTACAGGTGTGCCACCATTGGCATCTCTTTCCCATACATGAGCATTAAGTGCGACAACTTCATAATGAGACGAATGCATTATGGAAAAAGCCAGATCTACAAAGGACTAAAGATGACCAAACATTACCCCTGTGAAGCTAACAAGTGTTCAAACTGCCTTATGTTCAGCAACCGAGCAAAGTCGAGTTTTGCTTGTCTAAATTCCTTGAAGTTAGTTAAATGGTCCTATGATACAACATCCTTATGACTACAAGGTATGCCGTCAAGGGTATCGAACTTCAAATCTGGATGCATCATAGGGTGGCAGGCTTTCAGTTTTAAGATGGTGCACCAGCAGCTGCAACTCAGTGGAATAGTCCTTGTGCTATTTGTGTGTGATTTGTAACAAAAAAAAAGGAAACAAAAGGAGACTGCCCATCTCTTCTTTGATGGAAAAATAATGTTCTTATACACAATTTTGGTTCGGTAGCATAAGCCTTCGATCCTCGCATCCTAACTCCCTATCTAGTTAAGTTAGTACAGAACCACCCTCTTAATAACTTAAACTCGGGTTAATTATTTGCCCTTTTCAAGCTTTTGTTCTCTATGAAGCTACTACACTACACTAACTGACTTTGCTCTGATCATGTGGCCCTTCATAAGACCTCGACGCTTGCAAGAACATTCTCCTGAAGGCCCATCCCCTCCAACAACAGATGATGAAAACAGCAGAAAACTTATAAAAATCCAAACTTTACAGTAACCAAGTCAAGCAATTGAAGATTCTAAGGAATGCCTTTCCATTTTCACCACCATAGGAGGAAGATTGTCTCATCATTACAAAAGGAAGCAGCCCAGATTTCTCAAAGTACATGAGGCAACAGAAGGTCCCAAATTGAAGAAAAAAAAGTCAAGGAAAAGAGCTAATACAGGCCATACAGAAATCGAGGGGCAAAGGGTCCTCTAACCTTTGGCGATCCTATGCGTTGGTCGGTCGTGAGATTGAAAAAGATTGTACCTTTATTATCAGTGTCAAGTGTTGGTGTCTTTGATGTCTCTTGCACACCTGGTAATGATCTCACACCCCCTAGTATAAGGGTTAGCAGCCACTTCACCATGGCAGTCATAGTAAGAAGCTCCTGGTTTACCACATGGGACCCTGTCCCTGTTCAATGTCTCATAGCTTATAAAGCTCCTCTGACCCACCAAGATTCTTCTCCTGCTGCTGCTCATCTCTGGCTCCATTTCAGGGTCCTCCAGGCCAATCCTCACAATGCCATCAATGGAGCTGCCCTTCTCCAGGGATGTGAGGCCCAGAGGTGAAATGCCATTGCAGAGGGTGAAGTGGTTCTGGAGGAAGAGGAGGGAGGACAGCTGGAGGAGTATGGTCAGGAGGGGAAGGAAGAAGCTGTTGTTGGGTTTGGACATTTTATTTCCTCTTTTGAGGGTTTGGAAGTATGCTTTGTGGTCTTTTTCAAGGATTTGGGGAAGAGATGATTTTGGGGTCACAAGGCAGGGATCATTTCCCAGTTGTGTAGTGCACCTCAAGGACCACCAAAACAAACTTGAATTCAATTTGCATGTTAAGGCTTCAACAGATGTTTCGAGTTCGAACTTATAATTTAAGAAGAGGTTTGGCGTACAAACTTGTAATGTAGCTAGCAGAGTTCTTTATCAAATTTTATGATTCATGAATTAGTCTGTTAGAATACTAGATAATTATAAGAAAATGCAGATGCAAGGATTGTTTGATTTGTCATTATTAATGGACGACCAAGCTACTGTTGTTTTTTTGACTTCAGGCCTCGAAAAAATGAGGACTTCTTTAACATGTCGGTCGGCCCAGGATTCTTCCTTCCTAGAGTGCTCTCACTTATTTTTCATCTTGAAGTTCAAGGAAAGTTGCAGAAAAGTACTCTTGATGTTTTCGTCAAGTTCAGATTTATCTCGTTCTTCAAAATGATCAATTCGGCACTCCCCTGTCTCGTGGTGTTTATTTTTGAACTTGATTGAGAAAATGTAACATCATACTTGAAATCTCTATAACACCAGTCGAGGAGTTTACAGGAAGATTATTCCACTGCAAACCTCCATCTTTGGGTCAATCACCTTACTTGGTTCTATCCCAAGACGGAAAACATCCAGGTCCTATTGCCAGAGATGCATCTGCTGAAGACAAGTAAAACAGAAGAGTCGATCGAGGGATGAACATGACAATTACTTCTGGTGCTTCAAAGAGACAGCCGTTCCGTGCTTTTTTCATTTCTAGACAAACTTCTATCACGGTCATCATGTGGGGTCGCCCGATAACTAGAACTTGCTTCTTCATTGTCTGTAGCTCCTGGTCTCTCTGTCAGGAATTGTTCCCAAAATATGTCATTTACTCTAACTGGGGCAGCTGGAGGAGGACCTTCTTTTGCCTCCCGTGATGAAGATAAATCCTTGCCCTCCCTCCGATTTCGGTTCTCCGTGTCATGTTCTTTACCGCTGCCAGTGACCCTAGTTTCAGGAGTTGTGTGTGTATCCAGAACTGGTTGGGGTGGCCGATCAACATGGGGACTTCGGTCAATTTGCAATGTAGAAGATGCAAGTGTCAGGTTCAAATGGCAAGACATAAGATCATCTTCTTCGTTACACATCCAATTTGGAGCCAACAAGTTGAGACCCGAGTCTTCAGTTCCTGATAACTTTCTTTGTAAAGAACTATCAGCTATAAACGTGCCAGATGCTCCAGTATCAGAAAGTTCAAGTGTTTCAGGAACAAATAGCAGACCTGCAGTTCTCGTAGTATATGCTTCTTTTGGTTCACCTTCCGATAGTTTTCCTGGAGGGCTTGAAGCCCCATCTTCGGTAGAACTTTGTGTGCTTCGCGAGACCAAGTTAATATCAGATGATGGGGACAGTTCCAGTCTCAGTTTATTTGAGAAATCAGGCAAGACATTTCCACAATCCAGTCTTGATGCAGATTGGTTGTCCACAAAACTACTCTCCACCACTGGCCGATAGTCATCATCTTGAGGAATTCTTCTTTTCTTGTTATATGCTGAAAAGTCCATAGATTCAATCTTGTTAGCAAGATGTTCAACAAATTTCGGGTCCTGGACAGCTTTCTCCAAAAACGAGAACAAAGTATCCTGCCTCTGCGCCATGCTATTGACACGCTCTGCCAAACCTTCCAACTGATGCTTAGCGGCAGAACGCTGCTGTTCGAACCCTATAACTTTTGATTCCAGACTGGCTTTTTCACGAGCAAGCTTATCTATTTGCTCCTCCAAAGCTGCTCTTTCCGAATCTACTGAAGAACCTTGAGGCTGACTGTGACTGTGAATAGGCTTCCGTCGGTGGATATTTTTTAAAAGATGCTTCTGATCTTTGATAAATTCTTCATTGGCGAATTCCCATCTCTCAGGATCAATCTTTCTGAATCCCTATCGCCATATCAGACATTCTATTGCAAATTAGAAGTTTAAGGGTGAGCAGAAACTATGCATGTACATTAATGGCATTCTCAAGATGGTAGCATCTTGTCATATAACATGTACGAGTCGAAACTTCTTTTTCTCTTCCCTGCAATTTAGTTCTAAAGCACAACAGGAAAGAAAGCTACTTACAACCCCAAAAAAAAAATGAAAGAAACAATTTGATTCCTATCACCAATTTCTCGCCATAAAAAGCTGAAATCATGAATTTCGTAGATTGGAAAACAGAAGACGAAGAGACACAAGTGAAGCTTAACCAATAATCATACATATTAAAAGGTATGAAAAGGGAAAAAAACAAAACTTGAGACATTAAAGAGCAACTCACATAGGTATTTAACTGCCTGATGAAGCTGGAGAAGTTGTTGTGCTTGAAATAAGTAGGAAGAAGGATCCTAGCAAACTCCGGGGGGTTCCAAACAATGAAGCTGGTAGTGCTCGAGCTCCACGCCACGATGTCATCAGTGGATGAGTCATCCACCATTTCATACGTCTTCAGCAAGAAAGGTGCTGGCCCTGCTCCTCCCGCAGTATTGAGGCTTTCCATCCTAAACTCAATGGAAACTAGCCCTCACCTTTCAAGCAGAAAGTCAAGCTCAAATCTTTGGTTAGGTCCTCGTCCACAAAGCCAAACAACCACCTTCTCCCTTGTCTACAGAAACACAAATCACAGAACCGTAGCTGTTAAACTGGAAGTCCGAACACGAAAAACGCATAAACGAAACTTTGTCAGCCATTTTTCATATATGAACTCCATCTCGCAATACTTGCGACAACAATTTATTCGTATAGCAACAAGCCTAACTCCTATCAACCAACCTTGATGATAGACCATACAAATCATTTCCGAAACAACCGAATGCGGGGTCACAGAGATCCGATCCGAAGGAGCATCATAATAATAATAATAATAATAATAATAATAATAATAACCAGGAAACAGAATCCTCCTAATTTATCCGTGATCCTGCAAAATCATTAACCAACTACTCCAAAACTAACCACCCAATTCCACAATTTCGTAGCTCAATTCCAAAAACCCTAACAATAACGGGACACAGAAACAACCAGCAAGCTTAGGCCAAGTCCTAGAACAAACCCAATTCGAAAAAAAGGAAAAAAAATACTCTTCCACCATCTATCTACCCATCACGCAGAAAACCCCTAAAACTTGAAGGAATTACAACAACAAAAAACCTCGACGGGAGAATCACAGGAAGAAGCCCTAGAAAATGACGATCCAAACATTAGGAAGCCCAGGAATCCGTTACCTTAGAAATTCAAAGGGGCTTTTTCTTGTGAGATTGTAATTGGACTTGCAGAGAAAAAAAAAAGACGCAAAGACGACGACTTTGGGTGGGGGTTTTGGTCGTTGTCCTTTTTGACAACCACCCAGAAATTTGTTTTCTTTCAATTTTACGGGAAATTTCATTTCCCGATTCAATTATTACAGCTTGGATTTTATTAATTATCATAATTGACTAATTTTTTTTAATTGGATTATTTCCTATTCTGACTAAGGTAACAAATATATCTCTCTTTTTTGTCGAAAAAAGGAACCTATCTTTAATTTCTTGTAATCCAAATAATTATTTTCGGACTAACTATATGTAGAGTTTATAACCTAACGACACAAGACATCTTAAATATTTAAGAGGTTAAGAATTCATGTGTCATGTTGTAAAATTTTACCTTAAAAAAATATTGAAAATATGAAGTCTTTCTTTCCTGGTCAAATCTATATTTAGCAGCGCTTAACTTCTAAAAAATTAAGTCATTTGTTACTCTAACAATTTTCTAGTCAAATTGGCGGAATTGCTAATGTAAGGTCAAATTTTAGTCCTAAACTTATTTTTTATCGAGCTAAAATTAAAAAAAATCCCAAAATTTTAATTTAGTGAAGATCCGAATGGGAGACTCTATGACGAGAGTATAAAACGCCGGTCAAACCAAGCTAGGGACGCTAGTATCTGGTAACGATTGTGGAAAAAAAAATTAGGAGTACAAAAATGATTCCTTCTAAAATGATAACTTCTTTAAATTGATAAAAAGTTTCAATCTCGAGTCAAAAATATTGTTAAAATTTAATAATCCTTATATCGTAATAACTAATACTTTTTCAGAAAATTTTAGTGCTATATTTCGGTCCCAATTTTCGCATAAAGTAATATTTCTGAATAAATTCATATATTTTTACATATTTTACAAATTTTGAAAAATATTTTAAGACATCATCATTCATCTTCTCAATCTTTTTCGAATGGTCCTTGTTATCATCATCTTGTTATAAGAAAATATCTCAATCGAGTCTATCATTTAAATAATACTATAAGTCTAAATTTTAGCTAATTTGTATATAGACAAAGTAATTTTTTAGGATTTACATATTTATTGTTCAAAAATTTAATTTCAATATTTTTGAAGAAAAAAATGTAAATCCCTCTTATCTAATAATCTCTCTAAAGTGATATTTTTCTCTGATCCCAATAATATCACTTTAGAGAAGTTTTACCGTATATTGGTTGCAAATTTGTTAGAGTGCCGAAATTTTTTTTTTACCGTTTTGAAATCTTTTGGTTTATAATTAGTTTTTTACAATTTTTTAATTTCTGGCTATATTGAATTTTAACTTAATATTTTTTGAGTATAATATAAATCAATAATTTGGTAAAAAAATATAGTAAAACCTCAATGATTTCCTATAAAGTGATTTCTTGTAAAGTGATAATATTTCTAAACTCATAAAAAGTTATGGTCCTTGGGAAATTTTTTCCAAAATAGATAGAAAATATATATTTATTTCCTAAATAGGCAAAAACTTAATATATTCTTAAAATATGAAATTAAAAATTTTAAAAATATTGGTCGACTCCATCTTTGCACCACCAACTATATTGTTTATGGAAACTATTAAAGAGTCGACTCAACTAGGGTCGACTCACCGATTGAAATTTATTTTTATATTAAAAAAAGTCAAGCTGGGCATTAAGGCGGGGCAGCTGGTAATTATTTTTTAACTGTCGTACATGTATTAAATCTTCTGTTATTTTAAAGTTGACTAGATAATACATGTATTAAAGTATGTAAAAACAACCATTAACTTATTTTTTTTTGTTTTCTTATCAGATTTATGTTTATCATATTTGGAACCAAAAATATTTAGACGTGCATGGTGTGAATGTGAGCAAAGTATTCAAAAAACAAGGTTGGCCTTCGCCATGAAAAGATTACTGATAAGAATGTTGTCAAAATGTTCAAAAAACATGGAGAAACTTTGGGAGCTTGACAACTTAATTTCCTTATAAGTGTTGTTGTTATTTCACATTGTGTGGTTTGCTTGTTTTTAGTTGTTGTTAGATGTTATTTGAGACCAATGCGAGCTTTCTAGTTTAGATTATATTTGTGTTATTTTATTAAAGATGACGCATAAATGTCGTATCTTGGTGCCAACATACAATTATTTTTGTCATAGTCCGACATGGACACCAGATTCACAAAAAAATAATCTTGAAATTCACAATAAAGGTCGACTGTAGCATCACACGGGCAAAAAATACCAATCTGGCAGGATGTCATAGTATTATCGGTATTATTTCATACTAGAGATGGTAACATTTATAATTTAAAAAATTAACGAACAAACGAAAAAAATTAAAAAGGCGACCTATAAACTTGTCTAACTCCACTTTTTAAATTTTTATTTTTTTGTAAGATTTCTAATTATGCAAATTAAAATAAAATTAATTAATTTATATAATATTAGAACAACTTATACCAAATGAACAACTATCCAATGTAGGGGTTTTTTTCAAAATAGGCAGAAAATATAGATATATTTCATAAATAGGCAAAAATTTAATATATTTCCAAAATAGATTAAAATTTAATTAAAAATTGAAAAAATAAAGGAGCCGACCAGTGTTTAGGTCGAGTCCATCTTGATACCTACCACATCAACCTGACTGAGATTGAGTCGATAAAATAAAATAAGGTGATTTTATTGTACGAATATCCGATCCATTCCAGATAAATAGTGACCAAGTTACAAATTTTTAAAAGTGTCAAAAAAATTTTAAAAAAATTAGCAAAAAGGTGACGACCTAATGGATAGTCGACTAACCTCCTTTTTCGTTAAATAATATTGTGTTTTTTGTAAACAGTATTAATAATATAGTTATCAATTAGGTTGTTAAAAAATCAGGCCACACAAGAGACAACCTAACATTAGGTCGCCTACTATATTATATTAATTTCCTCCAACTTATGTCAGGGAGGCGACCTGTGTTTACCTGTGTTTGGGTCGCCTCCATTATTTTTTATTTTATTTTGTTGACTCAATCTTAGTCAGGTTGATGTGGTAAATATCAAGATGGACTCGACCTAAACATTGGTCGACTCCTTTATTTTTTTCAATTTTAAATAAAATTTTAACCTATTTTAGAAATATATTAAGTTTTTACCTATTTTGAAAATATATCTTCTTTCTCAGGATAATGGACAGATTGCCCGAAACTAAATCAAACAAGAGTCGACATAGTTTTAGATTGTCTCCTAAATTGTATTAATTTAATACCACTAAGATCAGAGAAGGAATTTATTAAGTTTTTGCCTATTTATGGAATATACTTATGTTTTCTACCTATTTTGAAAAAAAATTCTCTGAGTTGGAACAAGTGTTAAAATTTAATAACTCTTTTATCGTAATAACTAATACACTAGTTTGTGCTAGATTTGTTTGTTCCATAAATTTTAATATAATCTTTCATCTTCTCATTTGTCTTCGAATGGTCTTTGTAATCGCTCTCTCATTGTTCGAAAATGTCCAATCAAGTGTAAACATACATTTTAGATAATTTAAATGTAGACAAAATATTTTTTTGGTATTTATATATTTATTGTTTAAAAATAAACACGTGAACCTCTTATTTAATAAATTTTCTAAAAAGATATTTTTAGAATAATCGTAATTATCAGAAATGGGTCAGGATTATTTGAACGAGGTTAAGAAATCTGCGAGTTTATGAACCGGAGCCGGAGGGGGTTTAAAAGGGTTTAAGACGACAGAAAAGAAAGACCTAAATTCCGACCAGCTCCTCCGGAGAAAAACACAAACGGTTGAAGCCCTAGAAGATGTCCAACAACCAAACCTTCCAACTATTCTCGGGAACCGGCGGCGGCGGCGGCCTAGGCTTCCTCGACTCTTCTTCTTCCCCATCGACGGAGGCGGCTCTCCCTCCCCCACCCCCTCCTATGGAGGTACTTCCTAAAGACGTGAGTGCCATCTCTCTCTCTCTCTCTCTCGCGCGTGCCAATTAGGGTTACTCGACCCTTCGAATTTATCGATCCGTTGACTCTCTTTCTCTGTGAACGGAAGGTTCCGTCTGATGTGAAGTTTACCCTGGACCCCGTGGATTTTGATGGTCTCACTCTGCTCAAGGTTGGTCCCTCGGGTTTTATTGGAAACCTGACTGTAATTTCTTGTGCTCTGTTGGTCTGAGTCGGGTTGTCGCTGTTTCGACAGGGTCGGGTTAGTACCAAAGAAGTTCTCGGGTTGCCCAGCTCTGATTTGGTGCCTGGTGTTTACGAAGGTTGGTCGGGACAATGCTTGTTTGTCTGTTTGTTTGAGATTCATGTGTAGGTCTTCGAGAAAGACCTGTTAATGATAGTTCTTTACGTGCTTGGGTTGCAGGAGGGCTGAAACTTTGGGAAGGCTCACTTGACCTGGTGAGAGCTCTTCAATCAGAGGTTAAAAGTGAACGGCTGTCTTTTACTGGAAAGCGCGTACTAGAGGTGGGAATCTATTTTTCCAGGTGATTGCAATTGCTACAAACTTCTTTTTAATGGATGGATGTTATGGTGTTGCGGTCCTTGATTGGTCGGAATCAATTAATTCCTCACAGTTCAACCAGTATCTTTGAATTTGCCTGAATGTCTACCATTAGGGTCACATAACTAGCAGTAACAGTTGATCACAATTAAGTCAGGAGGCATAGAGAAAGTTGACCATTTTGTTGAGAAGGTTCAACTCAAACATAAAGTAGCAGTTAAGAGACTCGTGAACTGGATTTTGAAACAAAACGCTTTAAGTTGGACAGCACCGTTCCTCCCCATTACTGTAAAGTATAACTTTGTTGTCCAAATTGTTCTGTCAAGAGAAATGAGATCGCTTAGGCATGGAGGAAAAATAAACAGTAGAAGCGTTGAGTGCACTTTGTGGGTGTCTGTAATTCTGCGGAAGCCTTATTTTCTGAATGTTGTGGTTGGGGAGAAGCTGTTTGTTTGTTGGAACCTCTTTTGTTAATTTTCATGTTTGATTTCCTTACCTTGTTTTCCCTTGGTCCATGTGATGGTTCCTCAGCTTGGATGTGGTCATGGACTTCCTGGAATTTTCGCGTGCATAGAGGTAGCATTTGTTACCTCCAGATGTCAATTATACATGACCACGATGAATAACTGGGGAAATTTGTCGGACTGACAGCCACTTTTGCTCAATTCCTTCTTGAATCAGGGTGCAAATGTGGTACATTTCCAGGATTTCAATGCAGAAGTCCTGAAACATCTCACTATTCCTAATACAAATGCCAATCTCTCGGAGAAACTTTCAGTTGCTTTGAATGAGAGTCGTCCTGATGCTGCGGTAGAGCTGCGGTACTTTGCCGGTTGCTGGAGTCAAATTCATCAAACTCTTCCACACATGCGCCATGACGACATCTCTCTGGAGTCTGGCTCAGGGCGTACACAAGCTTCTGGCTATGATGTCATCTTGATGGCGGAAACTATTTATTCAGTTTCGGCTCAGCAGAGTCTCTATGGACTAATTAAAAAGGTGTTGTCTCATGCACTTTGCTTTGCGCTTTTCTATCCCCATTAATACTTATTGTCCTTGGTTGTATACTTCTCTTACAGTGTGTGAGCATCCCTGAGGGAATTGTATACCTAGCTGCCAAAAAACATTATTTTGGAGTTGGCGGAGGAACACAACAGTTCCTGTCTATGGTTGAGGAAGATGGTGAGTGAGACCCTTTTGGATTTTAGCCTTTGGTTATTTTGTTTCGCCTGCTCCTTTGAATGAGATCTTCTCCATCACAGTCGTCGCTTTCTTTATTTATCTCATGTTCTTATTTCTATTCGCGTCATATGTGAGAATCTGACTGCAACCAACTTTAGATTGATGGTTAGTGTCATTAATACTTCCATCGACTCAATGTGTTTTTTATTTTGGGGGTGGCACTGGTGTTCCCTACTTTAGATTTGATGCAAATGCTGCTGTAAAGATATGTTGGCACTGATCTCGGTTTAAACATTGATAACACAACATCCTGTTCCTGGAAGCAGGTTTCATGGTGCCTAGCCTGGTTGCTGAAGTTGCAAACGGCTTTTCGAATGTTCGAGAGGTGTGGAAGCTTTCAGTTAAGTAGAATAATATGTTTGGTTCATTCCTGTAATACATACAGACCGACCAATGCTCCTGCTTGTTGATCTCAATATTATAATTTTGTTCAAGTTTGTTCCAGGCCAATCCTTTCTTGCTTCTATTCTATGCATGTTTTACACCCTCTGCTTAATTTTTTTTGAGACTGCTCTATGGAATTGGTAAACTTCTGGAGATTTATCACTTAAAGAAGCTCATTAGCAATAGTTCGAACTTACAACTGATCCATAAAATTTCTTCGGTAGAAAATTGCATGCATTTATCCTAGTTTCTTGTACCATCCTTTACATAAAGATGTGGATTACTCTGCTTTGTCCTTGTCATCGCGTTCGGTTTACCCCTTCTTTCTTTGCATTCAGTCGATAAGCTGTCAATCACTTAGAATCTCATCTTATGTTCGAGGATGCGGTCCAGTAGCTTCGATAGGGCCTAGCTATATTTCGCATCAGTTGCATAATTTGTTTTGGATAGTGCAGAAGTTAGAAAATATTCAAGTTATGTGCTGTGTGATTATGACCTGCAGACATGTGTGGTTCCCAGGCTGGATTACCAAAAGGAACTTCCTTTTAAAAGGTAGGGATATTGATTGTTCTCTCTCCACTCAGTTGCAGCCTCATGTGTCCTAACTCAAAAGCGAGGGGATCTCATCATTGGACCAATTGAACGCTACAAGCGATAGAAAAGTAGCCGTGGCTGGGAATTGGACAAAAAATGCAGCTAGCATATCACCTTTAAGCTTAATGTATTCAATTACCTGGTATTTGGTCGCTCACTTGAACAATCTCTACCAGTTGATCTACGTGTTTGTTGGCGAGCAGGTCTTTCATGAGAAAAGAGCATCAGCTGCATTTCCTTGGAGTTGAAGCAAAATCCATAGAACAATATTTTGAACATTCATATCAAGTGTTGCAAGTGATTAATGACTGTATCGGTGAAACTTACTGAAGACAAACTTGTATACAACAAACACAAGGTGGTAGGTAATCAAACTTCATGCCGACCGACAACGATAGTACTTGGAACAACCTCGGTTGTAAGGATTAGAAGAGGGAGGCAGACATCCACTGCTACTATAAGCCTCACCACTTGCCCCTGCATGGCAAACAGGTTCATCCCTCTTCAGGGCACCAGGGGAAATGTACTTCTGCTGCTCAAGGAACCTCCTGCCAACTTCGGTCGCCATCAAGCTCTCATAGTACTCGTCGAAGCACTCGGCCATGGATCGGTTGCATGCGTTCCCGGTGGACGTGACCTCGTTGGTGTGATACATGATGCTTAGGAGGAGGAAGAGGATGAGATGGTGGAGTGGCTGGTGCTCCATTGTTGTTGTTTGGCTTTAGTTTCAGTTGCTTGATAAATAAGAGTTGGTGGAGAGCCTTCTTTTGATAGTGGAAGCCGCATTAGCTATAGAAGGGAACCGCACTTCACCAAACAGTAGTACAGAACCATTCGCCAATCATTGCTCACGTTTTTTTTTTCTCAATCAGTTGACGGTATTAGGGATGGCAATACCTCATAGATTAGACCCCTAATCCTACGGGTATGTTGGGTACAATGGCATGAAGGAACATTTAAAAATTTAGGTTCGAGTTCCGATAGGATTCATATAAATTTAGATTCATTCATAGTCCATTTATAGACCCATAAAATGAGACTATTGTATTTAGACCCGGATAGATTAAATAAATATAATTTTCTCCATAAACCCTATAACTTTTACATGACATTTAACATCAAAATATAAGATCACATTCTCAACTTAAAATTAACTATTAATATTTTATATCATATAGTCTTTAAGAGTAAGTGTATTTTTTTGATAGTTTACATTAAAAAGTTAAAAATTAAAATCAATGAATAGGACATGAATATTGGATTAGACCCCAAAGGTCCGAATGATTTGTGTGCGGATCTTTACGTGAAAAATTCTCAGAATTTAATGAACTCTTACCTACTGTATCCTACTCATTCTAACTCTAATCTTATGAACTCTCACCCTACCGAACCCTACCAATTGCTTTGATGTTTCTTTTCTTTGTTATATTGAGTTCAAGCACAAATTAGTGACCAAGAATTATCGATGATCACAGAAGAATGATAAAACGGAAATAAATTATATTTTGCTCCTGTCTCTCTTTCAAACTACAAAAATCCTACCATCTTTAGAAAACACACTTTTCTTCAAGGGTCGTGCGTGGGCTTCTTTCAAATTTATATTTTGTCCACAAAATACATCTTTATCATGGATTCGCCAAACCACTCATCTGAAGATCATCATACTATTAGAAGATCTGGTCGAGAAAATACAAACTGACTATTTGAAAATCATCTCCAAAAATGTCTCCACCCAAATAATATATCATCGAGCATCCAAGGCTCACAGGTTTAAACTAATAATGCAGATGTGAGATATAAGAAAGTAAAAGTCTGTAACTTGTTAAGAGAATGTTAAAAATAATATGTCTAGATTGGTACCTGGTTTTCACAAAGACACAACTAAAAACTCACATTGCAGAACCACTCTGCAACAGTTTGATTGAAATTACAGCCAACAGCTTTTCTTTATTAAAAGAAGATAATATTACTGCTGCATTATTTGGGGACCTTTGTAACTGATGTTCCCAGGTAGCCCTCAGAAGCAGGTACATCAATCAAATCCATATATCGGAAGTGCAATCGCCGCCGGGGTACCTCATCTCGTGGGCCAAAGCAGGACCGTCGGGTTCGGCAGCAAAGTCGACGTAGAAGTTGGGGTTTATTGCAAGTCCACCTTTTTCTGTGTCTACATCTAGCTGCAACATGTGGGATCCTTTCTCCATGAGCTCCGGATAGAACTGGCGGTCCCAGGCGCTGAAGAGCGAGTTGGTGACGTAAAGCCGCTTCCCATCTAGACTTAGCTGGATCATCTGCGGCCCTCCTCTCAACCTATTTCCCTACATAAGAATACGATGGATGGAGGTCAATAATGATTCGTATCGAGTATTCTGGTTTATTATTCTGCTGCTGCATTTGGGTGAAAACTGAACATAACATAACCAACTTCGCAACAAATATCTGATATGTGAAACACATTTAGCATCTGAGCAACTTTAAAATTGACGGTCATAACCCCGATGAAGGAAATCGTTTGATACCTTGATCTCCGGAACATCAAACTGTGAGGTGCTGCCATCCTCAGCCTCGACAAATACAGCGCTGCCTTTCTGTATTTGTCCACCAACCCAGACCTGCCCTGTCAACACAGGGTTTGCAGGGTCCTCTATATTGTACTGCCTGACATCTCCATGAAGCCAGTTGACAAAGTACAGGAAACGGTCATCAAGCGAGATCAGAAAATCAGTTATGAGCCCCGGCATTTCTGGAAGAATCCAGTTTTTCACCGTCAAGGGTTTTACTGAAATCGCCACCTGTGCAGTCGATGTGGATAATGAGGCAAAGTGGTGCTCAACAAAGTCATTCAAAATTGTACAGCAAAATTGGTTGTAAGTTTTTGTACAGCAACATATATATACCTCATGTCCCCATGATCCGTCGTGGTTCTTAAAGAACCGTACCATGTTACTTGATAAAGCACATCCAACATATCCTGTGTCCTTGGAAGGTTCGTGCAAGAACCTTATCTGCATTTCGGTGTTGCAGCACGGGGGAAACCATATCATTCAATTTACAAATAAAGATCATTTAAAAGGAAAACAGCAAAGAGATACTGTTAGGACATCAGATTGACGTGTGATCAATTTACTTGCGCGGCCTAAATATGAATGTGGGAGCACCCACATCATGCAATAATCCCAATCTTCAACCTTACCTCCAATGGTATAAGCCCCGTATCGCCAAGATCCATTGTCTGCTTGAGTTCACCGTCTGGCCAGCTATAGACATGCAGATGCCTCCCATAAAGACCATCTGCGACATGTTGGAGATCAAAGCCCTTGGAGAAAGCCAAGGGAGCTGCCCAGGATGAGCTTATCATTGTTTTATGTCGGGGTTGGTACCAATAATCATAGCCAAACAGAGGGCTATGCCCTGGCTTCTCCCATCTGATGGACAATAGATAATTTTAGTATTTCTTTGCAGGTTGAGCTCATGGCACAAAATAATTCAGGAGAAGACCGAGACATATTACCTTCCTTTGACATTGAAATCTGAATCAAGCAAAAGAAATCCATTGCCCTTCGCATTGCCATCCTTGTCACCGAGGCAGGAGACCATAATATCACCAGAAGCAAGGCAATGGGCTGTGTGAGGATAAGCTAGCCCTGTTTTTTCTACAATGTCTTCGGGCTCCACAACTTTGTGTAAAGAGGGAGCCTTTGGGTCCTTCAGGGTGTCAACTGCGTATATGCGGCCAGATCTGAAGCAAATGCAGAGAGTTACTCGAACATAGTATTGCACAACACATAATTAAGTACTTGCAGTTTCAGACAACACATAAAGACGACATCAAATGATCGATATGGAGATGGAACTGAGCCAAAAGAAGGAAACGGCATAAGAAAGCCAAATCCATAACTCAATATGAACCAGAGTAGATACAAAGGGCTGCCTTAGTTCTCTACCCATAAAGGAAATCTAATTGGGCACCACTTCAACAACGATAATCCCGAGTCCGGCCCACATACGCGTTATATACTTGCAGATGATTCAAGCCTGACAGGGATGCAGTCAGTCACTTCCTGATAAATCGATGATGATGCATACCCGTATAATTCTTTTCAGAAGAATACCAGGTTGCTACATCACAATCAACAAGCCAAGGGGTTATCTCTATAAAACTAAAAACAAAGCGAAATCTCTTACATCAGAGATGGCAGGACCAAAAATCGCCGAGATGCACCGGGGTCTCCATGACAAGAGCTGCAAGAATTCCACCCCGAATGATGCAGTTCGTCCCCTATATTTGGCATCGGTAGCCTGTGGATGACTTTCGAGAAACTAGGCGAGTTTGGATCAACATCGACCGTTGCTAGATAATCAGGCTTCTCTATTCCAGTACCTGCAGATATTGGCATGCAACGAACCGATACATCCAATATCAAAACTCCGAATCTTCAAAATTGTAATAAACACTCATCCATCTTGAGAAATTAGAAGAAATTACCACAACCCTGAAAAAATACCTATATAAAAAAAAACCCTAAAAATAATACAAACTTACTAAACAATATTGGCCACCTTTTCAAACTGGATCCTTCCCTTCACCTCTGGTATGGCCATAAATCCCTAACCCCAAATCTGAGGCTGATGAGAGAAATATCACTCAACAAACTTTTTCTTAAAGAACCAACAAAACTGATCATGCAAAACTTGAACACAGCCAACAAACATAAATTAAAAAACTCAACAGAGATCTGAATCCAACAAGAACCATCTTTGACTTGCATGATTAACAACAACAATAGTGTGCACCACAAAGAACAAGATCCAATCTTTAACCCAAAAAGAAGGTGCAAATTCCGAACCAAGGTGGAAACCCAACAAAGGTGGAGACTTTACTCACCGGTGTAGACGCAGGTGACATAGACAAGAGACTCCCTAGGGCCAGACATGGCATCAAGGGGGGTGGCATATCCAGGCCCCACCTTGCTCTTACAGCAACCAGCACTAATACTATCTCCCCCCATTCTCTCTCTCTCTCTCTCTCTCTCTCTCTCTCTCTAAAGTTCCAAACTTTTTGAGCTGAGTGCAATCAACACAATAAGTGCGGTACTGTTGGTTGCCGAGGAAGGGAACTGATAAATATGGGTTCGACACGACAGCCACTCCAACGGGACTATCCTTGTCCGTTTATATATATTTAGCGGGATTTGGACGATGATGACGATGATGCTGAGGTGGCGAGAGAAGAGAAACAAAAAAAAAAGGGTATGGGGCCTTTTTGTTGGCATTGTTCAACGTGTCCAGGATCGATGAATCCTATAGAATCTCAATCCCATACGCCTCGTAACTTTTTTTCTCGAATTTAGTTTTGTTAAATACGGAAATCTTATAAAATTAATTGCATTAGCTTATTTTGTCATGCAACATATTAGTAAGTATTGAACTTGGTATTCCACTTTCTTATTATTTTCGTCTAATTGAATATTTTGGAAATATATATAAGTTTATAAAGAAAAAAATTGTTTGACCACTTAACTCGAAAGGATGGTCAACGAAACTAGATTAGTGTTGTTGGCCCTAGCAGCAAGAATCAGACAATACAAAAATGGATTAGCAGGGTTCGCATGCGTGAAAGCATTTTTAATATTGGTTTATAAAGGAGCAATTTGGAAAATGCAAAATTATATTGCATTCGATGATACACATTATATGGCGTTCGGTGATATAGATTATTTGGCGTCCGGTGGTACACATTGTTGGCGTTCATTGGTACACATTATATGATGTTCGGTGGTACACCATGTTGGCGTTTGGCTGTACACATTATATGGCATTCAGTGATACACTATGTTGCGTTCGGTGGTACCATAATTACATAATTAATAATATAATCATAATTAATAATTGTTTTGATTATAGAAAAGTCTCATAATTTCTGGAATATCTTCTTATTGGAAAATGAGGCTCATTGATGAAAATAATAGAAATCTTCTTGATAGATAATTCATTGTTGAATAAAGACATCTTTAAAGAAAATAATTAATATTTTGTCTTGTAGAGAAATAAATAACACGCGTGTTCTCAAAATGCTCTTGTACTTACCAACCGTAAGATCAAAAGTGATGCGTACTCCAACCTTGATTATCGATCCAAAATTCTAAGGGTGAGTATCCGAATTCGGATAATCCGAATTTTTTATTATCCAAAATTAATATTTTTGATCCGAATTCGAATCCGAAATCTGAAATATCTAAAATTATTTTGAATTCGAACTCGGATAATCCGAATTATCCGAATTTTAAGTCCATGGCCTGCGGAGACGACCACGATTCGATCGGAGGTGCTGCGTGCACCAAAGGGGTGACCGGCGGTGTTGCAAAACTTTAATTAGGATTTCAATATGATTTTATTGATTTTTGCTCTGATCTCTCTCGACTTTCCAGTTTCCTCGACCCCAACTTGCTTTCTTATTTTATTTAGGGGTTCTGACTTTTAGTGGGCTTTGTTTTTGTTTAATTTTATTTAGGGTCAACCGTGCGTAAGCACTTGTAGTGTAAATTACAATATAATATATGTATTTAGGGTCAGCCCCATCTTCCAATATATTAATATATTATATATGTATTAAAATCGGCCCAGCCCACTATAATTCCCAACTTCTAAGCGTATAATATATTATATATGTATTAAAATTTTTGGATATTTGGATAAACCAAATATATATTTTTCTATTCAAATCTGAATCTAAAATAAAAATTTTAGATAGCCCAAATCCGAATCCAAAAAAAAATTCAGATTTCAAATTTGAATATTAAATATTAAATTTTTTGCTCACCCTTACAAAATTCAAACCAGATGATGCTGCCGACTCTATAATGACGGCACCCAATCCAATGCTGCCGACTCTATAAAAATCTTGTTGGGTTTTGAATGAAAACTCAATGCAAGTCCAAAAGCAGTAAGGCCCAAAGTAGAGGCCCAAAGGGAGATGGTAGGTTGCAATCCCACATTGATTAGAGCAAGGAGGATTTCCTTGTTTATAAGGAATTCTCCTCCTTGCCTCTCAACTTGATTGGCTACCCAAAAGGCTGACCCACCGCTAGTTGCCTGCGAGGACGGTGCGCATGGTGCATTGGACGCAGGTCGCAATGGGCGCTTTGTGGCGCACTTGGCACTTCGCACGTGCGCGCAGCCAGACAGCCTGTTGGCCAAGCAAACGCGTCCCATAAATAGGCGTCCCAACAGCATTTGCATCTCCAAGCATTGTTGTCTTCTCATCTTCCCCCGTTCTTCACTTACAAAAGAGTCCGAAAGTTCTTGATCTTCTTCCCTAAACGTGAGATTTTCCGGGCTTGAATGAAAGATTATATGGGAAAAGGGCTCCCTCGACTGAAGTAAATCCTAATCAAGTACACCAACCCTCCGAAACAACAAATCTCAATTGCCGAACAAGAAATATCTATTCAAGGTAGTAAAATGAAATATTTGGCCACAACACAAGCATTAATTTGGCAGATATCTCTGTACAATTTTCATCAAATATCATGATCTCGCTTATCGAGAAAACAGCCTAATTTTCGATGACTGTGTTACGCAGTCCTCTAATTTTGGGACAATACACATAAATTCTAAGTCAAATATAATTTTGTAAAAGGTGATAAATTTTTTTTACCACCGTCTCGCCCCGTTAGAGCGCCATTCGTGATAGGTGTCAATTTTTTTAATTAAATTAAAATAACTCTCTTTAATTTGTCCAAGTGCTTATTGATTGTGGTAGACTATTAAAGACAGAAACAAGTGATCATTGCCAAAAAAAACACAGAAACAAGTGATTCGTGGGAGAGGGAGTGATTGCTCTCTTCGGGTATGGCTGTCCTGATTCAAATTCTAAGGTATCATGTGAGCGGGGTTGAATTTAGTGGGGACAAGACTTATTCTCACTGAAATTGATCAAGTAATTATAACTATAGACACGGTTTTTTACGATTGTTAGATCTCTAGACACGATTTTAAATAAAATTTGATGGTCCAAATAAAATTCTCTCTGTAGGGACGATTTTTATGTTGTCTCCGCTCAATCCAAAACCCACGTGAGCGGTCGTAGGCAATTATTGCCAGTGTCTTGTTTGTTCTTTTCCTTTGATAGACGGCAAGCTCACGAGTTGTGGAGCACAGAAAGTTTTAAGGATAATGTTCTTTTTTTTTCTGCGTGTGTAGACAAAAATTTTACTCCCCGCGAAATTGAGTAAAATTTTATTAAAGCTATATTCATTATTTTATAATATCTGTACTTCAAAACCTCCATATAGAAAAATTTCATGTCAATAATATGTCCTCTGTGATCACGTATATTATTGCAGCTCTGACTAAAGTGTTAATTTGAATTGTGTTTATCCTAATAAGGGGAAAGGAAACTTAATG
Source organism: Hypericum androsaemum (assembly GCA_963995505.1). NCBI lineage: Eukaryota > Viridiplantae > Streptophyta > Magnoliopsida > Malpighiales > Hypericaceae > Hypericum > Hypericum androsaemum. The sequence continues at coordinate 15,277,732 of OZ023180.1, forward strand.
GACTATTTTGACCCTTTTTAACTTGCAACAATATAAGTCGGTTATTCAAATTATCCTGTGCAGAAATTAACTGAGATGAATTAAACTGATTAAACTAGAAATTTCAAATGCAGCTGATTTAATATTAGGAAAAATTACTCTCACGTCCCTGACCTTTGGTCACCCTCCCCCTAGGGTCCCTGACTTTTGGAAAATGATTATCTCGTCCCTAAGTTTTGCTGATAATAGACTCTCGGGTCCCTGGAGCCGGAATATTCCATATTCTCTGGTGATCCCCCGCTTGAAAAGACTAAAATACCCCACACTTAAAAAATTAAAAAAAATTTCCTTCTTCATCCCCTTATCTTCTTCCTCCTACCATCATCTTCTTTAACTCCCCTCTTCTTCTTTCCCAAAAATTAAATCAACTCAGAGACAACATCCAATTAAACACCAAATTGTTTCAATCTAGAACATAACATTAAGAACACTAAACCCTAATTCCAGAATTCAAGTTCACGAACATGGGTCCCCTTTAAGACATTTACCTTCAAAAACCAGCTTTCAATCTACTTGTAATTATTCTGTTTGCTTCAAAGAGCACCAAAGAACCAAACTTTAAAAAGGGAGAATTTTTTTCCTAAAATGAACCACAGCTAAAGCAGCTAAATTCCTCCTCAAACGAACAAAGTAAAGAAAATCCAATTCCAAAGATGGAATCTTTTCTTCATCTAGAACCAAACAAAAGGGAGAAAGCTCACCTGAAGGAGATGTGAAATCGGCGAGGATGCTGCCCTCCACGAACAGGTCGTCCATGATCCGACGACCAGGTCATGCCAAACAAGGCCTTACCTGAGTTGCTGACTCTCCTCTTCCCGCCGGTGTACAGGTCGCGGGAGCGGGTCTGGGCAGATGACGGGGTTTGGTTCGAGGTCTTTCTTCGGGAGGACAAGGTTCTCGAGGGGATGTTCCGGCGAGGGGAAGAGGAGGTTGACCAATGGAGGATGGAGGTGAGGAGCGGGGTGGAGGAAGGTTCCGACGCTAACGTTCTTAGTTGGGTTAGTTTTAATTGATTATGTAGGTATTTTGTTGATTTTAGTTTTGATTAGTTATTTTTTTATTCCCAGCGAAGAAGAAGAAAGGGAAGGGAAGAAGATGAAGTTTGATTTTAGATATTTTTTATTCCCAGCAAGAAGGAGGAGAGAGGAATAAAAGAAGAAGATAACCTTTGTTTTTTTTAACAAAGGAGGGTATTTTGGTCATTTTAAGTGGGGGTTCACCGGAGAAAAAGGAATATTTCGGCTCCAGGGACCCGAGAGTCTATTATCAGCAAAACTTAGGGATGTGATAATCATTTTTCAAAAGTCAGGGACCTTAGGGAGAGGGTGACCAAAGATCAGGGACGTGAGAGTAATTTGCCCTTTATATTCTTATAGAACGAGCTTTCTGGTACTATAATCACAATTAGTCAATTAATCAACGAAGGACACTAGGTAAAATTAGAGTAAAAGAATTTGGTTGTTTTAGTTAAAGTAAATTATTGACCGAAATTATGGCCGGAGGAGAATCACATAAAAGAATTTGGTTGTTTTCGAGATGTTGATTTCACGGAATTTAGATGACAAAGTACAACCAAGCAGTTTGCGGTGGTCCTTCTAAAAAAAAGCAGTTTGCGGTGGAACCACACGTCACGGAATACACGTTTCCTACTCCAATACACCTCTATCTATAAGCTCATTTGTTTTTTATGTTACCATCGATTTTCAAATTTAAATGATTAAAATTTTATTAAATATGATTAAAAAATTTCAACAAATATCTAATATTTAATGTTGACATTTCTTAACTTATTTGTTAAGACGACAATTATAATGTTTGGAAGTAGGGTTGAGCATGAAATATCTCAATCGCACGTCCATTAAGCAAAAAAAAATTCTCTCCTGATCCCTCTCCTTAAATCCCGAAATTTTTTGGCATGAGATTGGGAATTTCGAATTCTACTTTTCAAGAAACAAAAAGAAATTGAAGTCCCTAAAATTTTGGGTAACATGGAAGTTGCCTACCGCTGAATCATCAAAGCATTATACTTTGCCGGTTGGTCACTTACTAAAATAAGTCCTTATTATTACCGCCGACTTCGCGAAAGGCACAATCTGACCATTGAGGGTCCAACTTACCAAGATGGGTGTAAAAGACCAAAGAGAATTCTAACAGCCTTCTAGGACCTTCTCTCTTCTCTTGTAACCCTAGATTCTAAATCTTCCTTCTTCCATTGTATATATTAATTAGGTAGAAGGTGACAAGAATCTAGATCTTTCCTAAGAGTTACATGTTTGTTTGGGGGGGGGGGGGGGACATATACATAAGAGTTTCCACAACTTCTCTAGCATTATTCTGTATTCCCCTCTTAGTGCTGTAGTTGAGAGAAGGTGAGGGTAGGCCGACTTTGGCTAATGAGAGTCAGAGTGCCGCACAAATAGCTTACGTCCGTGACAATTGGTATCAGGGTTGCGTTACGATGGCCACAGAGTAAGCGTCCATGGTGGATCATGGTGAGGCGGCAAAGGTTAGCAATATGCGTGTAAGGGCATCGTGGTGTTTCATTTGCAACGAGCCTCACAAATCCAGGGATTGCCCCACGCGGTCGAAGCTCGAAGCCATGTTTGGGGAAGAGAGGCCTTCTCATATGATGGAGGTTTCTCGCAAGGAGGAGTCGGTGCCACAAGATACTGGGTCTACTTGCGATGGAGGATCCGTAAGGTTAGCATTTGGTGTTCGAGATAGTTGCGAGATGTTGGATGAGGAGGCTCAACACATTAAGGAGTTTCATCAAGGAGATGTCGAGCTTTCGAGGAGAGATGCAAGGGACGTCTAACATAGTAGCTAGCACCTTGTTAGGCTATATCGATGAGGTAAGCACGACCTCACTTTCTTATAGACAATGGTATCCAGAGAATGGAGTGCATGACAGGCGTGCATGTCTCCAAATATTAGGTAACAAGGGCAAGGAGCGCCCGAGGTTCACATGGTATTTTATTTGCTAAGGACCTCACCAAAGTTATAAGTGCCCTAAGCGGATGGAGCTCGTAGCATTGATCCAAAAGGAGGAGGACGAGAGGTAGAGGAATGCGAGGAGCATAACGAGGATGGAACAAGATTCGTGGATTCCAACGAGGGCAAAATTCCTAAAGAGGTCGCAGGCGTCATCGATGAGAGCGAGGCATGAGAACCATGAAGCTATCGAGAATGCTCCCACCTAGGCAAGAGGTGGATTCTCCAACGGTAATAGATTGGAGGAGGCCCTGATGGATGAACCAATGCTTGCTCTCCCTGATGTGTGTGGTCGCAAGGTCGTGACTATGATGGAGGTTGCGGGCATACAAAATGACACAAAGGATGAGAAGCGCAAAGGTACCAAAGAAGCTTGTACCGAGATAAAATGTGGAACTCATGACGCAGAAGTGGACGAGAAGGAGGTCCATGAAGTGGGTGAATCCAAGCTACGAAGGGTTTTGACGTGCCTTGATGATCAAGAGGTACTTGGTTCGTTGGAAGAGTCACCCAAGTGATAACTCTAGTGGGAGCATGAGAGGGGTCGTGGCAGTCCTAAGCTAAAGTTATCTGGTGTAAAGATGCGACAAAAGCGTCATGCGAATAGGTGAGGGTAAATGTCGCGGGATGACTTATCCAAGGCCCATATGTGGGGAAGAGATTTGTGCAAAAAAGGGAAGACCTTCGGAATGCGATAACCAAGGTGGTCGAAAGAGCCATACGAGTTACCAATGAGCAATTGATCTAATGGTATAAGGGAAGGGAAGGAAATGGTGGGGAGCGATCAGGGTTCAAACCCTAGACACGACAAAAATCTACCTATACAAAAAGTGCCCTACGAGTCATTTGCCAATGAAGCACTATTCAGAGATACAAGAAGCATTTGGTCTAATGGAAAGAATGTCCGGATAATGACACTAGTTGGGAGCGTAGAGATGATTTTTTAGTTTGAAGCTGTGCAGAGGGTGTCGCAACGATATATGGGAGAGAATGTCACATACCGACTTTTTGGAAGGGCCAATCTGGCCATTGAGGGTCCAACTTGCCAAGATGAGTGTGGAAGACCCAAGAGAATTCTATAAGCCTTCTAGAATTTTCTCTTATAACTTAGACTCTAAAGTCATCCTTTGTATTTATTAGGTAGGCAGAAGGTGACAAGAATCAAGATCCTTCTTAAGTATTTTATATAAGGGAGGGCTACCCCTTATTTGTAACCATTTCTCAAAATCTCAAAGTTGAGTAATACATAAGAGTTCTCACAATTTCTCTAGCAATTTTGTATATTTTCTCTCCTTTTAGTAGTATAGAATTGAGAGAAAGTAAAAGTAGGCTAATTTTGGCTAGCTAGAATCGAAATACTGCACAGATAAATTGTGTGGGAGAATTTGTCTTTGACACTACACTCTGGAAATCATTATCCTTCGTATAAACATGAAATTTTACTCAGATGTGCAGTTGGTGCCTCCATTGGACCAGAAAGGAGAAAAACTAAATATTAAATTGCATATTCAATAGGATAGCCTTGGCCATGGTTTCAATATGGTAAATTTGAACCAATAAAATCAAATATATTCTTAAGAAATAAGAAAGAGAAACTGAACCTAGTAAAAAATCTTTGTGAAAAAAAAACCATATATAATCGATATGGTCGCATAGGATGTGAGTTCTAATGAGGTTGCTCAAGATGAGGTACATGAGAATAATCAGTTTTCTTTGGTCCCGGTTAATCCCCATGAAGGGGTGGAGGTACATGATCACGTCGTGATAGAGCTTGAAGCACAAAAGACGCCGGGGTCGGTCCATACTTTTGATCAGGTTGCACGGCTTGAAGAAGTAGGGACGGGCCAATTTTTTGGCTCATTGAACAAGGCTGTGGAACTGAATTTAAGTCCGTCCATGAATGTATGAGGTTTCAAATGGTCATTTGTGTGGGCTGGATTGTCAGTCTTCATGCATTGAGGTGGACGTTACACTTTTTGATTCAGTTTTGGTCCCATGCTCGCCGATTTTACTGAGTGGGCATGACCTGCTTTCGGGTAGGAGTGGTTCAGTGGGTAGTAGTTCAAAATATTATCCTCGATGGATGAACATGTCATCAGATGAGGACGATGTTTCCCTTTCACTTTCAAGGCCATCTAAAGGTGGCATTACGAAGACAAAATGGTGTAATGGGGATGTTCCCCCTCTATCTTCAAGAGCGTCCAAATACGTGAAGGATGTGGCAGATAAACCTCCTCCTCCCACGACATCAGTTATGACTCGGGCAATGAAGAGAAATACGAAGAAAAAAAAATTATGTTTGGGTTATTATATACTCATGACTACCCAATTTGTGGATTAGCTTTAGTAGAGTTCCTGTTGTGGAAGCAGGTTATGTATTTAGGTATTTACCCATTTAGGACTTGGCGTACTCAGGTTTATTTTTATTTTTCTCTCTCTTCTCACTACCTGTTATAACTTTTTATTTCTTTCTAATAAAATTTTGGAATTTATTTAAAAAAATCTAGATTACGATGAAAATACACCATGGATTCTCATTTTTTATTACCAACTCATATTTGTGTAGGGACTATTATATTGCGCAAATTATTCTTAGGTCTTTGGAATTTGTTCAAAAATAAAAGACCCGAGAATATAATCAACCCAAACACAAATGACAGAAAAATCATTTCTGAAAATTCAGGGACGCAAGAGGCGATATGACCAAACTCATAAGAGTAATTTGTCCCAAAATATTTCATTGGTTCTCATTGTCTGCACTAATCTAGGAGATTTGCTTTATTTAAAAGCTCGATGACCACTTCAAAGTACTCGTTGCCAAGGTACAAGAGATTATCTAAATTTTGTAACAAAGTACAAGCTTTGTGTTGTAACGCTATCTTGTTGGTCTACCATGTGCTTTTTCACTGAGGATGGAGATCCTCTGTTAATATTCCAGGAATTGGATCCTCTGGCTCTGTTGAATCCTGAGAAATAGCTCAGCACATGTGCCGGTATAGTTGTCGATCTCTTCAAAGTACTCATGCCTGAACGCATGCAAGGTTTTTAAAAATGACCCGGAGAGCAACCCGCTATGCTCTCCGGGTTGTGGGTTGAATGGTCTAATTGGTTGAAACACTGGTCGGACCAAATATTTTTGTTACATGCGTTATATATTTATATAGATTATGGGGTTGTCTAGACTTGGCTATTGTTAGAATCCGATTCGTGATTCGATTTGATTCGATTCGTTCTCAATTTCATTCGATTCGATCAGAATTTGATTCATCCAAAATTTGATTCGAATTCGCCAAGAGACGAATTGAATACGGTTTAAGATTTCTAAAATTCGTCAATCTAGCAAATTGAATTCAAATTCGAGTATCGAATTCGATTCAAGTTCAATTCCTGTAAATTCGATTGAAATTCGTCCATATTATGTAATTTTTTAAGAAAGTACTAAGAAGTACTTATATTACTATCTAATTATGTCATCAAGTAGAGCAAAAGATACGTAGGCAACTTAATTTGGTACATTAAATGCAAGCCAAATCTTTAATTTATTTCTTTTTCCCAAAAAAATGATTAATAGTAAACCTAAATTGTGAAATACATCAAAAAAATACAAAATTTTTGAATTTTTTTAAAAACATTACGAAAGTTTTGAAATTTTTCAAAAAAGTTGGTAGTTTTTTAATTTTTTTTCAATATTAGAATTAACGAAATAATTCAAATTCAATTCAAATTTGATTCGAATTCGAAGAATCATAATTCGTATTCGATTCGACTTTGGACGAATTGAATACGGTTTAAGGTTTTGATGAATTCGAATTCGAACTAAGTCGATTCGAATTTGACCCAATTCCAATAGTAGTCAAGTCTAGGATTGCCCAAGAAACTTCTAGTTCGAATGAATCCAATATTTTAGCTTTTCATCTTCCATGTTTATCTTTTTTTATTTTGAGAATTTTCATGTTCTAATAAATGCACATTCTTTTGACTTTTTCTTTTCCCAAAACACTCTCTTTCCAAAAAATCCTTGCTTCTTTCAAACCCAAAATATCTTCTACAATCATCTTCCTCCTCTTCCATCTTCAACCTCCTCCTCCACCTCCGGCGGCCTCCATCCTCCGGAGGCCTACTTCTCCCTTGCCTCGGGGCCGTCCTTCCTCCTCCGATGGCTCTTCTCCATCTTCTCCCTCCATTCCACAACGATTTTCCGCCTTCACCATTCTCCTCTGGCGGCCCTCCGACAGCCCTCTTCTTCCAATGTCCCTATTTCCTCTTCCTCCAGCTTTACTTTTTTGTTTTCGTGTGTTTAGGTCCTGGGAAAATTGGGCAAAATTGCCATTTTTTCCATTTTTACCCCTAAAACCTTACTAATCGGAAAATTTTGGGTAAAAAATCTGTGCATGTACAGATTTCGGGCAGTTTGTAAGGTTGTCGATCGAACCCACAAACTCAGTACGCCACCATAGCTGATTCGCAGTTCCGATTGGTCGAACCACCGGTCGGAAATATTTGGCCGCAAGCATTAATTTGTCAGATATCTCTTTTGGAGAAAATTGTCTAATTTTTTATGACTCGTATGTTAAGCAGTGCACTAATTTTTAATTCGAATATAATTTTTAAAAATTGTAAAATTCTCCCATATTTAACATTATTCCACTATCAAGATATGGATTAAATTAAAATAACTCTTATAATTTATCAAGGTGCTTATTGATCGTGGTAGACTATTTAAGACAGAAACAATTGGGTAGGGGAAGGGTAAACCTTTGTATATACGGTGAGTTTTTTTAGCTTTTACAGTTTTTTAGTTTTTGCTAATTAGTATTTACTTTTTAAAATTTTGATAAAGCTTATTTACCTATTAAAAAAAACAGAAACAAGTGATCATTGCCAAAAAAGACAGAAACAAGTGATCAGGGGGAGTGGGTATGGCTGTCCTGTTTCAATTTCTAAGGTATCATGTGGGCGGTCGTAGGCAATTATACACAGTGTCTTGTTTGTTCTTTTCCTTTTGTCATCGACTAGTTGGACGGCAAGCTCACGAGTTACGGAGGACAAAAAGTTTTACTGGATAATGTTTTTTTTGTCTACGTGTGTGCAGACTTCGAATTGAGTAAAATTTATTAAAATCATATTCATTATTTTAGAATATCAGTACTCGGAAAACTCCATAGAGAAAAAAATTTTATGTGAATAATGGGTTAGTCCATATCTATGAGGATTAACTCAAACTAATATTATTACACATGCAAACCAATATTACTTCACATGCAAACCAATATCACTTCACATGCAAACGAACGTCTTGCAAACCAATATTACTTCACATGCAAAGCAATATCATCTGGTATGTTATTGATCATCAGATTTAAAGATGATCAAATCTGACGGCCCAAAATGTAGCCTCCACCTATGAACAAATTTTCTTTAGTCCCCACTCAATTCGGTCTCGAATAATGAACATATTCGGTTTAACCAAGGGGAAAAGGAAACTGAATAGACTATTTTGATCATTTTAACTTGCAACAACAGAAGTCGGTTATTCACATCATCTAGTGCTTAAATTAACTGAGATGAACTAGAAAATTCAAATACTTATAAAAAAACTAGAAAATTCAATTGCAGCTGAGTTATATTGTGATAGAAAGAGCTTTGTAGTCCTATGATTACAATTAGCCAATTAATCAACGTAGGAAGCTAGGTAAAAATTAGGGTTACAAAACTTGGTTATTCAGGTTAGTTAAAGTTGATTATTGACTGAAATTATGGCCGGAGGAGAATCACATAAAAATGGCTTGTTTTCGAGTTCCTTACCGATAAGAATGTTGATGTCACGGGATTTACATGGCAATCCAAACAGTTGCGGTGGAACCCACACATCTTTTTGAGGGGTAAATACTAAATACTTCCACTTCATTAATAATGATCGGATTGCCCATCTCCTGGACTTAAAAAAAACACTACCAACATGAAAGAGAACACTACTACCCACCCCGAAGAAGCGAGTTTTTTCTTACAGAGTGTTAAAAAAAATCTTTCACCAATCTGGCATCTTCAAAATTTTTTGTACCAATCTGGCGTTAGTCAGAGAACAATGACCGTTTCGTATCACCGCAAAATGGCATAATTCTGCCATTCTGTACTTGAAAACGGCAAACAACTACCTCCGATACAAACTACAACTCGCTCCAAACTTCGTAAATGGCTTGGCTCCAGCTTGCACGACCACCAAGGCCCTTTTTTGGTAATTTATTATTTACAGAAATTGGGAACCATCTTCAGTTTCACTGTAATGGTCGGTTACTTGTATCACGAAACAATAATACTAAACCGACTCAATCACTAAATTTTCACTCGTCTCCATGTACGTTTTTTTGTAGGAAAGTTTCCATCTACTTATTATTGGGTGCGTTTCGTGGAATATATTTCACTAATAGATGGTCGATCTTTAGTACATTTCTCAATCTATCTGTCTGTTTGGTAAATCAGTAGATAAGAAATAGTAGGGACAGTTATAATTCTACTGGTAAATAACAAACTGTTTTTTCTTTCATTATTTTCATCTCACGTGGTTTATTAAAAGAGTGCAGAAACATGTTTTAATAATTATAGATAAATACGTACAGAAACATGTTTTAATAGTCCAACCAAAGTGTTATATATATCTAATATTATTTTATTACAATCGTTCTATTTTATTAATTATTTTTTGAATCATTATTTTTCCAATATTAGTTTAAATCATTTACGAAAATATAATTATAATATGAAACTGAAGATGGTTCCCAAGCTCTGTAAACAATAAATTACCAAAAAACGGCCCTTGGTGACTGTGCAACGTGAGCCAAGCTGGAGCCAAGCCGTTTACGAAGTTTGGGGTGAGTCGCAGCTTGCACCGGAGAACGGTAGTTGTTTACCGTTTTCAAGTACAGAATGGCAGAATTCTGCCGTTTTGCAGCGATACGAAATGGCCAAATATGGCCGTTCTCTGACCAACACCAAATTGGTAAAAAAAATTGAGAACACCAAATTGGTGAAAGATTTTTTTTAACACCCTGTAGGAAAAAAAATCCCTCGAAGCGAAGTTAAGAGAATAACACACCTAAACAAAGAGCGACCCACCAATACACAATACTCCCCTCGTAACAACAATACGATTGTAGTCGTCGGCCTCGGTAAAATTCATTCCGAAAAAACCACCCCCACTGGGAAAAAATTGAAATAGGGAAAAAAGCGCACTACCGATAATATTGCGAGAGAGATGAATAAAGCATATTGACCATGATACACCCAAAGATCCCATAAAATCAAATGGAAAAATGACAAAAATTAAACTGTCCCTCCCCGATACCTCCCCAGGTCCTGTTTGGCGAAATAGATTCGGAGCAGATAGCAGATTCGTTTTAGCAGATAACATATTGGATAAATTGTTTGGTAAAACTAACTAGCAGATTGAATTTAGTACAGTATACATGTTTGGTTAAACTTAAATAAAATAATCTATATTATTTAATTAACTTAAATACTAATAAATTAAGATAAACTTAATTATATTTAAATTTATTTTTTTATAAATATAAAATAATTAACGTCATGAAATAAAATCAAACATATATTAAAAAACTACTTAATAAAGATTCACGAAACTAGAATAAGAATAACAAGACCATATTATTTATTAAAGTAGATAAATTAATATTTATTACAATATTTTAAAAGAACATTGAATGATCATTTATTCTAATTCTTATGATTACATCAAATTAATATTCTATTAGTCTATTAGTATTTATAAACAGAAGGAAAGAATAATTTTAAGAATGAAAAAAATCTCAACTTAATCTAATTTAAAATATTTATATAAAAAATCAAATTTTAAATAGTAGTTTACGGGATATCTTTTAATATTTTTTTGTTAAATATAATCTTAATTTTTCAAATAATTATCAAACAAAATAAAACATATAGTAGTTAAAACAAAATCTATTAAAATTAAAAGAATCTTTAAATTTAATAGAAAATCTACTACACGAAAATCTCTTAAAATTTAAACGAACCAGCCTAAAAAATTTTAAAAAAAAATCTCTTAAATTTTTTTAGTTAAATAGAATCGTTAATTTTTATAATAATTCATAAGCAAAATAAATAATGAGTCTCTCTCGGTAGTTAGCATCTTAAATAAAATCTATATTAGTAAAAAATTAATTAATTTTTTTAAAAAAGATAACCAACCAAAACTACTTCTAATCTACTAGTAGATTGTAATCTACTCATTTTACCAAATAAGTAGATTGCTAATCTATTCCTAATCTACTCCAAATCTTCTATCTACTGCCTCAATTTTTTTTCAACAAACAGCCCAAAATTAACCTCTTTGGATGAAAAGAAAAACGACAACAGGAGAAGAAAACAAATCCGAGTAGCCCGCCCAACTCCACGTCTCACGAAGCCTCCAATCGCCATCAAGCCAAATCTGCTTCCAAAGCTAGGACCACCTCAACAAGCACTAACTCCGACCGGTCACTCCTGACCTCCCGTGAACCCACACATCTTGGAATACACGTTTCTTACTCCAGTACAACTCTATCTATACGCTCATTTTTTTTATATGACTGATTAATTCAAATTTAAATTAATTAAAATTTTTAAAAGATAGATATAAATTTTCTTAACAATATTTAAGATGCACATTTCTTAACTCATTTGTTTGAAAGCAGGGTTGAGTATGAAATATCTCAATCCCACGTCTCTTAGACCACCCGCAGCAGCGAGCAAAAGCTCGCGCAGGTGGTTATTTAATTATTAAAAATGTTAGGGATTGTTCCAAATTCTTAATTAGAGTAGGGCTCTATTTTCTGATCAGAATAGAGTACTAGTCTCCTATATATATACGGCCTATGCCTAGGTCTTATTTGTACTAGTTGAGAGTTGTGAGGTAGAGAGAATGTCACGGAGGCCTTGTAACCGATTGGACTCACATAGTGGACGACTCTCCTTTGCCCGTGGTTTTCTCCCCGTCTTGGGGTTTCCACGTGATTCTTGTGTCTCGTGTTTTAGTCGTTTCGATCTTTATTTCTCAACAATTGGTATCAGAGCTAGATCTAAGTTTCGAGTATTCGAGTATTGACAAAAAAAAATTGTGAACAGTAACCGATTTGGGGAAAATCGGGATTTAGAGTTTTGAAACCCTTGGAGCCACACGCCACCGTCGTCCGACCACCGCCCGCTCCCCCCGAGTCAGCCTCCGACCGTCCCCGCAGCAGCTCGTCCGCCCGCCCCCGCCGCTGAGACGAAGAAGAATCGCGAGGAGAGAGAGAGTGCGAGGAGAGAGAGAGCTCGGAGAGAACCGCCCACTGCCGTCCGTCCGTCGCCGCCCCTGCCGCCCGTCCGTCGCCGCTGCTGCTCGTCGCCGTCCGGCCGCTGAGAAGAGAGGAGAAGATCGACGGCGGAGGAAGGAGAAAAACGGGGAGAGAGAAAGAGGGAGTTTTGGGTTAAAAAAAAACCCTATTCCCGAATTGACTTGGTCAACGGTTTGACTGGTCAACATTTTGACAGTTTGACTCGTTGATCAAAAGTCAACTGTTTTGGCTGATTTTGATTTTCTAACCTGTTTTGAGCGGTTTTCTTGGTTCGAGTTGTTTCAGGATGACTTCGATGAAGTACGAGATTCCTCAGTTGACAAGGAAAACTATTTTTTCCCTTTGGCAGGTCAAGATGCGCACTATTCTGACACATTTAGAGCTGGATGAGACTCTACTTGATGAAAAGTCGATGCCTTCGAGTTGGGATGCTGTGATGAAAGCGTCAAAGAACCGTAAGGCTGTGAGTCAGATCTAGTTGCATCTGTCAGATGATATTTTGCGGGACGTGTTGAAGGAGACAACAGCTTCCTCATTATGGGCAAAGCTTGAAAAGTTGTGCATGCCCAAGAGTTTGACCAACAAACTGTGCTTGAAGCAACGACTGTTTTCTATCCGGATGCAAGAAGATAAGTCTGTTCATGACCACCTTAATGAATTTAAGGATATAGTGGCTGATCTTAGAACTCTGGATGTAAAGTATGATGATGAAGATCTTGCTTTATTGTTATTGTGCTCGTTGCCTGCTTCTTATCAGCAATTCAGAGATACTCTGTTGTTCAGCCATGATACTCTGAGTTGGGATAATGTTCATGATTCGCTCTTGGAGAAAGAGAGAATTGATAAGCACACTGTGAGTTCCTCTGAAAATAGCCAAGGGACTGGCTTGGTCGTGAGAGGGAGGTCTGAGGAGAGGAATGCTAAGTCTGGTTCGAGGAAGAAGAGCAGAAGCAAATCAAGGTCAAGGCACAAGGATAAGACTTGTTTCAATTGTCATAAGGTTGGGCATATTAAATGGTTCTGTCCGGAGTTGAAGAACAAGAAGAAGGGCGAAAAGTCCAGTGCTCCGAAAGGAGAAAGTTCTGATAGCGGCAGTGCTAGTGTTGCCACCACCACTCAGAAAGAAGAATCTGATGGAGACCTTTTCTCTATGATTGATGGGAAGTCTAAAGTTGATGCTGCTTGGGTCCTTGATTCTGCTTGTACGTTTCATATGTGTCCTATCCGGGACTGATTTTCAACATATGAACGTGCGGAGGGTAATGTTCTCATGGGAAATAATTTTTTCTGCAAGGTTGTTGGTATTGGCACAATGAAAATCAAGATGCATGATGGTGTCATTCGAACCTTGACGAATGTGAGGCATATCCCTGATTTGAAGCGGAACTTGATTTTGCTGAGTACTCTTGATACATTGGGGTACAAGTATACCGGAGAAGGTGGAGTTCTTCGTGTGAGTAAGAACTCATTAGTGCATATGAAGGCCAAGAAAGAGGTTGGAAATTTGTACGTTTTGCAGGGTTCTACAGTTACAGGGACTGCTGCTGTTGCATCTGGCTCGTTGACAGATTCTGAGAATACCTCATTGTGGCATATGCGACTTGGTCACATGAGTGAGAAATGCATGACCGAGCTGAATATGAGAGGATTATTATGTGGACAGGGTATTGGGAAGCTGGAATTTTGTGAGCACTATGTATTTGGCAAGTAGAAGAAAGTCAGTTTTTAGAAAGGTGTGCACACTACAAAGGGAAACTTGACTATGTTCATTCTGATCTTTGGGGACCGTCTCAAGTTGCAACAAAGAATGGTTCCAAATATATGCTGACTATTATTAATGATTATTCGAGGAAGGTGTGGGCGTTCTTCTTGAAGAGCAAGGATCATGTCTTTGTCACTTTCAAGCAGTGGAAGACTATGATTGAGAAGCAGACTGGGAGAGATGTCAAGCATCTCTACACAGACAATGGATTGGAGTTTTGCTCTAGTTGGTTTGATGAGTTCTGCAAGAATGAGGGTATTGTCAGGCATAAGACAATCCCTGGTACACCTCAACAGAATGGAGTCGCTGAAAGAATGAACAGAACTTTGTTGGAGAAAGTTCGTTGTATGCTGTCAAATGCTGGTTTGCCTAAGTCATTTTGGGCTGAAGCTGCTTCCACTGCATGTCACCTTGTCAATCGTTCACCTCATGCATCACTTGATGGCAAGGTACCTGAAGAATTGTGGTCTGGAAATCCTCCTAATTATGCTGATTTGAAGATATTTTGGTGTCCTGCCTATGCTCATGTGAATAATGGCAAGTTAGAGCCAAGATCTGTGAAATGTATCTTCCTTGGCTATGCTTCTGGAGTGAAGGGATACAAGTTGTGGTGTCCCGAGCTGTCTAAGGTCTTGTTGAGTAGGAATGTTATTTTCAAAGAGACAGACATGCTGAGTAAGAGGGAGGATATTTCTTCACCTGGTGTTCCGAGTGCTCCAAGTGTGGACTTGCAAAAGTCAAAAGTGCACGTGGAGTTTGATGCTGATCCAGAAGCGAGTTCCTTCCGTGATGTTGATTGCCATAGTCCTACTCATGGTGGGTTGTCTGATGAAGCTGAGAATGTTGGCACAGTTGAGAGGGAGCCAACGTATTCTATTGCTAGAGACAGGCCCAGAAGAATTATCAGGCCTCCACAGAAGTTGGGTGAGGCTGATATTGTTACTTTTGCCCTGAATGTGGCAGAAGAAGTTGATAGCTGTAAAGAACCATCTAGTTACTCAGATGCTGTGAAGTCGAAAGACTCTGCTAGATGGTTGGTTGCTATAGAGGAAGAGATGAAATCTCTTTACAAGAACAAGACTTGGGAGATTACTAAGCTGCCTAAGGATAAGAAGGTTGTCAGTTGCAAGTGGGTATTCAAGAAGAAGGATGGTATACCTGGAGTTGAAGAGCCTAGATACAAGGCTATGCTAGTGGCTAAAGGATATAGTCAGATTCCTGGTGTGGACTTTAATGAGGTATTTTCACCAGTTGTGAAGCATACCTCGATTCGTTCTCTTCTTGGTATTGTTGCTATGCAGGATTTGGAGCTTGAATAGCTTGATGTGAAGACAACTTTCTTGAATGGAGAGCTTGAGAAGCAGATTTATATGGCACAGCCTGAGGGTTTTTATGTTGAAGGCAAAGAAGACCATGTGTGCTTGTTGAAGAAGTCCCTGTATGGCCTTAAGCAGTCTCCGAGGCAGTGGTATAAAAGGTTTGATTCCTTTATGATTTCTCATGGTTATGAGAGGAGCAAGTATGATAGTTGTGTTTACCTGAAAAGGCTACGCGACGGTTCCCAAGTGTATTTGCTCTTGTATATGGATGACATGTTAATTGCTGCAAGTGACAAAGGAGAGGTGAGGAAGCTCAAAGCTCTGTTGAGTAGCGAGTTTGAGATGAAAGATTTGGGTCTTGCTAAGAAGATTCTTGGCATGGAGATTGCCAGAGATAGAGGAGAAATGAAATTATTTCTGAGCCAGGAGAGTTACATTGAAAAGGTACTTGACATGTTTGATGTGACTGGTAATCCTGTGAGTACTCGTTTTCACATAATTCTTGTGTCTCGTGTTTTACTCGTTTCGATCTTTATTTCTCAAAAAAAAAACAACAAATAAAAGGGAAAAGGGGAGGAGCGGCCGAGCAGCATCACTCCCCCGATCGCCGCTCGCGATCCTTTTTTTTCTTTACTTATTTATCTATTTAGTTCCACTTGGCATAATGTTATTCGTTAAAAATAGATATTTTTGGATAAGATTTTTGTGGTTATCTAAACTGGTCTTATCTTTAGCAAAAATATAAAATAAAAATAAAAATTATTATTTTTCAAATCTCTATAAATAGAGTCCAATGTTAATATATTTTTATACACCATCTAAAATTCTCTCTTCTTTCACTACATAATCTCTTCTTTTAAATTTTCTCTGTAATATTTTTCTACTATGGATCCAAATGATCCTAATTCCCCAAATTATAATCCTTTCGAATCTTATAATCCTTCAACTTATCAAAATTATGGAGAGTATCCGGACTCTCAACTTTTTTATAGCTCTCAATTGTCGTCAAATCTCTCCCAAATTCCATTTTTCCAACACCAACACCCACAAAATATTCCACGGCATTTGTCCTTCTATGGGTCTAGCGAGAAAAAAATTAAAAAGCCTGCACCAAGTAGTTGGGGTGTGAAAGAAGACATTGCCCTAATGTCAGCTTTCATCTACTGTAGCGAAGATAGCGTTATCGAAAAAAATCAGAAGAGTGCCTCGCTATGGTCCCGAGTGAGTGCACAATACCATGTCTCTCAAACAGAAAACCCGGAAGCTATCCATGAAAGAAACGTGCCTTCAATAAAAGGTCGTTATAAACAACTTACTGTCAATGCAGCAAAGTCGGTTGGTGCATACCGAGAAGCACTTAAACGGAAGCGGAGCGGCATGAGCGAGGCAGATGTTGTGACTGAAGCTTAAACACTTTATGAAGGGGATGGTGACAAAAAATTTACTGACCTTGTTATTTTTAATGAAGTTATGTGTAAACATCCCAAGTGGCAAATTGAAGAAGGAGATCACGGTTCAACATATTTTCCTTCGCAGAACGAGGAGGAGGATATAGAAAGTGGTGGGAGCTCAAAGAGGTCAAAGACGATCGAAGAAGGGGATTATTCAATCCCATCTAACTCAGAAGATCCAATCACCATAGCTTCAACAATTTTCCGTCCTATGGATAGAGATGCTGCCAAAAAAAGGAAAGGAAAAGGTAAGGTATCTGATGATGTTGCCGCAGAAATTCGTGCATTGAGAATAACCAGAGATAATGAAAATAAAATTTTGAAGAAGAGAATGGTGCTGGAGCAACAAAGAATCCAGCGAGATGAAAAAAGGGAGGCAATGAAGAATATGGAGTTAGATAAATTCATGTTGACTGCTTTGATTTCGAACAAGCACTTATCCCCAGAAGATGAAGAGATGAAGCGCAATCTAATTTCTCGAGTGTTTGGAGACTAATTAGTAACTTGTCATTTCATGTAATTTGTCATTCATTTCATGTAATTTGTCTCGTACCTATTGTATTGTCACTTCACTTTTGTCATCCAACCCATATCCGTAATTATGGTAATTTGTCTCGTACCTATTGTATTGTCACTTCACATTTGTCATCCAACCCATACCCGTAATTATGGTAATTTGTCTCGTACTTTTTGTATTGTCACTTCACCTTTGTCATCCAACCCATATCCGTAATTTTCTGCTTCGGGAACGACTACCTGAGAAGGTCCAATGCACAGGATTTGGCAAGACTTCTCTACGTTGGGGAACAACGTAGATTCCCGGGCATGATAGGTTGTATTGACTATATGCACTGGGAATAGAAAAAATTTCCTAATGCATGGGCTGGGCAATATGGAGGAAGGAGCGGAAAGCCTACAATTATTCTAGGAGCAGTTGCATCATATGGCTTATGGATATGACATGCTTTCTTTGGAACACCAGGTACTCTCAATGATATTAATGTATTGCACTGATCTCCTGTTTTTAGTGATGTCTTGGAAGGCCGAGCACCAAAAGTAAGTTACGTCGTCAACGGTCGACAAAATGATATGGCATATTATCTCACTGATGGGATATATCCTACATGGGCTGCATTTGTCAAGTCAATTACATCTCCATCAATCATAAAACACAAGTTATTCCCTCAACATCAAGAGGCTGCTAGAAAAGATGTGAAGGCTTGCATCATATTGCACAATATGATAGTCGAGGACGAACGAGACACATATCTCCGTTATCATGATCCGGCCGAATTCCGAAATGAAGAGGAAAATGAAGAACCTTTTCAGTTCTCTACTGAACGCATCGGAAATCTATCCACCTACATGACTGCTGAGAAGTTCATAATGTTCTGAAAAGTGATTTAATTGAGCATATTTGGCAAAAGTTCGAAAACGATAATTAATTATGTAATTTGAAATTTTTGTATTTGTAATTTAAAAATTTCGTATTCGTAATTTATCATTTCCGACTTCCATTTGTACCTCGAGTATTTCTATCTAATTTAGTATTCCAAAAATGATAGTAGATAATATGTGGATGAGAGAGAAATTAATTATTTATTCTGTGAACTGTGTTTCTGCTGTGGATAGAAAAATATGTAATTGGGTTGGATTAGATATGGATGAAAGAGAAATTAATTATTTATTCCGTGAACTGGATTGGGTAAATTGCTATTGTGGGTAGTCTTAAGTGGAAAAAAAACTCTCCTGGTCCCGCTCCTTAAATCTCGAACTTTTTTTTGGGATGAGATTGGGAATTCCGAATTCTACATTTCGAGAAAGAAAAAGAAATCGAAGTTCCTAAAATTTTGGGTAACATGGAATTTGCCGACCGCTGAATCATCAAAAAATTTGAGTTTATTTAAAAAAGTCTTGAATACGATATAAAAAATACTAATGACATAACTACTTTTTAAAATAGGCCCGATAGTTCTAGAATCTAGACATCATTTTTTTCTGTATAAACATGAAATTTTGCTTGCATGTGCAGTTGGTGCCTCCATTGGACTGGAAATGAGAAAAACTAAATATTAAATTGCATATCCAATTGGATAGCCTTGGCCCTGGTTCCAATATGGTAAATTTGGACCAATAAAAATCGGATATAATCTTCAGAAATAAGAAGAAAAAACTGAACCATGTAAAAAAATCCGTGAAAAAAACTATATAATCGACCATAAATCTAGAATACGATGAATTATCATTTCCCAATATACCAACTTATATTTCTGTAGGTACTATGATAAAATGTTGAGCAAATTGCTTACAGGTCCTTGGATTTTCCTCAATCATCATTTTAGTCCCTAGGGTTCCGAAATCAAAACTTTGGTCCCCTAGCTTGATTTTATTGAACCCTCAGGTCCCTACCGTTGGAATCGGCAGTGCCTCATCGCCAGAGAAATTTCCCGATTCCGACGGCAGGGACCCAAGAGTTCAATAAAATCAAACTAGGGGGGCCATAATTTCAATTTCGGAACAGTAGGAACTAAAATGTTGATTTATGCAAACTCTAGGGACCTGAAGGTAATTTGCCCTAAAATATTTCATTGGTTCTCACTCTGCACTAATCTGGGAGATTGACTTTATTTAAAAGCTCGATGACCGTACTCATCGCCAAGGTACAAGAGATCTAAATTTTGTAACAGAGCACAAGCTTAGTGCTGTAACGCTGTCTTACCATGCGCTTTTTCACTGAGGATGGAGATCCTCTGTTAATATTCCAGGAATTGGATCCTCTGGCTCTGTTGATTCCTGAGAAACAGCTCATCACATGTGCCTGTATAGGTTGTCGATCTCTTCTTTGTACAGGGCTACCACTCTGTCCCTTCGGATTTTCATCGTTGGCGTCATCAATCCACTGTCGATCTGCAACGAAAGGCAATTAGATAAGATGTGAATGCAAAATGGTGCCAAATAGATGGAAAGTCTGACACTGAAGGTCGACGAATTTTACCGTGAAGGGCTCGTCCACTATAAGAATCGGTCCTATTCCAAATGAGCAATCCGAGGTCCTACAAGTGAGTTGCATGAGACGAATGAAAGAGCTGAACAAGATAAGGGCGAGCGAGGATTTATGCTTTCTGTTTTTTCAAGTTCTCAACCGTAAAGACAACTTATTATCTCAAAGAACTTTCTCATCATTTCACATTGTGTTTCTCCATATCTACCACACTGCAGCTCGTTTCAAGACGACATTATTCGTAGACCCACCAGCCAACATCCAGGCAAGGGGGCAACAGAAAACGAGACTAATTTGGGACCTTTTGATCGATGCGCGAGCAGGTAGACTAGATAACTTGATCAAAAGCCTACCGAGAAGCTGATATTTCTCAGAGTTGTCTGTGTCAATGGAGTTAGATAAATCTTACCATTTCCTCACTTCGTCGTGTAGCAACCTGGTCATCTGTTCCTTACTGACTTCAGAGGCATTTCCATCAACAATCGACAGCTTTTTGGCAGCCAAAAGTACCTGTTCTTTGTTAGGAACAATTATGGCCCCAAGCCGGCGTTGGTCCTGCATTAAATGCACACAAACTAAAACATCAAGGTCTTCCGAAGATATCTTGAAAAAATGAGGTTTAAAAGCACAGACGAGGAACTTTCTGATATATACCGGAAATCTCTCATGCTTTAGGTCACGAGAAATACCTGACCGATGACAACCACCTGATCAACAAGTTCACTTCGGACAGTAGCCTCTTCAAGTTCTGAGGGCTCTACGTTCTCACCTATTACCCCAAACACGACAGGTCAGTCGGGCAGGTCTTTAACTAGGAAACTGAGAGCAATTGTGAAACAGATTTAAGACTTGGTTAACTACAAAGCTTTAAAAGTTCAAAACTATGAGCACTAGCAGCAAATGAGATAAGCTCACTTAAAAAAAAAATACAAAATCAGATGCTTGTCCGTATAGAATGCTCAAGTTTTCTAGACGCCATCGACAGATATCGTATTCACTTGAGAATAAAGTTGAGTTCCTCAAGGAGAAAATAGACGCATATCACATTCAATAAAGTTAAGAAGAAACATAGACCAACTGAAACACCAAATAGTAAGAATTTACAGAAACCAACAAGATGTGAAGAATATTTGTTCATAAATGCTAACTTAAGTACCTGTCGAAAGAACTATAGTATCTTTAGCTCGTCCTTCAAGGACAATAACACCTCCACAAAGGCGACTTCTCCCAGTAGAATGATGAGGAGCAATCCAACCTATGTCACCTGTATCTAGCCAGCCCTCCCCATCCAGGGCTTGATCTGTGGCTTTTTT
Organism: Hypericum androsaemum; assembly: GCA_963995505.1. Taxonomy (NCBI): domain Eukaryota; kingdom Viridiplantae; phylum Streptophyta; class Magnoliopsida; order Malpighiales; family Hypericaceae; genus Hypericum; species Hypericum androsaemum. The sequence continues at coordinate 15,298,958 of OZ023180.1, forward strand.
ATTCTAGTCGAACATTAGCAGTATTTCATCAGAAACAACTAGAGACCACTTGGGAATCTTGATGACATTGCATCATGACCAACAGCGTGAAACAGAATTGCATATTGTTTTTAGCAGAAAATGTGAAATAGATTTCTATATTTACCACCCTAAAGGACCTTCAACCAGGTTTCTACCATTGGCTAGGTGTTTTGGCAAGAGGAGAGAGAGCAACGACTCATTCTAATAACATCTGGTTTTTTTTAATTATTATAGGGTCCAACTCACATCATGAATATCAATTGCTTCATGAAACTCAAAAGGTAAATTTACGTTAGTAAATTAACATTCTTAGTGTTTCTTCATCAACGAAACTACTCTGATATTTTTTTTGGCTAAATAAGTAAAGATTTATTAAGAAGGCAACCAAGGCAACGAACCCAAGTATATAAAGAGGCCCAGTTACAATCCTCTATAGAATCTAACTTCTTATTTTCCTCTGTACCAAAAAGATAAAAGGATGTACCACATGTTCTCAAAATCAGACATTAGATCATGGTTGGTGCTTTTTTTTCCCAGCGTTGAGCAACAGATAGTAATTTACTAGACACACTAACAACGAATGAAGCAAAATAAAAGGACAGGCTACCTTGTAATAGCCTTTCATCACTTGTGGTCCTCTGACTTTTACAATGCCTTTTGAGCCGGCTGGGAGTGCTTCATTCGTTTCAGCATCCACAACTTTGAATTCTGTGTGCCTGATGGGAAGTCCAATTGACCCAAGAACCTTCAGAAGTTAAAACTGCAGTTTGGTTACTCGATAAAGAAGTAGCACCATTATATCCAAAGAACTCCCTAGAATGCAATGAAAACAATTGAATTAAGATAATCAAGAGTTAGAGGTAATAGGTGAAGCCATTCCATCTAAAATGTGCTTCAGGCAAACATTTTTGAGAAAAGGTCAAGCGGATGGACAAACTATTTTGTGGGATGCAAATGAAGGCTGAAATAATGATTGATTATTACAATAGAAACTCCATGTCAATAATAAATGGTTTAACCACAGAATGACGCAATTTGTGGTTGTGAGGAAATAGGCTCTGTTAGGAAAATACTTTTTATCATGACTTAAAGGAACTAAGACTGCATTCGCTTAGAGAAAATCTTACATTGTGATTAGGTCGTCGAGCAGCAGTAACAGGAGATGACTCTGTCATGCCGTACCCATTCTGCAATGTAACACCAATAGCCTGCACACATATAGAATATTCACAAGTGAGGATCATCAGAGCGTTATTCTCTTATAGGCTGTGAAGGAGCAGAAGATCGAACCTCATAAAACTTATCAATATGGGTTGGTAAACTACCACCTCCGCTTATGCCAGCCTGCAAGAAGTAGCAGGCATCAGTACTTCGAGACGTAGCAAGCACATACAGTTCTAATTCAACTAACAGGCAGGGGAACTCAGGCATTGGTCAGGTAAATGTCATTATCCTGACGAGTAAAAATTTCTCTGTTTTACATGTGCACTTATTAAATTTTTATTTTGCTCAAAAATAAAATAAAATATAGTTTGAACAAGATACAAGAAGATCATATATACTAGAAGATGAAGAAGACAACAAAACTATTCCTGCCAGGTATTGGTTAAGGTCAACAAATAGAACCTTGCTTATCCCAATAGCCGAGTGAATTTTCTTGTAAATAAGCATTGTAGCAAGTAAATGCAAAGGCAACAACAATGAAACTATCACTTTAGCCTGCAACCAGTCCAAGATTGCACCCAGCTTAGATGGTTCCCTGGAGTCACTGGTCAGATAAGTTCCCTGAGGACATGATGAAATAACAAAAAGCAATTAACCAACTTAAAACAACCATTTGGAATGTCTTACTTTATCTGCAATCCAGGACAATCAACATCTCAAATGAAAATTTCACAAACAGTAAATGGTTCATCAGATTGTGTTATTCTAATTTGTTGACGAACAAGCAAATATATCCTCTAATTAGCAAGATAATTTGATCAACAACTAGCAGTTTTAGCCGACTAACAAACTGATAGGTCAATTGATCCAGCCTGAGAATGCAAATGCTCTCATGTACTTAAGCTCTATTCAAGATAAACAATATTAGAGCTTTGTAATCGGAAAATTGTGGTCATGACAATACTATACTGCGACAAAGAGATGTGGATTTTCCTATTGTCTGCAGCATGATCTAAGAAATTACTGATCATTTGAGATAACCATATGCAAGAAGCAAGAGAGAATGTGTAAAACCAGGTATAATGAAACAAACAGTTTTCAAATTTCAAACCTCGTATATTCTCTTGGACTCCATGTAAGCCAAACTGATCCTGATGAAGGTAAGGGCAACAGCTTTGCGAATAGCAGAGCTTGAGAATTGTTTCTGTATCCCGCTATGAGAACAAAATGAATGCGCATAAGAAATATGATAAGAAATTCGGCTGAGATAATGGTACAAAAAGTGAAGAAGGTGTCACACAACTTCATTGTTACGAAAAGGAGGATGAGAAACTAAGACATAACCTAAGTCGAGTTCATAAAGGAAAAATTATTGCACAGATTCAAACTGGTTATTATGAAGAAAAAAAGTAGTATCACAATATGTGTTTGACTATAACATACTGGCCATTCTATCTTTAAAATGTTGATCATCCTCTAGACATTAACCCAAGGACCAGAAGACTTGCAACATCCCTTTCCATATAACATCAAGAAACAAAAAAACAAAGGAACAATTTCACATTATGATGACTAAAATAGGTAAGAAATTTTTTCCCGCGGAAGCACCACACAGTTTTCGAATCTCAACCTACCTGTAGAGAGTCTCAAAAACTAGTGGAACAGAGATCAAATAATGTGGCTGATAACGTCGAAGATCATCCTGAGAAGTAAGCAAAATATGAAATGAAGCAAGAACTCCAAATTAAATGCGGCTAGCCTATCAGGAAAACTTCGTTAATTTCTTTTCTGAAGGGATATTACCTTCAAGTGTTTCACGGTAGTGTACATTTGCTCGATTCCATGTGTGAATATGAAGTACTCACATGCCCGCTCATATGCATGCCAAGGTGGAAGCATGCTAAGAAATCTATTGCCAGGTTCGGCCGGTACCACGTCCCATAAGTTAGTTATCTACAAAATGATCGAGGAACTTAGCCTTGAGAAGTATGACATACAGTATGAATTATAGTTTATTACTAAACAATTAACATGGAACATGTGAGAAAATTAAAGATTGATAAGGTTTGACAAAAATAAAGGGTGTGAAAGAAAATATGCTATCGGTAAAATTCCTTTTCCACATTTAATTTTTTTAGTTGGTTAAACCTAAACCCATAAAATGTGCTCCTGCCAGCCTTTTCTGTACTGATTTACTCTCATTATCCTCTATCTAGGCTCTAGTGAACTTTGAAACAATAGGCCAAAATGATGGCACCTGGTGCTGAGGGTGGAACATGGATTGCACAGACGATGGTGGAAGAAAAGTTAGGCTTGTTGAAAGTGTGTGAATGGGAAGAGTGCACCTCCATCCATTCAAACAAAATAGGCTGTCTACGGCAAGACGCTATTAACTACTCCTAGTTGGAGCATCAGTAGCCTAAAAATGTAAAGCTAGACTACGAAAAATCACCGCACGAATCTCCACATTTGTTTAGTTCTTCACCAGTCCTCGCTGCCAGGGAGCCAGCAACAATAAATATTTTATTTTATTTTATCAAAAAGAAAAATAGAATATTTTTATTTCTGTACGAAGGCACTACACGTAGAAAAAACATAACTTTGGAAAAAATAATTCAATAGAATGACCAAAAAAACATGCCTGGTGAAGCAGATTTTTATGTGAAAGCATGACTCCTTTTGGGTTTCCAGTTGTACCACTAGTATAAACAAGAGTTGCAATATCATCAGGGCTGATTTCTTCATATTTAAGTTGTTTCCCTGCAATAATTGAGTTTGAAGAGGCTTTCGGGTTAACTCAGGAAAAACTGAGACAAGAATCGTCTCATCTATCCAATAGAGTGACTCAGGCAGTCAATTAAAAGAGTTATAAGAAGACTTCACAGAGTCTATCCTCAGTGCTTGTGTAAAGTACTTGACCTCCAGTTTTAAATCTTGCTAACGTGAATAGAATGGTTTCTTATTTCTCTTTAGCCAAAAATATGGTTTCCTATTTCTCTTGACCTTTATGGAAAAAACTAGACTCTATTTTTTTCTGGTCAGTGAAACATGTTCATCAAAAAACAAAAGGGAGATGCATAAATGCCTTCACAAACATAACCAAGTCTAAGCAATTATCAAAGAAGAACCCCCTAACAATGTGACAATTAATCATCCCATATATCTGAAAATATATTTAGGAGTTCTCGTTCCCACCAACAATAAGAGATCTCTTTGCCACCAACCACACTATTACCTTCAATAACAAAATTGAGGAGAGATGGAAAAATGATTGACCATCAGGTCAATTTATGACATGCATGTGCACGAAGAACTTAATGGTGAATTTGATTAAAAAGCAGCTCATCTTACGAGCATCAGAAGAACCAAGAAAATCTCGGCGGCTCTCTTTTCCCAAATCTATGACCTCCTTGTAGCTATACACAGGTATTTCCTCCATTCCATCAAGAGCCAGACATGATTTCTCTCCCCAAAGTAGAATGACAAACCTGATGGCAGCTTTGGAACAAAATGTTTCTGCGATCCGATTGAACAATTCAGGACTGTCCACGGCAAGAGCAACACTGCAATGGCAACAAAATTACCAATACATCCAGCATGAGTCATGACTAAAAATAAACTGAGAAAAGAGAAACCAACAAATAAATGGATAAATCCACCCAGATAAAACTTCCCAAGGCTCATAATTCTCTACTCGATGAAGATATTGTTTGACTTTACGATGCATAAACCTCTTGTACAATAAATCAACAGCCTAATGCTACAGAAATATTCCCTAAACACCTATTGCAAGGACAAAATATCTGTCTGAAATGAATGGATTTTTTGTACAGGTGGACAATCTATTTTTGCCCAATCTTTTTAGTGGGCACGAATTCCTGGAGGGTCATTGGCTTGATCGACTTTATAATAGCAAGGAAGTGAGGAGAATGAAAAGCCAAGTGACTAAATTTAGTTGGTTGAATGTCAAAATTTCTATGACTCATCATTTAAGTGTTGGACAGTGACTGACAACATTGCCAGATTGAAACATAGACGGCGGTACAAAAGGAAGCAGGCGGTAATCAATGAACCTTAAGGCAGGGGGACAATATTAATATTAAAATTAAAATCAGTGGGTATTAGGGACTAGGGAGAAGTTAAAGCTTCTATTGCCATTGAAAAGATAAGTAAAATTTTCAGCTCAAATTAAAAATACCCTTTTTTTTAAATTAGTTAAGAAGCAAGATCATGGTTTCGGAAACATATGGTTTACAATTTCGTTTCCAAAAAATATTTGATTTCAGTCTAGACTTCATGTTCTCGCTTAAAGGACAGAAACTAATCAACAATTCTAGTTGGTTCTCAATACCCATTTCATCGCATTCCAGCCATCATAAACAATCTCATGGTAGTGAAATCATAGAGCAAGCATGCTGATTATATTCAACACCTTTCCGAGTGACTGTATATCTGCAAAAGCTCATCCACCGACGAGCGTGATCCCCTCACAACATTGATTGCTCCCACTGCCATCATGCCTAGGACAATAGTGATGCAAAATTCAACTCAAATTCAACACTGAACCCCTCACAACATTGGCAAGTAAGTAATTGAAATAAAAGACCACCTTGATCAGCAACAAGCCAGCGACAAGAGTTATCTGCAAATAACGCAAGTTTCTCATGAGGCAGGACGCCAATTACTCTCAGGCCTTCAGAGAAAGCTAAAATTTCTTCTTCCAGCTGCAATTTTAAAAATGAGAAGATTTATAAAGATACAACTTAGATGGCATGTCAACACTTTTTCTGTTATCTAACTGAAAAAAGTAACACTCGTTCAATAGAATCAGGATGCCAATATTTGAATGCAGAAATAAACCTAAGTCAACATGATAGTCGAGGATTTTATGTAACTATCTGAATTGTACAAATATTGAGCTACGACATCATAACGTTATGATTAAAAACTTGTGGTGTTGTATTTTTCTCTTAGGAGTGACCAAATATAAGCACCAATAGTTAAAAAAATTCGAGTAACCATGGCAAGTTTATGCTAAAGAATTGCATGCTATTTGCTTGTCGTATGGGGGTTATAGCTCGACTTAAAGTATAAGGATTTGAATGCACAATGAGCATAATAGCTACTAATTCTATAGCTACTCAGTGGACATCAAACATCATAATCAGGAACGTATATTTCTCCCTCCCATCCCATATTCAATCCCCAAGAAACAGATGCATAATATAACTTCTGGTCAAGTTAGACGATCTTATAGAGAAACAGAACCAAATAACATCTACCATGAGATTACATTGGGTAAATATCTTTTCCATTTTGAATAAGCTTTTTCATGTCGAGCATCTAGAAGCTTTTTTCAATCAAGTTAACCACGGCTACAAGTAGTTGTCTGAACCTTCATGTTGATTTTGAATTATTCTATTAAAGCACAAAACTCTGGAGTTCCGTACAATTTCAAAGAAGCATGCATAAATAGTTGACCAGAAGAGTTACTCAAGAACACAAGATCAGCATAAAAACAAAGAAAGATACACACATGCACACAAAACAAAGGATGGACAGCAGGAGGATGAACAGTTTTGCCTTTGTTCTAGAATGCAATTGGGATAAATTATTAACCCTGTGTAGATAAGGGAATAAAAAGAAACACACTATGGGAAAAAAAATTTTGATTCGACTTCTAATGATGACCAAATGAATGGGGAGTGTCTTAGCCTTAAATGTTATCGCTAAGTAACATCAAGAGTGCCAAAGCATTTGAAAAGGTAGGCAATATCCTACCAAGCTTTCATCAATCATTATCTGTCATCAAGCATGATCACGCCACCTTTTGGCACTTAGTCCAATGTTACTTGCCCAGAACAATTTACCCTTGCATTTCAGTACTCTTCTCAATTTGTCTAGCAACTGAAAGAAGTAGGAAAAGAGGGGACTTTACCTGTTCAAACATTATTCTTTTAGTTGACCTTCTCCTAATGTTCAACTATTGTCTCTCAAGTGTGAAGGCAGTCCACGGTGGGCTACAATTAGCTTCTCCCATGAAGGTCAACAATTCCAACAGGGCGTGAGCTACTTACTGCCCTAAAATGCTATTAACTGATGCCGCTTTAACGGGCAATTAAACAGTATCAAAAGGATTGTCTAGAGATACACTATTCTTCTCTCACAGATGATTTTGCAACGCAGTTGCACCATCTAATGTCGGTGTCTGTGGCTTATCAAAACTTATAAACAATCAGAGACTACATTCAGTCAAGAAACATGAATACAAGTAAAAAAAAGGCAGAATGAACCTGTTTGTAGGTCATATTGGTGGGTGGATCATGATAAGGATCCACCAAAGCTGTTAGATCACCAAATTTCTCCGCTGAAGACCTCCAAATATCAGGCACCACTTTCCACTCATCAGACAACAGAGGAACACCCTCCTGATGGATCGCCCTTTCCAAGTATGGTGCATATTTTCGTACTGTAACTTCCCCGGTCTACAAAAAAAAAATCAAACACTGTCAGCAATCTTAGGAGAGTAAAAATTTCTAACCTTCAACAACGTATAAGTCAAAGGCAACTGTAATAAAAGAGGGCAAAGGTGAATAATCGACCCGCTAGTAAATGCATTCTCCTTGCAACCACAGAATCAGTAGCTAATGAAAAATAGGAAAGTCCCTTCATGTTCATAATGGCAACAACAGCTTAAACACCAACAGCATGGCACTCATGCCATGTGCAAACCTCGAAACACCTTTACGGTTTAGTAAGACGAGCGAATAAACCATTCTCCAGCAACTGATCTGTAAAAACCACGTTCTGAAAGTCCATCCTTTCTCTAATGCACAGCTCAAACCAAACACGACAATCGACACACACAATGTGGATCCAATATCTTCCAAGCTAGTTTAGACATTGAAGTTGATCTAAACTAACAATCACAATCAAATGACACATATGAAATGCAGTTGGTCCGATGTGGCAAGGAATTATCAGCGAATACTCAACCTTTATCTCAACGATTTCATAAATTTTGATAAATGTGCACCTCCAGAAAATCGAAATTGTTCCATAATATAAGAAAATTTGAAAATTCCCCGACTAGGCAATTTTTCTGGCTCCTCAAACATCATCAGAATAGCCACCCTAATACGGGATCAGTGTGCTCAACTCTGAATTAGTCGTTTTTGGCAGACCGGCAGCTATGATACCAGACGTACCGATACAAGACAGTCAAGAGTAAGTTTTATTATAATATATACGTCGGGATGAGAACTCCCACTCGGCCGCCAACCTCTTCAAAATTCTGAAATGGCAAAATCCATTGGAAAAAAATAGTATTTTCCGTACCGTCGGTAACACTGCGAGTATAAAGTTATTTCCCGACTCCTCCTTGATTCACGTCTGAAACTACCTTCTACTCTACCAAGTCAGCTGCTTTCTCCTATACGCACAAAGGAGTCGTCAAATCGCAGAGAGAATTCACCTGTGACTCGCAGCGGACCCGGCGACCGGAAGGGATCCGGTTGGGCTTCACGCTGCCACGGAACCGATAGCGGCCGGCGACGAACCAGAAAGGGTCGCGGGAGCTCAACTTGGCGGTCGCGGCCGAGCAACTGACCACCCCGGTCGCCATTTTCGGTGATCCAAAGGGAGGGGGGGGAGAGGGAGAGAGAGAGAGATAGTGAGGGAGAGATTTTAGAGGGAAGGAGTTAAATAATTCCTTGTTTTGGTTGAAACGGGCATTTAAGAAGGCGGCCGGAGCTAAAGACGACAAACCACACCCTGCCGAGCCCGGCCTGATTCTAAAATGTTCGACGGCGCTGGAGGCTGAATTATTATTGGGCAAATTACCCTCACATCCCTGTACTTTGGTCAGCCTCCCCCTAGGGTCCCTGGATTTTGGAAAATGATTGTCCCGTCCCTAAGTTTTGATGATAATAGACTCTCGGGTCCCTGGAACCGGAATATTCCATATTCTCGGGTGAACCCCCACCTGAAATGACCAAAATACCCTCCCTTGTTAAATTTTACTCCATCTTCAACCTTAAACAAAAAAAAATCATCTTTCACCTTTAAATACCATTTTCAACCTTCAATCGTGTAACATCAAGAACCAAACACTGATAATACAGCATCACGAACACCATCTCCGTCTTTTTAGTTCCGGCCAGCTTCAATTCCGTCTAATTAGGATTTTCAATTCGAGCAATTAAGGTGAATCCACCTCTAGGTTACAATTCGTCGATCTGGGTTATTCGTCGCTAGCGTCGGAGTCGCCATGGAAACACGCCCCACCACTCTCCCCCATCTCTCCTGCTACAAATACAAATTGCCTCTCCCAGGAATTTCCCCCTCTGCTCTCCCCAAGCACAAAGCCTTCCAGAAAATCAAAATTCTCTTCTATTATTCTCTTCCTTCTCCATAGTTGGGGGCCTCTCTCTCTCCCTCTCTAGAGTGACTTCGTAACTATGGCAGATGTGTTGGACGACGGCGAGTTCTGGCTGCCCTCCCAGTTCCTCTCCGACGACTACTGGTTGCTCGAGAAGGAGTACATGAAAACCATCACCAACGGCCACACGAACAGCCAGAAGGGGTCCCCTACAACTTCCCCGCGGATCTGATCTCCCCGGTGGAGTCGGCTTCCACGGAGACCGACGAGCAAGCCGGTGAACTGCCGCGGGTCCACCACCAAGACCACGTGGGACCTTCTTTACGCCGCCCGGGAAGTTGCCAAGATGAAGCTAGACGAGGAGAAGGCAACCTACGGGTCACGCGCCAGCAACGGAGGTCTCTTCGTGGGCCCCACTCCGGATATTGCTCTTTACCAGAAGCTGCAAGCCCTCAAGGTATAAACTCTCTTTATTTCTATTTGATTGTTTCTTTCAATTTTCTTCACCTTCATCTTCTCAACGAGTCGGGGTACGGGTTTTTGGTCAGAGTACGGGTCGGGTTTGTGTGGAGGGGGAGATGGGTTGATTTTTTTGTTATTTATTTTTTTGTCTCTAGGTTGATTTTAATTTCTGTGAGTTGAAGAAGAGGGGAGTTGAAGAAGATGAAAGGGATGAAAAGGAGGGTTTAAAAAAAATTAAGTGTGAGGGGTAGTTTTGTCTTTTTAAGTGGGGGTTCGCCGGAGAATATGGAATATTCCGGTTCCAGGGACCCGAGAGTCTATTATCATCAAAACTTAGGGACGGGACAATCATTTTCCAAAATCCAGGGACCCTAGGGAGAGGCTGACCAAAATACAGGGATGTGAGGGTAATTTGCCCATTATTATTTGATTATATATATTTCCTTTTTATCATCACCTCGTTACTATCTCTAAGATGATAATCAAAATAGACTGTTAGGTCGACTAATCATTTCTAGAAACTAACCAGACTTAGTTTTTTTTCTTTTTTATAAGTAATAACAAGACTTAGTTTAAACAGTAAAAAGAAAAAATTACTCTCAAGTCTCTTGAGTTTGATTAAATATACTCAAAAGTTTCTGCTGTTTGCAAAATACACGTCGACGTCCATCTAGTTTGCTTTTATTATACTTTCGGGTCCTTGGCGCACGTTAGCAGCTCTTTTTTCATTTTTGTCAATGAAATGACCAAAATACCCTTTTAGAATAAAAATAAATAAATTTGGATATCATCTCTTCTTCTTCCTTCTGGCCATTGACATCATCTTGTAGCAAATTCAACACTAAATTAAAATTAAATAAGATCAATTTCTGGGTTTAAAACCTAAGAGAGGAGGACGGATCTTCGAGCGCCCAGCCACGATCTGTTCACCGACGATATCGTTTGCCTTCTTGGTCCTTTAAGCTATCCTCCGACCCATCCCACAACACCCATCTAGGTGTGTCGTTTCCCTCCTGAGGTCAGCCCTCCCGTTGCCCTTCTTCGTCCTTCAAGTTGTCCTCCAACCTATCCCACAACACCCATCTAGGTCTGTCGTTTCCCTCCCAAGGTCAGCCCTCTTGTTGCCCTTCTTCGTCCTTCAAGCTGTCCTCCGACCCATCCCATAACACCCAGAAGTGAGAAACATACGAAGAAGAAAATCACGAAGAACACCCACTCGAAACCCGACCGGAACCCACCAAAACCTGACCAGAACCCACTCGAAACATATCCCGACTTTCGAAGTCGTCGTCGGCTCAACCTCCGAGGGCCAAGAACGACCGTTCTGGATGGGACGCTGGTGGTGGACCTGGCTAACAGGGTATCTGCTCATTACCAGGTGGGTACGAGGAAGTGCAAGTTGAGGTACAGCCACGTGCGCGGAGGGGCGACAGCGTTGGAGCCGGGGTACGATTTCAGGGCTAGATCGTGGGACTTATCGATCATCGGAACTTCAAGAACCCTAACAACCTCACAAATTGTCAATTAAAAAATTAACTGTGAAAAGAATAGAGAAATGTAATGGTGAAAGAGGAAAGGAGATAAATAATTTAAAGGAGTGGGGCGGCGAGGCAGTGGTAGTTGTTAATTGGGTGGTGGCAGAAAACAAAAGGCTTGAGAGGATTTATTTATCGTGTGATGGTGATTTTGTCAGGTGATGAACTAGTTTGGTATCGGTCATCGGAGAAGATGGAGATGACGTAAGTAATTTTTTATTTTTTGTTCTAAGGGTATTTTTGTCATTTCAATGACAAAAAAAGAAAAAAACTCATTTAGGGATCCGAAAGTATAATAAAAGTAAACTAGAGGGAAGTCGGCGTGTATTTTACAAACAGGAGAGACTTTTGAGTATATTTAAGCAAACTCGAGGAACTTGAGAGTAATTTTTTCCAGTAAAAATCACTTAGATTCTTGTTAAATTTATCTCAAGTTCTGGATTTTTTTAAATGTTGCTTAATAGTCTTTCATTTAATAACAGAGTTACGTGACATATGAGGAGAACACATAGAAATAGAAAGCATAAAGATAGACTATGTGTTGCGACCAGCTAATACGATGGAAACACGCTGCCAGGTGGTGAATTTGGTTATTTTTGTCATAATATTGGATGCAAGAGAAAACAAGGACTTAACCGAGAATCTACCAACAAAAATATCAGCTAACAAGTGTAGAGCTACATTCTGGATGTGACTCCCGTAATAACAAAGCACCGTGATACATACGAGGTGCACACAAGTGAGAGTCGAGGTCGGAGGAATCCTTCCAAGGCAAGTTCAGCAACATGCATCAACTGAGTTACAACCAGTAATTATTACAACCGTTAGATCAGGCCTAAGCCAACCCAAACAACAGACAAAACACAAGAAAAGATACATGAAATAAACAAATAGAAAAATAGATTAACATAGACACAAAGTAAAACTTCAAATCAAAGGGGTGTGTCTACAGCATCAAACACCTCTGGTTCCCAATCAAGGTCGGCTCTGGTTCATCGAAAGCTGGGCCATGAGCTTTGGTCGGCCTCAGGTGAAGGCGAGAGGGAGGAGGTCGGTGACATAAACTTGAAAAGGCTTCGGAAGGCGACTGTAAAGAGGCTTCTATGGCTTGACGGGCGGAGGAGGCTTCGGCCTCATAGACACGCTCAGAGCTATGGACTAGGTTAGGCAACTACGGTGGAAGACTTGAGATGGATCTACTACATGGGTTTCTCTGTAGAAGGACGCGCCTTAAGGCCTGTGATGATCTACAAAGGAGAGCTACTACCAAGGGGAGGGAGATTGTCGAGCTTTGATTTATGACTGATTATGGGGTTGTAGCCTGAGCTACCACCTGGGAGGTCATCTATTGGTCGAGCTACATCAGATTTACTCTGATGTAGTTGCATGGTGAAGAAGAGGCCAAAAGGGGGCGGTTTCACTGTGAAGCCAAACAAGAACCCATGACGAAGAGAAAGGAAGCTCAAAAAATATGAGATCTTTTAGAGAGGTGGCCAGGGAGTGGTTGATGGGTGAGATGGATGGGTGAAGGCGGCAAGAAGGGCAAAGCTCAGAAAAAGAAAAAAATCCTAAAGGAGTAGAGCTCCCAAAATTGGGAGAAGAGCTTATCTATAGATATTTTTTGAAAGAAAAAGTACACTTTAGTATCCTGTAGTATCGCATTTTTCGTAATTGGATCGTGTGATTTAAAAACTATCAAACAAGTCCAAGTTTTCTAAATTTTTATCAAGCTACGATCTCGCACAGGCATGGGCAACTCCCGGTTCTAGCTGGACTGCCACGTCATGAAAATGTTGTCATTTTTGTCTTATGTGGCGTTAAGGTGTCTTAAAGGAAAATTTCAAAAAAAAAATCCAATAAAATTTTCTATCCTCTCTGTCTCTTCCTCTTCATGCCACTATGTATTTGAGCTCTCTCTATCTCTATAATGTTCTATTTAAATCTAAGTGATATTCTTCCTCTCATTGTTAAGCAACTCTTTCATTCTTCATGGACTTAGAATCCTCCTAATTTCTCCTCCTAATTTCTTTCAATCCTAAAACCACTTTGTCCTAAAACTATCTAGCCTTCCACCATTTCTCGAGGATAGCGAAGGGAAAATGCTATCCTTAAACCCCAACTTCCTCTTCTTCCCTTCTAAACCCTCCTCACCATCATCTGCCTCCCCCTTCTGCTACTTTGCCGTTGCATCCAGGGACCACCCTGGCGAAGGCCTCGCATTTCTTTGGTGGTTAAACCTCGTATGCACTTCAGACGCCATTCGATAGGTTTTGCTTTAGAGGCCTTCACGAGACTCTTTCATTGAAGGTGACTCCTCCTCCACCAGAGCCTGGGGGCTCACCAAGAGCGTAAGAGCTAATGCATGGGAGAATAAGTGGTTGCAGAACAGGGAGAGCTACTCGTCTGATAACTTCGATGCTCTGCCTCTGCCCATGATTTATTCTGACATTAAGCCTATATCTCACAAGGAGATTGAGAAGTAGCTTAGCTTATTGGGAATAGGACTCATATTAGTATAGATATTTTAGTCAGTAGTAACTTGCCAATCAAGTTAGATTCCTAATTAGTTAATTACTTAGTGATCAAGTTTGTAAACTCTTATATATATGACCTTATGTCGATGAATAACATCAAGCGGCATATTGTATATAGTATAAGAGCCAAAAACTTGGATTAGTTTTTTTTATAGTTTTAGCTGTCTCGCTCGAAAATCCACCACCACTGATCAAACATTAATCCACTAATCAAAATTCCGCCACTGATCAAAAATCCAAAAGAAATCAAGGAGATTTATGAAACCTGGAATAAAAGGTTTCAATTTTTTTCAGAGATCAGGTCATCAACTTCGAGGACATGATTATTTTCCATCCCAAGATTTCTGAAACCTGGGACGATATCAAGTTCCTTGTCAATTCAAGTTACCAAGTTTGATTCACGTGGAGATCTAGTAAATTGCTCTTTCTGAAATAATTTCTCCGGAGATCTAGTAAATTTTGATTGATTTGAAGATTTCAATAATCTAGATTGGTGAAATATTTCTACCGATTGTCCTTGTTGTTACTTCTAACCTAGTTCTAGCTATCTCGTTCTTTCACAATCAATTACCACCTTTTTGTGCCAACATGCCTGGTAAGGTTTTCATACACTACCTTGGGTTATGGATTCTAATGCAACCAATCATATTACCTGTAACTAGGATCTGTTGATGAACAAAAAATGTAATACGAGCCATCCGTCAGTCAAGATACCCAACAGAGACGAGATACATGTCCTTGAAACTAGGATGGTTCGACTGCATAATCAAATATGTCTTAATGATGTTTTATATATTCTACTTTTTAAGTGTAATTTATTGTCAGTAAGCAAACTAACTAAGGATCTCAACTGAGCTGTAATATTCTATTCTTATTCATATATCATTCATGATTTAGTCTTGGAGAGCCTAATTGAAGTGGGTAAGCAACGCGATGGTCTCTATTACTTTGAAGATACGTGGGGAGGGGTAACATCATCAATCAAAAAGGGCATACAAGTCTGGCACCAGCGTCTTGGAGATCCATCCAGTGAGAAGCTATAACACATATCTTCTTTGCAGAATTTAGTCTTTTTAGCAAGTTTGAGTCTGTGCGATCTTTGTCTCCGTGGAAAACACACCCGACTTTCTTTTTCCATGAGTTTTATCAAAACTAATAGATGTTTTGAATTAATACATTGTTATATTTTGGGGCCACATCAAACCCCAACCCCCCCCCCCCCCCCCCCACGGGGGCATACTATTTTTTGATCATTGTTGATGACTACAGTCATGGTCTTTGGACCTTTTTTATGAAGTATAAGTTCGATGTTTCACAATATCTCACGATGTTCTGCAATATGGTAAAGACGCATTTCCCTTTAGGAGTCGAAGTTATTCATGCAAATAATAGTTTGGAATTATCGACTATTGAGATGCGCAAGTATTACGAGGACTGTGGGATCTTGCTACAAACATCTTATATCTATACTCTCCAGAAGAATAGAGTAGTTAAACGCAAGCATCGCCACATACATGAAATTGCCGAAGATTAATATTCCAGGCCAATCTCGCCATCCATTTCTGGGAAAAATGCGTCTCTACTACTATATACCTAATGGCTAATCAATCGGATGCCATCCCGAGTTCTGCACAATGACCTCGTATGATACCCTTTTTGGAGGTCACCAAGCTATGATCACTTACATGTATTCGGTTATCTTGCCTATATCCATAATCACACTATGAGAGATAAATTTGATGAACGAAGTCATCCTTGTGTATTTCTCGGCCATCCTTTTGGCCAGAAAGGATATGGAGTATATAATCTCCAAACACGCAAATTCAGTATTTCAGAGACACCACCTTCATCGAAGAAGTATTTTCGTACGCTACTGGTCCTAATGACTTAGAGTCAAATTCTGGAGCTCAGTATAACCAGATTTTAACTCATATCGACGATGATTTTCTGCCAATTACGAGTGGTCCTCCATACGACAATATTGCACCAAAACTAACCTCGGAACAGACTGATTCTACTTTGAATCCTGCACCTAAAAATGTTTTTGTTCAAGCTGCCCCTCGTCATAGCGAACGTTCACGTCGGCAGCCTGCTCGGCTTGATGATTATCCAGTTCAGCTACCTCCATCTCTCACTGTCGCACCGCCTCAAGAACCATTGTCGCTTGCCCCTGTAGAGCTCTTCCAGCTTCGTTAACCGCTGTTTCTCTCTCCTCTTCCTCTTCCCGCCTGAGCTCGTCCTCGAAATTGATGATGCTCTCGCTGAGGAGGTCGGTGGCGGGGTTCTCGATGTGGATGACGTCGCTCGACCTCCTCCTTCAGTGGCTGTAGCTGTTTCAGTTGGTGAGGGTGGTGAAGTGGGGCCGAGTTGTTGGCAAGGGTACAAAAGTGCTACTTGAGGACGAGAGGAACTAGAGGGCGAGGGAGCTTGACGACGACGGGAGCTTGAGGACGATGGAAAGTGGAGGCCGGCGGGAGCTTGAGAATGACGGGAACTGGAGGCCATCCGACCTTGCTGCAGACGATGACTCAAGAACTTCTCTCTCGAACTATCGTGTTCTCTGGATCGAGACGGCCGAGGACGAGGGATAAAGAAACATATCAATGTTTATTTATTTTTTATGTGGGTAGAAAAGTCTTTTCCTTGAAAAATTGTATTGATGACATCGACGATTGACCCGAGAGTACAATAAAATCAAAGTTCAATGACTATTTAATCTATTTCAAAAACACAGGAGTCTCAGAGACAAATATGTAAAATGCCGAGGATAATTTACCCTATAAAAAAATAATCCGCTTGTCACGAGGAAAACCTCCATCACAAGCGGAGGTTATTGCACGGAGCGTCCAATGGGCCTTGAAAGCGAATCTCTCGAATGTGTACAGTACTTTTTTTTCTGACAGTTAGTACATTACCTTTTTTGGCAAGTGGGAATTTTACATTGCTGTAATAATATCCATAGATACTTCAAAAAAAAATTATGAATAGATAACGAACATATGTCAAATATAATAGAATTAAACATATTATATACAAATAAACAATATTGTGAATCAAATAAATAAACTGCTGATCGAAAATGTTCGAAATAAATAGGATACCTACACCAGCCGTTTGGGCAAGTCTGTGTCGGGACGCAATAGTTGGCTTTGTCTGCAGGCAAGCAAAAAGCTATTACGTGTAGCAAGGGACCACCAACCCCATGTAGTATCTACTTTCCTCGATCCGCGCGCGGATAAAGGGTCCTTGTTCTGTAATGTGGATTGGAGTAGCTGGGTGTTAGAGTAGCTCACGCCTCCAAAGAAATAAAAGTGTTAAAAGAGTCCTCCAAGTTTGCATCACCCCATTAGAGTCTTTTCAATTATTTAAAATATTGTCTGATTTGAATATTAATTAGTGTGAATATCAGGATGTCAAATACTTTCCCAAAAAAAAAAGGAAGTAGATATACTGGCTTACATTTCATTAGATTTAATAGGCTGGGCTATGTGTTCTATAATAATATTTACAGCCAAAAAGTGTTCTTTAATAATGTTGCATTGTTAATAGAAACCTACGTTGAATTCGACTCCATTGCACTTAATGTTTTGAGATCAAACATTTACGTTATACATCTCATATATTGTTCTCTTGACGATAATATTGTATAAGAATAACTGGCATATATCAACTTGTTCGTAAAATATATTTACAACTATATTGAATCGTACATAGTGATTACCAAAAATTTTCAAATTCAAAAACCTAGATAGTGAAATTGTGAACTCGATAGCTTCGGAGCTGGGGAGCTAAGTAACCCATGAATATGAGTGGCGTAGAAAATTATTAGTCAGAGATCTAACCATGGGATTGTCAGGAAGCACCCAAATTATGCCTTCGACTATGAAGACGTTGTGTCAAGCGACATAGAAGGGGAAGACGACAATCCGAAATGTCCGACGATCCGTTTGATTAAAAGAACAATATAAGGATGATGAAAAATGGTGGAAGACATTTATCATCAAGGTCTTGAAAATCGGAGTTACATTCCCATTTCTAAAAAGACTGCTCGCCCAGATTTGGGTCTTCCGGTAACAGAAATACCTATATTCCGTGAGTCGGACTCTAAAGGTATGTTGATTTTGACTGAGTTTAGAGTATGTAGTTTAGTGTAGGTATGAACCCTAAAAATTTCTAATGTACTTTTACCGTTTTACCCCAACTATTTTTTTAGAAGGAATCCTACCCCAATAAGACCATAACTAAATTCCTTTATCTTCATTTTTTACTTCTAAATTTTAATATAATTCTTAATATTCTGGTAATATGCTTTAGTTATTGATGATATTAACTATGAATTTGAAATACATATAATTGTAATTTTTTTTATTGATATACTAGTTATTTTATGATTAATCTACGCATTTATTTTGTTTATGTATTTGAATTTTGAAAAAAGAATCTTCTACCATTTAACTTAAAATTATAAAATATGATGTTTAGTTTTTATTGAATGTTGACGTTCAATGTATAAAATATCTTCATTTATGATTTATTTGAATTATATATAATTAAAAGTTTATGTTTAAAAATTATAAAAATATTTTGCATTTAATACAAGTGTTAGACCTGCAGGCACTGTATACCTGCGGACTCAGAGGTAAGGATGTGAATTTAATAATAAAAATTTCAAGAGTCAAAGGTAAGGTATGAGTCCAACACTCAAAATTATGATATAGGTAGGGTCCTATCTATATCTTACCAGACCCTATTCATCGTCTTCCCTAGTGGTGAGTATTCATGCTATTATTCACAAATCTCATCGTGTTCAAATATAAATTAATTGATTCGATAAAAATAAAAGTTCTTGTGATTTCGAAGAATACAGCTACAAGAAAACCAGAAACGGAAAACGTTCCCCCCCTTCCGACCCACTATTTGTTCTCCGAAAATCAAGTAGAAAACTTATATACCTAAACTCGAAAACGTTTGAACATTTCACGTAGTTTGGGCCTGGGTGGTATTTAGCTTGGGCTCACTAAGCCGGTAAGGTAATGGGCTTCTCTGTTTCAATTGCTTGATTTATAAGCTTCGAGCAATCCTTTTTAACTAGGAAATCCCCAACTCCCCGAATCGTCTTCGTCCTCGCGTTTCTCTCTCCTCTCTAAACCCTTGCGAGTCGCTCCGGTGACCGGAAACCCTAAGCAGCCATGGCTCGTAACGAGGAGAAGGCCCAGTCGATGCTGAACCGTTTCATAACGATGAAGGCGGAGGAGAAGCGGAAGCCCAAGGAGCGCCGCCCCTTCCTCGCTTCCGAGTGCCGCGACCTCGCCGACGCCGACAAGTGGCGCCAGCAGATCTTGCGCGAAATTGGCCGGAAGGTCGCCGAGATCCAGAACGAAGGGCTCGGGGAGCACCTCCTCCGCGACCTCAACGACGAGATCAACAAGCTCATCCGCGAGAAGTCCCACTGGGAGCGCCGGATCGTCGAGCTTGGTGGCCCGCACTACGCGAAGCACGCTCCGAAGATGACTGATCTGGAGGGGAATATCGTCGATGTTCCGAACCCTAGCGGGCGCGGCCCGGGGTACCGGTACTTCGGGGCCGCGAAGAAGCTTCCTGGAGTCAGGGAGCTCTTCGAGAAGCCGCCGGAGCTGAGGAAGAGGCGGACGAGGTACGATATTTATAAGAGGATCGACTCCAGTTACTACGGGTACAGGGATGACGAGGACGGGGTGTTGGAGAGGGTGGAGGGGCCCGCGGAGGAGAGGATGAGGGCTGCGGCGGTGGAGGAGTGGAAGAGGCTGGAGGAGATCAGGAAGGAGGCGCGGAAGGGGGCGATGGAGGTGGTGAGCGTCGGGAATGTGGCGAGTGAAGTGCTGTTCGAGGGGGAGGAGGACGTGGTGGAGGAGGAGAGGCGGCAGGAGAGGGAGCAGGAGGATAGGGAGAGGGTTGATAAGGACAGGGAGTTTGTTGTCCATGTCCCACTCCCCGACGACAAGGAGATTGAGAGGATGGTTCTGGAGAAGAAGAAGATGGAGTTGTTAAGCAAGTATGCTAGCGATTCGTTGGTTGAGGAGCAGACCGAGGCCAAGGCCATGCTCAATATTCAGCGGTAGATGTGATTGTACTGTTTTTTGCTGCTGTAGGATCCTGTTTAGACTGGCAATGGAAGGTCAAGCATTAAGCAGTCTACTTTATGCAGAGAATGGACTATGAATCAGGGTTGCCGGTTGAAGTTTAATGATAAGGCCTTTGATTTAGTCATTTTCCGCTACGTGTTCTTTGGCTAGGTTTTGGAGATGGGAAGAGCTCTGAAGTATGCATCGAGTTCTCGCGTTAATGCATGCTTGTATGCTTGGTTCAGGTACATTGATGTATGTACAGTTCACTATTTGACCTGTAAAATTTGGCAAATGAGATACCATTTTCTGGACCAACACGTTTTGGGGTTAATATCATGCTTTGCCTATGATAATTACTTTCTTTACATCCTATTGAACTGTCCTTTTTTTGCTGACCATTTCCAATTACTAAAATTGCACGCCAACTGTGTTAATGCCCTGAAACTCGAGGTAGGTTTTCGTTATTCATTACTGGTCCTATTTTGTCTAGCATGTTGCAGAAATCAGTTGTTAGATCTTAATGCATTCGGCATTCAAGTCCCTTTGCAGCAAGCGGATTCCTTGCTGATGCTTTGCATTTATCATCTTTGGCTTTGTTTTCAGCATCTCAGATGTTTGTTTGAACAAAAAGATGTACGTTTGTTTGATGACTTTAATTGCTGTGATTTGTTTTGGTTGGGAAAGTTCTGTTAGTCTATACCGAATTCTGAAAACATAAGCTTGTCTATATTACTGATGTATGGAGAATATTTTACTTTATTCTTCTGGTCCTTGAATTCCTGTAAAATCGATCTTGTAGACTGGCGTTTCATCAGCATGCAACAAGCCGCAGTGCCGCTCGGTTCCTGGACCTGCTTTCTTGTCCTCATCATACAATGCAAATGTAAACGTTGGTATGATAACTTCTGGCCTAGCTGGAGTCCCTCTCGGATGCTGACTTGTCATCCTCCGAACAAGGTTGCAATTATAAGTTGCTGCATTGTAAACATTGGCTCCTGGTTGATCGATATCTCCGGCGTTAGGCCAGCCGGTTTCAGAAATGGAAAGCTTTATGCGGGGATATCCGAGTCTGGTCATGGCAAAGATAACAGAATCAAGCATTTGGTCCAGAAGGTTGGTGTAGATCAGGCCACTACCAGGGTCAGTGTACTTCTCCTCGGATTGGAACAATGCAAAATCAAGGCTGATATGTGTGGGGTCAGCAGTCCATGGGAAGTAAGGGTAGACATCGATGAAGAAAGGCGACTCGGTACCATTCAAGAACCTGAGCAGTTCAGGCATCACGGTTCTAGAAACATCAGATCGGAACGTTCCAGCCGATGGTGGGAACGTCGTTACAAATGCGTCCATAGCCAGTGGTGTACCTAGCTTGATATTGTTGATGTTGCGTGCTTTAAGACAGTTCCTCAGTCTGCGCATTGCAGGCACAACATGATCCCAAACTCTCCTGTCTTCCTCTGAGTAGTAGCTGAGGACCTCGTTGCCGACGAGTATGAACCTGACATTGGTATCAGGGTGGTAAGGGAGGACATTGTCTAGTACCCATTTGTTGGCTGACGATTGATTGGAGGCGATCTCGATTATCTCCTGGTTGGGAACCATAATTGTGACCTGTATCTTGGTTCCTGCCAAAAGCTGCAAGGTCTCCGGGTTGGCATCGTACAACTTCACTCCACCAACGCCCATGGATTTGATTGTCTCGATCGTTGTATATGCCGAAGGCAAGTTGGTCCCAAGCCGGCCATAGTTGATACCAATATTGCTTGGAACAATCTGTGCACTTGCAGAACCAAATGACCTGGGGAACTCATTTGTCCAAACAAAGAGCAAGAACAGAGAGAACAACTCGAATCATCTTTTCGCGCCTAGCTCGATGAGTGTATAATCCTATCCGAGGAAGATGGCAAGCGTGACGAAGCTGGCCTCGGATTTTAAGAGCTTGGAAGCAGCGACGCAGGTAGAGGTCAGGTGAATAGTGGCCAGTTTAAGGAAACCAACTACATATTTCCCGCTGCAATGATCTTTGTGGTGTGGCTGATAAAAGAAGGCTGTGGATGATGACTTTGGGTTGGCGGGTAAAGAATAAGCTCACGCCTAACTGAGAAGAATTGTTTAATTTTTTGTTTGTGGGATTATTTTTGTTTTTCTTGCGGAGATACATCTGTAAACATTTGTCCAATTGTTTTAACAGATATTATTTTAGTGTAAAATTTTAATTAACAAAATAATTAATTGGAATGTATGTGTCAACGCCATATTGACGTCGTTTAATCTTATTGCATAAACAAAGTTACTCGGGCAAAATCTCCACAATACAACTAAAATGCACTTTATTTGGGCAATAATAATATATATCATAAACTCAAATTAATAACTCAGTTTAGATACATTCTTTAGCTGTAGGAACTGAACACAAAGCAACAAAGGGAAAAAAACCAAAAGAAATAGAAGTAGAAATGTCTCCGAGTAGTACTAATACTACTGCCCACTCATTGTATATAATCACTCTTTGCATTAATTTTTTTTTCTTCTTTTTCGTAAGAAATTAAAGAAAAAAGTGTAGCACGAATACTTCCGAATAGATAACCCTTTTATTGATGACCCTGTTGTATATTCCTTAGGAGCAAAGTGGAGGAGGACACGGTCCCAATTATCCCAAGCAGAACTCCTAACCCAATTAGCCCACAATTCAACACCAAAGCGAATCTCGAAATGTTGGTCCAAGAAATCTTGACGTAGAAGGCACAGGGCATGACAATGCAAATAATGACACTGACGAGGGACCCGGTGAGCCCAAGCACGTCCTCGAAATAAGGTACCGCTAGGGCCAGGGCCAGAATCACCAAGAGCAGGACTGAGCCGATCGCACCTCGGACTACGGTCCTGCTCTTGGTGGTCATCGAGGCAGGGAGGCTGTGTTCGAGTTGGATTGCAAAGGGCGCGAATTCCAGTGCGTATTTGGTCATAGGGGTCAGGATGGTGGCCCATATGGCTATCTTGGTGGCGATGAGGTGAGGAGGCATGCTTAGAGTGATTTGGGAGCTCACGTTGGGACCGAATAGTTTGCTTCCCATGAAGGCTAGCGCTGTGTATAGGCTCGTCACTGATGCGAAGCTCACAATAGATACCTGGCAATATCAGAGAGACATAATATAAAAAATATTATTCATGTATGGAATTGTTTAAATGATGTTTGGCGACTGTTTATCATTATGCGAGCTTCACTAAAGAATTTTTTTATATAGGTATGAATTCGAACCTAAAAACATAGCTAACTATTTATGTTAAAATTCGATAAAAAGTGTTTTGTCACCTCAATAATCTTATATTGGATCAAATGTTCAGATTCTAGTTAGTTTCGAAAATAAAAATTAATTTGATGAAGAGCTACAAAAGTTGGAAAATTACCAAGAATGTAACATTTACTTGGGGTGTTATTCCCACATGTTCTCTATTTATACATATCTTTATGGGTTAAAATAAAATTCTTATATTTGCCTAAACATCTTAAAAATTACCATGAAAAGATCATAAACTTGATCATCAAATAATAATTTTATAGGAAAAGGAATGACCAAAGTGATTATTACCTTGGTAAACTTGGTGGGATCCTTCATGGACTTGTACAAGTTGGGGAACACAATATGGCCAGCATAGCTAAAGATATAGAGCCCGGAGATGGCCGGAATCCTCCTCAGCCGGAGCACCGGGATCCGATGGTTGGCCTCGACACCCCCGAAGGCAGCCGTAGACGCCACCGAGAGGAAGATGACGACCGACATCAGTATCCCCCCAGACGACAGGAACGAGATGGACGACAGGTCCCTCAGCCAGAGGCTGGGGAGCGCCACCAGGACAGCGACCAAAGTGAGGAGCTGGGACGAGGACATGACGCTGGATAACACCGGGAGGGACAGCCTCGTGGTCCCCGCGAAGGCGGTGGCGATGTTGTCGTGGAGGGAGATTGTGTAGGAGACGAGGGCCATGAAGATCTCCAGGTAGATGAAGGTGGCGGCGAGGATCCTCCCCTTGGTGCCGAATGCGTGGTGGCCTATGTCGGTGTAGCTCCGGGATTTGGGGTTCTGGTCGAGGCATTTTCCGAGGAGGTGGGAGCTGTATGCGCATATTATTCCGAGGCCGATGAGGAGGAACGCCGACGTCCAGCCTCCGTTCTCTAGGGCGTATGGTGTTGAGAGTTGCCCTAGTCCTGTAATTAGTTCACGATGGAGCGGTTCACGATGGAGCGGTTCATGTGAGATCCAATGTAAATGTAGATCTAATTTTTTCTTCACTCGTAGAATCAGGAAAGTCCGAGAAGAATTATCAGAATTCGGATTTGGATAACCAAAACCTACCCGATCAAATGATCACCCTTTGCTAATTAGTAACATTTTGAATTAAGTCAGAAATGTTTATCAAAATTTTTGAGTGTTAAAGGTGGTTTAGTTTATATTAAGTTAAAAAATCGTGATACAAAAGAGCATTTAGATCAGGAGCGGATATAGTAAATGTTTATCGAATTAAACCATATTGAATTTTGTTACCTATGAGCATTCCAACCATGTTGATAACGGCGTGAGTAACAGAACAGTCTCCCTCCACAACCTTATTATTATCGTTGGCAATATCATCTTGAAGATCACATTTGCATGGCTCCTCGCTCTCCTCTACGCATGCAACGCAACGAACCCATTTCGCCGCTGCCAGTTTCTCGCTATGCACGCTCGCGCTTGCTACTTGCTGCTTCCGGCAACATCCACAGTTCATGTCGGATCCCAACAAGTTAAACAGCTTTGTGGTTGACTTGTATGCCTTATCCATTGGAAATAATTCAATAATTTGATGGTAATATACGATTTATATTGATGTTGTAAGAACTCAGGCCTCAGCTTGGTACGAAATTGAGAAGCGGTAATTGGTATTTATAAAGGGATGCAACACATGCTAAGTACCGGTACAATGTTGGGAGGAAGGGGAATCAATCAACCTGGCAACTAAAACACCACAATTTCCATATGCGAGTTGATGTTTGAGAGAATATGGTCGTGGGATTGTATCTTATTACGATTTTTTTGGGTGAATTTGAAGCCGAATATTATCGGATCCTATTTTATGGACGATCCTTTTGATGCTATCTTTTACATTCGTAAGACTTAAATTCAAAACTTTCCTAAATGAATTCAAGTCGGAAGTTAATATCAGTATATTTTGAGAGAGAGAGATTTAAAGTGATGAGAATGAATCAGAAGAGGGTTGGATGTTGGCAAGTGGAATAATTCGATGGCTTACGACAAAGGGGAAAGATACCACAACAAGAGCACCCACAACAAAAGCAGCCACACATTACTACTTATAAAAAAAATCTACTACTGGTTTTGTTCAAATGGACGTTAATTTTTTTTAACGAATTCTTATTTTCAAATTTTGTAAACCGATGATATACCACTGAAAAATTATTTGTAAATATATTTCGTCAATATTTGACTCTTGTATATCAAACAATAGAAAAAAAAACACAAACATCCGGCCATCTTTTATCCATATATGCACAGACGTAATAGTACCTGAGCAAATTTGTAGGGAAACCCACATGAACAAAACTCCTGAACATGCTATATGTACATGTATCTTCTCATAAGATATTTATAACTTGCTAGACTAGTCTAATTTCCAAAATTGGTGAAAACTTTAATACAAGATGATCAGAGGTTAGGATAAGCCAGATAAGAATATACAAGTCATTGCAAAGATAAAATAATAATAAATTGATCGATGATGTCTGACTCGAATGTATAATAAAACTAAACATGGAGATAGGAAAATGATTTACCAAACACGAGAGACCAAGTCGTAGATTTTTTACCATACACAAAGGACTTGAAAATAGTTTATCAAAATTTATTTATTAAAAAAAATTGGCCAACTAATCAATGCCAGAAATTTGACTTCATATTGAGTCGATGGAGTAAGAAATCGTAAAAAAAATATATTCAATGTGCAATACACAAACGAATTCGGCTTCTATCAATCTAGCTGATAAAATATATTCGGTATATTTACCTGAAATTATTGGCTTCACGTGTCGAAATATATTGACTTCATGGATGGATCGAGATCAAGATATTTTCAAACATTGACTCCTTTAAATATCTAGCGTAGGGATTTTGATAGGATATTACATTCATTTGCTGTGACACTTTCTAGTAGATACAATTTTTTATTAGTAAATTTTTTAATTCCATTTTAATATTGTGTTCATAGGCTCCAATGTAAAATAAAAAATTTTTCTACATTATTTGTCATTTGGCACTCAAATCAGCACAAAATTTTAAACTCAAATACTATTTGACATGTTTAACTTAAAAATTCTGATAGTATCGTAGTTATCCGCTTATCTCGGGAAAATGCATCGAGTCGGAAAGCAGACACGAATCCTCAATTTACCATATATTCCAATGACGCCCAAAATCTTTGGAACTTAGATTGTTCGAATTTCCCTACTAGTGTGTGTGTATTGGGGGATCTGAAAATGATGCCAAACGAACCCACTCACCTCCCTCCATGTTTAGGGGATGATACCCAATTCTTACCTCCCCCACTTTGAAGGTGGGTACTAATTTCTCAGCTATTTTCATGTCAAACATATGTTAAGGTTTCTTCCTTTTGATTTTACGACGATACGATTTTAGTGAGGTTCTCAGCTGTAATTCCTGCACGTAATATACGAGGGAGTTGCCACTCATGGGGATAGACTTGACCATTGTTTGAATTCGAACGAATTCGAATCGAATTAGTTCGAATTCAGATTCATCATAACTTTGAAACGTATTTGATTCAACTTTGGACGAATCAAATACGAATTATGAACCATCAAATTCGAATTAATTCTTTAAATCTTGAATTTTTAATAAAAATTCAAAATTGTCAACTTTTTTTTGAAAAATTTCATATTTTTTGAAATATTTAATCGGCCTATCGCCCTAACCACCTGAGGCCTGACGGCGCTCAGGAATTCCGTCCCCGCTGACTTAAAGAAGTGAATTCTTAATTTTTAATACAAATTGTTTGTATTACATTTAAAGTATAGCATATAAATGAGCCCATGTCATAAATTCAATACAAAGATTTTCTGATTTTTTACATATGCTCCTCCTAATTTTTATTTTGATATTTGGTTTCCCCTAGTTTTGTTGTTGCTTAATTTTATCAATTAAATTATACTAATGAGCTTAATACATATGTACTTGACAATATATAATGTTCAGAATATGCATTTTCTATTATATTTTCCAAGAATTTCTAAATAAATATCAAAAAATTAATCAATAATTTTGGGCTACGCCATTAGATATTAGTCATTATTAATTCAAATTAAAGTATCATAACTTTTATAGTGTCCCACTAAAAAATATGCTTAGCTACGTTGTTGCCGCCAAAAACAACTAGTTTGTACTTTTATCCTAAAGATCAAAAAACAATATACACCCAGGGGCCCAACTAACAGTCAATTAAGGATGATACTAATTTCTCTAGATGCATATCTATTTTCTCATAATAACTGTGATTTGACAGTCGATTTCGTCCAACTCTAAAGTAACCCGATTGTAATATGAGTACTAAAAATTCGCCAGGTCAATAGACTTACATCCAATATTGCATCGTAGTTTGATAAAAATAGCCGACATTGTTGTAACGTATTCCTAAATATATTCCACATAACATATTATGGATTTGTTCCCTGAAACGAATACTTGCCCACCACAAGAATATATTTGTGGATTCCAACGTCATATTTTAATTATAGTTTATCTGCTCCGCCCCATTTGAAAGTCAGTGTCCATATAAATTGGAATGGTTGAGAAAATGAAGATTCTCTTGGTGGAATAGTGGCTGACATTATGGTGGTTACCAATAAAAAAAATTGAATGATTCCTCCTCCTTAGCAAATAGCAATTATTCTAATGATATAAAGAAATAGTGAATAAAAATGATCGAGTTCGAATTCTGATCACGATAAAAAATTTACTTATAAAAAAAATTCTCGGATGAAGAATATTCTAATGAAATGGTGGATTGCGATTTCTGTAATTAAGTTTAGGCCCAGTCTATGTCATGGTTTGCCTATGATCCGGAGAAAATGATGATTTATCCGAAAAAGAAAGCTTTTTTCTTGAGGCATTATCGGTTGGTATTTACTGTTTAGAGTGTAGGATTCTTTTTTTTTTGAGAAACTAATGTAGGATTCGATGATCAAGGGTAAAAGATCCTTGCAACTTTTTTTATTAAAGGTATAGTTTATTTTTGTTGAGACTGAACCGACTAATCCAAGTCGAGAATAGGCTAGGACAACTCTCTTGTTAGTTGGTCTAAATATTTGTTGGTTACCAATGTAAGTTAGTCCAAATAGCAAAAGACTTGAATTCACTTAAAGAAATCAAGCCTCACGAGAGAGTCACCTCCTAAAATAGGATCCGCCAGAGTAGATTTCACAACAAAAAAATGCTTGTTGGTAATTAAGGTATACTAATAAAGAGCCATACAGTATATTATAAATATCAGCAGCTTCTAGTTTCAGTCACCATTGCAGATACACCATATTATAAAGGAAGATTTCTATTTTCACATTACAAAATTGCCAAAGTTGTACATATAATTGCAACAAAATTGTGGTAGTAAGTTGTTCTACAACTGTAACTAGACTCGATTAGTACATTCTAATGACACTTATCAAGGGCTCAAATAAGATTCCCAGCCATCAGCATGTAGCTTCTCTGCCTTCTTCATGACCTCGTCTCTGGTATCTTCTTGGTACTGGCTTATTCTGTATCATAACAACACTAGTTAGCTGCAGTCAATCCGGAATTTACATGTCGTGTTCAGAGAGTTTTACTCGCCTTTCCAATAGATCAGCATCGCCAACCCCGAGCATCTTCACTGCAAGCAGACCGGCATTTGTTGCGTTGTTAATTGCAACCGTTGCAACAGGGACACCCCTAGGCATCTGCATCATGGCAAATGATGAACATTATAGGACTTGAAAGAAGATGATACAAAGAAAAGAGCGCAAAATATGATGCCAGCACGTTTACTTATTGGCAAACTGCAAATGATACAACCAGAGACGAATTGATACGATACGCTGTAATGTAACATGGGAAATAAGCAAAGTTCAATGACATGATTTTGAACGAAGTGGATACCTGTACAATTGATAAGAGTGAATCCATGCCATCAAGAGAAGAAGAACGCACAGGAACGCCGATAACAGGCAACGGAGTTAGCGACGCTACCATACCTGACAAAAGAAAATGAAACGAAAGACGAGTGAGCCCCGAGCTGAACGGTGTCAAAGGGAATTTACTTTGGAGAGTAGAATTTGTTGCAACTAACCTGGCAAATGAGCTGCGCCACCAGCACCAGCAATGATTACTTGAATGCCTCTATCTCGTGCATGTGATGCGTAAGAGAACATCATTTCAGGCGTACGGTGAGCGGATACTATTCTAACCTGACAGTCAAGTTAACCACTAAGTTGATGCGATGTATCAATAACAAAGAAAAAAAATTAATTCCAAAATGTGCAATATTGGTCAATCACCTCGTAAGGTAGACCAAACTTGTCCAAAATCTTTGCAGCATCCTTCATAACAGGAAGATCCGAATCAGAACCCATAATTATCCCAACACGAGGCATTGCTGCACTCATCAAAACCAGTTGAACCAATGTCAAATAGAATCAATCATGGACTCTTGAGCATTAGAAGACAGAGAATTTCTTGTTTTAACCACAAATTTCAGGAGCAAGCAATATGCACAGATGGGGTAAAAGCTCATATTTTGAAGTCGGAAAATTGCATTGTTTGAAATTTAATCCACAAATAAAAGAACGTTCCTTTAAGCAACAGAGGAATAAGTTGGAGCTTTTGTCCATACATGCCGGAGAATACAAAGCTGTCACGAAAAGTTGTCTTTACAGAAGCAAAATTTACCTGGCGGGTGACTTAAAGAGCTTCCATTATTCAGAATTGATTTCATTCGTGCTTCCAGAATCCCCATCGAAGGGCCAACAACAGTAATGTGGCCCATCTTCCTTTGCTTTCGCATTTCTGTAACATGGTTATAACAATGAGAGAGAGGAGGAGAATTGAAAGAAGTTGTCTCATCTAATCAGTCTAGAGCCCAAGAGACAAAATGAACAATGTGGGTCTACCTGGCTTATCATACCAGTGCACACTTGCCCCTGGAGTACGCAATGCGTTTCCAATCAGCTGATGGGCTATGCGATAACCTGATTCACCCTAAAAGAGAAAAAAAAATCCAGAATCCAATTCAATATAGCTATCATTTTTAACTGAATGAACTAAAAATATAATATAATTCTGTAAAAATGTTGAGGTGAAAAGGTAAAACCCAAAACAGGGAAAAAAAAATTAAATTCACCTCGTCTTCACCCAGAAGATTGTACATGATAGCAGCTGGGGCTTTCATTGATGGATCTCCAAGTGGAAGCCCCAAAATAGCACGCAAATGCTGTTCATACTGTGACGTATAACAAGACTCTATAGTGTGGTGGCCGCTATTATGAGGTCTAGGAGCAACCTCGTTCAGTAGTATCTGCTGACGAACAATTAGAGTCAGTAATGACGAGCAAATATAAATAGAAAAGATTAAGGAAAGTGAAATCAAGGGGGTCGTGCAAATATTTTTTTACAACCTGATTGTCACTTGTCAAAAACAACTCCACAGCAAATATACCGGCACCCTCAAGGGAAGAAACAGCTTTCCTAGCAACATCGGTGGCAAGTTGCTTAACCTTCCGTAGAACGTTAGCAGGTGCCCTGACTATATGGCATATGTTGTCCCTGCAAGACTCGTGAAACATCAATCAGATAGAAGCTTCAATAATACCAGTGCAATTCAAATCGGATAGAAGTAGATTCCAAATTTCTTGCAGTAAATCTCCAAAACATTGTGCCTACCTATGAACGGTTTCAACGACATCAAAACATGAGATGGAATTGTCTTTCCCTCTTGCCACGACTACAGCTAATTCCTTCACAAATGGTGCCCACTTCTCGATGTAGAGACCGTGATCAATTCCCCCGAGAGCTGTGAATAGAGACAGAAATCTTAGTATAGACAAGTAAGAATCCTTGATAAAACCATAGATATAGTGTGTGCCATTATTTCCATTTTAAGTGGGAGCATTGGACAACAAAGATGCAAAAAATTAAAAGAAAACATCCATCAACCTTTGAAAATGCAGAGCTTACCAGCTATAGCCGAAGGAAGCTCATTGTCACTGTTAGCAACAGCATTTCCACGCCCGTCATACGCCAGCCTTCTACTCTTAATCATAAGAGGATAACCATACATGTTACCAGCTCTCCTAGCAGTATCTAGATCATCAATCTGTCCCAGTTATACATAAGACATCAAATCCCTTGAGCACAATGGAAACACAAAAAAAAGTTCCAACTGACAGTCATCTACCTGCATAAACTCTGCGAGGGGAATTCCATGTCGAGAAAAATGGACCTTTTGGAGATATTTATCCTACGAGAGATAAGTCAAATAGCTTAAATCCGTGAAACAATCCTGTATCATATGAGATCCAAAACAAAAAAAGCAACATGTTACAGGACATATAACAGGTAAACTCGATCTGCTATACAAATATTAGGATTCAATCATTAACAGTGAATCATAAGCCGTACTTGAATAATTCGAATGGTAGAAGCTTTTGGTTGGCAATCAACTCCCTGTTGTTCAAGCTTCTCCAAGGAATCAACATCGACATGCTCGATTTCCACAGTCAATACTCCACATCTAATTAGCAAAACACAGGTAACAGCTCGTCAGTTCACAAGTCACGTCACGGATCCTAAGCAAAACAAAATCGTCATCAGCATTCATTCGGGCACGAGAAGATGACAACCTTTTCGCGAACTCCTGAACGGTGGCGCTATCATCGAAGCTCCCAATCATATGGCGGTGCGCGAGAGCACTAGCGGGGCAATTCTCAAGTGGGTCCAACACCATCACTTTGATAGCCATCCGGGAAGCCGCCTGGCAGAGCATACGACCCAATTGGCCCCCTCCCAGTACGCCAACTATCGTATCGGACGGTCCATACACAGACAACGCATCACTCCTAGCAAAAAGGAAGGAACTTTGTAAGCACCAAGTCGAAGTAAAGAACCGAAATTCCGTGGAATGAGAGGAACCTGGGAGGAGGAGGAGGAGGGTCGACGAAGGAGGAAGTACAGGACACTGCGTGAGTTGGGTCACGGCTGTCCATGGCGGAGGAGGAGAAGCTGAGCGTCCTCTTGGAGAAGGGAGAGGGGATGGGAACTCTATGGCGTATGGAATCAGACAGGAAGCAGTTCGGGTGAAGTTTTTCCCAGCCAGCTACACACTGAAACATTGCAGTTGCTCGTGTCGGGGTCCGGCGACGAGCTGCAAGAGTAAGTGAGTCGCCGTCGAGGGTAACTCGGAGCGTCAGGAAGTCCCCTGGTCGTGGCTAAAAGAAGAAGAAAGGTGATTTTATGAGCTTGCGTATTACCTCTGGTCTACCCACATTCGGCCCATACCCTAGCGGGCCTTGTTGCACTGCACATATTCATAGAAAAAAAAAATTGTATCATTAAATATTGGGAAAAGTCCACTTTCGTACCCTGTGGTATCGACCAAAATCACTTTAGTACCCTGTGGTAAAAAACTGATCAATCGAGTCATACTTATTCCAATTAACATCAAAAAGGGCCTCGGGCAGCTGCCCGGAGCTGCCCGAACCTACCCGCCCGCTGCCCGGGCCACGTGGTCAGCCACGTCACCAATTTTGGTGACGTGGCGCCACGTCATCAATTCTCCTCCTCCTCCGATTTTCCTCCTCCTCCTCCTCCTCCGCGTTCCTCCTCCTCCTCCTCCTCCTCCCCTCCTCCTCCTCCTCCTCCCCGCGTTCCTCCTCCTCCTCCTCCTCCCCGCGTTCCTCCTCCTCCTCCGCGTTCCTCCTCCTCCCCTCCTCCTCCTCCTCCTCCCCTCCTCCTCCTCCTCCTCCTCCTCCTCCCCGCATCCCCCTCCTCCTCCGCGTCCTCCTCCTCCCCGCATCCTCCTCCTCCCCGTATCCTCCTCCTCCTCGCGTCCTCCTCCCCGCGTCCCCCTCCTCCTCCCCGCGTCCCCCTCCTCCCCACGTCTCCCTCCTCCCCCGCGTTCCCCTCCTCCTCTCCTCCTCCTCCCCCGCGTCCCCCTCCTCCTCTCCTCCTCCTCCCCGCGTCCCCCTCCTCCTCTCCTCCTCCTCCCCGCGTCCCCCTCCTCCTCTCCTCCTCCTCCTCCGCGTCCCCCTCCTCCTCTCCTCCTCCTCCCCGCGTCCCCCTCCTCCTCTCCTCCTCCTCCCCGCGTCCTCCTCCCCCTCCTCCTCCCCTCCTCCTCCTCCTCCTCCCCGTCTCCTCCTCCTCCTCTTGGTGACGTGGCGCCACGTCACCAAAATTGGTGACGTGGCTGACCACGTGGCCCGGGCAGCGGGCGGGTAGGTTCGGGCAGCTCCGGGCAGCTGCCCGAGGCCCTTTTTGATGTTAATTGGAATAAGTATGACTCGATTGATCGGTTTTTTACCACAGGGTACTAAAGTGATTTTGGTCGATACCACAGGGTACGAAAGTGGACTTTTCCCTTAAATATTTGATAGAAGATATTTAACATTTATAAAAAAGAAAAAGTATATTTTAGTACTCTGTGATATTGTATTTTTTGCAATCAGTCAATGTGGTTTAAAAACCATCAAACAGGTCTATAAGTTGATCGAAATTTTATCAGGCTATGGTCGCGAGTAGCTATCTGGGGATGCCCGTCTTATCTAGATTGACATGTCATACAAAGATGCCTAGTGTCTTGCCAAGTAGACTTTTGGAAAACTTTAAAATGATACAAATTTTCTTTATCTTTTTGAAATTAATCCTCCCACCCACTCTCTCGAATTTTGCTCCACCCTCTTCGTTATAGTCATGGCTATACGCGTCACCCTCACCCCCATTGGCCACGTTGCCCAAAACCAAGCCTATGCAGCCCAAATCCTTTCTTACTCGGGTCCAAGTGGCTTCTGTGCAACGAGCCCGTCCTAGTGACCAAGAAAAGCACCGACGTCAACAAAGGGGGGACCACAATGGTGGAGAGTGTTTGTGACAACGCGATAAGGAAGATCGTTACAAAGTAGATGACCTTTTTCTAGGCTGGATCTAACTCAGAACAGCTTCGAACAGAGGGGGCGAGGTTGGGCTAGCTCAGTCGGTGGCCGAGACTATTGCAGAGGTAGGCGTGGATCTCTCCGAGGTTGAGGTAGTATAGAGGTTCTGGCGTGTGAAAGAAGAGCACAAACCCAAAAAGGAGGACTGGGTTTTGTTTGAAGATAATGTTTTGAGCTCGTTGAAGGGTTTAAGCAAAAAAAATTCTCATCTAATTCCTATATGGTTATTTTTTGAGAATTTGTTCCTATCTGGTTATTGAGCTAATGGTTCTGACTTTCTTTGGTTTGGAAAGGGATGGGGACAACGTGAGTGTGAGTTAGGGATGAGAGGGTTTTTGAAAAAACTATATATAAAATTAGGATCATTTTGAATTTTTCAAAAGTCTACTAGGCAAGACATTGTACACCTTTATATGATGTGGCAATCCAGACAGGACAGGCAGCCTCGTCCAGTCTGCCCGAGACTGTAGCCTAATAAAAATCAAAATAATTTGGGCATGTTAGATGGTTTTTAAACCACATGGATAGATTACGAAAAAAGCGATGCCACAAGAGTTCTAAAGTGTACTTTTCTCTTTTTAAAATCATATTTAGCTCATATAAGGACTAATTGTGAAACACCAGATTTTATGATTTAAAAAGATATTTTATTATACGTGGTATCAAAAGGGTGATTATGATATCTGTAATTAAGTGATATATCATGGTTGGCCCATCATCCCGAGAAAAAGCGTGAGAAAGAGAACGGACCTTTTATATTCCTTGGGCTTGGCCCTATACCACCTAAGATGGGCCTTCATTCCTCAACGGTCGCCATGGAGTTGCAAATTCCTTACCCTGTGTAAGGGTGAGGATTGATCGGTGTCTTTGTCTTGGAACGATTATTTGCCCCGACACCCATGGAACAAAAAACCCAAAATTTTCTTCGACGGTCTGTCGCTATTGATGTACACCGATGGTGTTGCGGTTAGCGGTGGGGATACTTGTTGATTGGGTTGGCGGGTTTAGTCAGACTCACAAAGCCAACTTTTTTCAAACAGATTTTGGCCCATAACGGGCCCATTACTCCAAAATGTCCATAAATATAAACTGAATAGGAATTGTAGATTCAGACATTAATATGCACTTAATAAGTCAAGATTCTTAACCTAAATAAGTGAAGGGAGAAGGAACAACCTGGAAACGACGGGAGAAGGGAGGAGGATGAGCAGTGGCCGGTGGGAGAAGGCAGACAGAGGATGAGCGAATTGGGTAACTGGGTTTGGTAACGATGAAGGAAGTGGCCAGTGGGAGTGAGAAGGGTTATAACTTAGAAGGTGGCTAGGTTTTTTCAACTAGGCAAGTTACTAAGTATTTATATATTCTTAAAACGTGGTCATTTGGGTTGGTGAAGCAGGTTGATGGGTTTGAAAAAATCAACATCGAAACAGCACTGACCGGTCGGTTTAAACCGACAGTGAATCCACGAGACCAATTTTCCCAGCAGTTTGACTTTGTGACCTCCTTCGGGTTGGTCGGGTTGACGGTGTAGTAGGTTTTTTCAGGTTCAACCTCACCCATAACCCCTAGGCAGAGTGGGTACTAAGAAAAGTTGATTTAAGCTGTGAAAATTTTGGATTCATTTGGTATCAAATTTTTACGAATGCAAAAAATACTATTGGAAAATTCATCCTAGATAAGGTCCAATAATATTTGACTCTAAATACATAGATTAAAAAAAATTCTTACTCTATGTGGGATTAATTTAAATAAAAGAGGAAAACAATACTTTAATAACATTTGGTTTGAATTTTTGAATTCTCTATGTGATTTGTGAATTTTTTATCAAATAGATGCTCGAGCATTTGAAAGTCCACATAATTTAAAATATGAAAAATTATTTTCAAGTTTCTCGGATTTGTTTAAATATACTCAAAAGTCCCCCCATTTAGAAAATACACGTTGACGTCCTTCGTATTTGATTTAATTATACTTTCGAGTCCCTCGATGAGT
Source organism: Hypericum androsaemum (assembly GCA_963995505.1). Lineage (NCBI taxonomy): Eukaryota > Viridiplantae > Streptophyta > Magnoliopsida > Malpighiales > Hypericaceae > Hypericum > Hypericum androsaemum. The sequence continues at coordinate 15,335,392 of OZ023180.1, forward strand.
TTTTTTCTTTTTTTATCGTTGAAATGACGAAAAACTCTTTAAAAAAAAAAAATTGATGACATTATCTCTCCTTCTATCTCGTATTCGTCTTCCTGCAATTATTTACAAACCCAAATCAATTATTTACAAAAAATTGTAATCCCTCTCTTCACCTCGCCTTCAAGCTCCAATTTGGCATTCCATAATCAATCATCTTCTTTATCCCTTTTGGTCTTCCTCCTCTCTCCTTCCCTCCCCTCCCCTCTCTCTCCTCCATTAATTTTTCATGTGAGTAAAATTAAATAGACCAAGTTCCATTTCTCTGTTGCATTAGCTACTGTAATGATGGACATGTTGTAGTCAAACCCATCTCAATCTCGTCCCAGAGTCAACTCCATCAAGTCAGCAGGGAAGGAATCTAGCACCAGCTCGCTGCCCTGTGGGTGGTTTGCACCGATAAGCGGACGACGTCGGTGATGAGCCCACCAACTGTATCGCTTTTAGCATTGAAGTGAAGAAGAAGGTGTCCTGCTAGTTAGTTGGTGGTCATGAGCTCCTCGGTGGGAAGCTTGAGAGAATTGGGGAAGAACCCAAACTTCCCGATTTTGGGATTAGGGTTCTTCCCGGGTTGGGAATTTTTAGCCACAAATTACAATTCAACCCAAACTTTCCTTGCGTGGTTAAAATAAGGATGGATTTCCTCTCGATGTTTGTTTCCCGGTATCTCGATCTGGAGTCATGATGCTCGACCGGCCCCGATCTCCCCGAGGAAACCTTCGCCTTGATTGGATCTTGGGGTGAAGCTCTCGTGGGCGGGGCGACGTCATTTTGGTGGTGTCGGTGAGTTTTTCAAAGGGTGTTCTGGGTTGGGGTGATTCAAATGGTGTTATGGGTTGGAGATGAGTTTTATTGATTCGATAATTTTTTAGGGAGAAGAGACGATGTCAACAGTTTTTTTATTTTTGTTCTAAGGGTATTTTGGTCATTTCGTTAATAAAAAGGAAAAAAAAGCTGCTAACATGCGACAGGGACCCGAAAGTATAATAAAATCAAACACGATGAACGTTGGCCTCTATTTTGCAAACAAACGGGACTTTTGAGTATATTTAAACAAACTCGAAAGACTTGAAAGTAATTTTCTCTTTAAAATATATGAAACAATGATGTTTAGCAGTTGAAGTTAAAGTGGTGATTGGGTATTTTAAGTTGTTGATGTGTCAAATGTAAAAAATTATCAAAACAGTCCCATTTTTTACAAAATTTCAAAATGCACCTAAAATTTCAAAGTTTATTTTAGTACTTTGTGTTATTACGAATTCGTACTTAAATACCCCATGATTTAAAATGCATAGAACATGTCTAATTTATTTCAATTTTCATAAAAAATAGGTTATGGGCAGCCAGGGTAACTGTACATGATATTTTTTCAGAACGACGACGTAGGTGATGATGTGGCAAGAAGAAAACTTTCAAAATAGTCCTAATTTTTTAAAATCACTCAAGAAGACCCTTTGTCTTCTTCCCTTGGTCGCGCTTCCGACCGATTCTTTGGAATCCACCCTCACACTTTCCCTGAACGAGACAGCCGGCGTCGATGATGATGCCGTCGGTGGAGTTTAAACCAAGGAAACCAAGGCATAAGGCAGTATTCCCTAGCGGAGATGGTGTCATGGAAGATGGTGTTATTACAGCCACAAGTAATTCATCTCCTGCGTTTATCATTACAGCCACAAGTAAACATGGACTCGCTAGCGGAGATGGTGTCATGGAAGAAACCCTAAGTGGTTCCGACACTAAAAGTGTCGCCGGGATGAGGCCACGGCGCAGCCGATGGAAGAAGGGCTGACCGCAGATGATCTTGAAGGATGTTGGACCGATGGGCACCAGGTAATTAACAATCCCGGAGGGGTACATGGTCCTGGGCTACTACGGCCAGCCGACCGAAGTGGGTTCAGCTGAGTCTGTCGGGATCAGTGCTGTTGCAGCGGAGGAAACGGCGCCGTTGCAGGCTGGAGGCGAAGAGGGGCCGGCCCAGAACAGAGGATTCGAGGATTGCCGCCTCGAAAGCTCCAAACTTTATGTTTAAGTTGGGAATAAATTCCAATAAAAATCCCACCTTTAAAGGTCGTTAGTAGCGAGAAGAGAAGGAGAACCAGAGTAAAGGAGGGGGAGATGGGAATGGACAGTGAAGTGGGTTCTTCTGGTCGGAGACGAATAGTGGGCGGTGACTTTTTGTGTTCTTATGGTTGGGAGAGAGAGGGTTGAGAATTTGTTAATCGAAAAATTATAAATAAATGTGGTACTATAATAGTAATTTACTACAAATCATGTCATTAAAAATTCGTTCCATGGATTGTCGACATGACAATTCACGTAGAACTTGAAACTGTGTCTTTTCGAAAAAATATCAATCACATGGTACTCAAATTTTTTACACCATTATATTTATTATAAACTTATGATTTGAACCTCGTACTTTTTTGAAATTGACAACATGTGTCGATAGACTAGCTCATCTTTGGCATTCCGCCGGTTCATTACAATGAACTGAAACCTCGGGTGCGTATTCCTTTATCATTAATTCAAATAAAAAAAAGCAAGCAACATCATATTCGAGCTCAATTCCAGCTCAGTAACAATCAAATAGCTGGAAAAAACAAATTTAAAAAAAAGAGTAACTGAACCTCTTGACCACGAAAAGAGATCCTTTCACGTCCTTATGACTCTGCAAGACTTGAAACCACAGTTCATCTTCAACCCCGAAGGCATCAAACTGAAAGAAAAACGTATCTTCTCTTTTACTTAAGACTTAAAAAACGAAAAAGGAAAGAGGACGGACCCACTGGTTAGAGTCTATGTTGAACTCTTAGAAGGTGATGTGGGCGGCGGAAATAGCCGTAATTCGTACAATATTTTTTTAGAATTTTATGTGATGATCGTAATTTGAGACGGACTATATTGAGACAAAATACGTTGAAAAGGGCTCGTGTTGGTATGTGGAGACAGTCGGTCGGATCGCGGGGCGTTACAAGTGGTATCAGAGCAAAATCTCGGCTTGTACGGTGTAGTTCGGGGATCGAACACACCTGAAAATGAGGGATTCTGGGTTTGTCTGAATCTGGCGCGACGAGGACGTCGCGTATTTAAGGAGGGGTGAATATAATATTCCGTTAATGATCTGTTTCGAAAAATCTTAAGTGATTTGATTGATACTATCCATAACAACAAAGTACACATTCTTTTCTGGCACACATCTTGAGAGAACTCTAAGGTTAAATGTGCTTGACCTAGGGTAATTTTAGGATGGGTGACCTCCTGGGAAGTTTCTGCGATGCGTGTGAGTAAAGACAAAATATGCTGGACAAGACCTGTGTTGGTTTGTAGAGCTAGTATCAGATCATGGGGCGTTACAACGTATCATGTAGTATGGTATCATGTATTGTGGATATCTATTATATTAAGAAGAATATAATGATGTTAATTGAATTCTAGATTCAAATGAGATAAAACAACCTAATGGTTATGTGGTCACTTGGAGGTGGTGTGGTTGTGTGGGTGATTAACCAAGAAAACTATTGTAGCAAGAGCTACTATGATATATAAGAAGCTCATATAGCTTTAGAATGATAAACCCAAGTGGTTAAGAACTTTATATTTTTTTGGAACAAAGCCAACATTGTTAATGTTAATGTCTTGAAGTTTTCAAGTGGTAATAGTCATAATTAAATATAATTTTCAATGGCAAAATTGATATACTTGATTTAAAAAATGTGATTGCATAGTACTACTATGAGATGAAATATATCATTGAATGTGTGAGGCTATAGTAGATTTGGCCAATCTGATATAATCTTTGTGTAGAAGGGACACATATGTAACATCGAGCAGAATGAGACTTAAGCCAATTCGGTTATGGCAACCCAACCTTTGTGATTGGAGATCCCATGAAGAATGTTCATATGGGTAATAACAAATTGCGAGTTTATCCCAGTACCACTATTTAATCTCTTTCTACGTCGTATGAGAAAGTGCTAGATAGCATTGTAAGAGGTTAAGCTCAAACTTTTTAATGATTCTCGTAGCCCTTAAGGGTGGTATATATAAAGTACAATATACACTTGATGAGGTCACCTATATGGGTGTCGAGTGGGCCGCTTGCATGAGATTTTGGCTTAATCTCTAGAGAACTAATGAAAACCAGCCACGCGCAGGGCCAAAAGGCACAAAACAACGACAATGATAAGAACCGGAGGGGTGAAGTGTGATTTATATGGTTCAAGTATACATCATAGTGTTCAGGATTCATATAATTTATTAACTTCATCATGACACTACATATTTTTCTTATACGTCTAAGATCTGGTTTATAGCTTGTGAGAGATTAGATTCGAATCACTTGCATCCAATAGGTTAATCTAAAAAGGAAGAAAAATTTTAAAGCTTTTGAAATAAATGGAAGTATTATTGAAAAATTATGTCATTTCAAAATTTTAATATATTTAATTCAAATAAATTCGTGTAGCAGTCGTATCTAAAACCATTCTTAATTTGCCTTTACGTGAAGCAAGAGAAAGCCTTTTAGCTTGCATTTTCATTAGTTATTATTTTTGAAATATAACATTTTCATTAGTTATTATTTTTGAAATATAAATTTTACACCATGATTATACATGTCAGAGTTTGAATCCTTGACCTCCCAAAATTTGTACATGTCTTGTGCCGTTAGGCTAAATGCCCTTTGGTCCATGTGTTGTTCTCTCATATTTTTATTGTTTTTGTTTGTTATAGTTTACCTAACACTTGGAAGGATTTGTTTAAGGGTAAATTATTCCTAGTCCTTGGTGTTTGGTCATCCTCCCTCTCAGGTCAGTGCATTTTCAAAAATAATTTTATCGTCTTCGTCTTTGATTTTAGAAACTCTCGGATCCCTGGTGCCAGAATATTCCATATTCTCCGACGAATCTTCACTTGAAAAAACTAAAATGCCTCTCCCACTTAAAAATAAAAAATCCATTCCTTCCTTCCCCACTTACCTTCTTCTTCAATTCTTCTTCAACCTCCAACTTTTAACTAAAACTCAAACACAATGAACATCAAAATCAATTTGTGGATTGCTAAAAAAAAATTGGGTCGATTAACATGTGTTGGGAGAAGAAAAACAGGAGGTCTTCAATTGCTTGCTTAATCGACGAGGAAGCCGGGAACAACGACCAGAGATTGGTGGGGTCATTGGTCCTCGACCGGAGCTCGCCCGGGCGGACAGAGGCAGATTCAACCTACACCGGCAACCTCAATTGGCACGACGCCCCCGCCTCCGACGAGGAAGCTGAGAACAATGGCCAGGGGTTGGTGGGGTCCTCGGTCCTCCACCGGAGCTCGCCCAGGCAGATAAAGGCTGATTCAATCGACGCCGGCAACCTGGACGGGCACGACGCCCCTGCCTCCGACGAGGAAGTCGAGAACAATGGCCAGAGGTTGGTGGGTTCCTCGGTCCTCGATCGGAGCTCGCCCGGGTGGACAGAGGCTGATTCAACCGACGTCAGCAACTTGGACGGGCACGACGCCCCCGCCTCCGCCTAGGAAGCTGGTCTCGATCCCTTTTCTTTCACTCTTCGTTAAGCCCTAATCGAGGGGAGGTACAGCTCCGAAGGCGCAGGAGAAGAAGGCGGAGAGATGCATGGATTTACATTCGAAGACGATTACAGGCGGAGATGTACATGGACGGCGACGATTACGCAAGACCCAAGAGGTTTAATTAGAATTGGGGTTTCGATTCGAGTGTTTCTAATTCGAATCCAAAATGTACTAAATTATGTTTCTTGTTGATTTTAATTTCGGTTAATTATAAAAATTTGATTAAGCTTTTATTTTTATCAAATCAGAGCCGGATACATTTTTTGTTTAGAGGTTGAAGATGAATTGGGAAAGAAGGTAAAGTGAGAAAGGAAGAAAGCGTTTTAATCTTTTCAAGTGGGGATTCGCCAGAGAATCTGGAATATTCCGAAACCAGGAACACGAGAGTTTCTAAAACCAAAGATGGGAGACAGTAAAATTATATTTAAAAATGCAGGAATCCGAGGAGGGGGATGACCAAACACCAGAGACTATGAGATAATTTACACTTTGTTTAATGTTTGGGAACTACGCCTAATAAGTACAATGTGTTTCTGCACGACTCAAATTCAAAAATAATTTAATGTTTTATACTAAAATTTCCAAGTTTTTCAAACAGAATATGCAGACCTTAATAATGTCACTAATTTTGTGTAGGATCTAAAATTGTAGAATTTCTGTAAATAGATAGAATCAATGGTGGAAGAGATGGGATTGTCATTATTCTACATTTTCGGGTTACCTGAAGGAGCATAAATTCAAATGCATACAACTGATTTTTTCCTAAAAAATAGTAAACATTGGTCGCACAAGATGTCAGGAAATGATATTCTATTTAGAATTGTACTAACTAAAAAATTAATAGGAGGATTATATTATACCATATAGGGCAAACATATATATAGCAATAATGTTTTTCGGTAATAATTTGTTCTTTTAAAATATATTCTAAAATATACAGATTCTGATATGCTTTCTCATTGTCGGCCTTCACGTCGTTACCGCTAAATATTATTGTAGAAGTTAGGCTAAGGTTTTAAATGGTGGATCCCCCAAATGAACTTTAGCTTGACAAACATCGGCACAAATATAGGTTGATTATTCTCAAGTGATGACTAAACTATTAATTAATTAATCGACTAATTAATGCCCCTATTAGTGGCTTTCCCATCCGGCCATTACTTAACTGATTATATTATGCTCATTTCATCATAACTATTTTATTTTTCAATTTTTTTATTCTATGCTATAATATGTCGAGTATCACTTATAAAAAAATAAATAATATCGAGTATTGTCTTTTTTAAATAGAAAAATAACTCTCTGAGCTCTCCTGAATGATGATTTTTTTATAATTCATCATACTTTAAGGAGGGAAACGATGGTCACGGAAATATAGTGGTGGTATAGGTGGTTAAAATTCAAGTATCTTGCCAAAACTACCGTTCTTTCTAATAAAAGGCCTACTTTTGACTTCCGAAAGAAGTCAAACAAAACTAGAGAGTGATATTGCCGTTTAAGGTAACATATTTTGTCCTGACGTGGTAAATAACGGGACTGAATTCAGTCCTGGAAAATGATATTCAATACGATTCTTGATGGGAAGGGACAAGGGTAGAATGGACAAAAAAAAAAAATTATAAAGATAGGACGCACATCACTGAGAGGGGAATAATGAACAAGCCCTACGTGGCCTTTATTTTTTTCTCGGGAGCAGAATAGGAGTGGGTTCTGATTGTCTACTCATTTTAATTTTTTTTAAACTTTATTTTTTTAGATAGATAATCAGTAATAAGTAAAATATTGGTATAGTAAATCAAATATACCATTTTATCGTAACTGTGCAAACTATTGTATCGTAACTATGCAAACTATTATATCATAACATGATAAACCATTGTATCATAACTGTGCAAACCATTGTATCATAATATGATAAATCTTTGTATCGTAACTGTGCAAACTATTGTATCGTAACTGTGCAAACCATTGTATCGTAACATAATAACATGATAAACTATTGTATCATAACATGATAAACTATTGTATCATAACATAATAAACTATTCGATATATAAATACAATTTGTAGCATACAAATTAGACAAAAATGAAACAATATTTGTATCATCAAACATCTTTCACTTGTCAACAGATAGGCGCATGAAAATAGATCAAGCTCAAAAATTGAATTAAAAAATAATAATTAATAAAAAAAGATTGGGGAGTCTTTTTTTTTGCTGTCAAATGGAAACAGTTCATTTACAGAGTCAATACAAGAAGTCCTCTATAATGTACATGCCATTGAGTAGCTAAGCACCGGTGGCCTTCCCCTAATAATCAATTTCGGCCCCTCAAATTATTGAATAGCCATGACTTCAGTGGTCAGCTGAAATTGCCACAGCAAAATATACGAGCAACCTAAACGAATTTCCATTTGCATGCTAAAAAAGGTCTATAGCTCACTGTACTTGTGCCAAACTGCACGAAATTCCTCCCGAAATTTATTGAGGTGAGCTTTCAGATTAGGGATTCTGAAGCTTGCATGTAATGGCTGAGACAAAAAGGAGAGAACGGAGAGGATTAGGGGTTCTGAAGATTAGGGAGTCTTTATTGAAGCGAAAAGGAGAAAATCTCACCAGCTTAATTCTGGGGTCCACCAAGTGCAAAAACGTGGTGGGGGAGGAGATGAACTGGCCGATCGGGCTGGCAGTGGCACCGAAGGCTCCCGCGGCAACCGGCTCAACCAGTTCCCGGCATCTTCGTCCATTGACGCCCTAGCGCGGAGGCTCCTCATTTTTAGCTTTACAGGTTGTGCTGTCTTAGGAGGACTAAAAGCAAATCCATAATTTGATCGGGCGGTGGAGTAATTGGATTTGGAGAGAGAGAGGGGGAGAAAGACGGAGGAGAAGGGGAAGAGAGAGAGAGGGGAAATACCGAGCGTGGCTTTCAAGTTGTAGTTAAAAGACTAAAATACCCCTGTGTTGTAAATGATTGTCAGATCTACCTCCGTGTTTTGAGCCCATCTAACGGGCAAAATGGGCCCCAGGATGGGCCTAGACAAAAATGCGCGTCCAGTACTGAATCCCGTCCTGTAAATAATGCCCTAACTTGTAGCAGACATATTATGCCCGTTAAAAAAATGGCGATTGAGTGATTGATGGTTGGTAACTCAATCGTCGTTAATTTATTTTAACTTAATTAGAAAATCTTGTGTACAAGTCATTGGGAGCGCAATAGCAGTGTTAATTATTTGTTGAATTATTTTTGTCATTTTTTAAAAATTATACCAACTTAAAATTGATTAATTAGTTTAGTGATATTCTGATAAGACGTTATATTAACCAAAAAAATATTTAAAGTGCGGATGAACTAACTCCATCTGGTTGGTCCATAATAAAATCCAGAAGCCGCCAAATAAAGGGCTCAGTCCCTACAAAAATATTGTCGGCAACAAACAGTCCCACGTTGACGAACTTCAATTATTGGAAAAAAAGAATATTATAGGACATAACCGCGTTGCTTGCCTTTCTTTTAGGGTTGATTAATTTCACATAATTACAATGATTCGTAAATAACAGAAAAATAGAAATTACCACATCAATATTTTGTAGAGAATAGTTTTTCTGACGTAGAATAGTGGTGAAATGGGCTCAAATTCAGTGGGAACATTGATAATCCTCATTGAAAGAGATAAAGATAATATTGTAAAATTTATATTAAACCTAGCAAGCTACAAATTAGGAATGAGTTAGTTATGGAAAGATAATAAAAATAAAAACTAATTTAAACTAGACAGATTTTTTTTTCCAAAATTCTACACTTTGCGTTAAAAAAATACCATCGGTGGCTTAATGATATTAGTTCGACATACAAATGATATTGGTACGATAAAAATTGTATGTTATAAAAATAATTAAAAAAGAAAATATATCAGTCAAACAATACAATTATGAAAAATAATATAATTTATGGAAATACAATTATGGGAATATTGGTATCTTTGTACTCGGTTATTGGTTTTCTTCTTCTCAGATATTGGTTTCCTTCTTCTATGATGCTGGTTTTCCTCTACTATGATATTGGTGTCCTTGTACTCTAATATTTGTTTCATTCTTTTATGATATTGATATCATTTTACTCTGATATTGATTTTCTTCTACTCTGATATTGATATCTTTCTAATTTGATATTGGTATCCTTGTATTCGGATATTAGTATCCTTCTTTTCGGATATTGGTTTTCTTCTTCTATGTTATTGGTTTACCATACAGTCACATACCATTGACAAGAAATATGCGTACCAATTTTACTTCATAGCACAACCAATATCAATCACTTAACAAACACACAATGCATACCAATATGATTGCATATACATACCAATTTCCATACAGTTACATACCAATGTAAAACATAAGAGAAATCAACCAAACGAACAAGGTTTTAATCCAACAAAACCAATATCCATACAGTTACAAGTACACATACAATATGAACTCTATTCGAATAATAGCACATGAATCATGTTCGTCGAGTGCTCGCGAGAATAACTCTTCCTTCTTGCAGCAAGATGTGCCTTGATGGATTTCTCTAATGCAATAGCTTCGTGAATGTTGCTTTGGAACAGGTTACAAACCTTATGAGTGCCAACATTGGAAATGATTCCTCTATTAGAACACCAACATGTTGAGAGAAGACATCAAATTGCAGCAATTTGTTGGTCGGCCATCAGAGACAATGATAGACAATGATATAAGTTTTAGCCATCAGATAGCTGCTTCTAACAACTATTTATTTTGACAAAAAAATCATGATTATCACCATTAGTACGTATACATAACACCAGAATCTTCAACAAAAAAAAGTTTGACGAACACTTTTTAGGAGAAAAAGAAATCAAACCAATCAATTGGATGGATTCAAAGAAGGCCAAAAAATATTAAACTACTGGGTACTCGAATCATTTTCAATCGATCAACGAACCTAGGTTTTTCCCTCTCACTCCTTTTGGCAATTTTGCGGCGACAACACTCCCCCTCCCTTTTCGGCGACGTCGCCGACCCCTGCCATGCTAGTGGTGGTATGGCTAGGCCACCTCCGGCCCCCTGGTGGATGGCCCTTCCTACTATGCCGTCAATTTTATCAGATCCGACCAGGATTGCCCCACATCAAGCCCCTTCTTCTTCTCGACCTAGTCCCGAGAATAGGGTTATGGCCGCCACTCCTTCAGCAACAGACGGCGCTGGTGCTAGCTCTTACTTTGGGGCGACAACCGCCCCTCTTCCTCCCTAGCAAGGGGTCGATGTGGAGTGAGTTCGTTTGCGTGATGAAGTTAGGTCGATTAATGGTAATTTTATCAAAAGAGAGAGAGAGGGTAGGCTTTTTGATAAGATTTTTTTTTGGCAATTTCAAAAGAGGATGGGGCGGAAATTAGGGATTTTTTTAGGATCCCTAGCTAGGTTTTTTGGGATAAAAATACTATTATGCCCCCAAATGATAATGACCTTCAGATCTAAAAATGAGTTTTAAAAATTAAATCCTATGGTCTAAAAATCGTTCACTTCATGGGGATGACTTTTATGTAATCCCCACTGAATCCAAATCTGCTGAAAACATGATAAAGGGAACGAAATATTGTCACCCAAAATCTTTTTCAACATCAAATAAATAGTGATCTTTAATATTATGATAAATTACTCTCAAGACTTTGGGGTTTGGCATATTCGTCTCTCACCCCCTGTATTTCTGAAATTGATTAAAAAGTTTCCAAATTTTAGTCTTATTATTCTCTCGGGTCCCTCGCTGACATAATCAATCTATTTATATATATTTTTAATTATACCCCTGTAATTAAAATCAAACTCACGTCATTTTCTTCCTTCTCGCCTCCGACCAACCTCGTCGACCGGGAATTAAAGCATCCCCGAATGTCTCTAAGAATTTGATGATTGCCATGTAACGCTTCACCATTGTCGAGAATATGACATCGCTTAGTGCACGTGTAGGGGGGCAAATTTATATGTGTCAAAAAATCTACCAACCCATTGCCTTAAAGTTTTTGGTAGGATATGAAAATTCATATATGGTATCAGAACTAATTGCTTTAACGAGACTGTGGCATGTTGTGCTTGCATAACCCCCATTTCTCACACTTTGGTGCAGTCAGAGCCGGTGCATTCATCGACCCAATGAGTCTCGTTTGAGAGAGCGTGTTGAGAATCCCACATCGCTTAGTACAAGCGTGGGGGGCAAGTTTATAAGTGTGAAAAAATCTACCAATCCATTGCCTTAAGTTTTGGATAGGATATAAAAATTTCTATAACCATGTAAAGCTGCTCAATTCAGCATCATGAAATCAAATTATGAAACTTCGACACCCAGGGTTGACCCATGTCCCATCTCATCTAAACACTAAGTACCAATAACCAAAACTCTCCATTTAATAAATATAAAAAATCCGCCTTCATACCTCCAAACATCATCAAGAAAAATAACTTTCACTTGAATTACTGATAAGTAGAGGGAGAGTATGAGATAGAGAGAGAGATATTGGATGCCTCTACGTCTTCTCCAAGTGAAACATTTATTGGGCCTGACAATATACAAGTTCTGTGGCCCACTTAGACTTAGTTAGCCCATGCGTGTAACTTATCTTTTTGGGTATATAAGGAGTGATGGGCTGGATGTAAACACACTTATAGAATCATTTTAATAAAAATCTGATAATTCTCTCATTTCCCTCTCAATTAGCTTTTCTCTCCAAATAACTATTTTCCCCAACTTCCAATTTCTCTATTTCTGTCATGGTATCAGAACTTCAAGCTTGATCAAAGCTTATTGTTCTAATCGATTCTTACGATTCTAGTTGCTTTGTGAGAGGAATTTGAGCTTGTGAAGCTTTAGTTTTAATGGCGGTGAACACAACGGCGATATTGTCTTTGCACGTGCAGGATGAGGCGGATCCCTATTTTCTCACACCGAATGAATCTTCGGCGGTTATACTTGTTATGCCTCTCCTGAATGGTGCTAATTACCACTCCTGGAGTCGATCTATTCAATTGGCGCTTCGCTCAAAGAACAAGCTTGGATTTATCGATGGATCAATTACTATGCCTTCTGTTGAAGATCCAAAGTACTTCAGCTGGAATCGCTGCAATACAATGGTGATTAGGTGGATTTATTGCTCTATGGAGCCTGCTATATCACATAGTGTTCTATGCTACGAGTCTGTGGCTACTGTGTGGAAGAACTTGAAGGAACGCTTCAGGCGAGGTGAATTAATGCGTATTGCGTCTCTCCAGGAACAAATCTATAACCTCAGGCAAGGTGCTCTATGCTTGAACGATTATTATACACAATTTTAGGTTATATGGGATCAATTAATGCAGTTACGAGTGATACCTAGTTGCAAATGTGTTAATACTATGAATGGAGGGATTTGTGGTGATAAATGTGAGGTTGCTGTTGCGATGAGATCATACTTAGAAGGTGATCAGGTTATGAGATTTTTACATGGATTGAATGAGAATTATAATGGAATGAGGTCTCAAATCCTGATGTTTGATCCTCTACCTTCGGTATCTTGTGTATTATCCATGGCTGGTGAATAAGAGATGCATCTGATGCATCCTATTATGGGAGTTCCTATGTAAGTTCCTGTCATGGCAGCACAAGGTTATTAGGGAGTCAAGCATCTATGAAATGCTGGTAACAAGAAGCCTCAATGTACATTATGTAATGGTATTGGACATACAGTGGATAGATGTTTCAAGAAATATGGTTATCCCCCAGATTATAGACCACGAACTCCTTGATTTGTACCTCCATGGGCTCCTTCTTATAGTTTAGGGAGTGGTTTAGGGACCTCTGCAAAATATTATGGTGGTACTCGGCCATATACTTATGGTTTTGCATCTGTCAATCAGGTGTATTATGATGCCTCACAACATGGTTCATCTCACATAATAAATATCTCTGAAGAGTTGGAAAAAATGAACCTCGCACAAGAGCAGTAGCACAACATTCTGGGTCTGATTCAGCAGTCCTCTTCTAGTCCTGATGTTCCCGCTTTCAGCAATGGAAACTTCTCATCTTCATTGCCTCCATCATCATCAATTCCTTCCAATTCCTTCCACATGTCTGGTAATTACACCCTCTCTGTTCCATCTAGTAGTTATTCTGTGTCTAAGCATAGTTTGTTAGTTAATTCTGGTGCCACTGATCATGTGGCATGTTCTCTTCATCATTTTGTATGTATGTCTTCTTTGTCTAATGTCTCAATCTGTCTTCCGAATGGGCATCAAGTGCCTGTTACCCGTGTAGGTGATGTCCAAATAGGCAACCTTTTCCTTAGTAATGTCCTATATGTTCCAGAATTCCAATTTCATTTGATCTCCATTAGTAAACTCATTCAAGATAAGTCAATTATAGTTTCCTTTATTAAGAATTCATGTCATATTCAGGACCCTATCCATTTGAAGGTGATTGGCAAAGCTAAAGCACAAGCTGGTCTCTTTATTTTGAAGTCAGATCATGAAGCAGCTGCTACCCTCATTTGTTTCCATGAACTCTGTTTCCAAGATTGTAGACCTTTAGCATTGTCGCCTTGGACATGTTCCTAACCATAAGCTAGACATTTTTAGAACTATAGACCCTGGAATCAATGTTGATGCTCCTACACATTGTAAATCCTGCATTTTAGCTAAACATCATTGCCTCCCTTTTCCTGATAGTATTTCTCGAGCTCAAGCATGTTTTGATCTTATTCATATGGACATTTAGGGCAAATATCGTATGCCTTCTTATGATGGTTATGAGTATTTTCTCATTATTCTTGATGATCATTCGCACGCTTTGTGGATCTATCTTTTACGTAGCAAGGCTGAAGTTAGGTCTTGTATTGAACATTTCTACAACATGGTGCTTACTTAATTTGATACTCGTATAAAGATTATTTGTTCTGATGGTGGTCGTGAGTTCCTAATAACAGAGTTTTATTCTGCTAAAGGTATTATACATGAGGTTCCTTATGCCCATACACCTCAGCAGAATGGGAGGGTTGAGCGCAAACATCAACACCTTTTGAACATTGCTCGTTCCTTAATTTTCCATGCTCATCTCCCTATTGCTTTTTGGAGTGATGCTATTTTACATACTGCTTACCTGATAAATAGAACCCCCACACCTATCCTTCAAAACAAACACCATATGACCTACTATACCACAAACCTCCAGTTCTCAGCAACCTCATGATATTTGGGTGCCTTTATTACATTTCTAACCTCAACCCTGCCAAGTCTAAGTTTGATCCAAGAGCAACTCAGTGTATATTTCTTGGATTCCCTTATAGAGTAAAATGGTACAAGGTCTATGATTTACTCAGCCATCAAATCATCTATTCCAGAGATGTTCAATTTTATGAGGATATTTTTTCCTTTAAGAAGGGACATGTGTATCAGCCTACAGACTTTCTAGTTTTGAACGTTGATGAAGCCTGCCTACCTCTTCCTACTCCCCTTCATGAAGCCACAGAATTTGATCACCCTGGCCTTTCTCTTGACCCACATCTTCCTCTAATCTCATCTCATTTACCAGCTAACTCTGTACATAGCCATCCTGACCTTCCAGCTCCTGCATCTAGTGATACCTCTGCTGCCTCTGATCTTGTTCACAAATCCACAAGGACTAAGAGGCATCCTCTACACTTGCAACATTATGTTTCAACTTTGCTCAGTCCATCACTTGTGCCTAGTTTGTCCTCTGTGTTGTCAGTCTCTGTTGTTTCTACTATCTCTACATGTCTCTATCCCATTACTAACTTTTTTTTGTCAATCTTAGTACTTCTCATAGAGCTTTTAGTGTGTCTTTAGCTTCTATTGTAGAGCCCACTAGGTATCAGGACGCTGTGAAAGAGGACTGCTGGAAAGAGGCCATGACACAGGAGCTTGATGCTCTTACTGATAACTCTACTTGGGAGCTTATTGATTTACCTCTTGGAAAGGTTGCTATTGGTTGTAAGTGGGTTTACAAGGTTAAACTCAAGTCTGATGGTTCTACTGAATGATATAAAGGTCGTCTCGTTGCCAAAGGCTATACTCAAGCCTTTGGAATTGATTTCTTGGATACTTTTTTCCCTATTGCCAAACTAACTATTGTGGGATTGTTGGCCGTAGCACTGAGCAAGGGTTGGCATTTGCACCAGCTTGATGTTAATAACACATTTCTTAATGGTGATTTAGTATAAGAAGGTTTGTTTGCTGTAGAAATCACTATATGGGTTGAAATAGGCTGTTTGCTAAGCTGACCTCGTTATTGTTACATATGAGTTTTGTTCAATCTCCCAGTGACCACTCTTTGTTCACTATGCATCACTCTTCTGGTTATTTTCTTTCTCTTTTGGTCTACGTAGATGACATCGTGCTCACTGGTGAATCTCTATTGCAGTAGTTCGCACTACTTTGAGTCAGCATCTAAAACTAAAAGACTTGGGTCTACTCAAGTATTTTCTTGGATTTGAAGTTTCCCGCAAGGAGACTGGTTTATATCTTTGTCAGAAAAGTATACATTGGAGCTTCTTCAGGAGACAAGTTACATTGGTTACAAGCCTGCAACTAATCCTATGGATACTTCTTGTCGTCTGACTTCTGCATATAGTCCTTTTCTTGATGATTCTCCTTTGCCATTGGCTGACTCTAATGATGCAGACAACCCAATTGATCTTGTTGCACGAGTTACTTCTTCTATTTACAAGAAATTGGTTGGCAAGCTCTTGTATCTCACCAATACCAGGCCTGATATCAGTTTTTATGTTCAACAGTTAAGTTAATTTTGCTCTCAACCTACATATAATCATATGAATGCGACTCATTGTGTTCTTTGTTATCTCAAGAACGGTAGTGGTGCTGGTTTATTCTTCTCTGGCTTCTTACCTCTTCAATTTAAAGCCTATTATGATAGTGATTGGGCCACTTGCACAGAGACTCGTCATTCTATTACTGGTTATAATGTCTTCCTTGGTGATTCTTTGATCTCTTGGCTATCAAAAAAGTAGCCTAGTGTGTCCAAGTCCAGTTCTGAAGCAGAGTATCGTGCATTGGCGTCTTTGGCTAGTGAGCTACAATAGTTATCTTACTTGCTGGTTGATCTTTATCTACAGCCTCTTGGTCTGTCCTTGGTCTATTGTGACAATCGCTCTGTGATTTACATAGCGGAGAACCCTGTTTTTCATGAGCGCACGAAATATAATGAAATCGATTGTCACTATGTTCGTGAGAAGGTTTAACAAGGCTTGATCAAATTATTTCATGTGCCCACTGAGTTTCAGATTGCACATGTCTTCACGGAGGCACTCCCTGGGCATCAACATCAGTACTTGATTTCTAAGTTGGGTATGAATGATATTCATACTCCAACTTGTGGGAGGGTATTGGATGCCTCTGCCTCTTCTTCAAGTGAAACACTTATTGCGCTTGACAATATACAAGTTCCACAGCCCACTTAGACTTAGTTGGCCCATGCATGTAACTTATCTTTATGGGTATATAAGGAGTGATGGGCTGGATGTAAACACACTTACAGAATTATTTTAATAAAAAATTTGATAATTCTCTCATTTCCCTCTCAATTAGCTTTTCTCTCCAAGTAACCATTTTTTCCAAATTTCCAATTTCTCCATTCCTGTCAAGAGACTCAACGGGAAGGGGAGGAGGTGGACGATGAGTGGGACACGGGGCCCGTAGAGTGAAGGGCCTGTTTGAGAGGAGGCCCATACATCTTGGGTATTGGGGCAAGCCAGTTCCAGGAGATAGGGCCCTCGAAAAGCGCACCGCCTGGGTCGTTGACGATGATAGATCTGATTCATGTTTGGGGCAGCATCTTCTGTTTGGCGAGGATGCATCATCGTTCTCGAGGTGCTCTGATGCAGGGGATGGATGTCGGTGGTCAGATCCTCGTCGGTAGGGGGCAGCGATGACTGAGAGAAAGATGGCGTCTCGCCTGGAACCACGAAGCTTCCTCTGACATAGATATTAATGGGAGAAAGGATATTTTTGGTAGTGGCAGTCGCCGATCAATAGAAGAGATATTTTTTTTTGGTTGTCATTGGCCAATAGGAGAAATAATTTTTTTGTAATAGTATATAAGTCATTACCATGAAAAATCTGTTGATGATGTCAACGAGGACCTAAGAGTATAATAAAATCAAACGTCGGAGACTTTTTAATCTATTTCGAAAATACAAGGAGAGAGGCAAATATGTCAAACCCTAAAGTCCTGAGAATAATTTAGCCTTGATATTAAGATAAAAATCTACTTTAGTACACTATAATTTGTGCGATTTGTAAACTATTATCATGTAATTTAAATAACTGAGTGATTGATAATGTTTATCTGAGTGACACTGAACCATCTGAATAAAATTTATATACAAAAATAATCCTATGAATAATTTTTTGATAAGTATCCCTAGTATAATTAGGAAATACCTTGATCTTGAACTTTTTGAGAAACAAATCAGAAAAAAAACTCATTTCTCTTTTTCCATAATATTTTTTATGTGAATTGTTTTTCATATTTTCTATAATTTATTTTAAAATTTTAATTTAATGATAAGTATGAGTATTTTTGTCCAATAGTTGAGTTCTACATCTACTAAAGAAAGTTCTATTAGGTGGTCGAACATTTTTTTAACTACATGGTAGTGTTGTACAAGTTATCAAATTACAAAGTACTAAAATGAAGTTTTACACAAATTTTTAAAAAATCCAAAAACATGGGGGAGCTTATTAGCCACTGGATCTCCGACCTACCCTTCTTGCTGGGATCCTAATTTTTGGTCGTCGCCTCCGATTACAAGACTAGATGGAGAGAGAGAGAGGGAGAGAGAAAAGTTGGACGCTTTTTTTATTTTTTTCATATTTCTAAAATGTTAAATTATTTAATAAGTTGGAATAGCATTTCGGTCTTAATTGGTCAAGATAATTTTGGCAGAAAAAGACTTTAAGGATCCTGGATATATAGTTTTCTTCAATTTAAGGACCCAGAAGCCCTCCATTTACCAATAATCATCATTTGAATGTAGAAATAATAAAATTGGATAGGTGATCCAATATTTAAACATGCAAGTGGCACGTCATTTCTTGGACTCGCAAGGCATTTTCTAGATTGGAGTTTAAAGTCATTGTTAACTAATTAACTAGCAGATTAGCACTACCTTCATTAATTAATTAACTGATTCTGTGAGTTCTAGTACTCATTTTTCTTCGAATTAAGTGCAACTTGCACTAATTAACATCTTCTTAGACTGCAACGACAAACTATTTTACCTAATTAAGATGACAGCGTGCTAAGTTCCCAACTCGAACATAAGGCTCGAAACAAAAAAATTTTGAAAGTAAAATTTTACACCATTACAGAATTTGAACCATGTATCTTCTCGAAACAACTACTCTTGATGTCAAAAATTATCTAGTCTAACGGCACAAGGCGTATACAAATTTGTGGAAGTCCAGAGTTCAAATCTGACATGATGTAAAAATTTACTTTCAAAAAAATAGCTACTCTTGATTCCTCTAAAATAAACATCCAAATTTAAATCTGGTTTATTGAGCATATTCTATAATTAGTTGAACTTTCCGGACTTGACAATAGTCAATTATGTTTAACAATGGGTCATCCCTTGGCTATAAACGAAAATATTCAAAGATGTTAGGATCTCTCCTTAAAGTCAAAGTTCCCACGATTTTAATTTTGCCATTTTTAATAAAATTCTGTTAATATTTTCATATTCAATCAAAAATAAAAAGTGTAAATTATTCTCAGGTCCCTGAGATCTGGTCTTATCGCCTCTCGAGCTCCTAAGTTTTCGGAAATTATTTTGTCATCCCCCATTTTAAAATTGTGTTATACTCTCTGCTCTTTTACTGAAGTCATCATTTTCACTAAATTTTCGTGTTGCTCCGGAATCAAGAATCATGATTATGACTAAATTAAGAGCTGATGATAAAATTCCCTACGCAAACATGTCAACACCTATGATATAGCTGCTTATAAAAAAGAATATCAGCCATATATCGACGGAAATATTCCCCCGTCGACAGAAAACCAATCCGGAAACAAACCGCGTTATTTGTCCGCTTCTCTTTTTACCCTTATCTGAAGCATAAGTTCTGTCTGAATTCTAACACGAATAGAGTTATTTCCAGCTCGAGGAGGTTACTACAGTTCTAAAGGGTTAAACGGACAAATTTATTTGTCTGTAATATAGAGGTTATTTTAGCTAACATAATGCATCTACAGAGACATTCAACTATATCAATCAGCATTGTGTTCTTTCCACACACAAAAACAGCAGTGTGTTCTTGTATCAATCATCAGTCTCGAACGAAATGATTTTCTTGGTAGATTTTTGAATCAGTTCAAAAAAACCGATTGCAAATTAGATACGAAACAAACACAACGTGTACCTAATTTTGAAAAGTTATACAATATTAAAAGTACATTCGATTTACGGCCATCTGTCCGAAACGTCCAGAAAAAAATTCTTATGCCCTAGAAATTTTTGAGATTTTTTTCGAAATAGGTAAAAAATATACATATTTTTCATAAATAGACAAAAGTTATACATAATCCTTAAATGGGTTAAAAGATTATTTAATATTAAATTTTTTTGAAGAAGACGTCCATGTGTCAAGACGCCTCCTCTGCACATGTCAGAAGAAAAATTGAAATATATATATATATATATATAATTAAATAGTTTTTTATTATTTTATTTCAAATATTCCAGTACTAATATAATTTGATATATATCCCAGTACCAATATGGGCGTCTTCTTAAAAAAAATTAATATTAAATAATCTTTTAACCTATTTAGGGAATATATATAACTTTTGCCTATTTAAGAAAAATATGTATATTTTTTTGCCTATTTCGAAAAAATCTCAATTTTTTTTTGTCTGAATTAGAGTTTTTTTTTCCGCCAGAGTTTGAATATAGTAAGTTAAAGCAAAGATCCATAGATTTCACCACCACATTCTCATAAAACCGATGAACGTTCAGTCGAATATTAGATAGGAAAATCATAAGATGACAGAGCGAGCATTCACATCGAAAGCGTGTATAAACACATGGTAGGCCCCGACGATCTAAACAGACCAAACATAGCTGGCGCACTTTGACTCCCCCCTAACTAATATACTCTTCAATATATTAATAATAAATCCACGAAATTGATGATTAATTTACTTGAATACGTTTTTTTATTTCTCTCGCAGTGATACTGTCTACTTCAATTTATAGAATTAACACTCCACACATCATTCCAAATAAAATAAATTTTATGGATTTCATTTCATCTCTTTGAATGTAATTGTATCTTTTATCAAGTGAATGTAATTATAATTATATTGATGCTTTTAAAAAACTAACAATCAATTACACGAGCAACCAAATTGGACAGAAATAGTAATGTGCTAGTGGTCCAAATAAGATTTTTATATCAAACCATTTTCAACAATTATTTAAAACGGATGTGTTTCTAAAGATTCGAATACAATCATGATACCGTTAAGTCACTGCATCACAAGGAGTTATCTCATTCCCAAAATATCATAAAATACATACCCCTAAATGACTTCAGACCAAAAAAGAAAATGAGATATTGACTCGGCTATCCACATTGGCCCATCTCAGTTTGTACACACCTTCCTCCACTGTCTCTTTCCCCATCTGCATATTAATTGGAGGGAAGCAATTCCACAAGCACTCAACTCAACTCAACTCAAGAGCAGCAGCAGCTCAAGTACATAGAGTACAATATCGTGTTCCGAAGAGAATAATAATCCGTCCGTCCGAACTCGAGCAAACTCCTAATCTGCCATATAACAATGGCTCCGTCCCCGCCGGACACGAGCAAGACCATTAAGCTAGAGAGGTACAACAGCTACATTCGGCGGCTAAACAGCACCAAAGTCCTCAACGCCTCCTCCAAGATACTGTTCCGGGCAACCCTCTTCATCTCCCTCCTCCTCCTCGTCCTCTTCTTCACCCTCAATTATCCCCCTCTCGCGGACTCCGCCGACCATTTCAGCCTCCACCACCGCGCGGCCTACCTCTCCGCTGCCCTCTTCTCAGGGGGAGCGTGGGAGAAGCAGATCCGTCATTCGGCAATCCCTCGTCGCCCCAACGGGCTATCCGTCCTGGTCACAGGCGCGGGGGGTTTTGTCGGGTCCCACTGCTCCCTCGCCCTGAAAAAACGGGGCGACGGAGTTCTGGGACTCGACAACTTCAACGACTACTATGACCCTACCTTGAAGCGGGCGAGGCAAGCGCTCCTCGCCCGCCACCAGGTGTTCATCGTGGAGGGGGACATAAACGACGCCAAATTGCTCGCCAAGCTCTTCGACGTCGTCCGGTTCACGCACGTGCTCCACCTGGCGGCGCAGGCCGGGGTCCGATACGCGATGAAGAACCCACAGTCCTACGTGGCGTCCAACATCGCCGGGTTCGTGAACCTCCTCGAGGTGGCCAAGGCGGCCAACCCACAGCCAAGCTTCGTGTGGGCCTCTTCCAGCTCCGTGTACGGGCTCAATACGGACGTCCCCTTCTCGGAGGCCCACCGGACCGACCAGCCCGCCAGCCTCTACGCCGCCACCAAGAAGGCCGGCGAGGAGATCGCCCACACCTACAACCACATCTACGGGCTTTCCCTCACGGGGTTGAGGTTCTTCACCGTCTACGGGCCCTGGGGCCGCCCCGACATGGCCTATTTCTTCTTCACCAAGGACATCCTTCAGGTCCGTAATTGCTTCTATATATATATATATATGGACCGATTAGTAATTTGTCCCTTGTCGTTCAATTTTAGTTATATGCCTCTATGGTCGAAATTATTCCTTTCATTATTGAGAATAATTTCATTATACTAATTAATCCAAACGTAAGGTTGGTTAACACAACCATATTCGATTTCGAGACTCATAATTGAGCTATTTAATAGCATTTTTCAGTTATAATGTGGTTTTTCTGAGTTTTTATCCTGATGTATAGCTCTGATAATACGTGAGTTTTGTGCAATATTTTTCAGTTTGGTGTAAATGTCCTTAACTGCATAAATATATCATTATTTGGACTAAGTTGAAATTTATTGGTGTCAACAGGGGAAGCCCATTGACCTGTACCGGACACAAGAGGGAAGCGAGGTGGCACGCGACTTCACCTACATCGACGACATCGTAAAAGGGTGTGTGGGGGCGCTGGACACCGCCGAGAAGAGCACCGGCTCCGGCGGGAAGAAGCGGGGCCCAGCCCAGCTCAGGGTCTACAACCTCGGGAACACGGCACCCGTCCCCGTGGGGCGCCTCGTCTCCATCCTGGAAGGGCTCCTCGAGGTGAAGGCGAAGAAGCACGTGATCAAGATGCCCCGAAACGGCGACGTCCCCTTCACCCACGCCAACGTCACCCTCGCCTACAAGGACTTCAGGTACAAACCCTCCACAGACCTCGCCACCGGCCTCCGGAAGTTCGTCAAGTGGTACGTCGGATACTACGGGATCGAGTCCAAGGTCAAGAAGGGATCATCATCGTCGTCGTCATCAGTTCGCGAGGCTGGCGAGGACTAAATGGTAATTTACCACACATATAAAAAAAGTGGAAGGAAGAATCTGTTCGGGCATGGGACAGACAAAGACAACATCGCGGTCGTCACATGGTTGGTCTCTCTTTCTTTCCACCTCTCCCACGTAGTCCGGGCCCCACCTCCCTCCTCCTCACATTTTGTTTTTACTGTTTTACCGCTTTCATTTTACTGCGAAATGTACCTACGTAGCATGCGTACGATGATAGCGATTCATAAAGAGACTGGATGATACCTACAAGTGTGAATTAAATTAAATTAAGTTATAAATGCAAGTGGTGGATGAGGGTAAATTATTACAGAAGATTAAATTTTTTAGGTGAAGTGGGGTAGATCTGTTGTAATTTTGCGAGCAAGTTGTAATAATTTGGGTGGGGCCTGCCAAAAAAGTTGTGGCAGATCTCATCCGCTTCATTATTGATCGCTAAAATGGTGACATATTATAAGATTCTCTCCATCTCCGTCCCCTCATTTTGTACTTTCATTTTCTTCACGTCTTTCTTTTATTATTTTTTTAATCTTTATTTTTCGTGGTTGAATTCGAATATCATGAACTCGAATTTTTATGATATTTTTACCATTCATAAAATTAAACTAAAAACTCGAATTAGACTACTTATTAACCGAATATTATTGAAAACTGATAAATCTGAAACCATTTTGATAAAATCTTTGACCAACTCCGTCATTTATTTTATTGTGTTTGTGGTGCAACAAAATACGGTGGCCTAACGGCTAACGTGGCCCATCATTCTATTTTCGTCAGAGTTACTTCCGATCTGTTTCCCACAAGGCATCTCTTGCGATGGGATGTCCTTTTTTTAACTGTACTAATGTCGGTACCTCATATACTATAATATATATCGGTATATTCATAAATGCGTAACAGTGTGCCACCGACGGTTCGTCCCAATTCCCAAAGGAATTCGATTGGTGACTGATGTTGACAACTGATTAATTAATTTGCAGAAGGATTTTTTTTTAAAAAGGCAAAAAATTAGATATATTTTTCAAATAGACAAAATTTTAATATATTTTTAAAATAGGCAAAGATTTAATTTAAAATTAAAAAAAAGGGAGATGACTCATGTACAGGTCGTCTCCCTGACAATTTTTTTAATAAAATAAAATATTGGAGGCGACCTTCTTATAGGTCGCCATCCCTCTAATTTTTTTAAAATTTTAACTTTTTTGTCGATCGAACTCGATCGACTTTTGGCTTCAAACAAATTTTTGACATCGTTACACTCCGTATTTAGAAAAGTTATAAACTACAAAGTTGTAGATCTATGTCTCAGCTTTGCATAGAAATTTGAATCAATTCAATCGGACTCCGGAGTAAAAATTTGTGTGTCCTAACTGAAATAGTCGATCGAACTCGATCGGCTATTGACTTCAAACGAAATTTTGACATTGTTACACTCCATATTTAGAAAAGTTATAAACTAAAAAGTTGTAGATATACATCTTAGCTTTGCAGAGAAATTTGAATCAACTCAATCAGACATCGAAGTAAGAAATTGCAAAAATTACTTTTTTTCTTCTCTTGTACTTTGATTGAAAAAATAATTTTTGTAACTTCTTACTCCGGAGTCCGATTGAGATAATTCAAGTTTCTATGCAAAGCTGAGACATATATCTACAACTTTATAGTTTATAACTTTTCCAAATTTAAAGTGTAAGGATGTCAAAAATAATTTTGAATTCAAAAACCAATCGAGTTCGATCCACTAATTTCGGTTGGGATATACAAATTTTTACTCCGGATTATGATTGAGTTGATTCAAGTTGTTGTGCAAAGCTGTGACATATATCTACAACTTTATAGTTTATAACTTTTCCAAATACGGAGTGTAACGATGTCGAAAATTTATTTGAAATCAAAAGCCGATCGAGTTCGATCGACCGAAATTAAAAAAATTAAAAAAAATTAGAGGGGAGGCGACCTATAAGTAGGTCGCCTCCATTAGTGCATTATTTTAATTAGTGGCAAACAAATGGAGTCGACCCGCTTACGGTCGTCTCCCTAATTTTTTAAATTTTGTAATTAAATTTTTGTCTATTTTGAGAATATATTAAATTTTTGCCTATTTAGGAAATATATCTATGTTTTCTGCCTATTTAGGAAAAACACCTGAAAGAAGGAAGCAAGGGATGAGTCAGTCATCTATCTCGGTTGTGATCGGTGACAATTTGGTCGGAGTCAGACGGTTTCATTGATTTGGGGCTCGCCTCTAATTTCTGGTTTTGGATTGAGTGGGGACAACATAAAAGTCGTCCCCACGGAGGAGATTTCGTTTGAACCATCATATTTTATTAAAAATTGTGTCTACAGATCTAACATTCATTAAAAATCATGTTTATAACCAAAATTACTTGATCCATTTCAGTGGGGATGAGTTTTGTCCCCACTGAATCCAACCCCCTAATTTTTGGTAGAGATCTCATTTCGACTTTGAGAATGAAAGGTGGAAAGAACCATTTTTTTTTGCATTTATAAAAAAGGGTTTAACAAAGCCATGCGGTGCCGTTGGAAAGAAATGACTATTCACTATGTCTAGTTTCATTTTTCTGGAAAAAGTTCTTTTTAATACCCTGTGGTATCACAGACTCTTATTTTACTACCATGTGGTTTAAAACGCATAGAACGGGTCCAACTTATTTCAATTTTTATCAGCGAAAGATCCCGAACAGCTGCCCAAATTATTTTAACGAAATAACTTAGTTTTGTTTTGTTGGAAGGTGTGAATGGCTTAATTTTAATTTCACAGAAATCTGATACCAGCATTGACAGCTTGGAAAATATCAATGATAAAGATATAATTTCAGCTCATTCAGAACTCCACTCTAGAAGACCACACGCTTGACAGCTAGCAGCTGGATAAGTAGTATAAATAGGATAGAACAGTTATCCTCTTGTACACGTGTTATAATACATTACACATAATAATCTAAGTGAGAAAACTTTCCAAATAATCGCTCTTAGTCTTCTTCCACCTTCGTCTCGCCATTAATCATTGTTTTGTAATTCTTAAAGCTTCGATTAGCTTTTCCACATGGTATCAGAGCTCTAGACGCGATCAAAGTCTAGAAGCTTAGTAGATCCTGCTCTTGTTCTTCTTCTTTCCAGTAATCAAGCTCTGGATGACTCCGATCCTCTTTTTCTTGATCCAAATGAGTCCGGTTGTTGTTCCAGTTACTCCTCTCAAGACCAAGCTCGGACTTATAGATGGTACGGTTGAGAGATACAAGGCCCATCTTGTAGCCAAGGGTTATAATCAAGCATTGGTGTTGATTTTTTGGATACTTTTTCACCCGTGGCCAAGCTTACTACTGTTCGACTTTTGCTTGCTCTTGATGTCCAGAAGGGTTGGCATTTACATCAATTGGATGTAAATAATACTTTTCTTAACGGTGATCTTAATGAAGAAGTTTATATAGAGGTCCCACCTGGTGTTTCACTTGCTGCAACAGAGAGGGGGAAAGTCTGTCTTTTACGAAAGTCTCTTTATGGTTTAAAACAGGCTGGTAGGCAATGGTTTGCCAAGTTAACTTCTATGTTATTGACCATGGGCTTCATCAATCCAAGAGTGACTATTCTTTATTCACCATGGTTAATAACTCAGGGGTTTTTGTTGCTTTACTAGTCTATGTTGATGATATAGTGTTGACAGGAGAGATTCTTGAGGCAATTGCAGCTGTTCAACGTGCTTTAAGTGGTTATTTGAAGTTGAAGGATCTTGGTGCTTTAAAATACTTTCTGGGTCTTGAAGTTGCTCGTCAAGACACAGGTTTGCATCTTTGTCAACGAAAGTATACGTTGAAACTCTTAAAAGAAATAGGATATCTTGGTTGTAAGCCTGTGGCCACACCAATTGATACTTCTGTCACGTTGTTTGCTGGAGATAGCCCTTTGTTGGATGAATGTGAGCTTGACCCTACACGCCAGTATTGTTCTGCAGATGTTAAAGATTCTACTGCTGCGTGTTCTGCAGCTACTGCAATATCTGGAGATATTATTCTCACTAGAGATGCTGTTATCTTTGTCGAAGCTAGAGCACCTGCAGATTCTGCAATTGCAGCTAATTGTGCAAGTCTTTCACCAACCATTATGGATCCTGACATCGTAGAGGATGATTCTCTTGATTGTGAAACTCCTATTACATCATATACTTATCACAGATTGGTTGGAAAGCTGCTATATTTGACCAATACACACCCTGATATCAGCTTTGCGGTCCAATAATTGAGTCAGTTTTGTTCACAGCCTACTCACAACCATATGCGAGCAGCTTATCGCGTTCTAAGGTACTTAAAAGGTAATCCCGGTGATAGTCTTTTCTTCTCCAACAGATTATCTTTACAGCTCAAGAGTTTTAATGACACTTTACAGCTCAAGGATTTTAGTGATAGTGATTGGGCTGATTGTCCTGATAGTCGCCGATCTGTCACTGGATATACTGTCTTCCTTGGGGATTCATTGATTAGTTGGAAGTCCAAGAAGCAACCTACGGTTTCACGTTCTTCCTCGGAAGCAGAATATCGTGCCTTGGCTTCGTTGGCTTGTGAATTACAATGGTTACGTTATCTGCTTGCTGATCTACGGATAGATGCAGGTCCTTCATTGGTTTATTGTGACAACAAATCTGCAATTTACATTGCAGAAAACCCCGTGTTTCTTGAGCGGACCAAGCACATTGAATTAGACTGTCACTTGGTGCGCGAAAAAGTACAACAAGGGCTTATTAAGTTATTTCACGTGACTACTGGTATGCAGATTGCTGATATACTCACGAAGAGACTACCGGTGCGACAACATCAGTTTCTTGTCTCCAAGTTGGGTATGTTGGATATCCATACTCCAACTTGTGGGAGGGTGTTGGAAGGAGTGAATGGCTTAATTACAATTTCACAGAAATCTGATACCAGCATTGACAGCTTGAAAAATATAAGTGATAAAGATGTAATTTCAGCTCATTCAGAACTGCACTCTAGAAGACCACACGCTTGACAGCTAGCAGCTGGATAAGTAGTATAAATAGGATAGAACAGTTATCCTCTTGTACACGTGTTATAATACAGTACACATAATAATCTAAGTGAAAAAACTTTCCAAATAACCGCTCTTAGTCTTCTTCCACCTTCGTCTCGCCATTAATCATTTTTCTGTAATTCCTAAAGCTTCGATTAGCTTTTCCCCACGTTTCCTACGTGGACCGCTATATTGTATGTGCCTGGATGAGTTAGCAATGACGTGACTAATGGTAAATTACCAAAATAGTACCACATTTGTTTATAAATTTTTCAAAAAATATATCTCCCCTAACATCTCCCCCTCCCTTTCTAAGTCCAATTTTCTCAATTCAAGAAATGCTTCCCTTGCTAATAGCACCTTAAACTAAAGCTCATGCTCGTAACAACAAGAGAAAATAACAACACAATTCGAATACCAACCAACAACGGCAGATTAAAATCCTAAAACCGCAGATTAAACCCAATCAGGGGCCTCGCGGCAGCAGTTTGCTGGGAAGACGACGAATAATTTGATTTTAATCATAAGATCCCAAATGAATCACCATAATTAAGATTCCCAAGGGAATGACAGTGCTCCAGGCATGTGAGGTCGCCGGCGTTGATATCTCCTGCTTCTGCTACCACAGTCGCCTCTCCATCCCCAGAAACTTCTGCATGCGCCTTGTCGATGTCGAGAAGTCCCCCAATCCAGTTGGCGCTCCCTGATTTCCTTATCCCTTTTC
The DNA here is from genome assembly GCA_963995505.1 of Hypericum androsaemum. NCBI lineage: Eukaryota > Viridiplantae > Streptophyta > Magnoliopsida > Malpighiales > Hypericaceae > Hypericum > Hypericum androsaemum. The sequence goes on from OZ023180.1 coordinate 15,364,375, forward strand.
TATTTTCCTTTTTTTTCGTTTTATGGCAGAGTGATTAAGTGACTGAGTTTTTTTAAAATTTCGATATGATGTTGATAGACTGGAGTCAGGTTCATCCTTTGTTGGGATGCTTCGGTTTTTGTTGGTGCTGATTTCGAATTTTTCCTTTTGTTTATAACACTTGCCGTTGTTGGTTGGTATTCGAATTGTGTTGTTATTTTCTCTTGTTACTTGATTATGCATTCCTACCTGCAACGAGCTTTAGTTTAAGGTGTTATTTAGCAGGTAAGCATTTTTTAGATTGAAAAATTGGACTTTGTAAGGGAGGGGAGAGGTTAGGGGAGATGGATTTTTAAAAAATTATAAATAAATGTGGTACTATTTTGATAATTTACTAATAGCCACGTTATTGCTAACTCATCTCAGTCACATATGACGTGGTGGTCCACTTAAAAGAAACAAAACTATGTCGTTTTGTTATTTAAAAAATTGGGTAGCTGCCCGTGACCTCTCGCTGATGAAAAATTGAAATAAGTTGTACCGATTCTATGTGTTTTAAACTATAGGATAGACAAGTACAAATTTGTGATACCACAGGGTACTAAAGTAAACTTTTTTAAAGGATATGGCCTTTTTTAATAAGTGCAGACCTTCTATTGATCAAGAAAAAGAAAATAATACAACATATGTCTATCCGGATTAAAAGAAGACTAGCTCGATCTATCCCACATGCGTACCATGTGACCTAACCTACGACCTAACCCTCATAAAAATTCGTACGAGATTGCAGCCGCATCATTTGATTGAAAATTACCGACATGAAAAAGATCAACACGTTATAACTGCAAAAATCTATAACAGTAAAAGAGAAAAAAGACATTGCAAGCGGGCCAAAAAACCTCTCTCTAAATTCTAGAGGGAGAAAGTTTGAGAGAGAGATTTGAAATGAAAAAAAAGGTGTGATTTCCTTCCTTGTGAGAGGCACCTATGGAGGCCCCTCCAGGGGAGGATCTGAGAGGACCTCGTGACCCACACCCTTCACCACCGAGAGGGGGGAGAAGTGTCGTGGTGAGTCAGGTTCAATCGACATACCAAAGCCATTCAACCAAACTGATGCAGCTGTACAAGAAGGAGACATGAGATCGTGACGCGACTATGGGCGATTGACAGGAAAATAAAACAGAGCAACGTTCACACTACGTCTTCAACTAGGAAGATATTGTCTCAAGCGACTCCAAAGATGAAAGGGACGATGAACCGACATGTCCGACCGGATTGCCTTCCTGTTCCTCAAAAGAAGACAAGATCCAGATGGTGGAAAGCCCCCATCATCAAAGTACTGAGTACTTAGATTGCCTTTCCGTTCCTCAACAGAAGATTGGCACAAGTTTGGGACTTCAACCTTATTAGCCTTGGGTATGACTACTATCTGGTGCGGCCACAATACAACCACATCTTACTTGATGGTCTGTGGATGATGGATTCTTGATTTTGATCCCGGGTCTGCAAAAATTAATAAGAAAATTATTTGGGTTTGTGTCGTGAGTCGGCTATGGACTTGTATAATATCTAGTTCCTCAAGAATTTGGCTCTAAGAATTGGGACCCCGATCCACATAGATATACACACACCGAGCAGTTGAAGCAGGCAAGTTTTGCACTGATGTGTGTTGAGATAGACCTCACCTGAACCCCACTGTCATGATTGGCAAAGAACCAGGAGGTTACATCTTATTTGCTTTGGCTGCGGTAAGTACGGCCACATCCAGTTAAATTATCCAACAAGCTCGTAGGAACATGCCAATCCTACAAGCCACCCCATCACATACGTCAACCCAAGCACACCATACCCACCCAAAGAAATGCTCTTGTACCATCCCCCAATAGCTTAACAAGCCACCTGATTGGGTGGGGCAATTGGAGGTGAAAGAGGCTCCACCAAATCTGGATTTGCCAAATGCTACTGGGCATACAGATGAGTCTATCGGAGTGGTGAGTTCACCAACTGACTAGATGGAAGAGGTCTCAGATAGTTTGACGAGGCCTTCAGACAAGGGAAGGTAACAGCACGCGGTTGATTCCAGTTCCCAGCTAGGTTAGCTCCTCCCCCACCCCTTTCCTTATGAAGATAATCGTCCAGAATTACTTAAATACCCGATTTAAGAGAATAATGAAAGAGATGTATTCGATGCACAAACCAGATATCTTGGGTCTTTTGGAAACTTGGATATCGGGAGATCGTGCAAAGAAGTTAGCTACTTTGTTGGGGGGTTTTGGACATTGTGCAAACACATATGCAAGGGCACTCAGGTGAGATTTGGGTTCTTTGGAGTCGTCAAGAAACAAACATCTCAGTGATTGAACTGAATGAGCAGTTCCTTCATTTGTTTGGGGATGGTTCTTGGCTTTTCACAGCTACGTATGGCAATTCGAGACCTAGGGTGCGAGAAGAATTATAGTCAAGACTACTAAAGGTGGCTGAATCGAATATGTTGCCCTGGACGTTGGCTGGAGATTTCAACACATATACTCCAACCGAGGAGGAGCAGTACCAAGATTGGGTACTCTCTTAAAATTTCAGGGATGGATAGACGAATGTGAGTTGTTGGACCTCGGGTTCATCAGACCCAAATATACATTGGTTCGATGAGGCGTTTATGAGAGATTTGAGATTGGGTTAGCCACCCTCCCTTGCAGAAGTCTGCAAAATATTTACAGATAAGGTGCAGAAGTTGAATAGAGTGGTCTTTGACAGTATTTTTTGCATAAAATAGAGGTTTATCAAGCGCATTGACAGCATCCAAATTGCTCTGGCAACCAACTACAACCTTTTCTTGTCAAGATTGGAGAAGGATTTGAGGTCGGAGTTGGACCGCACCTTGGTGAAGGAAGAAATACTATGGGCATAAAAAGCCAGAACTGAATGCATAGTTAACAGCGATCGCAATACCCATTTTTTCCATGCCAAAACCGTGGTAAGATGGAAAAGGAACATAGTTGTATCCCTGAAGAACTCGCAAGATGAATGGGTTTCTGATTCGTAACTAGTAGATGCCCTGCTTATAAACTACTTTGAAGAGTTGTATGCTGAGGCACCAGGGCCGCTCAATCCACTGGAGACCCCGAACAGATTCTACAGACTGTCAGAGGCCAAACAAAGCTGCATGGCGACTCTACCAACACTTAAAGAGATCCGTAAGACCTTTTTTGCCATGGATCCACAAATCTTCAAAGGTGAGGAGTCAACGGCTGTAGGTAATGAGACGAATGTAGTTCTTATCCCTTAGTTTAATCAGCCACAACGACCAAACAATTTTTGGCCAATAAGCTTATGTAACATTTTCCTCAAACTTGTTACTAAGCTTTTGGCTGCAAGGATTCACAGCTTCATGCAGGAATGGGTTGTTGTTCACCAAAATAGCTTTGTGCAGGGTCAGAATATATCGGGCAATATCATCATCGCACAAGAGGCCATGCACACAATGAAGTCAAGTAAGACGGGAAAGAAATTGATGGCAATCAAGATCAATCTCGAAAAGGCGTATGACAGAATACATTTGAGCTTTGTCAATGAGACTCTTACCTTACTAAATTTACCTTCTAGTATTGTCAATATTATCTTGGCTTGCATAAGTACGTGTTCAATGCAAGTAGTATGGAATGGGGAGGCTACTAAAGTCTTTAGGCCTTCTAGAGGGGTACGACAAGGAGACCCATTGTCTCCGTACGTCTTTGTATTATGCCAAGAGAGGTTAGCTCACATGATTAGTGGACATGTGGAGAGTGGATAATAGAAGCCGATCATATTTTCCCAGAATGGCCTCAAGCTCTCCTGCCTCTTTTTTGCCGACGATCTTATTCTCTTCGCGGAAGCCTCAATGTCACAAGCATAGACTATCTCACATGTTCTTGATCTCTTTTGTCTTTCCTCATGTCAAAAAGTGAGTAAGGCAAAGATCAAGCTCTTTGCCTCCAAGAACGTCTCCTCTCCTTTGGTGAAAGACTTGGCAAGATAGCTTGGAATCTCCCTCACTCGCAACCTAGGGAAATATTTGGGCATGTCGTTACTTCACGACCGGGTCACTAAGGAAACCTAAAAGTTCATCCTCGAAAAAGTGTATACCCGACTCCAAGGATGGTGTGCTGAAAAGCTCTCATTCGCCTATCATACTACACGTTCTCAGGCAGTGCTTGCAGCACTTCTGATTTATGCTATGCAAACGGCCAAATTGCCTTTGGGTCTATGTGATGAACATGAGAGAATACAAAGAGGGTTCTTATGGGTTCATCCAATGGAAAGAAAACACATCAGTAAGTTACTTGGGACGTGGTCTGCACTCTTTAAGAAAACATCAGTGCCTGGGTTTAAAAGAATTAGAGATCAAAATATTGCCCTCCTCATGAAGTTAGCTTGAGGTATATTGACTAATAAATAGGCTCTTTGGGTGCAGGTACGTAGGAGCAAATACATCAGGGAAGACGTGGCACTTCCAAACTATACCAGCAAACCCTCCCACTATCCACTGCGGAAGGCAATTTCACCATTATGGCAGCTTATGTACAAAGGGATCCAGTGATCTATTCGATATGGAGAAACAACCCGATTATGGCTGGATAAATGGCTGTCATTTCCTAAACGGACAAATTACTCTCACCTCTTAGGATTTGCTTAAATTACTATTTCAGCTCCTCCTGTTTTGAAATCGAAAATTTGGCTCCCGTAATTTGTTTTTATTCAACTCTGGAGGAGGAGTTGTGCGACGGAGCCATATCATTTTGTCTGTGAATTAATTACCATTTCTGGGTTCTTCACGAAATCATTGGGCTCGTAAATCCCTAAATCATAAAGTCCAGTTGTTGTCTGTGAGTTTGATCAAACATTGTAATAAGATTAGACTCGGCAAACACTACTCTTATATTAATGCAACGGCTAACTATCTGACAATAGAACTAACTCAATCTTGCCTACAGAAAACATTTCATGGTTATCTCTTACTTTGGCTGGGACGAAAAAGCAACCATTAGACCCTGTGAACCTTTTGTCACAGGGCATAATCATCAAAAGAAAAGTCCTCTAGGGCTAATCAATGACACAGGGGTTCAGGAGAGGCTCATTCTCTTTTTGTTTCGAGGTTCCATTTTATCGACAAAGGGAGAAATAGAATCTCCATATATGCTGCAAATGCTTTCCTCTAAAAACACTCTGCATCCCTCTACTGCCTAAATTGCCAAGGCATCAATAGAGGAAATCTATTTGATAACATCAAATTGCAGCAGTCTTGCAATAACTTTAGTTGAACGAACCTCAACTAAACATAGCTTACCGCTTGATGGCCGTACCCTTAATTAGTACAAGACCCAGAAAAAGAAACGAACTCCCTGCAGTAAAACAAAAGTCAGCCTCAACGATTTTCCTATTTTGAAGAGCAAGAAACAATAAATGAACTACGCAGTCAACTTGCTGCTAATTCCAAAAACCACGCATTTAGGACAAGTCTCATAGTTGGGAGAGTTTGCAACCAGACAACTACTTCAAACCATGAAGGTTTCTTGAGAACTATGTTGTAGCCGGGCCATCGAAGACAGCTTCCTGCAAGCAACATCCGGTTCAGTAGTCATCGTCTCTGTTCCCATAAGATGCCTCTCTGTTCCCATAAGATGCATTCCCCCGTGGATTACTGCCAAAGTTTCTTGGAGCACTAGGTCTATCGTTGGCATAGCTCACACGGATATTCCGGCCTTGTAGCTCCTGACATAGTAATCTTTGTATTAGAGTATGATGGTAAAAGAAAATCATGGAAAGGTACCAAGGTAATTCAGCTCCCCCACCTTGCCATCCATGGAATTAAGTGCAGTACTTGCAGATTCACTGTCACCATAACTGACAAACCCAAATCCCCTGGATCTCCCCGTGTCTCTATCATGGATGACCCTAGCTGTAAATCAAATACCAAGAAAATTCCCTTAAAGCAAATCAGAAGACTTCATGATCTTGTGTGGGAGGATAAAAGTGGGACTAGATGACAGTCTCCTCCAGTTATCAGGACATTACATGACGTGACAACAAGGCAAGCACTGTATCATACATCAAACCAGCATAAAAAAATAATGTAATAATATCATTTACAGAAAATACTGGAACACTAACAGAGATAAATACCAGACCAAAAGACGGAAAGATGATTCCACATTTTTCGTATGAATTCTCCGTAAGGTCATAAATATATGGAATAACAGAGTAGGAAATTAAGAGCCAGAATGTCCATGATTTTAACAAGTACAATAAGATAGGCTGGATAATCCCATTTCATGAGACAAAGTCTGAACCTGGTTACCATCTTAACCCTAGAAATCAAGAGATTCCAAAACTATTCAAATTTCTGTCAGCAAATCATAGAGACTCCATGATATTCTAGAAGCAGTAAACACGGAAAAATAGAAGATAACTCAAAATTGGACTTCTCGCAAAGTGCATACAATAGACTCTCACAATCAGAAGCATCCTACAACAGAAGTTGTGACACGGCAGTCAATTAGTTTCTTTTTTAGAAAAGTGAAAACCTATGAAGCTAGCTCAGAAACTATCACAAGAATAAGAAGCAACTTTTATGGCCATGGGATAAGCAATCTACTAATGTACAAATTTCCTTCAATACTACCAGCACAACCGTAAAGCATCAAAGTCCTAAACAATGTTTCCTACCCTCCACAACTTCACCATACTCAGAAAATGCATCCTTCAACGACATGTCATCTGTCCCATAAGAAAGACCTGCAAGCACAAGAGGCGCAAGTCAAGTACCCGGACACCACAAAATCAACACAAAACAAACAAGCCGAAATGAATACCTCCGACGAAGAGCTTCGAGGATGACATATAACGAACAGGGTTCAGCACAGACGAAAGCGAGGTTTGCCTCACGAAGCTCCCGAGCTTGCTTGAAAGTGCCATACTGATAGTCTACTCATCCCAAAACAGACAACCCAATAAGGAACAAGGAAACCCCAAATCAGAATTGCGAGTAACTTCCGACGCAAACAATCGATGCGACTCCAGAACAGGTTACCCTTTACCCTATGTAGCCCAAAGACGTTCACTTTTTCGAAGAAAGCACAAAACTTGAACGATAAATCACCGAGCCGACCACAAAAGGGGAGTACATCGAGAACAGTAAATTGAAAGAGAGAGATACCTGAGTTTGGACGAAGAGAGAGGGAGGAGAGGCTTCTCCTTTTCAGGGTTCAGCTACTTGAAGAAGAAAAAAAAATTGGAGTCGGCTAGGGTTTAAGGACCAACTCCTTTCTATTTCTCGGGGAGGTTTAAAGTTCCAAGTGGGCTCCACCTAGATGTATATCCGAAACCATCAAAATATCTGCCGTCCTGCTACAAACGAAACGACAGCGTAACCATCGTCCTGCGGCTGTGCTCTTCTCGTTCCGTTTCTGAATCATATGAAGGTTTAAAAAACGATCCGAATGCTAATTCGGGATTTCTCTCGTATCCGGATCGACTGGTCGGATTGTCGGTCAGGTTGGACCTTTATTTTAAAGTTTTTTTACTATTTTAAAATAACATATAGACTGAATAGTCTAAATATATGTTTCAAAATTCATATTCCTGACCTATTTATTTTATCTCTAGTCCACTTTTTTGTGATTTGATTTGGGGAAAATTACTGTGATGTCTCTCGTATTTGACTAAATCAACAATTTAGTCCCTTGTGTATCAAAAATTATTCTCCCGTCCTTTGTGTTTGACTTTATTATACTTTCGGGTCTCTGGCTCACGTTAGCAGTCAATTTTTTCATTTTTGTCACTGAAATGACCTTTGTACCCTTACACAAAAAATAAAACAAAAATCTTCTTCTTCAACCTCTACGCACCCAAAAACATGCCCAATAATTTTAGAAACAAAAAATTAAGGGTTAAAGACACTTTAGTACCCTATGTTATTAGAAATAGACACTTAACCCCCCTGTGTTATAAAAATACCCATAAAAGACCCCGAATTTTCAAAACACTTAATGAAAAGTCAGTTATACCCCACTTCCCCTCCCTCTCCCTCTCTCTTGATCATAGCCCATCTACAATTAGCCCTTCCCCTCTCTCTCTCTCTCTCTCTCTCTCTCTCTCTCTCTCTCTCTATTTTAGCCATTCTACACTTAGTGATATAGCCGCCACTAATCAACCCAGCAACGCCCAATTTGGAAGGATACTGTCCAATGGCGGATTTCTGATTTGAAATGGATTTAGTAGTAGCTAATCTAATGGTTCCTTCATATTGCATCGACACACCATATCGGTGTTTGTTTGTGGGAGATTGGACTCCCTCGTCGTTGGTCTCAACAAGGACAAACCATTGTCGTCTCTCAAACTGAAAGGGTCTTGCACCAAGTTGTCAAGCAACTCCACAAACTCTTGTCAATGTCATCAATGAGAGGGAGGGCAAGAGGGGTATAACTGACTTTTCATTAAGTGTTTTGAAAACTCAGGGTCTTTTATGGGTATTTTTATAACACAAGGGGCTAAGTGTCTATTTCCAATAACACATGGTACTAATGTATCTTTAACCCAAAAATCAACTAGAAACAAAAAATCAAAAACTAAGTGAATTTAAACACAACAAGATTCCAATAATTTCAGAAACTAAAAATTTAAAACTAAGTGAATTTAAACACAAAACCATAAACCAACCCGAAATGCGGTCATCTTCCAACCCCAATCGCACCCAAATAATCCCGCTGAATAAATTATTAAAGGGAAAACTTTATTTAGTACCATGTAGTTTGGCATATTTTTACTTACAACCCTGTGGTAAAAAACTTCTTAAACGGGTCCTTGAGATTTCAAAAGGACCTCGCGGGCAACTCTGCCGCTGCCCGAAATCAAAATGCTACCGTTTCATGTTTACGTGGCACACCAATTGGGAAAAAATTTTGGACTTAGATTAAAATATTCAAACTTTATTTAGGAAATTACTCTCTTAATGATATTTTTTTCCATTTGTATAATTTTAATTTAAGACTTGTTTAATAAAATCTAAATTCCTTACAACATTTCATTCGTAAAGTATGAACTATTTCTAAATAAGTTATGCAGTACTAAACATCTCTCTAAAAACTTCTCTCCCAACTAAACTCTCTAAAACCCAAAACTAATCTACAGAGCGGTGGAACCTATGGGCTGGCTGAGGCAGCCCAAGGCCACTAATCACCTAATTTTTCCGATTTTTTTACAAATGCACCTAAATTTTTCGATATCTAGATATTTGTAGGTGCATTTGTAAAAACAGTTTAATGAGTATAATTAATTAGCAATTACAATAACTAAGTTATGGACACGGTAGCTAAGAGTTGCAACAAACATATCCTTAGCAAATACGTAAATACAAGTTACTACTTTTTTATCAAATAATTTTTTTTGTCAAAATCAATTCGTACCATAGATCTATTGTACGAACTAAATTAAATTTGAAATGAATATGAACTCAAATGCTGATATGCCAATTTATACAAGTACGGGTAGTTTTTGGCAAAAAGTATTGCAAAACACTGTAAAGTTAAAACCACCTTCGCTTCTTTGGTCTCTCCCCCACTTTCATTTATCGAAGAATGTACCACAACTATTCCAATCCGGAAAGAAATGTACCTAGGGGTGAGCAAATGGGATCGGTATTCGGGATATCCCGTAATTATTTCGGTATTCGGGAGTTCGGGATCGGGAATTCGGTATTCGGGAGTTAATTCGGTAAAATTTTTGAGAAAATTTCGGTATTCGGGATCAGTTCGGTATATACTGATATTATTTCGATAATACCGAAAATCTCAAAGTACCAAAATATAATTTTACCAACCTATATATATAAACAAAAAATCACCCCCCCCCCCCCCCCCCCCCCTCTTAATCAACAAAAAAATCAACCATTTTTCTTCTTCTTTAACCCACTCCGGCAAGCCACCACCACGAGACAGCGACCGGCAACCATAGTGGCTGCCCTCTTCCACCACTCTCCTCTCCTCTCCTCTCTCTGACTTGTTCTAATTAGTGATTTTTTTTTACTTAGGGTTTCGTATTTTGGGGTTTTGCAATAGATTGTGAGTTTGTGTCTAATTTAAGTTGATGCATGTCAATAGATGTGAGTTGGTGTTGCTCTCAAGGAAAAAAGAAGTGAGGTTGAAGCGGTTTTGATTTAGGAATTAGGATTTCGTTTAATTTTTTTTTGCAAAATTCGGGATTTTCGGGATAATCTCGAAATTCTAATTCGGTATTCGGGATATCCCGAAATTATTTCGGTTCGGGATCGGGATGAATTTTTTTCGATTTTCGGTATTCGGTATTCGGGATCGGGATATCCCGAATGCTCACCCCTAAACGTACCGCACATCGTAACACTACTTTTTTTTTGGGTGAAAACATAGTAACACTACTTGCGACATGTGACTTGCGGGAGATGATCCTTAACCTTAATAAGTATTAATTAGTAGTGATTCCATGGTATAGTATTAATCCCGAAAAAAAAAACTAGCCCCTGGTTGCCGATGTGTCCAAATATCAATTCTCGTTGGAGAATCACACGCCGGAAGTAAAAAGTTTTTGGGTCGAGTTTATAAGTGTGAAGAGTTTATCAATTTTTTATATTAAGATTTTGGATTTGATATAAAAGTTCAAATATGATATATAAAAGTCGGTTGATCTTGTGATCTATTGTACTCGCATGATCTCTTTTGAAATACGAGAGATAGTGTCAATCCAACAAATTTCAACCCAATAGATGGGGGCTTTGAGATTCTAACAATTCTTCACATTTATGTCTCTATTTAATTTCCCACCTGCCCCTGAAAACACCAAATTAACTACCCCCTTCCCTTTACGTGCCCATAAATTCCATCTCTCGGGCCTCGACACTTACCACAAGTAAAACAGAGAGGAAAAAAAATCTGAACATGGTTTCCTCCGGCCACCAATCTACCAACTTGGTGTACAACCTAAAGCTGTCGTCCGTGGGTCCAAGTCGGGTGACGGGCACGGACATTATCCGTGCCCTGACCGGATTGGACCTGGTGATGAAGCTACACTACCTCAAAGGCTTGTACTTCTTTGGAAGCCGGGCATGTGAGGGATAAACATTGCGAGGTTCAAGGAAGGGCTGTTCTATTGGTGCAACGAGTACTACATGGTATGTGGCCGGTACCTGAGGTCATCAGAGGACGGCGAACGACCGTTGATGAAATGCAACGACTGCGGGGTGAGGCTGGCCGAGGCCCAGTGTGACCTCATGGTGGAGGATTGGATGGAGATGATCAATAATAAAGATAGTGGATTGCTTAATGACTTGCTTAGTTATCACCACCCTCTTGGCCTGTTGTTAGGAAAATAACTCACTTTTCCGTGGACCCACACAACGCAACAGACAATACAAGTACGAACAAGCACAACGCAAACTAAGCAAGAACCACAAGCACAAAGGAAAGTACAAAAGGAAGGACACACAAAATTTGTTCACCCAGTTCGATCCTCAACGATCTATGTCCAGGGGCGTGCCAAGTCATGAGAGATTCCAATATATTACGCTCACGTGAAACTTCACTTGCTCACTACAATGGATGTCACAATTTGGCTCACTCTTCTCTCTCTTCTCTCTTTTCACTTTGGAGAACAATGGCAAATGGCAACAACATCTTTACAAGATGAGGCAAATGGGTATTTATAGTGCCCATGATCTAGGGAACTATTTGGGGGTCTTGAAGGACATTTTTGTCCAACTTCAGCAGCTTTTCCAACCCAAGTAGTGACTGTCAATCAATTGGCGATCGCCAGTAGCCCTTGACAGAAGTTCCTGATACGGGGGTACTAGCAGTCACTAGTTGACTTGCGACCGCAAGTCCCAACTAACGGCCGCTAGTTGGCTGGCGCTTGCCAGCCCTTCAGCAGCCCGACTTTGTGTACCGTTTCGGCGACCTGTTACGAGTGCACTGATGTTTTGCCTCAACTTTGTCTTCACTCAACTCCGCCACTCGAACCCGATCGCCACCTCGATCAACCTCAAGGCTCTTCACTCGAGCCAACCGAATACTTCACTCGTACTCAGACTCCATATCCACGCCTGACCTTTTCTACTCTCCTCCATGTTACATGCAGGTGTGCAATAGAAAATATTTTATATTTTTCGGGTTTATATAAATCTCAAAAATAATTTATATTCGTTATCTTAAAACATTAGGTTGAACATTAACATTTTACAATGATATTAGAGCTGATCATCTCGGTATTCATCAATTGGCTCTCCTCTTCTAAAACATTTCTTTCTTGGTCAAATTTTTAGTGAAGATATGATAAATTTTTAGTGAAGATATGATATATTTCAATAAGAAACAATTACTACTCGTGTAGGCCTGTAATATTAAATATATTCATTTTCGTATTAAATAGAACTCCAATGCTTGAACTGATTTTATAGGTTGGAGTAAATATAGTTCAAGATTGTACGCCCTGAACTATATATGTGTGTGTGCAGGGAACTCCAAATTAGTTTTTGATTCGGGATTTTCATCAGGAAAACAAATAGAAGAAAATTTGTTTATTTTTTAGCAAAATAACAAAGGATTGTGATTATTGCTGCAGGCACCTATAATATATTTCGTGGAGTGATTTTGTTCTTTTATTTTCCAACGATCGAAAGTTGACCTACTTTCTTCAAAACCTATTCTAAGGAATTTTTGTATAAAGGTTTTTCAACAATCAATAATATAAAAAATTAACAATCAATTAAAACCTTGAAAAAATACACTTTAATATTATATGGTATCGCGAAAAATCATATAAGTATTATATGGTTTAAAATACATCAATTGAATAAAAAACTTTCTACTAAAAATTAGTTAGAGGCACGGACAACTACTCGAACCACCAATGGAACGGAAATTGGGTATAATTAATAAGACACTTGAATTTACCTATTGTTTTTTGAATTTAACTTAATAGTAAAATATACTACTGAGAAGTGACCCCGAGTGTGATAATACGATTTGACCAAAAAAACTGTCAAAGGACCCACCATATGTTGTTCGTCAAATTAATTACAAGCTATTTTTCCCACAAGTTGTTTTTGGACCACAACTTTCCCCATCAACGGTGGCTCCGCCTGTGGGTAAAAAATAGTCATGGTCATTAAATATTAATAATTTTTTGTCCATGGTGTTATTAAACTATTTTTTTTGTCACTATCTATAATAAATTACTCACCTATGGTTACTTCGGCCACTTTTCGCCGAAATGCTTCCCGGATTAAAAAAATAGTGGGTCCCACTATTTTAGTGTAAAGAGACAAATTTGTGGAAAAAAAAACACAAGCAAGTTCACGCCAGTAACATTCAAGAACACCAAGTTCATGTCAGTACCACTTATCAAAAAAGGTTCATGTCATCACAAAAAGAAATTAAATTTGTGATACCGTATATGATATGTACTGTCTGAAATGGCTTAAGTGATTTGATTGGTACTATCCATACCAACAAGGTGTGCCTTCTTTTCTGGCATACATCCTGAGAGAACTCCAAGGTTAAATACGTTTAGCCGGGAGTAGGATCAGAATGGGTGACCTCCTAGAAAATTTCCGGGATGCATGCGAGTGAGGACAAAGCACGCTGGAAAAGATCCGTGTTGGTTTGTGGAGCCAGTCAATCAAATCACGGGGCGTCACATTATGGTATCAGAGCATATACGCTTCTGAGACTGTTCTGTATTCTGTCTGGTGCGACGAGGACGTCGCGTATTTAAGGAGTGGTGAATGTGATACCCCGTAAATGATATTTACTGTCTGAAACGCCTTAAGAAATTTGATTGGTACTATCCATACCAACAAGGTGCACCTTCTTTTCTGGCACACATCCTGAGAGAACTCCAATGTTAAACGTGTTTAGTCGGGAGTACCCCGTAAATGATATGTACTGTCTGAAAGCGTCTTAAGTGATTTGATTGGTACTATCCATACCAACAAGGCACACCTTCTTTTCTGACACACATCCTGAGAGAACTCCAAAATTAAACGCGTTTAGTCGGGAGTATGATTAGGATGGGTGACCTCCTGAGAAGTTTTTGGGATGCGTGCGAGTGAGAACAAAACACGCTGGAAAAGACCCGTGTTGGTTTATAGAGCCGATCGGTCAGATCACGGGGCGTCACAGTATGTGAACCCAGCTGATGCCAAACTACATTCCAACGAGGCCGGCCATCCTAATGCTAGGTTTGTAAATATTACTATCATAGTATCATTATTAATAAATTTTGCTCATAAAAAAATAACTGGTTAGTGAATTAATAATCAGAATTATAGGTTATACAATTTCGGTTTACAAATAAAATTATGTATATCCATAATAAATATCTATTTCACATAATATAGATTATGTAAGTGTCGACGCTTCTAGATTGCCAGCACAGATTAAAAATGGATCACAAATTTAAACCTTGGATGATCCCACCATTTGAGTAGGAAGAGACAAATTTGTTAAAAAGAAATATAAGCTTCACGCCCATTAACATTCAACAACACCAAGTTCATGTCATCACAGCAAAAAAAAATTAACTACTCACAACACTTATGTCCATAAGCAAATTCCCTCTCCTCTGGAAGCTCCGTCTGTCAAAAAGGATTCAACTTTAAACACAATTTTCTTTCGTTATTTTTTTATGAATTAATTAAACTGATAATAACTTAGCAGTGGTAGGCCACGGCGACTCTTGTACTTACATCGAAGTAAGTAGGGAATTAGAACCCAAAAGACTTTTTTGAGATTAAAAGTCGCAGGTAGGGTTTTTAAAGAGGAGCGGACCAAAGAGGTAGGGAAGGCGTCGTAGACGAAGGAGGCCTACTTGTCATCCTTCTCGGCGGCTCTCATTATCTCCAGCTGAGCGACGCCGGGGAACAGCCTCTCCGGTCCCCCGCTGGGCCCCGGTTCCACGGTCGAGCTTGATTGACCTTCCCTTTCCATTAATTTTGTGATACCCCTTTAATGATTTGTACATAAAAAAATCTTAAGTGATTTGATTTGAATATTCATATCAACAATGTGCACATTCTTTTCAGACACACATCCTGAGAGAACTCCAAGCTTAAATACATTTGACCGGAAGTATGATCAAGATGGGTGACATTCTGGGAAGTTTTCGGGATGCGTGTAAGTGAGGACAAAACAGACATGTGTTGGTCTGTAGAGACAGTCGGTCGGATCACGGGGCGTTACATTTGGTATCAGAGCAACCTCGGCTTGTATGGTGTGGTTCAGGAATCGAACTCACCTACAACCGAGGGATTTTGGGACTGTTTGTATCTGGCGCGACGAGGACGTCGCGTATTTAAGGAGGGGTGAATGTGATATTCCATTAATGATTTGTACAGAAAAAGCCTTAAGTGATTTGATTTGACTATCCATATCAACATGGTGCACTTTCTTTTCTGGCACACATCCTAAGAGAGAGAAATCCAAGGTTAAATGCGTTTGGCAGGAAGTAGGATCAGGATGGGTGACCTCCTGGGAAGTTTCTGGGATGCGTGTGAGTGAGGATAAAATACGCTAGAAAATACATATGTTGGTCTGTGGAGACAGTCGATTGAATCACGGGATGTTACACATACTCGGCGACGACTTCACCGCCGCGGATTGCATCGCCAAATGGACCCAATACCTAGCCGGCTGGAAGTCCAACGATCCCATCACATTCAGACCTCTCCCGAGACCCCAAGTGCCGACCGAGCTCGCCACGTGGCCCCTATCCATCAACCAAGTGGACTCAGTTGACAACCATTGGATCACTCCCAACAGCTCCAAGATGGCCAAATTCTCCCTCTTCTTATCAGCTTCCCAGGCATCCCACTTGCAAGTCCAACTTGGCGGCGGCGGCGGCTTTCCACTCTTTGAGTCCATCTGCGCCCTCGTTTGGCAGTGCATAGACAAGGTTCGAGTCAGGTTCGAGCCGAACACGGTGGCCATATGCAAGAAAGACCCGGGCTACGTCCCCATGCAGGCAGTGTCAGCAACTTGGGGCAGGTGGTGAGCTCGGTAATCGCGGAGTCCTCTGTCGAGGGCTCGGGTTTTACGAAGCTTGCGTCGTTGCTCGTGAATATGACAGCAGAAGACGAACGAGGCTTGATCGATGGTGCATTGGAGAAGGACGACGGGGTCAATGACTATGTTCTCTATGGGGCGGAACCTGACGTTTGTGAGCTTCGAGGAGGCGAACGTGTATGGGTGGAGTGGCCTATCCTGAGCTGGTGTACTATGGGATACAGGGCGTTGGAGATGGAGGAGCTGTTTGGGTGGTCCCATAGAAGAGCTCCAATAATAATAACACATGCGGAAATGGGAATTTAATGGGGAGGATTGTGACTATCATTGTAGCGGAGAGCGAAGTGGAGGGGCTCAAGTTGGAGCTGATGAAGAGTGGCCTGTCAGTTTGATGTTGATCCACATAAGACTATCGACATTGGTGACCTCGTATAATTAGGTTACCAAATAAATAATTAATTTTTCTCTTATCTACGTACAACTCAATCCAAACAAATATTTTTTACCCACGGTGGTGGCCTGGTCTAATCAGGTTACCAAATAAATAATTAATTTTTTTCTCATCTATATACATGTATTATCTATACGAATTTTCATAAAGAATTGAAAATTTTGGCTATATTTATTACGAATTAAAAAATAAACGAATAAAAAATATTGGACTAAATTTATAGAGAATAAAAAATATGAATTTTCATATTTTTATTTAATAATATTATATTATGTATCTTTAGATTAGATTGAGAAAAAAAAAATTCCATACCCAGGTTAAGGGTCAGGGCTGTCGGCTGCCCAAGGACTTGCCCAAACACTTTTCCCTTGCCCTTTTTGCTTTTTCTTTTTTATTTGTCTTTTGTTTAACCTGGTGGCCATTTGGTCACCATTGTGAGTGGTCTAAGGAAATTATATACTAATTGTGGTTAATAACAATCAGAAAAATATTTACTCATCGACATGAAGTGGTTAACCACTACAGTAGTTGTTGTGCAACATATGCATTAGTTTAAGAAATATATATCTATATGTTGGAACTCGTATTCTAACAAATTGACTTGATAGGTGTATCATATGAACGGATTTCTGGTGTCATCCAAAAAATCACATGGAAAAATATCTAGCACTATACTCAATTATTATAAGATAGTTGTTTTGATCATATTAAATCTGCTACTAGTTCTGATTTGTCATTGAAATTTCCATCTCAATTCTCTTCCGTCCTCCTCTCCTTCGATTCCATTGTCGGATCTCCACTGCAAACGCCGGCAAAAACAACGACAAGAAGGAAGCGACTCGTTTCGCTGGTCGGGTTCGAGGGGTTTCGAGGCGAAAGGAATCGCCAGTGACGGTGAGCGTCTGAACGAGCCTTGAACGGTGTTGGCATCCGACGGCGTCACGATCTTCGCGAAGGACTCCCCCCAGGCAGAACAAATATTTATGGTCATCTTCACTCGACTCCTGAGCAGATTAACATCCAAATTTCTCAATCAAACAACAAAAGAAGCCACTGATCGACCTGACTTAGTCATCGACACTCTATCTTCCTTCACCCCGCTCCCCTCCAGCAGTTCTCCACTTTCAAATCCACCCTTAGCCGTAAATCTCAAGGGGACAGTGGAGCAGCTGGTCGGCATGCTTGGGTGTGTCGGCAAGTACAACTGGTCGAGGAGGAGATTCCCCTCTTTAGAGAACGAAGACCCTGAGCGGGGTAGTCCAGGTCTTGCCACCCGTCGATGGCCAGACCGGAGTTGAATTTCAGAGTTTCATTTTTTGCTTTCTCGACCTTTGCGTATAATCGACTTTGTTAGGGACGATGAGACAGGGGTAGCGGAAGAACAGAAGGGGAGTTACGTGGTCGCCGGAGATGCATGCTAGAATTTCACCGGTCATCGGACTTGACTCCGAACGAGGAGCAGTTACCGTGGTCGCCAGTCAATGGGGGAAGATTTTTTTTTATTGACTTTTTTGGGTATATAAGTTATTACTTGACAAATTGTTTGCTTGAGGATAGCGAGAGATTCGAAAGTATAATAAAATTAAAAATAAAGTATATGAGAATCAATTTTTCAAACACGGAAGATTTTATCGTTGATTTAGTTAAATACGAGAGACTTTAGAGTAATTTATCATTTTATAAATGTACCTAGTTTTTTCGATATCTAGATATTTGTCGTACGAAAAAATTAGGTGCATTTATAAAAACAGTTTAATGGGTATAATTAATTATCAATTACAATAGATAAATTTTTTGTTTTTGATAAGTGGAGATTATTATTAATAATGTATAAATGTACTGCAAGAACTCTCTATCACGGAGTTACGATCGTTGGACTCATCAAAATCCTACCATGGAAGAAAATCACAATAAGAAAAAAGTATTGTGACAAAAAAATCCCTATCTTTACGTTAAATTTGCAAAAAATAATTCCGCACCGCTATATTCCAAGTTAATTACAAAGTGGACCCCTTGGCATAGGCTACAGCCACTGCCCTGTTACTTAATTAACAACAATTCCACGGTAGCTAAGAATTGCAACAAGCATATCCTTAGCAAATCCATAAATACAAGTTACTTCTTTTTTACCCAATAATTTATTTATTTATAAAAATCAATTCGTACCATATGTCTATTACATAGGGAAGATTTGGTGGGGACTAACACAAATCAATATTATTACACATGCAAATTAATATCAATTCACATGCAAACAAATATTACTTCACATGCAAACAAGCTTCATGCAAACCAATATCACTTTACATGCAAACGATTATCACATGATAGGTTATTGACCATTAGATTTAAAGATAATTAAATCTCACGGCCCAAAATTTAGTTCCCACTTGAGGACAAATTTTCTTTAATCTCCACTCAATAGAGTCTCCTATTATATGAGTACTGGGTGGTTTTTGGCCAAAAGTATTGCAAAACACTTAAAACTACCTTCGGTATCGAATGTACTACGCCTATTCCAATCCAGAAAGAAATGTACCACACATAGTAACACTACTTGCGACAAGTGACTTGTGAGAGATGATCCGTAACCTCAATAAGTATTAATTGGTACCGATTCAATGGTTTAGTATTAATCCAGAAAAATCCAGAAAAAAAATATTAATCCAGAAAAAAAACTAGCCCCTGATTGCCGATCTGGCCAAATATCAATTCTTGTTGGACAATCAGACGTCGAAAGTAGAAATTTGTTAGGCCGAGATTATAATTGCGAAAAATTCATCAATCTATTGTCTTAAAATTTTGGGTTGAAAATAAAAATTTTAACATGATGTAAAAGCTAGTTGATATTGTAGCCCGTTTAAAAATACGAGAGATAATATCAAATCTGACAAACTTCAACCGGATAGACTTCATTTAGAATTTTAAAGCGCTTCGAGATTCTAACAAATCTTCACATTTATATCCCTATTAAATTTCCCACCGGCCCCTGAAAACACCAAATTAACTACTCCATTCCCTTTAAGTGCCCATAAATCTCCATCCCTCCGGCCTCGACACTTAACACAAATAACACAGAGAGAGAAAAAAAATCCCAACATGGTTTCCTCCGGTCACCAATCTACCAACTTGGTGTACAACCTGAAGCTGTCGTCCGTGGGTCCAAGCCGGGTGACGGGCACAGACATTTTTCGTGCCCCGACCGGCTTGGACCTCGCGATGAAGCTGCACTACCTCAAAGACTTGTACTTCTTTGGAAGCCGGGCATGTGAGGGGTTAAACATTGCAAGGTTCAAGGAAGGGCTGTTCTATTGGTGCAACGAGTACTACATGGTATGTGGCCGGTACCGGAGGACGTCGGGGGACGGCGGACGGCCGTCGATGAAGTGCAACGATTGCGGGGTGAGGCTGGCCGAGGCCCAGTGCGACCTCACGGTGGAGGAGTGGATGGAGATGATCAGTAGCAATAAAGATGGAGGATTGCTTAATGACTTGCTTATTTATCACCACCCCATTGGCCCTGACCTTTTCTACTCTCCTCCATGTTACATGCAGGTGCGCACAAGAAAATATTTTCTATTTTTCGGGTTTATATAAATCGCAAAAAATTCTTCTATTGTTGTCTTAAAATATGAAGTCAATTTTAGTGAAGATATGATATATTTCAATAAAAAACAATTACTACTCGTGTAGGCCTGTAATATTAAATATATCCTTTTTCGTGTTAAATGGAACTCCCCTGCTAAGGTTGGAGTAAATATAGTTCAGATTGAACCCTCTGAACTATATACATATATCTGTCTGCGGCTGGATTTGGGGAATAACGCAAACCAATATCATTAAACATACAAACCAATGTCATTTCACATGCAAATTAATATAATCAGTCTCATCCAAACCAATATCATTTCACATATAAACCAATATCACTGTAGGTTATTGACCATCCAATTTAAAGACAATCAAATCTGACGGCCTAAATTTAGTCTCCTCCATATATACATCTTTTATATATTCCTAATTAAATCTGAAACTATTTGTTTGTGTGTGTGGTCCCTGCAGCGAACTCCCAAGTTGGTTTTTGATTCGGGATTTTCATACGGAAAATAAATAGAAGACAATTTGTTTATTTTTGCTTTTTTAGCAATATAACAAAGGATTACGATTATTGCTGCAGGCACCTATAATATATTTCGTGGAGTGATTTTGTTCTTTTATTTTCCAACGATCAAAAGTTGACCTACTTTCTTTAAAACCTATTCTAAGGAATTTTTGTATAAAGGTTTTTCAACAATCAATAATATAAAAAATTAACAATCAATTAAAACCTTGAAAAAATACACTTTAGTATTATATGATATCGCGAAAAATCACATAAGTATTATATGGTTTAAAACACATCAATTGAATAAAATTTTTTCTAATTAAAATTATTTAGAGGCACGGACAACTACTCGAACTACCTATGGAACGAGAATTGGGTATAATTAATAAGACGCTTGAATTTACTTATTGTTTTTTGAATTTAACATAATAGTAAAATATACTATTGAGAAGTGACCCCGAGTGTGATAATACGATTTGACAAAAAAAAAACTGTCAAATGACCCACCATATGTTGTTCGTCAAATTAATTACAAGCTATTTTTCCTACAAGTTGTTTTTGGACCACAACTTTCCCCATCAACGGTAGCTCCACTTATATATTAAGGGTACATCCAAGGTTTAAATTTGTGATCCGTTTATAAGCTGTGCTGGCAATCTAGAACTGTCCAAACTTAAATAATCTATATTATGTGAAAAAGATATTTTGTCTGTGTTATGGATATACATAATTTTATTATAAACCAAAATTGTATAACCTATAATTCTGATTATTAATTCACTAAACAGTTATTTTTTTGATGAGCACAATTTATTAATAATGATAGTAATATTTACAAACCTAGCATTAGGATGGCCGCCCTCGTTGAAACCATAACTACCGTGATAAAACTCGTGTATTTGCAGTTAACAAAATTCAAGTGCGGAGGAATGTCGTTTGGCGTCAGCTGGGCTCACATACTCGGCGACGTCTTCACCGCCGCGGATTGCATCGCCAAATGGACCCAATACATCGCCGGCCGGAAGTCCAACGACCCCATCACCTTCGGACCTCTCCCGCGACCCCAAGTGCCGACTGAGCTCGCCACGTGGCCCCTCTCCATCAACCAAGTGGACCCAGTTGGCGACCATTGGATCACTCCCAACAGCTCCAAGATGGCCAAATTCTCCCTCTTCTTATCAGCTTCCCAGGCGTCCCACTTGCAAGCCCAACTTGGCGGCGGCGGCGGCTTTCCACTCTTCGAGTCCATCTGCGCCGTCGTTTGGCAGTGCATAGCCAAGGTTCGAGTCGGGTTCGAGCCGAACACGGTGACCATATGCAAGAAAGACCCAGGCTACGTCCCCCATGCAGGCAGTGTCAGCAACTTGGGGCACGTGGTGAGCTCGGTAACCGCGGAGTCCCCTGTCGGGGGCTCGGGTTTTACGAAGCTTGCATCGTTGCTCGTGAATATGACAGTAGAAGACGAACGAGGCCTGATCGATGGTGCTTTGGAGAAGGACGGCGGGGTCAAGGACTACATTCTCTATGGGGCGAACCTGACGTTTGTGAGCTTCGAGGAGGCGAACCTGTATGGGTTGGAGTGGAATGGGATAGGGCCTGAGTTTGTGTACTATGGGATACAGGGCGTTGGATGTGGAGGAGCTGTTTGGGTGGTCCCATGGAAGAGGTCCAATAATAATAATAATAATAACACGGGCGGAAATGGGAATTTAATGGGGAGGATTGTGACTGTGGTTGTAGCTGAGAGTGAAGTGGAGGGGCTCAAGTTGGAGCTGAAGAAGAGTGGCCTGCCAGTTTGATGTTGATCCTCAAAAGGGAGTTGCATACTAATTGTGGTTAATAATTATTTGTCTTTTGTTATTTCCTGTGATCTATTTAGTGTGTTGTTGTGGGTGGAGTATTATTAATTTGTGTCGATTGTGGGATTCAACCGAGATTCAATTGGTTGTCTCATGTCTGTGTGTGGAGATATTCTCAAGGAAAAGTCCTCGGTGGTGGTGTTCTTGATGCATTTTATTAATCTCTGGTATTTATAATCGAGTTTTTTACTTGGATCATAAATAGAATGGGCTTGATTTTCTTTGTAAGTGGTTTATCATAAACCAAACCGGACGGAACAACGAAGAATGCCCATATCTGTCTGATCACAACAAAAACAACCGAAAGAAGAAACAATGCCTTGGTGCCAAGGGACAACCATACCGGTTCGTCATAAACTAGGCTTACTTTGCAAATTCGTACCAATGCCAGCCAGCTGCATAGTCAAACCCCCAACAATCAGCCAAAATAAACCAAGTCATGTCCAAAATAGAAACCATTAGCAAACTCGGACACCATTTCTTGCCAATTTTTTGATGCGTAAAACAAAGTCCCGAGGTTTTATTTTATTATACTCTTAGGCCCCCTTAGTAATCATTTTATTATTTTTTTAAATCTTGAAATGACTATTCTACCCCTATACTCGTCTCCTACCTTCTCTACGGCAACCCGTCCTCTTTCAGGCCAACATCTTCTTCAAAGCAAATCAAGAAGGCAAAAATCACTAACTCGCCAGTCGAATGTTGCGTCAAAAGTATCCTCCGGTCCAGCCAGGGGCAAAGCCAGAAAATTTAGAGAGTGGGGCAATATAATTTTTTCCAAAAAGTTAAACTCGATAACTTGTTTGACATTTGGAGTACACACTTTCTTGGACCCGACTAGCATATGATAAGTCGGTAATGGGCTATTCTGGTTTCAATTTTTAGGTTAATTAATTTTTTAGTGGGGTCAATTTCTAATTTTAGCGGGGACAAACATTAAAAAATATACTTAATTATCAAACCAAAAAAAATTAAGTGGGGGCAATTTTCAACGTGGCTCCAACCCTGGGTCCAGCCTCCTCCGCTAGACTTGTCGTCCTCTACCACAAAAGACGTTATGATAGTCTCCGCTGGAGCCGAAGCCACTGTCGGAACAAATTGAAAGCAACAAATCAAAATCACCAAACCCATCATCTTCCCGAAGTCGCTGCCATCACAAATCAAAACCACCAAACCCTCAGTATGTCGTTGTCAAAACAACACGATTCATCCACAACATAGTCAATTACCTTACCCAGTTCAAGATCTATATGGTGAGATCGTAGAACCCAATTAATTTGCTTGCGAAGATGGGTTTTGGGCTTGGTGTTAGAGACGAGAGGAGGAGAGAGAATAGGGACGCAGAGCTCGCCG
This sequence comes from Hypericum androsaemum, assembly GCA_963995505.1. Taxonomy (NCBI): domain Eukaryota; kingdom Viridiplantae; phylum Streptophyta; class Magnoliopsida; order Malpighiales; family Hypericaceae; genus Hypericum; species Hypericum androsaemum. The sequence continues at coordinate 15,388,186 of OZ023180.1, forward strand.
GCGTGAGGAGGAATCAGGTCGTGGAGACAATGACGGAGGAATCAGCTCAGGAGGGTGAGAGATATGGCGGTGGGGGAGGATGGTTGCCGTGGAGACGATAACAGTAGAAGTTCATCGGCGTATGTATTTATTAGTTTATTAATTTTTTTGTAAGGGTATATACGTCATTTACTTAAAACAAATTATCGCTGATGTCAGTAAGGGGATTAATAGTATAATAAAATCAAACCTCAGAGAGTTTTTAATCGATTATCAGAATACAGAGGGGTGTGCAGCGAATATACCAAACACCAGAGGCCTGAGCGTAAATTTTCCAAAACTTTATTATCCATAAAAAAAGTCAATTGTGCACAAAGTGCACTACACTTGTTGTGTCGTTAGCAAGGTTTTCAAAAATGACTCGGAGGGCGACCCAAATTTTGATCTGATCTCTAGGTCGAGTAGTCCTGTCGGTTGGACCAAATGGTCGGTCCTAGTGAATCACCCTGTCCGACCAGATTTTGAGCAGTTCGTTAGGTTACCATCTGTACCACCAAATTGACATAGTATCTCAGTCGAATGGTCGGACTGGCATTTTTTAAAACTTTGGTCGTTAGTTACTAAATATCTCTTAAAAATGATCAAAAGATACTCAACTATCTAAATAACCTGCGCTACTAGATAGATGATATCGTTGACATTAATTCACTCGCACTTGGGTAGGTTACTACCTGATGTAAAATTTGAAGGATCTTAGTTACGGCACCCTCCATACCACTCTAAACCATTTTGCAAGATCCCACAATGCTATTCCCGGATCTCGTTGATGCACCTTTAATTTTGATTCAAATTTACACATAGATGTAGACCTTGCCATTGTTAAAATCTGATTCGTGATTCGATTCGATTGAATTCGATTCGTCCAAAATTCTATTTGAATTTGTCGTGAGACGAATTGAATACGGTACAAGATATATATAATTCGTCGAACCGAAAAATTCAATTCAAATTTGATTCGAGTCAAATTCGTGTTGAATTCGTCCATATTAAGTATTAAAAAATTTTAAAATGGTAAGTGCTGGTTTGGAAACGTGGGGGGAAGATGAAAATTTGAATCCATCCCGGGCCTTGTTCTGTCAGATAGACTTCTGACGCCTTGATGCGCATAGGTGGGATGGATTCAATTTGGAATGCTCCGATCATATCAAGGAAGAGGCAATCATGACCTCGTAGTTTATTGAATATGATTAATGAATTTTATTTTATGAGAATAAATAATCTAGTGTGGAAATCAAAGAATTTAGTACAAATATTACAAAATTGTTCAAATTTAATACAATAATGTTAAATATTTATTAAAATAATTTATAATAATTGAAATATTATATTTAACTTCGATTTAAATCAATTAATTCAATGAAATGCCCGATATATGTAACTCAGAAAATTCACGTTTAGACAATTAGGCAATGTTAAAAAAAAGTTGCTAGTCGAGGGAGCATTTATTTTTAGCTTTGGTAAAAAACTTAACCCTAACCCTAACACTTACGCTAAACACAAACTCGATAGCCTAACACAATCCTAACCCTAACACTTACCCTAAATACAATCCTAACCATAACCCTAACCCTAAATTCTAAATCTTAACACTAACCTTAACTCTTAAACCTAAAAACTAAGACTAACACTAATCCTAGCACTAACCCTAATAAGAACTTCAATTCAAAACTTTTTTATTTCTGTTGATCTAAATGCTAGTAGATAGTCACTCGAGCTATTATTATTGCCTAGATAAAAGTTTGAGAGAAGTCGTGTTCAATTAAACAAGGAAACAAGTATTAAATATTAAAAATTAAATAATTAATTCAAATTCGATTTGGATTCGATTCGAATCAAATTCGAAAGTTCATAATTCGTATTTGATTCGTCCTTGTACGAATTGAATACGGTTTAAGATTTTGATGAATTCGAATTCAAACTAATTCAATTTGAATGCATTCAAATTCGAACCGTGGTGAGGTCTACATAAATGGTGAAGTCGGTGATCCACAGATTCTGATTTTTCGCTTGGGGGCTTTTCCTTTTATTAATTAAAAAAATTGCTGTTGAAATGTCTTTTCCTTTTATTGGAGTTGCACTTCATTACTTTCCATGTCGGATTCCTTAATCTCGATGAAGGCCTTACTCATATCCTTGTCGACTTCTCCTTTTTCTCCTTCTTGGGCTGCTATTTCCATATTCAACAGAACTCCCGGCCCATTTGAGAGCTCCGCCTTATTGGGCTTCATATTTCCTATCTGAGGCAGATTTGGGCTTTCTGGCCCACCATGGCTTAATAGTGCTGGAGCGAATTTGTCCTTTTGCGATTAGAGCTTGCGTGTCATTAATTTTTATCTTCGTCATCTCCGAAATGTCTTCATCCCCACGGCAACGGCAATTATGCGGGACGTAGTAGCGGAAGAGGATGAGGAGGAGGTAACCCTGAGATGTGTGATGGGAAAAGTCCGTTGACCATCCACCCTATATCTCATCTTTATCTGTCGTTTATAGCTTGCCAATTATAATCAGAGTTATCTGTCCGTTGACCATAGTAACTTGGCAATTATTGTTGTTCTTAACCAGAGTTACTTGGGGAATTGCATCGAGATCCGTAGGTAATATAACAAAGACATTAACCGGAAGCCATGAAGCTGACAGTAACGAGGTTTGCATGCTGATTGTATGCGAAGAGCTCACATTTCATTAGCGGCTTTACAAGACTTGGCCCGAGATAGAACACTGGAAATCCAAAGTTCTTAACAGGTACAAATGGGAGGATTGAGAAAGATGACAGTGCGTATTAAGCGAAAAATCCAAGTCGGAGTCCCAAAGAAGTTCAAGAAGCAGTAAGAACTAAGGTAAAAATCATCACAGGTCAAAGAAGATCTGCAGGCTAGAACAACTGAACAACAATGCAATAGCATCACCAACGGTAAGACGGATGAAAGGGGATAGATGAGGAGGACCCATGTCAGATAAACCAAATGCACACCATTCACAATATATTCTCCATCCCTAGCAACACTTTCAACGGGTTACAATTCTTGAAATTTGCAGACGATAAGAAGCAACGTGCAGTAAACACGGGCACGGGAAGAGATCGTTCGAAATAGAAATACCTGGAAGGTGCATAATGTACCTCTAAACCTTATGTACAACATTAAAATTTCTATTAAAAAAGGCTATACAATTATTGGTTAAACATACCCTAACCAGATGGTATGTTCTCTACCTTCGCAGTGCCATTGACGGGCAGATATACACGAGAGTAGAAGAACGGAAAACAAGAAAACCTTAAAGTTCTTCTCACAACTCTTCCCTCTGCTGGCGCATCCGGGCGCCCCAGGACATATTCCCGGCATCCTTGCGCACGCTTCGTCTCTTGAGCTCCGATACCTGAGATTGCCATCTGCTCTTCCACTCAACCTTATCTTCCGAATCCTGACAACATCAAAATCAAACTCCGCATCACTCCACCCATTCGAAGTAGTGTCTTTCATTTCAGAAACTCTAAACAACGATAATTTTCGAAACACGAATCCTATTCAAGAGAAACTACATTGTACTTAATCGATAACACGAACTCGAGAGAGTGCCCGTGTTGGCTGATCGTTTGTCAGATTACAAAAAGATGCATTCTAACTGTTTGTCAGATTGTACCAGTGAGGAATGGGGCTGGTAGTAGCGCCTCCTGGCGGAGAAAGCGAGGCGTATCCCCCTCGACATGTCGCGATCGTACACAGCCCTCCGGCTCGGATCCGAAAGCGTCTCGTAGGCCTCCTGGACCCGGATGAACGTCCGGGTGTACTCCGCGACACGGTCCGGGTGCGGGCACACGTCCGGATGGTACTTCCGGGCCAGCTGCTTGTACGCCTGCTTAATCTCCGGCAGGGAACCGGACTCCGGTATCCCCAGCAGCTCGTAGAAGCTCACGGCCGGCTCCCGCTCCTCCACCGCAGCCCGGGCCCTGAACCTGATCGCCCCGGCGCGAAGCCGCGCGGCGGCGGGGGGCCACGTCCGGAGGGAGGCGGCGGGGGCCGGATCGGGGACCAGGAGGCGGCAGGTCTCGCTCCCTGGGAAGGTTAGGGCGTAGCAGCACCCCATGGGTTTTGGACCAGTGTTGTGATTTGAGTTTTGGTTTGGGGTTGGGGGCGACGGTTACTTTTGAAAGGGCGAGGGGCGAGAGATGAGAGAGAAAGAGAGAGTGGTGGTTGCGTGCGGTTTTGGTGTCTCGCATAGCTCTATCATGTTAATGGGGAAAGGGAAAGCTGAAATCAGGGGTATCCAAACGACATATTCTAATTTCAAATACCAAATAGCGAAAATAAACAAACACGAGATCGAAATTAGAATTCACCGAAAAATATCTATTGATTTTTTTCGGGGTAAAGAGCGTCAGAGGTGGGAGAAGATGCCGAGGAAGTCAGGCCGGTGGCGACAAAAGAATTTATTGATTTTTTTTAATTTTCTGTAAGGATATTTAAGTTATTTACATGAAAAATTGACTAATGCCGTTAGTGAGGGACACTAAAATATAATAAAATCAAGAGTAAATTACTCTTAGGTCTTTGGTATTTGTTTAAATTATTATTTTAGTCTCTGATATTTTAAAACACATATTTTCGTCCTCAAAGTTTGCTAAAATATAACTTTTAGGTCCCTCACTGGCATCAGCGATCAACATAGTATTTTTAATGACCTTTTTGCACTTCCAAAAAAATATCTTTTTGTTGTCATCGTCATCTTCTCCCCCCTTGTCTGTCATCTTCCACCCCCAACATCAATAATGGACTAATTTCTTCTTCAAAAATTAAAAAAGAACAAAACAAACCCACGCATGAAATCTTCCCAGAAAACAAGATACAAAGAGACACATCAAGTTCCAATCTCAAAATCAATTCATTGGAAGCGACCTAAATCAATTTCCAGGAGAATACCAACTCTTCAATTTGAACACTATGTTCCAGCCCCAAGTTGTTCAAAATCAATTCAAAGCATCCAAAGTTTTCGCATAGAACAAAATCGATTTGAACAGCAAGTTCCAGCCTCAAATCTTTGATTTGAACGAACGAGCAAAATTTATTGGGTTTAGATGGAGCGAAGACGAATATTTGGTTTAGTTCTTCGTTAATTGTAGTGATTAGAAGTTCTTGTTTTCGGTTTAGTTGTTTTGTTGATTTTGATTTTAAATTGAAAAATCTTGTCTACGAGGAAGAAGATGAATATTTGAGGAAGAAGATGGATATTTTTTAAAGGGTATAAGGGTCATAAAAAAAATTTGTTGACCGATGACATCAGAAAAGAACCTTAGAGTTCAATAAAAGTAAACTAGGGGATTAAAGTTTCGATTTTGAAACAGTAGGGACTAAAATAGTAATTTAAGCAAATACCAGGAACCTGAGGGCAATTTGCTCTAAAATCAAACACGGGAGATAGAAAAATTATTTCTGTAAACTGAGGGACGTTAGGGGAGATATGACCACAATCCAGAGAGTAATTTATCCTAAATTTAATCCATTAGCTGCTGAAAATTCGAGGTTAAATTGTTTGTTTGGTCACTGTATTTTGTGGATATTCGAAATTGGCTTCAATACTCTTGAAGAAGATTTTGTAATTATCACTTTTTTCTCTTTAAGAAAACACCTGGTCACTCATTGCCCTGGACTACCGAGGGTAGCAAAATTGACAAGCTGCATTCTAATAATTCAAGCTTGATAATTTTGATTAAGTAGAAATAAACGTTTTTGACTAAATTGTTGATTTGATGATGGTTGATTGCAATTCCCATGTGGATCTGCTCCAATTATTCGGAATTTTAGGAACCACAAGTATACTGGTGACTCTTAACTAGCATGATTAAGTCTTAGGATCATGAATCAATTTCTTATAAAATTAATCATCCAAATGGAAGTGCGATTGGGATTCAGTTCAATTAATTAGCGAACAAACGTGTACTCAAGGGTGTTTCTACAAAACTTAACTTAAATTCTCCCCTAAAAAAAGGTTACCTAAATTGAGCTCCTAATATAAAGTCAGATTTTCCGTCACAATCTAGGGGTGGCCAAGTAGTTTTGGACTCTTTTTCAAAAAAAAAGAGTAGTTTTGGACTCAACCAGCAAACCGCAAGAACCGAAATTCATCTCAAGAATGAACGGAAACCGAATAGCATTGATCTCCTGCTCAGAGAATTTAAATTCTGATGTGATCGGTCAACAAATTTTTTTAATGATCTCCTGCTGTTTGAGAACCAGACCATTTAAGAATTTGAGAAAGTTGAGCAATTGTTGAATATACTGTTATTCTCCGAATAACGTATTGTCCAATTGGTGCTGATAGGGTCATCTTGTCATCACCGAATCCACTCTAGATGTCATGACTCGACACTCGAACATATCCTGAAAGAGATCGACCACGTGGCATGTTATGGTTCAATCACTCATCTCACGCACTACCTGCTCCAAAACCAATATCGATTTTGAATCATCTTTCTCCATATGGATCGGCTTGACAAGAGATGATATGATCGTTAAAATCTGGTTTTCATTACATGGAAAAATAGCACTATCTTTGACGGTGTTAATGACGAGATTATATTGAGAAGAGATTACTAAAATCTTGTTTTCAGGTAAAAATTTAATTATAGACTATTAAATTTGATTTTAAATCAAAATATTTAAATTTAAGGACCATTAATCTATCAATGATACTTTTGATATTTTACCCGTCTGGTACCAATTAGGGATTCCACCCTACTATCATTTTAACTTTTATCTTCCAAAGTTGGAAAAAAAATCTAGCCGCCAAAATCATCTCTCTCCTCCATTTTAACATTGATCTTTCTTCTCCCCAAAATCGGATCGCCTTTCCTCACAATCCGACGACCGGCGCTCCCCAAGGCCTGCATTAATCCGACAATGGACACTTCCTGAGACCTGTCCCGATGCTCCCTGAGCCCTGCCCTGATGCTCCCCGAGACCAGTTCCGAGCTCAATCTTTGGATCTAGAACCCTCGTTCCGTGACGGCTCAATTCCTAATTAAGTCCAAGTAAGAGTTTTTCCATTTTTTTACAGAGTATGAGGTTTGGTTTGTTGAGTTTTCTTTGGGTATTTAGGGTTCTTTCTTTCCCTTTTTCGGCTCCTCCGAGATGACTGACGCTCGTCCGTGACGACTGATGCTCCTTCGAGACCCATTCTATGCTCGCAGTGACGATTACTTTTGTCCACCAAGAATCCAAGCTTCTACGTCAAGATTCTGGTAAGAGTTTTTTGTATTTTTAGGGTTTGGATTGTTGAGTATTTTCTGGGTTTTTAGGGTTCTTCCGTGACGGACGGCGAGCACAGCGGTCGGGTGGACTTCAAGGGTCGCCAGTGGCGGGAGGTTTTGAGTGGAGGTTAGTGTTGGAAAAAACCCTAATATGCGATTAACTCTTTTTTTCTTTTTTTTAATACTATGATATTAGTTTGTATGTGTAGCGATATTGGTTTGCATGTTGATTGATATTGGTTTGTTTATGTGACGATATTGGTTTGCATGTGTGGCAAAATTGATTTTCTTGTGTGGCGATATTGGTTTGCATGTGTGGCAAAATTGGTTTGCATGTGTCGAAATATTAGTTTGCATGTATAGCAATACTATTTTGCATGTGTGGCGATAATAGTTTGCATGTGTGACGATATTGGTTTGCATGTGTCGAAATATTGGTTTGCATGTGTCGAAATTCTACCGTAGTACTTTTTTCTACCATAAAATAATTCAATTGACCATTGTCTCTTTCTTTTCTATACTTAAATAATTAAAACTCCTCCTTACAGGCAATAACCATCCGATGGTTGACGCCCCGAGCTGGACGATGAACGGATAGCACAATCGTCTGCGTAAGCTGGTCATAAAAGTGATTGATGAAAGAGTTCAGCTCCACCTCCCCTGGTAGGCCAAAAAGTTCGCTACATTATGAGATGTTGAATTAGGAGCCATGTAATTTTTGTAACAACCGACTGTATATGGTGCCGTCGGACATGACACAATTTATGGACTGATTGGAAATCATATTTCATGTCTTCTATTTGAATGACTTGCCTGCTGTATATGTGCCAATTTTTTTTCCTAAATCATATTTCATATCTTTTCTTATCACTTCTGTAGTTTGTACCAAGTGCAAGGGTTAGCACTTGTATTTGATTTTTGCTGGCTTCCAATAGCTCAACTTCCCCAAGTTCTCAAAGTCACATGACGAAGAAAAATCACTGCAATGATACGTACGAAACAACATTATACGAAGGTTGCAAGTTCTTTACTTAGATATACCAAAATTTGAATCAACGAGATAACCAATATCAATATACATGCAAACCAATATCACTACAACTGAAAACCAATACCACTATCACTTCACATGCAAACCAATATCACTACATCTGAAAATCAATATCACTACACATGCAAACCAATATCACTATACCGGAAAACCAATATCACTACACATGTAAACCAATATTACTACATCCGAAAACCAATATCACTACACATGCAAACCAACATCACTACATCAGAAACCAATATTACTACACATGCAAATCAATATCACTACATTTGAAAATCAATATCACTACACATGCAAACCAATATCACTACAACTGAAAGCCAATATCACTACATCTAAAAATTAATATAATACACATGCAAATCAATATCCCTACATCTGAAAACCAATATCACTACACATGCAAATCAATATCACTACATCCGAAAATCAATATCACTACACATACAAACCAATATCATCACATCTGAAAACCAATATCATTACACATGCAAACCAATATCACTACATCTGAAAAACAAGATCGTTACATCTAAAAACCAACATCACTACATCTGAAAACCAATATCATTATATCTGAAAACTAATATCACTACACATGCAAACCAGTATCACTACTCGGTGAAACCAGTCTCAATTAACGACATCGAAGACGACCAAATCTAGGAGACGACCGGAGATCACCTCGAAGCCAGAGCTTGGTGACCAATATCATTACATCTGAAAACCAATATCACTACACATGCAAACCAGTATCATTAATCGGTGAAACCAGTATCATTAATCAGTGAAACCAGTATCATTACTCGGTGAAACCAATCTCAATTAACGACATCGAAGACGACTGAATCTAGGAGACGACCAGAGATCACCTCGAAGCCAGAGCTTGGTGACAGGAGACTACCTCAAACCCACACCGAAGATGACCTCGAACCCAGACCGGAGACGACCTTCGTCCCATGGAATGATCTTCGTTCCATTGGTACCCTTAATATGTAGTTGGTCCTCCCATGGAATGAACTTCGTTCTTTGGTTTATCTCTTTTTTTGTTTTTTGGCTTTTAGTTTAGTGAAAAAAATAGCTGGTAGGATTTTTGAGATTTACCAGAATTTGAAGAGTCCTTCCTTAGAAGAAGGTGAAGCGTCCTTCACGTCTAAAGAGGGATTGGTGGTTATTTTTTTGCCTTTTTTTTACCTTTTTAATGTTTCCACAAATAAGAGGAATTTGGTTTGTAATAATTTTCCAATATTATCCCTAATTATTTTATTAGTACCTAAATTACTACCATATCCTCTTTAGTCTCCAAAGTTGGAGACTACCCTTGTTTCCTCCAAATCTCTCCCCGTTAATGACAACCAGGAATTTTAGCTACGATACTCTAATTATGTTTCAGACTTAAGTCTACTTTTGTATCTAGAATCATTAAGATCCTCAGTTATGTTTTCACTTGCGGCTAACCTTAAATGCCAAAATGTCAAAGCTACGGACGTCAAATCTGGTTTCCTCTCGGTCAAAAAGAAAAACATGGTGTTTCCTTAAGCTAGGGTCCAATAGTGTCAAATCAAGGTCCCCTAATGCCCACCCAAACCCCACCCCCAACCCCCCCCCCCGGCTTATGAAATTGAAACATCAAGCAAGTTGAACCGAGGAATGAAGTAACGAAGCTGTACGTCACTTTTATTTTCAAAAGCACTTGACACCATAGTCAATTAAAGCTAAGAGCTTGCAAATTAGGACCAGGCCAAACCTATAATTGCATCCGCAAAAGTTGGGTCTTGGTCTTCTCTGGTTTACCTTCAAGCAACAGTTAGAGCCAAGGGCAGCCACGTTTGGTTTTATTTTGCGGATCTGATTGGAGTGGCTTGGCGTGTCCCCGAGACAATAGCAGAGGCTCTTGAGAGCTGGTCTAGGCTGGTTCGTGATGAAATGCTGAAGAAAATATGATTTGCACTCTTTGGAGCCATAAATTGGAACATATGGTATTATCGAAATAAGGTGTTTTTTGAAGAAGAAAGACCACACACAAACAGTAATCAATCGAGTAGCCTTCCATGCAAGAGAATGGCTTATTTGGTCTAATTCAATAAGGGGGCTCTATAATCAAGATCTTATCATGTACTAAGTTAGTCTACATTATTACACGGTTGTGTAGTTATGTAGTTTAATTTGGATGCGGCTTGCATCTTAGGGCTGTAATATGGGGGTATGTCTCCCTCCTGTAAACATGACTAGTATTACTATTAATAAAGGTCAACTTATCAACAACAACAAAAAAACAGTTAGCGCTAGGGTATCATCACAAGCAACGTTACCGGGGTACCTACTTCGGTAACAGACTGACCAAACAAATGGTTATGCCTTTATAAGCCTATCACAAGTTTAATGGGAAAACGAAAGCAGCAGTAACGACACACCACCGGCGGGAAACTATTCTGTATAGTGGTGAGAGGCCACGAGCTCTTCTGTCTCATTGCGTGGTTTCCTCTTAACAGCAGCCCTGGAATAGCTAGGTGAAGGCAGAAAGCCCAAAGGGGGAAGGAATGAAAAGAAGAAAGGATATACAAGGGTGGGGGGAGGAGGAAAGGTTAGTCAAAAATCAAGCGAGGATGTGAAGGGCTCTTTTCACATCCAACCAGATTATCGCAATCTTCGACGTGCTCCAATTTACTGACAGAAAAGAAAAGAAAAAGAACTCGGATGAACTTGTGATGATTGCACCGAGAGAGTGGCACAGAATAGAGATTTCAGGACTCTGCCCAAACAAGCAAAATGTGTAAAAAGTTCACCCCAAGTACGATGCAGGCCGATCAAATTTAAAGAACAAGCCAACTGCTACACGTTGCTAAATATTCAAGATTAATCATAATAAAACCTCAGAATACCTTAGACGAGATAGCAGCAAAGAGAAGTATGCATAGCTGGTCAAGCCATACAAAACCAGCAAGCAGAAAGTTTCGTTCTACTACATCACAGGAAGCATGCTAAAACTGCAGTCTAAACATCCAGTCGAGCACCAAACGCAACTCAACCCGGAAGTTGGAAAAGTATTACCTGTTGAAACTAAAACTTCCATTTGCACATGCACACTAGAAAGCGGCAGCCAATCTGCTCATACGCAATACCTTGAGAAGTTCATGCTGGCCACCCCAGCAACATCTGGTGTTCATTCGATCTTGAAAGTAGCTTCAAAAACCATAGACAATACCTTGGGAAGAGAAAAGGGGAGAGGAAAAAAAAGAAAAGGAGGAAAAAAAGAAAAGAAAATGGTGGCATAAGGCACAAGGTTCCAGCACACATGAAGCTATAGAAACATATCAGTGGCCTCATTAATCACAACATAAAATTTTCTACTAGCAAGATCAACAGAAGTCTATTGATGACTGGACAATCTAAAAAACCTGGGACTTGCAAGATAGATAGACATAAAACCTACTGATAATTTGCATACCTTCATCCATAACCCTGAACAACTGATTTCAGGAAGCCCCGGAGAACATAGAAGGTATAACCTGCAGGCATTTGGCATGATACAGGCCAAACAACACAACCAAAGTTAAAAAGAGAAGCCACAATCAGCTTAAGACAGAACAAGAACCCCATAGAAAGATGGAGACGAGGACAGTTGCTGAGCAACATGCCAACACTCACGACACAAAAAATGAATCCGCTCGTATATAGAAGTAGAAGCTTGAATGCCTGCAAGGTGGCTTCTCCATCTACAATTGCTCCAAATCCTCTCAAAGAAAAGCACAATACACAGGCTCACAAAACAATCACATACTTTGGATACGATTACAGAGAAATCAAATGAGCAAGAAAAAGATAATTTTTCTAACAGAAAATCACATTTTGAACTACTAATACTGACAGCAGATGCTTCAAGAGAAAATAGTTCACATTTGTAATTAACTCCTTGAATCAACATCTTTACCAAACAAAACAACAACATAGCAAGAGATTGTAGTCCAACATACATCTCGCAGGGACAGAAGAATGCTACAAAGCTGAATGCAGCGAACAGCAGTCAACATCTGGATTACTAAAAATCCACCAAGCATGCCCAGGTCACAAAATATAATTCCAATGTGGTACAAGAGATCCTGCACGAGACGAACAAACAGAGAAGTGTGCATGTTTAAGCTGAGCTGGCCATTCATTTGAAAAACTGATCACCAATATAAGCTAAATATCTTCGGAGTGAACAGTCATCTTTCATAAGCGATGCAAATTCATCAGTTCCAGATCCTGATCTTTAACGGTCTTCTACATTGGCCATGCTTGATTCAGAAAACTAAACCGCCAGTAAGTTGAGCACTTTCCAGTGCATTTTAACTATCTGAAACTGCAGATGAGAGGATAAAAAAAATACTAAGTTAAGAGACAAATGAATAAACCAAAGATCAGCTTTTACTCAACACTAACTAGCATACCAGAAGCGTTCAGTGGTATGTCCTCAGTTTTGTGTAACATCCTTCCTTCATTCTTGCAATTTGGCATGAATTCATTCTCTACCTTACAATCTGGATCCATTCCATTTGTTACTTCCTTCCCCTCGTTTTGCTCATGCTTTGAGCCAAGCATCTCATCAACAGTCGAGTTCACCATATTCTTAACAAAAGAATCTGTTCTGACACCAGCATCATCAGATTTACCAGGTCCACCATCCTTGTTTCTTGAATGCTCTTTTACTTTCATAGTGTTCGACTCATTTGACTGTTGCTTGCTATCAGCAGATTTTGATTTGGGTTTCTCTGGACTACTAGGATATCCCCTGCACTTCTCTTCCGCTGATGGTGATCGTCTTCTATGGTGATGCTTAGACAGTCTTTCATCTCTTTTTCTATGTGATTTATGGTGCTTGCTATCAGGTGATACAGACCTTGAACGCGTTCTATGTTTTGACTTATTTTCATCTTCACCTATGGGAGATGGCCTGCTTCCTCTGTGGCGACTTTGTATAGGAGAGACCGACCCAGAATGCTTTCTATCCCTGATATCCGACCTTCTACTTCGGTCCTCGCTTGCTCTGGTACGAGAATCATGCCTACAATCAGCAGATCTTGACCTGGACCTCCTTTTAGCACGACGTTTAGATTTGTCATCATTATCATTCACCTTTCTCTCCGAGATCTCAGGTTCCACCGACTTTGACCTGGATCTTCTTTTGTTTCTCGACTCCCTAGCATCCTTTATGGATGACCTGCTAGATTTACGCACAACTTCCACAGACAATGATCTGGATTTCCTCCTCTCACGATGTTGTTGCTTTTGTTTTTCATCACAGACATGGTTCTCCCTGTCATTTGACACTTCACGAGAACTGGACCTGGAATGCTGTCTGTGCCTCCTCTGTTTGTTTGTCCTGTCCTTGAGCGATGAACCTACTTCATCACGGTGTCTTGGTGACCTTGAGCCAGAATCAACCCTGTGAGATCTTCTTGTTCGAGGGCTGACACTCCTACTTCTATTTCGCTTTGAAATAGATGAATGGCGATAATGGGAACTATCCTTGTCCAGCCTTCTATTTTTATCATTGTCATCCCGCTCCCTATAAGATCGCCTTGAATCATCACGCCCATAGTGGGAGTGGAGTTTCAGTGGTGACCTTGCCCTGTGGTGTCGATATCTACGCGCGGGAGGTGAGTAAGAAGGAGACTTGTGCCTTCGCCGGTAACTAACTGGCGACCTTGACTTGGATCTGGACTTTTCCCTCGTTGGGGATGGGATCCTAACCACGCACAATGGCAAACCATTAGTGCCCTTTGATGATCAGAATTCAGAAGTAGTAGTGTAATCACACTGATCATAAATGCAAGATTCCGAATAACAATTTCTAAGTTGGAAAACTCAATACCTTAAAAGTGAAAGATCACAAAACCACAGTGACTTACGAAAACAAGTATAAAAACCATTACCTTTAGGCCTTAAACTTCCAACAAAGAGTACAAGGTATAAAACAGCTTCACGTATCTTTGAGGGGAAGATAAATGCTTGCTAGAATCACAAGGATGCCCCAGATGGTTAGGAGGGCCGGGAATAGGCCCAAATTTTGACAGAAAGATTTGATCCAAAGCTTGGTCGTTTAGATAGAGAGTACATATTCTCTCTTCATCAAGAAGCAAATCCTCTTTCTTTAATGTGAAGACTTGAGCTTGTAAACTTCTTTAAGAATATCATTTCCAAAATGGAAGTTACCCAGTGCTTCTAGTTAGGGTTTCCTCGATTAAAAATAAGAAGGCTGATGAACTTTTTCAAAATGAGCAAGTAACCAACCCATTGCACATAAACAACTTTGCTAACAAATACAACAAAGCAGATAGAGCTGCAACCAAGCTAATTTCCAGAATGGCAGAGCAACAGCTCAAAGCTTTTTTTGCCATGTGTGTATCATGAACATTAAGCTAACAAGAACTGGTTATTACAAAAAATGCTAGCAATAACATTTTTTTGAAAATAACTTCAATAGGCAGGTATGACGAGGACATAACTGAAATAGCAAGAGATAAGATGATTCACCTAGATTTCGTGTCTGGTTCCTTCTCTTCAGTAACAAATCCATCAGCTTTTAACTTCTTACTAATTTCTGCAGCTCTAGCTGCTGCCAACTCTGTTGCAGATTTCATGGATGCTGCACGGTTAGCTGCTTGCTGAGCAGTCATAGTTTGCTGCATGATCAAAGCCTGTTGAAACTGCATCTGTTGCATTGCAACAGCTTGCTGCATCATTACTGGTAGTGAAGAAGAAGCTAGAGGATGATTTGAAACAGGCTTCTGAGGGAGTGATTTTGCCATCTCAACATTCAATCGCCGACCTCCAACATCCATACTATTCAGAGCTAGAGCAGCAATTGCTTCTTCCGGTTTTGAGTATTCTATATAAGCAAAATGCTTAGAATCAGTAATAGAACAATCAACAACCGTGCCACAGAAGCTAAAAAGCTGCTTCAGTTGTTCCACAGTCAGGAGTGAGCTCAGGTTGCTAACTTGTAGAGTCCTCTTTAAAACATCTTCTTTACTGGTAGGAGAACCTAGGAAAGCACAAAGTCCAGAATATCAGGGGAAAGATGGACCATGCCAGGGAGAAAAATCACACAAAACATCGAAGAAGTGGAACATGTGAAACACCCCCCTCAAACATGACCAAAATGAACATATGGTGGTATAACAGAAATCAAGTGATTGCATTTTTTCAGGGATGGAAAAGGGAAGATACCTGACAAATTCTTGGCAGACTGAGCTTGGGATTGGGCTTGGACTTGAGCAGCATGAGCTTCAAGGGCTTTGGCAGCCATAATTGCCTGAGCAGCAGCCATTGCAGCTGCAGATGGTGCCATAGGAACCTGACTAAGTGTCCCCATTGATGTCGTTGCAGCCAAAGCAGTCATGAGCAAATTGTGAGGAGGATGATTCAGTTTGCAATCAGTCCGCGCGCATCGGCCATTAAGATACTCACGACAGACTTCCCCAAGTGAAGCCCCAATCCCGGGCAAAATAGCACCTCCGTTAGCACCAGAAATAACACCCGGTACCATTCCTAACATGCTGGGGAACGCACCAGAGACGGATGCTGTATAGTTTGGCATGTTTGGCATAGTCTGATTCAAGTTCTGGTATGTGGATGAAGGAGGTACACCCAGCATTCCACCATTGGACGTACCTGCATAATCGCATCACAATAAGAAACAAACGAAAAGAACTTCCGCTAATACTAAAGCAGCTCAGAAGAACACAATCTTCAAATGCAAAATGAAGCACCATTTGCAAGTCTATCAACACTACACCAGCTATTATCATCAACATAAAAACAAAAGAAAAACTAAACCAGTTCATTAACAAAACTGACCCAACTCGCGGATTATGAGCCAAAAGTACCTGAGCTGAAAAACACGGGGAACGGACTACCCGAGATGGTCTTTCCATTAACCTCGATATTCACCATATAATTTCCCCTCTTAGGCACCACATAATTAACCGTATACGAGCCGTCCCCCATATCCTTAACAATCCCTTCCTGATCGCTTCCGCCAACGCCAACCCCCGGCGAAACCGTCACCTTCACTTGCGCGCCCCCCTGCAGGACCTTCCTGCCATCAGAATCCTTTGTCACCACCACGAAGGTCGAGGCGGCACAGGCCGTCCCGCCGGCAATGCCGGTCCCCGTGGCGGTGCACTTGGCGGGGTCCACGGGGCCCACAGGCCGCTTCGAAAGGTCGTCCTCGGCCTCCTCGTCGGATTCGGAGTCCGGGGGGCCCTCGGGCTTGGCGGAGACGGACTTGAACGTGGCCTCGAAGGCCGCCTTCGCGGCGGCGGTTGTTTCGGCCTCGCTCTTGAGCTTCGCCTCCTCCGCTTGCTTCATCCATATCGGCTTAGACGGCGCGCCTGTGGCGGCGGCGGTGATGGCCAACGAGGTGGAAGCCGAGGCAGCGGTGTTCCGATCGGCCATCGCTAAGGAAACCCTAATTGGAGATGGGTTGGTTGGATAGGTCGCGTGGAGATTTTTGGCTCAGAGTAACAACCAATTCAATCTTTGGTTTACATTTAAGGGGCAATTTCACTTTGCTACTTAGTGGTTTGACACTTTTTCGACAAAGTATTTTGCAGTTTTGTTTTATTTAATTGGGAAAAGTACAAAATGATACTTGTAGTTTCGCAAATTTTGTGCTATGATGCTGAACTCTGTAAACGATCATTTAAGTCCTGAGGTTGACTTTTTTTTTTGCACTCGGGAAGGTTCGGGAGCCAAATCGCGCTTCGAATAGAGAAACATTGCCGTTTCTTGGCTTATTTGGCACGCCACATCGGATAAATTTTTCCGATTGGTAAGCTGACTTGGCTCGGAATAAAATATCTATTTCAATCACTAATACTTTATATTTTTCAAAAATCTCTCCTCTAAATAACCCTTAATACTCAAATGGCACGGACAGCGAGAAATGTTGGACGATGCTTCTATGGTTGCAGTCGTTATGACGAATTTGGTAAAAAAAATGTGTGATTTTTTCATGTGAGTTGATCCACCTACTTGCAAGTGGGGATTAAAATTGTTGCCATCTCTTTTGGTGTCAATTGAGCAGAAAAATGAGTGTATATCAGCCCTTAATTCCAAATTTGATGATTTATAAGCTAACCTAATGATGGTGAAAGAAGATGCTAAAGCTATAGTGATAGAACTAGAAAAGAGTGAAGAGATGTGTAGCTTACTCGAAGCTCAAATTAAGGAAAAAGATCATTTGATTGTAAAATGGAAGATATGTATAGCTTTGTTTGTCATTATAATTGATATGTGGGCTATCCACTATGAATTTATGTAATTTTCTTTGTATTTGATGCAAAAGATGATAATTTTAAACATAAACGTGTTTGCTTGAAAGTTGAAATTTCTCCAACTTAGCCTCCAACCTCTTGCTCAACTCCTCAACATCAGCAACATTATCTCCAACTTCAATGCCAAATATATGAGTAAGTGGGTAACCTCTTTGACATCTAACCATCTCCAAAATCTGAGTGTCATTTTTTATATGTACTAACCCAATGTCTCCAGCCACACCACCCTTCTGAAATCAAACATGCATATTATCTTCATCCATCCCTAACAGATTCTTGTAAAATCCATGGATATTTCAGACGATCAACATCATAGCCAATTCCTATCTCGAATAATTTTTCCCCAAACATATCTCCTTCTCCCATCGTCCACCCACGTTCCACCATAGTGATAAACAAACCTAAGTCGCTCCTCATCCATGGCGTCAACACAACAAAATCCTAAAACCAGGATAACAACAAAACCATGTTAGAACCAGTACGAATCCCTAAAGTTACGGGACATGCACAAATCAGAAATAGCGTAAAGAACCTCTAAAACGAAACCAAAAATTACGGGTTAGCACAAATTGAAAGTAGCATAAAAAAACCATAAAATAAAACCCAGAAGTTACCTATGAGATTGACCCGATGTTGATGCTTTACGAGTGCTAGCGAGGGGGAGAGGACAAACGAGAGCACGAGAACGGCTAGGAAGCAATGAGAAAGGGATAGGACGAAAGCGAAGCCGCCTCGTGGTCGAGGGATAATGAAAATCGAGGAAGAGAAGGAAGGGGAACAGACAGGAGAGTGAAAATTGGGGGAGAGAAGGAAGGGGGAAAAGTCGGAATAGAGAAAATATTTAGGGTTAGAAATGGATATTTAAGGTTATTTAAAGGAGGTGTTTTTTGAAAATATATAAAAAAATTAGTGACTGAATGGATATTTTATTCCGGGCCACGTCAGCTTACCAACTGGGCAAATTTATATGATGTAGTGTGCCAAATCATCCAAGAAATGACGTCATTTCTCGGTTCAGAGCACGATTTGGCTCCTCAACCTTCCCGAGCCTCTTGCGCAAAAAAAAGAGAGTCAACCTCAAGACTTAAATGATCGTTTACAGAGTTCAGGATCATACCGCAAAATTTGCAAAATCACAAGTACCATTTTTATACTTTTCCCAATTTATTTTAGTGATAATTTTTTTTATAAATTTTATTCACAATGAAAAATTATTGTATTGTAAAACAAAAAATCAGAATTAGAATCCTAACAATTATTCTCAAGATCGAAGAATTTCTTGGGAATCCTACAAGATCCGTTTGTTCATTTTTCTTTGACTATTTGTCAAAACTTCATCTGAATTCGAATCACATGCAAATCAGTTACCTGTAGTACTTAGATATTATTATGAAAAAATTCATCCTATCATATAGTTTTCGGGGTCGAATCTGTTTAGAATTCGATAAATGCATTGCTTGTGGAGTATGTGTTGTTCTATAAATCTCCTTGTTGTTGACTGGAAATATGAAGTTTTGATTCGAAAGAAATTGACACTGACATGGCAAAAAAATAAATAATAAGAAAAATCTTAAAAACCTCAAAGTCTAATTTTTGGGTTTTGATTTTGAGGTTCTCGAGTCTTTGTGTTGGTGTCAAAGAGCAAAATGTGGTTCGATCAGCAGTCGAACTGCGAATCAAGTATTTTGGAGTACTGGGTTTGAGGGTTGGTATGCCCACCTTAAGAGCTGGTGGAAATTCGATCAGACCAAATAGTTCAACTAGTTTTTGGCTCGAACCATCTGGTTTGACTAGATTGTATTAAAAATTAACACAAAATTAAAAAAAATTGTATCACAAGCTCGATTTTTCGAAATCAATACAAAATAAACCAAATCAACAAAGAAAAGTGGACTGAAGATGAAATAAATTGGTTGGAATATGAATTTTGAAACCTATATTCAATATTTTCAAAATCGAACCGGATGACGACCCAAAAATCTTCTATCTTATGGTTCATCCAGTATATCTGGTCGAGCCACCGGTGAGACTAGTACTTCTTTTCCTTTTCTTTTTATACTAATAATTATTAAATAATATAAAATAAATTTAATTTTACATAAAAATGATAAAATGTCAAATAAGTTCAAATAGTCAGCAACTAGAAGTAGATTTTTTGGTTGTTTTGTAACTTTTCGTTTATATTTTTTGGGGTTTTATTATTTTATCATCCATTTTTCATGTTTTGGTCAAACTGGTTCACCCAGAAATGTCGGTAGTCCAATTAAATTTGAACGGTCGAACCACTCTCTGATTTTATTTTAAAAATAGATCAGAATAGGTCCCGGTCAATGGTTCGACCAGTTTTTCTGCCGATCGGACCATGGTTTTTTAAGCATTGCCTATATTTAGACTATTGGTTACTAGCAAAGATGCACTTGCGATGCGAGTGATGTTCTATTTCAAAACTCGCAAAACATATCTTTTTTTTAAGTTGTACATG
Source organism: Hypericum androsaemum (assembly GCA_963995505.1). Lineage (NCBI taxonomy): Eukaryota > Viridiplantae > Streptophyta > Magnoliopsida > Malpighiales > Hypericaceae > Hypericum > Hypericum androsaemum. Next base: position 15,408,330 of record OZ023180.1, read on the forward strand.
AATAAGATGCTCTCTCACATATTTAATTACACTATTTTCCTTTTTAGATTTACCTAAGACATTAGAAGAATTTTTTTGTACACGATATTTTTTGTAAACGTTTCAACTTGCTTGAAATACCTCACTGACTGAAGACATGCTCATGCAGATAAATATCGGTGTTTTTAATTATTTATCCTTGTGCTTTATTTATCATGAATGTAAAATATATACGTACCAAAACTGCATAGGTATCATCTTATACGGCATCTCAAGATTCTCTGGTGGGTTCAATGGCATCCTATGGATGAATACTCTCTTACCTGCAGAATTTTCAATGAGGATCATTGCATCAATTTAAATAGGCAAAAAAGAATATATATATATATGTGTGTGTGTGTGTGTGTGTGTGTGTGTGTGTGTGTGTGTGTGTGTGTGTGTGTGTGTGTGTGTGTGTGTGTGTGTGTGTGTGTGTGTGTGTGATGGCCGGAGCTCGCTTACCTTCTCCTTCTCCCTTGTGAGCCCCATCACCATTTCTATCCGTAGGACCCACATCCATGACCATGCCGATAACATCCTCGTCATCTGTCGGTCAGTCTGCTCTACCGTCAAGTAATGTTGGCATCTCGGGCGTGGACTTCAGCCCACCGCACATTGCCATGGTTGTCGTTGTGGCGGCTGCCTTCCTACTGGTCACCTACTCTGGCCTCCTCTCATGCCACCTCATCCATCAGTTCCGCCGGTGGTGGCTCTGGCATCGCCACCGCAGGTTTCAGCTACCGTTCTACTCCACCACATTCTCCAACCTGGACTCGCCTCCCCTCTCATTAGACTATTCATCCCCCGACGGGGCCGTTGGCTTCCACGTGTACTCCCCCATACAGGCTTGATGACTCCGTTATCAAGACGATCTATCTCTCCCTCTATAATCCATCGGCGAACGATACCATTCTGTGAGACTATGCCATGTGCTTGCTGACGTTTGAAGAGAATGACTACGCGAGGACTCTCTCCGCCTGCTCCCACCTCTTCCATGTGGAGTGCCTCGACATCTGACTCTGATCCCACACCAACTGTCCCCTCTACCACGCCAGAATATTCCTCCCCCTTCGTCCCCGTCATGTCCGCCTGGATCTGTCCATCCCTCGACGATGCCATTCTTATTTTCCTCCTCGACCAGGCCAACAACATCACGATTCAACTGAAAGGATAGTTTTGATATTTTTACCGTACGACATCAAACACGTTGTTAATTAATTTAAACGATGTTGCTCGTCTAAGAGCTATTGTAGCCAACTGTCTAAGTATGAAATAAAATCTAAAGAGCCCCTCATTTTGACAAATTTTTAAAGTATTTTGAATAACTTAAGACCTTTTATGAGTATTTTAATTTTAATAATTCCAATTCTTGAGTGTTCATTTTTAGGATAAATTATTCTCAGGTCCCTGGTCTATAGTATAATTATGGGTAGGGTCCCTGGCTTTTCAAAATAGTGTATGTCGTCCCTGCTCTTTAGAGAAATGTTGGTCTCGGGTCCCTGGTTGACGTCAGCACCTATTTTTTTCATTTTCGGTCATGTGAAATGACATTTGTACCCTTGTAATTAAAAATTAAAAATTTATCCCTCTCTCCTTCTCTTTCTCTCACACCTCTCTCCTCCCCTCCCCTCTCCTCGCGTGTCTCTCTCCTCTCTTCTTCCCCTCCCTCCTCCATCTTCATCTTCTTCAACCTCTAATGACCACCATATCTTTAACTTAAAAACGTTACAGATTGGAAGGAACGAAAACTTGATATACCCAATTAATCTTAAACCCAAAAAATTTAATCATATATCCAATTAACCATATACCCAGAAAATTTGATTTTTCGTTACAGATTCATTTTAGTTATTTAGAAAGTCATAGAAGATTATTTTCTGAAAATATTGTTAAGAAATTTTCAAATTAAAATCTTCTTATGAATTGATAACTTTTAGCAAAATATTTTATAAAGAATTTGGGGTTAATACACCTCTTTTAAGATATTAAAAAAATTTCTTCAAGGCTAAAAAAATGGTTTTCGTAAAAAAATTATATTAAAGTAGAAAACATTGAAAAGTATGAAAAAAATATTGTCGAAAAATCAACTAAAAAAAATCAAAACTCAAGTTTAAGCCCTGACAAAAAAAAAAACTCAGGTGTAAGCACAAACGTAGATTCTTCTTTTCTTCGATCGAAAAATCCCTAGTCCCGTTGTACAGCAGCTGAAAAAAATAGAAACGAAACCCTAGTATCAATCTCCCTTTTTTTCCCTACAAAACCTTTCTCTGTTTTCTTCTTTAACGATGTCTTAGCTCCAATCTTTGCGAGGACGGGAGTTACGGAAAACTGGATTCAGTAGGGACTACATAGTAGATGTCCCTATAGAGGGGATTTATTGAGGGCCGTTTGATTTGATAAATTTAATCCTTCCCTGATCTAACAGCCCAAAATGATTGAGGGTATTTTTGGTTTTTAACATCCTAATGCCAAACCAGGCTTCCCGCCCAGCCTATCCCTATCACACTCGATTTCTCAAAACCGTAGCCATCTCTTCATCTTCCACTTTCTTTTTTGAAAAAACCTCATTAACTTTTGCCCTCTTCTCTTCTCCTCCAAGAGCAAGCCGGCGACGACACATTTAAAAAAACTCATTGACGGCAACTGGAAAGAGCCGACCGATGACATCGACCCGTCAACCGTTAGCCCTAACCCCTTACGACTCGAAATTGGTAAGTTAATCTATTTACCCTTTCCCTAACCATCCACATTGATTACTTTCTGCTAACCCTTGTAAATTAATCAGTTTCCTCCTTCCTTTTCTCTTTTTTGGTATCGACGGTCAGGCCCGTTGATTATTCGGTATGAAGTGGTAATAGAGAGATGGTTGACAAGAGGAGGAATAACACAAGGTAAAATGTTAATTTAAATAAATTCGGGTTCGTGTGGGTATGTACTGTTATTGTTCATGTTTTCTACCTTGTGTTATCTAAATTTTTTTCAATTTTTCTAAGTGCAAGAAAGGAACAGATCAAGATGAAGCGGAAGGCTAAAGGAAGACGGAGCAAAGACAATAAGAAGTCCAAAAAAAGGGTACTAATTACGATTGTGGTGTGTTATTATTTTGCGATTGTATTGATATTGGTGTGATTTTGTTTTGTCTTTGAATCGATACTGTCTTGCATGTGGTGTTATATTGATTTACATGTGCATTGATATTGGTTTGCATGTGGTATTTACAGTTGAAGATGAAACATAAGGCGGAAGAGAATTTGTTTAAAGATGAGCATTATCAAGCTGAAGAGGAAAAGGTACCAACAATTATTTTTTTGTAGTATGTTTGTTGTAGTCCCTTTTACTATTTTTGTTGTGTCATTTCTTTATATTTGTATTTATATTAGTTTGCATGTTAATTGATTTTGGTGTGGATGTGAGTTTATACTATTTTGAGTGTGAGTGGATATCGGTTTGGATGTGAATTTGATACTAGTTTGGTTGTGAGTTGTATCTAGTTTCAATGTGCATTGGTATTGGTTTGGATGTGAGTTGATACTGGTTTGATTATGAGTTGATACTTGTTTGAATGTGAATTGTAACTGGTTTCAATGTACATTGGTATTGGTTTGGATGTGAGTTGATACTGGTTTGTTTGTCAGTTGGTACTAGTTTGGATATGAGTTGATACTGGTTTGTTTGTCAGTTGGTACTGGTTTGGATGTGAGTTGATACTGGTCTGAATTAAATTTGGCCTTGATAGAGTTTGTTTTATGTATTTCTTGTCAGAAATTGGTGTTATTTTGCAAGCCTACCAAATTAATCAGTGTGAACGAGTTTTTAAATCAAAAAATTTCTGTTGGTTCCAAGGTGGAACGAAGGGCTTATATAAGAATGACTGGCTTTTTTTTTTTTGGAGTTGGCTGTAGATGATCCTTCTTTGATCGACATGATGGAAATTTTGAACTTCTGTCGACTCAAGCAAAAGGTTTTCTTAACCGAGGAGCATGTTGCTAGAATTTATGGTCTTCAATTTGGGATTCAAGATGTGACTCTGGATTTCAAATTATCTCCAGTGCAAAAGGACAACTACTATTCAGAGGCTGTCAGATTGGGTTTGAAACCATCTGATGCTAATTATGTTAGAGTGAAGAATATAGAAAATGCATTAAAAGGGAAAGGCAAGAAGGGTATAATTGATTATGATTGGGCTAAACTGTACATTCTCTACGCCATAGGCGTGTTTCTCGTGCCCCCGACATCAGAGGTCATACCATTAAAATACTGGTTATATGTTGAGCAACTCTCCCAAGTTGCAAGGTATAATTTGTGCAAATTCGTGGCTAATAAGATGAATGAAGAGTTAGGCAGATGTTTGGAGTGTTTCAAAACTAGCCAACTCATCAAAATGGGCTATAATGCTCATGCTTTGTTGTATTATTTCGAAACATGCAATAGCGAGAAGAATTCTCGTGCTTCTTCAAGCACCACCACTAGTACAACCCATTTTCGAAATATGTCTTTGAACCAGGTATTTCATATTTTGTTTGTCTTTTTGAACAAATTCAAGATATATGAAGGTTATAATTATGTGCCTTTTTCACGAACCCAATGTAGCTTTATGCAAGTCATTACAAGCTTATCCAGGAGTGAGAAAATTTAGATGCTCAACGAAGAGCTTTAGATGAATCCATTAATACGGTGAAGTTACTTATCGACGATAGACAGACTACGAAGAAGGAGAGCACGGTGGTAGGAGAGGAAGAGGGTGATGATAAAGATGGTGATGAGGATAACGAGGAGAAAGATGACAAGGAAGATGATTTTGTGAGTGTCCCTCTTTTTCTTGGACGTTCTTATTTTTTGATTATTTTGGATGGCTCTTGTTTTGTTATGTGAAATGATTTCATTACCACATGAAAATGATATTGGTTTGCTTGTGAAACAACATTAGTTTGTTTGTGAAGTGATATTTGTTTGCTTATAAAATGATTTTGGTTTGCATATCCTTTGCTGTTGGTTTTCATTTGATAGAATTTTGGTTTGCATTGGAGGTGTTATTGGTTTTGATTTGATAGAATACTGGTTTGCTTGTGAAATGATATTGGTTTGTTTTTGAAGTGATAATGGTTTGTATTCGAGGTGATATTGGTTTGTTTTTTAAGTGATAATGGTTTGCATTCGAGGTGATATTGGTTTGCATTTCATGTTGTATTGCTTTGCATGTCCATTGATGTTGGTATCATACCCTTTGTTGTGTGATAACAAAAGGCGTGCAATGAGGACCAGGAGTTGGGCAAAGAGGATGAAGTGGAGTTGGGCAATGAGAATGAGGAGTTGGGCAATGAGGAGGAAGTGGAGGAGGGCAACGAGGACGAAGTGGAGTTGGGCAATCATGAGGTGGATGAGGACAAAGAAAAATTTGGCAAAGAGGATGAGGATCAGATCCAAGAGGATAACAATAAGAATAATCCTAATGAGGGGCATAGAGAGGATATTGATCCTGATGATAAGTGGGCTATCATACAAAGTATGGCAAAAGATGCATGTGAGTTGGCCAACATATCGAGCCCTTTGACATGTGATACAAATTTCTATGATGAAGCTTCTGCCTTTGCAGATAAGTTTGCAGCCGGTCGTGCCGATGGTTCAGATGCTCCATCTATTATAAAACATGTTCATAGCACAATCCGTGAACCACAAACAATTGCGTTGCCTAATAAGGATGACACTAAAATGGTTGATGATAAGAGAAAGACGAAAGTCAGCTACGCTCTAAGGACTCCATATACGGACCCTGCCCTTAAGAAGAGTAAGAAAGTTCCGGCACCGAAAAGGGGCAAGAAGCCGATAGTAATGGATGATGATGATGATGATTTTCATATTATTGGAGGTAGCAATTTCGTCAATGCGCCACCCAGACAGGTCACTCATGATTTTTCCATAACAGTTGAGAAGGTGAAAGCTGCAAAGTCTTGTTTTGAGTCGTTGACCAGTGCCCAGAAGAATATTCTTTTTAAGTATGCTAACGACAACACTAAAGCAACAGAAATACCGTAAGTCTTATATTATTCACTAGTTACCTTTTGCACACAACGTCGCTCTGACATTATTATTATTTTTGGTTTTGACAGTGGTGAGCAATTGTGTTTTGACCGTTGTGAGCATTTGATGCGCCAAGACTTTGAGACCTTGCGGGGAAGGCAATGGGTTTCTTCGGAAGTTGTGGATGCGTATGCACGCTTTCTTGGAAGACGTTTGCATAATGCGAACCAACCTATTGATCGCATTGTGTTCCCTATCGATACTATTGTAAGTATTTTCTTATTGCTTCATAATTTATACACTAATTTAACGTGTTGACTGTGCATTGATATTGGTGTGGTTTGGTTGTGATTGGATACTGGTTTTAAATCGTATTGATATTGATTTCATTGTAAATGTATACTGGCTTCGTATTGATTTTTTATTAGTTTTGTTGAGAATCTATATTGGTTTGAGTGTGAGTTCATACTGGTTTGACGGTACGTTGATAATGGTTTCAAAATAAATTTAGTTTCAAATTGTATTGATATTGGTTTGAATGTGATTAGATACTGGTTTGTATGTGAATTTATTTATAGTTTCTTTGGAATGTATGGTTGTTTGATTGTTAATGGATATTGGTTTGTTTATCTGTTTTAATTGTTGACATGTATCATCTCGTTATTTTATTTTAGGGCACAATTTTGCGGTACACATTTCTCGAAGCTGGAACTCAAGTTGCCGAGGAAGAAAGACAAGTTATTTGCAGCAAAATACAACATACTGTTGAAATGGCATATCCATATGTCATGGGCTACCTCTCTGAAATTCAATATGTAAGTCGTTCAGAATTTGGTTTCATTTTGACTGTATTTGCTATATCGTTTATCTTTTTCTAATGCAAAAGTTTGTTGATTAATATATTTTTTTCTCTTTTTGGTGACAGTGGATGTTTCCATACTGTGATAATCAACACTACACTGTATTATTTGTCATTGATACATTGTCCAAAGGCAGTTTCATTTTGGACAATCTTAATGTCAGTAAGGAATGGGGTATTATCCTCTCAAGTATTGGGCTAATGATACAAGATTATATTGCTCCTTTCATGGCAAAAATCAAAGGGATTGATTGTATGGATTTCGAGTGAAAAGTCTTAAGAAACTGTCCGAAATAACCAGGTGGGTTTAGTTGTGGCATATTCGCGTGCAAATTTATGGAGCACTACACGCATCTTTGGGGAGACGATAAAATCCCCAAATTCGATTGGTCAGACCCGAAGGTTTTGGCAGGGTTCAAAAAAAATATTTGTCTTGATCTACAGCCGGATAATCTGCTACTGCCAACCGTATTGACGGAAGCGTTGAAGTTGCATGAAGGAATAAGGAAAAGAGTTTATGCAAGATCAAAGAAATCGGCTAGGGGATAGCAGTCATGCCTTCTGTTTGGTTTTGAACTTATTTTGTAGCGACTTCTTCTAACAGAAATCGGCTCTTTTCAGACTTTTTGTGTTTTTTAATGGTGTTTGTTTAGTTTTGTATATGACGTGATAGTTGTTCATATGAACTTGCAGTAGTTGTTATCTGGACTAATGTTCTTTTTTAGATAATTTATCGATTTAGTTGCAAGACCAGTGTCGGTTGACATCAAAACTAGTATCCTTTGACATGGAAACAATATCAGAACACATCCAAACCAATATCAGAACAAATGCAAACCAATAGCATAACACATTCAAAATAATATCAAAACACGTAATATTATTTGAAACCAATATAAGCACTCATTGTAACCAATATCAATTAAACGTTCCACTATAATTTGAAAAAGTTGAAATATTTCCTAACAGATATTCCAATATTGTTATCAACATAAAATATAATTAATGACGTGATAGTTGTTCAGATGATCTTGCAGTAGTTGTTATCTGTAGTAATGTTTTTTTTCCTGATAATTTGTCGCTATGGTTGCAAGACTAGTATTGGTTGACTTCCAAACTAGTATCTATACAATTTCAAACCAATGTCAGAACACATGAAAATCAATATCCGAACATATTTAAATTAATATAACAACTCATTCAAACCAATATCGGTTTTAATTACTTCGATAGAAGACCATTCTCAATTGAACATTCCTCTACAATTTGAAAAAGCTGAAATATTTCCTAACAGATATTCTAATATTGTCATCAACATACAATATAATTAATGACGTGATAGCTGTTCAGATGATCTTCCAGCAGTTGTTATCAATATGCAAACCAATATCCGAATACACTCAAACTAATATCCGGACACATGCAAACCAATATTCGAACACACTCAAACCAATATTGTTATCAACATAAAATATAATGGAGGGGAAGCATGTCATGTTCATCATTCCTCCAATCATCGATTCAAGTCTATGTCCAAATGATTATGCCCCTCTTCTGTCTCCTTATTTGAGCCATTGGTTGTACTGTCATTTTGCTTTTGTATTTTTTTCTGGTACTTTTTCTTCGCTATTTGTCGTCCGATTTCATTTGAACTCTTCACTCTCTTTCTTGTCTTCCTTGGATTTTCCCGTGTCTTTATAGTTTTACCCAATACTTTGGAAGATGATGGTACATCATCCTCCCTTTGTGCTGGTGGCGTGGGGGCACCTTCATACCAATATGACAACAGATGCAAGCCAATATCAGAACTCATGCAAACCAGTATCGGTGGACGTGCAAACCAATAACAAAATACATCTAAACCCATATCATACCACAATGTTATGATTAAGATATTTACCTTGTATGCTACAATGTGAGAATTGTTGAATCATATTATCTACATTTCTGTCAACAAATTTTACTGCATCTGGATCCATAGACATGAGAGTAGCCAAATAATTCATCTTATGCGTTAGATACTGGTAGTATTGGGCATAGTTGTCCTCTGGCATTGTATTTTCCACAGTTATCTCCAATCCATCTTTGGCATTTTTTGTCCACCATTTCATCACGTAGTGTTTAGGCAATGTTCCAAATTCACCAGAATCAGCGAAGCCACTCAAAGTATCCATGACCTTCAGTATGTGTCTGCACAATAATCCGAGGCTCTAATACAACCTGCATGAGCACGTAAGTACCATGTTTCTTTTTTGAATTTCCACCAGTCTTACATCAATCCTACTTGCATTTATTTCACGCTTAAAGACACGGTATTTAGAGAGATCCCCTGCAATGTAAACACAAGTTAACTGATATTGGTAAACATATGACCTCAGATTAGTACGTATGATATGATAAATAATATTAAAAAATATAAGTGAACTGTGTAATATTAAATTTTTGGTACCTATCAAAGGACGACCATCCAATACTAGTTCAATCTGGTAGCGACGAGATTCCTCATATTTTTGTTAGAACTTTTCAAATATTTTATGAGTATACACCGCTGCCGACGTAACCAACAAGCTACTTTTGTGTCGGTTGTTGGGCAACTTATTTTTCGCTTCAAAATCTGACATCATCTCTGCACGCCTTTTGCTATTAACCATGTTGTTGAAATGTCTAAAGAATTCAATCAGGTTGTAATCACATTTTAAATACCCTCGTACAATACTATTGCAAGATTCAACCAGTTGTGTGGTCACCATACCAGTAGTGAAATATTTTCTAACTCATGCTGATGACCACTGTGTTCGAAATGGATGTATAAAATCCAACCATTGGTGCTCTCCTGATGGGAAACACTCTTCAATCATTTTGTTCCATAAATAATTAAATTCTGTTTCATCGTAAGCTTCGTATGTCAAGAAATTGAATGCTTGTAACACTTCATTGATGCAGAGAGTACTTAACCTTTTCTTAGCATTCTCTAAGATGTGCCATGTGCATAGTGCATGGAATGTACCTGGCAGTTCTTTACTTATGGCGCTAGCAATTGCTTTATCTTGATCGGTGAATATTGTCTGCGGCACTTTGTTTTCCATACATTTCAAGAATGTTCGAAATAACCATTGGAAAGATGTTGTTGTCTCATCGAACAGAAGAGCTGCTCCGAAGATGCAAGTCATATGATGGTGATTGAATCTGGCAAAAAGAGCTGCACAATGAAATTAACCAATAAGAATACACATTTAAATTAGTAAAACTTTACAAGTAAATCAATTTCAGAACACATACTAACCATCATCAATTAACAATAACAGTACATGTGAAACCAATATCACATAAGATATAAACTAATTTTACTTCAGGTAAAAACCAATATCAACACAAAATGAAACCAATATCCCATACGATGCAAACCAATATGACATAAGATATAAACCAATATCACAGTAAATTCAAACCAGTAAAATATTTGATTCAAACAAATATCATAACATATGCAAACAAGTACTACTTCACAATATGAAATATAGAAATAAACGTAGATATGAGAATCAAAGTAAATTACCTCACAGACGGTAATTTTTATTTGTTTTGTAAGTGGTATCGAAACCAATTACATCACCAAGGATCTTGTAGTCCATTCGCATCCTTTTGTCAGCCCAGAAGATATTTGTAATTTGTTTTTCACTGTCCACTTCAATTTCATAATAAAAAGAGGGATTCTTAAATGCTTCAGTTCGGAAATATTCGTGCAATGCAGTGGCTTCACCAAATTTTATCATTTTTTGCCGTCGTGTGCCTAAATAATTCTTCAAATCTATAGGAAAGAAACCAAGCTTTTCTGCTCCTCCAACTACCTTTGCCATCAGTTCATAAGAAGACCTGAGCGGAATGCCAACATCATTGTTTACTCTAGCAATTTCATGCTGCAGTGAATTCACATTCTGGTTGGATCTTAACATGTAGGCGAGCTCTCCGCCGAGAAGATCATGGTTATGTTGTATCTTCCATTGATTTATGAAATAAAATGACTTATTAGCTGAAAGGTGGAATGTGATCATTGCTCTGCATCCTGTTCTTTCCTCCCTTCGTTCATATTTCAAAGCAGTTTTCTCTTTAGGGACCTTACGCGTTCAACGAACTCCCTTCTTGTTGCAAAGATATCTAATATAGTGTATCTCTGTAGTCTTTTCACCATTGACTTTCTTTGGTTTTTGGTAATCTTTTCTCACACTAAATCCTTTCTTGTGTGCATAATATAGGTAGAAATTTAGTGTCTCATCCCAGTATGAAGTTGTATTTTTCTCCACCGTTCTTGGTTTTCCATTTTCTCAATTATTTTCTCAGCTGAGGTCATTGTTGGTGTTACTACAAAAATTAAATCAATCAGAAAGGTGTGACAAATATCAATAGATATTAAAACCAATGACAATATACATGAAAATTAATATCAATGTATATGAAAATCAATATCAGAATACAACGCAAATAAATATCCAAAAACAATGCAAACAAATATAGTAGTATAGTCAAACCTATATAGCAGTACATTCAAACCAATATCTATTTACATGGAAACCAATATAGTAGTACATTCAAACTAATATCTCCTTACATGGAATCCAATATAGCAGTAGATGAAAACCAATATCACATATTATGAAAACCAATATAACAGTACATGCAAACCAATATCACATAGTATGACAACAAATAAAGCAGTAGATGAAAACCAATATCACATAATATGAAAACTAATATAACAGTACATGCAAACCAATATCTCCTTCGTGAAAACCAATATAGCTGTACATTCAAACCAATATCAGAATTCATGCAAACCAATATCAGAATACATTCAAACCAATATCACACAATATGAAAAACTAATATAACAGTACATGCAAACCAATATCACATAGTATAAAAAACTAATATAGCAGTAGATGAAAACCAATATCACATAATATGAAAACCAATATACAGCTATATTAGAAATCATGCAAACTAATATCAGAATACATTCAAACCAATATCAATGTATATCTAAACACATGAATTCTGATAAAATTAAGATTAACGAATAGTCTACTGACCTTCTATTCCATCAAAGATTTGATCGTCAATTACACACAGCTCTGTGCTTTCTATGTTTATAATAGTTCCACTATAAGGGCTTTCATTAATTTCATTTTCACCGGTGCAGGTCATTCTTGGTGTTACTGCAAAATCAATAGCAATATACAAATGTAATAAAATGAATATGAACATCGTTTGCATGTACTGGAACCCGACAGAGAAACTGAAACTTTTATAAGAAATTAAACAACTAGTATTTACCTTCAATTAACTGAATGTTATTTCTTTCCCCATCGAAGCATTCATCTTCATTTTTGCCACTTATATTTACTATAGCCATAAACAAAAGTTTTGGTTTGAATGGTTTAATGGTAGAGATGTGATAGCTCAAACTCAAATGGAATGGCAGAGAAGTGATAGCTGAAGCTCAAGCTCAATTGAAAACGGAGTGAGAGACGAATGGTTCAAAGGTTTAATGGTTCTGCGTTGGTTTAGTCATTAGTGAGTTTTCAGCGTTGGAGACGAAACGTCGCTCTGTGTCGTCGATTTTTCCGCCGAAAATTTGTCCGCCAAAAATTTGTTCCCTTTTTTAAAATCATTTTCATTAATCTATTAACCGTGATTTCTACATTGGTTAGGTTAGGTTAATAATACTTTTCCACTATTGCCCCTGATTAAGTTATTACTCATTTTGATCCATTTCAGTGGGGACAATCCTTGTCCCCACTTAATCCACCCCCGAGTTACGGGCGTTGTAGGTTCAGAATTTGTAATTGGAGATGAATTTTGTTTGATTGTTGAGCTCGGGTCGTAGGATTTAACTGAAAGGAACGTAGTATTGTCTTTTCCAGGTGTAACACAAAACTACTAAAAAAGACAATCTTTTTTATTATAGTAAGATATATTTTTTAGAAATATTAAATAAATTTAAAAAGGTTAATTTTGACCGACTGTTTGACCAGTCAAATATAGACTCGAAGGACGGGAGAAATCCTTGATCGTTTTTTAAAACCGTGTCAAAGAAGCAAGAAATGTAATGTCACTAAAATACGAATTTGAACAAATCCGTGTCACCAAAATGAAAAACGAAACTGCAATATATTTCGCAAAAAGACAAAATAGGTGGATTTTTCCCTACATGTTTATACTTGAGTTTTTTAAGGATTTAATACTTTGAGATTTAGCACATTATTTCGGTAGTACATTGTTCGCTAACTCTTTTTTGTTTCTTCAGATTTTGAACCATGCCCGTGACTCCACTTTTAAGTTTTAAATTTTAATGACTAATTTTTTGTGACGTGTGCTGGACGGGAACCGAAAAAACATAGAATTAAAAAAAGGAAAATTTGAGAATCCAAATCAACCGAGAATCAATGAAAAAAATTATTCGGTTAGGTTGACTGGCTGAGAAGAATTAGAACTAGAAACATATTTTTTTATTTATTTTTAATACATAAAAATCAACAAGATGAATATGCGCAAGTCTGCCGTTAAAAAATTAGGGTACACAAATTTTGCAATATGATCTTGAGATTTAGAAACAATTTTTTTGATAATTGTAGTTTTACATTTTTTGTCTTCCCGAGCCAAAAATCAGCTCTGAACCTAGAAACGACGTCGTCTGATGATGAGGTGTCTCGCCACGGTGGAAATTTTTTTCGGCTTGGAATGTTGACGTGTCATAAAAATAAAATATCCATTTCAATCTCCTATTTTTAATTTTTTCAAAAATCCCTCATCTCTCTTCTCTCACCCCCTTCGTCTTCTTCCTCTCTTCTCCTCTCCTCTCCTCTCCCTTCCAATTAGAACCCTTCAAATTACATCCATGGCCTCGAAACATCAATTGATTTACATCCCTTCTTCTAATTACAACCCGACCTGACCGCCCTACCAAGCGACGCCGTTCACCTCCGCCCCGCCCACCGCTAAGACGACGCCCTTCACCGTGGCTACTCGATTCTCCGCTCTCCCTCCCGTACAGCACCAGCAACCGCTGCCGACTGTCCCCCACTGTCTTCCAACCGATGGGATCGCCTCCGCCTTTCAGGCTCCTCTCCCCGGCTACTGCCCCCTCTGATTTCCCGCAGTAGTCGCCCGCTCCTATGTTGTACCCCGGCTCACTCGACGAATTGCCATCCGAGGTACATGCGATGAGGTTGGTAACCGCCTCAGAGAAGCTTACCCGCAGTGGTGTCTGGGGACCGGGGCTGGACCTCGCTAGGGTTCCCACAAGCGCGGTTCCCTTCGTGGTCAACTGTCAGGTGGTTATCCTCGGGTGTAACTTGGTATGCCACCTCGGCGTACTCGACTTTCACTTGCTCACCGGCGGGTGCAACGGGATCGGCGCGTGGGGGTTTAACTTCGTCCTTAACGACGTCCTTATATTGCTTGTGGGTAAGTTCTACGTCGAGAAGATACAGTTGTTCCACCGCGGGAAGAAGGACGATTGAGTTGAGGTTGTTGACTTTGACCTCTTCTTTCCTTTTTTTCTTTTTTTCTCCCCAATTTTTGAATTACTTTATTTTTTAGATTAGAATTTATAATATATTGGCACCTGGATTACGGGACTCGAGAATTGTTGTTCCTGGGGTTAATTATTGAGGTGTTAATTGCTTCCGGGCGCGTGGTCTTCTTCTTCGACATCGCTGGTTTGAAGATGGAGAAGGTGAATGGGAGAGAGATGGGAGGAGCGGAAAAAGAAGAAAAAGAAAGGGGGAATTTGAAAAATTATAAAAGGATAAGGGATTAAAAAGGATATTTAAGTCGTGCCAACTCACGTAGCCAATCGGTAAAAAAATTCTAACGTGACGTGCCACATCACCCTTAAAATGACGTCGTTTCTAGGTTCGGAGCTGATTTTTAGCTCGGGGAGGCTCCCGAGTCTCTAACGCAAAAAACGTTAAACCACAACTACCGAAAAAATAATTTTCAAATCTCAAAATCATATTACAAAATCTGTATAAACCACAGGATTCAAATGGTACTTTTCTCAAAAAATTATGCACAAGTTATCATCACCACATATGTAGCTCCGAACAATTCAGAGGGCATATTAGGATGGAAACGTAAAAAGTATTAAGCCCATTTGGACTTCTTCTCACGGACTCAGCATCAAATGGGCCTCAAGGCTGTTCCAAGAAAGAATCCACAAATGAAGAAAAAGGCAAAGATATGGTGGACTCCAACACAACCGAATGTACCTGAGTATTGTTAGCCAGCTCACGATTATGCTGGATTATATTCCTTATTCCTTTTCCCCCTTTTGTCTACATGTGTACAGTTTTGTTTATATATTTTACATACCTGTAAAGAGAGAAAATGAGGACAACTTTTCCTCCTGGGTCTTCTTCTTCGTTGCTTTTACTCTTCTATTCCGTCATTAAACCTTGAACCAAGCTTCGATTTTTCAAATAATGACATGGTGGACAAAATCAATATGTTGAAAATCTGACATTAATTGTGATTAATTGTGACATCCAAGGCTATCTATATTCTGACATTAATTTTGATAGTCTCATCCCTGGAAATCTGATACGTGTCGGGGTATTAATTGTGAGTCCTTTTTCCAGCGTGTCAGTTAATATCTGCCTTCCGAATATTTACACGTTTGTTATTGAATTTACCCCCTTTCCCTTTAGTCTGGATGGTATAGAATAGACCATTCTGTACCCGAATCCGGATCTTTCAATTAGAGATGACAAAAAAAACTAGAACTCCCACAAGATCATGCTTTTATCCTACCTGTAAGAATGGCACCTATTATGAAATATGTAAGATTATTTATTTCTTAGCTTAAAATTAAACATCAATATCTTTGCGAATAAAATTATATATATAAAAAATTAAACATCGATATTTTATACCATTGAATGTCAAATCTGAAGTAAATCTGAGTATATTTTTCAATGATTTACATTAAAATATTAAAATCATTTTGTAAATTAGTGAGTCAATAAATAAACATAGAAAAGGTTTTCGGATGGGGGTCTAGATTCATTACACACTCCAATACTAGCATCAACGGACGTTAGTTAACAAGTAACGAGTCCAACCACAAAGGGAAAATCGGGGATATTCCTGAAGTGGGAGTTGCGTTATTCTTCTCCAATCAGTGAACTGTCAATTTTAATTGCGTTACGAAGGTACTACACGCTTTCTATAACTCTTCTTCAATTATACGACGCCCGTAGGATTCGGAGGCAATCTTAGATTTTTTTTTGTTTCTATTTTTCTTCTTCCAATTATAACAAACTTTTTGAGAATCCCGATTATAACAAACTTAATTATAAGTAAATCGATGCACGAACCTTCCTCCACCTTCCCTCTTGTCTCTCTCCCTTCCCAACGTAGGTTCCTCGTACCTTAAATATATTTATTACAACTTTGGTTTCATCCAAAATTTTGTTCTTTCGTCTCTCCTTCTTCAAGCAAGAGCCAAAAGAACAAAAACCAATTTAATTACCAAAGTGTCACAAAACTTCAACATCACAAACACAAATCTTCCAATCTCAAATTGAAAATTGAATTTTTTTTTTGTTTGAAGATTTTTTTCCTCATGTGGAATTGGTTTTTCCATTTCTACGCCTCCGAGAAAGGTACGTGATTAATTATTTTCCTAATGCTGTTGTTATTTAGGATCCAATGTGAATTAATGATTATTTAGATGTAATCAGGATTCCTTAACAATCCCATGCATTAGGAATGTACGATTCTGTAACTTGGGTTCCAAGATTTCGTCCTGTGATTTCCATAATTGGGATGGATGGATGTATATAGGAAACAAATAATAGAGGAGTTCGAGGAGGAAAGGGTGGGAGATAGAGGGAAGGAATTGGATGCGAGGGAGGTTGGTTGGTTGGTGTTAATTGGATTATATGACCAATGGGAGGAACCTCAGACAATGTTCATGGATTTCTACTGGCCATCTCCTCCAGCGTCTTCATCGGCTCTAGCTTCATTGTTAAGAAGAAAGGCCTCCAAAAGGCCGGTGCTCATGGAACCAGAGCAGGTTTTTATCTCCTTCCCTTTCCTTTTTTATAGATATGTTTGGCTAAGGACTGAGCCATGTTTTAATGTTCATACGAGTATCCGTTTCGATGATGACTCGTTGCGTACCGATGTTTCGATCAGGATTGGGAGGGCATTCCTACTTGTACGAGCCATTGTGGTGGGCAGGGATGCTTGCGAGTAAGTTCTTTCGACGTTGTTCCACTTATCGCCTTTTTTGATGTACGATTCTCGACTATCGACTGTCATACCCATCAGATGCATTGAAGTGAAACCAGAGAATGCCATCTTTGTTTGGAGGAAATAACCGTTGCGTGTTGAAGCTTAGTTTATCAAGCAATGGTGTAACGAACAGCCGGTTTCGTTATCTGAACATTACCTAAAGATCAATGTGACCATGAGTGTGATGTGATTCCACGGCCCATAGTTAATCACATTGCTTAAGCACTAATTTAGGCTTCTCGTGTCTCGAATGCTTTTGCAGTGATTCTCGGAGAAGTAGCAAATTTTGCAGCTTATGCCTTTGCCCCTGCAATTCTTGTGACACCCTTAGGAGCTCTGAGTATTATATTCAGGTTCGGTATTTATCAAATTATACCGTTTTGACATTTCATTAACTCTCTTTTTTATATAGCCATTACATATGCTGTTCACCATCTTAGGACAAGATGGTTTTCGATTCTTTCGGTCTGTAACGCGCATATGTAATGGCTATAGCTCCATCTGTCTCGTACTCTCAACTACAACAACGACATGTCCGGATTACCGAAAGAAATAAGTATTTTCTGATGAGAATGATCATATTTGTGCAGTGCGGTACTAGCACATTTCATTCTGAAGGAGAAGTTGCACATATTCGGAATTCTAGGTTGCATTCTTTGCGTGGTGGGTTCCACAAGCATTGTTCTACATGCTCCTCATGAAAAAGACATGGAGTCTGTTAAGGAAGTATGGAATCTCGCTACCGAGCCAGGTAATTCAGATGATGATGATCCTGCAATAACTAACTAATGTCTTCAAAACCCGACTAAGTTCTCGAAACATTTGCTAGATGATCGAGTTACTTCCATTTGATATTCACAAAAATCATGCAGCCACCGGATATAATTTGCAACATTTGCTCTAGGAACTAATTAAGACTTAAATTTTGCTTTACAGGATTTCTGCTTTACACTGCAACAGTCTTGGTGTTGGCTAATGTCCTCATATTCCGCTATGTACCTCGATATGGACAAACACATTTGATAGTTTATGTTGGAATTTGCTCTCTCATGGGATCACTAACGGTTTGTACACAAAACTTCTATGTTTTCTCGAGCAATCCCGCTGTCGGATTCTATTTTTTGCCTATATGGAAGCCCAAATAGGCACTTGAGGCAGCTCAAGTGCCAAATGGTCGGGTGGGGCTTCGGGTTTATATTCTAGGACCAAGGTTCAAACCCTGAACGTGACATCTTCTTACAATGTATGTATGTATGTATTTTCAGGTGATGAGTGTGAAAGCGGTTGCAATTGCCTTGAAGCTGACGATGTCAGGGATGAACCAGTTTGTTTACTTCCAGACATGGTTCTTCACTTTGGTCGTCATCTTGTGTTGTCTTCTACAATTAAACTATCTAAACAAGGTACGCGATGCTATATGTTGTTTCCTCCCACTTTTCTTCATCCTTTATTTGTCTTTTAGATCTCCTAATGTTATGTTTTTTTGACCGGCCTCCAAAATCTCTTCTTGTTGATAGGAAAAATCTAACAATCAAATGTTTATCACCCTGTTCAATCGGTCTGACTGAATTTTTTATAAGTAGAATTTGTTGCGACTCTAGGATTTGAACTTGGTAGGTATATCTCCATCCATTCTTTATACCATTAAAGCAAGTGTTCGTCCGTGAGCTAGCCGAGTTAGTCAACACATTTCCTTACAAGAAAGGAAACTCTCGTTACCCTCAATTCGCTTCATCAATAAAAAATATGTTAGGATAGTAGGTTTATGAATTTGTCTCAAAGTGTAGCACCCAAGGGTGCTTTATTATTTTTAAATTTTCATGTTAATCAACTCTAATTACAGGCTCTAGATACATTCAACACTGCTGTTGTGTCACCAGTTTACTACGTCATGTTTACAACGCTGACCATTATCGCCAGCGTCATCATGTTCAAGGTAATTAATGTTGACCAATTAATCACTAATCTTCTTTCTTTTTTCCCATTCTTTCACAATGCTGTTCTTTTTTTTTTCTTCCTCAACTTGCAGGATTGGGACACACAAAATGCGTCACAGATTATGACAGAAATTTGCGGATTCATCACAATTCTTGCCGGAACGTTCCTGCTTCACAAGACAAAGGACATGGGAAACAACCCAACAGCAGTTGTTGTTGACGATGCTGTTTTAATAAACACGTCCCGTTCTTCGAGTTCGATTTCAGGGATCGAATTGAAAGAATAAACTTCGGTCCAGTAGATGTCACGCTCTTGTTAAATCGAAAAATGATCACTGCTGCCAATTCCAATTTTTAATGGGTGTGGGGAGGATAAAATCAAATGACTTGCTTGCAAGAAGGGTATGAAAGCTTGGGCTTAGAAAAGATGGAGGAATGGTTTATTCTTAAGTTGTCACAATTAATCCTAAATTTTTTTGATTTGTTAGCTTTCATGACTTTTTACTCCACAAGTGAATAGCTTGTTCATATGTTACAATTTTGAGATGTATTATTTGTACTTCAGTGGATTATTGTTGGGTCTCTAATGTTTAGCCACTAACTAAAAAGCTGTTCAAGTCAAAGCATATCAGAGAAATTAAAAAAAAATTTACTTCTGTTTGGAGTTTGAAGTTGAATCCAAAGGATAAGAGAAATGTAGTAGAGAAGTTGAATCCAAGGGAATTTTTTTATTTTATAGAGTTATCAGTTAGAAAAATTAGTCAAAGTCAAGATATCACTTGGAGTTAGAAGTTTGTTTCAGGTAAATGCCGTTCCAATTTTCTCATATATTATATAAACTTTATCTTATATTTTTCAAACAAAATTCACATCCAATCATCTCATTGCTCAAATTAAATGATTTATTCAATTTAAATATCAATCGTGACAATCTTATAATGTTTAATATTAATCCACTAAATTAATTTCCGGTTCCATTACTATTGCCATGGATATATGATCATAATATATATATATATATATATATATATATATATATATATATATATATATATATATATATATAACAATACCCCAGTAGAAATGTTGACCTAATTATTGGTTCACCTAATTGATTGTTTTGAAATGGATACAGGTTACGAATGTTGACTATTGATTAAGATGTCAAAATTGTCCTCTCCCAGAACCTTATCTAGTACGGACATTTGTAGATCAATAATTGTTGAAAAAAATATTATTTTTTAAGATGAAGAGAAAAATATTATTGTTCCCTCGTATTTGTCAAAAAACATAGCTGGGACACTTCCAGTGCGCCGAGATCTGACATGTAACATATACAGTAATATCCTTACAAAATGTTATATAGTAGGGATAATTGCCCTAACGTCGTTGGTGTTTGAGCAAATTACTTTTTTAGTTCTTATTATTTTTAAAAAAATTTCGATCCTCTTAATTTGACATAAATCACTTTTTAGTCCTTAGCTTCGGTACCGAAAAATTTTTCCGGCGAGGAGACTCTGGAAAAGACCCAAAATTTTAAAAAATTAAAAAAATAAAAATTTTCCCTCTCTCCTCTCTTCACTCTCGCCTCTCCCCTTTCATCTCTTCTCTTCTCCCCTCACATCTCCCCTCCATTGATTAAAAAAAAATCAATGGAAGGTCTCGACCCAAATGGGAGTAGCCTTGTTTTGTCTAGTTTTTTGCTTCATGATTCCTATAGCATTTGTTTAGTCTCTGGCCAATCTCGACGGGAATGAGAAGGTCATCCCTTTCCTGAAACCTTTGATAGAAAAGTAAGATCGGCCTCTCTACAAGGACCTCTGGATCCAGATCATCGCCGATGTCGCCCACGCCCTCGACTACATCCAACACAAGATCGACCTCAACTTAACCCTAATCCCCCGCATGTTCTCGCCATTCGAGAGGGATGAAGGATGCTTGTTAGGAATTCAGCAACTAGAGAACAAGATCGCACAAAGAATACGGAACAAGAGAATTACGTGGTTCGGCCTAATGCCTACATCCACGAAGAGAAAGGAGAACTTTTATTGATGAGTTTTCGAGCCACAAAGCCATACAAAACCTTAGGGTAACATGCCTTTATATAGAGGCAAACCCTTGTTGTACAAGTAACATATCTAGGTCTAATTATGAGTCCAGAATCTAGTCAGAATAGGAATAGGAATAGGAAATAAGTCTTTCTTATTTCTCGCCATCCCAACAATCTCCACCTTGGCGAGAAATCATCTCGTGGAAGAACCATGAAGCTCCACCCGAACTTCAACAAACTCCACCTTGATAAAATACCGCCCCATGAAGAACCATGAGATCTTGCAAAACCAATCCAACTCCACCGACTCCATCTCGGACCATAGATAACTGCATCAATAAGACCATCTCAACTTTCTCTTCACCTTTTATTCAATCACTTGGAGCCAGCCCCCAAGCTCAAGCTTCTGAGCTTGCTTGGCCTATTCTCTTCAACCTCCATCGAACTCCAACTAGCAAGTCCACCTGCTGAAGCAAACTTGTGACCAATAGATGCGCTCTCTATTTTCCGGTCAACCCCATGCTCCGCAACCTCGAACTGCTTCTCCGCTGGACCTTCTTGCCTCATACCAATGCTACATGCCATAGCATACAAAAGGCAACCTTTTATTCTACTAAGTAGAACCCTCGACATGCCTCGAACTCTACTGTTCGGCCTTGAGTGAGATACCCGATTCGCCCGTGGTATCACCAATGGCTTCGCATGCCCAATGCAAAATCTATCCAACACCTTTGACGTGCACGTCCCTTTAGACAACCATAGCATGGCACAGCTAACAATACTTCTCCGAGACAACCATGGCTCTTTGCCAACCATGCCTCCATGAAACAACCATAGCTTGCTATCCATGTCTCTGCGAATCCCAACTACACTCAAACCATCCATGTCAAGCCTTTGCTCCCTCATACGAACCAACCTCATATGACCTGAGCTTTTGCCAACTCCTTCAGACCCATTGATGTGACTCCACCTACAATAATATTCCCCACTAACCTGTAGGTATTTCCTTTCACCCTTCATCCCTACCATCGCATCCTTCTCCACCTTCATTAGCATACCTTTATAACTATCATTGTTATAATTCAAGGTCCCTAACAAAAAGAGATTACCAGGATGCATTAGACTTGACGAGACAGAAAACCAGTCACCATCCGACCCGTCTGAACATGTGGCCATGGCTGTGGATGCCGATCCCTCCTCGTTGTCTTGATTCCCAGTTCGTCCTGGATAGTCCCCTTCATGTGCCCTTCTCCGCACTTGAAGCCACTTCCATTGAACTTCTTTGACTCCGACCTGGATCCTCTTCCACAACCCAGCTGGTGGCTCCTCATCATCCGCCAAGCACAAGCGAATCTTCGCTACCGCCTTGGCCTCCAACTCTTCCCACTCTTGCTCCTCCATCTTCTCGGACTTCTTCTCCGAGAGCGCGATGACCATCCCTTGCTGCACGAGGAGATCGTTGACACGCTTTTGCCATAACCTGAAATTCAACGAACCATCGAACTTCACAAGAGCAAAGTTTGCGCCGTGATCCGACATCCTCCAACCTTAGCTCTTGATACCACTTGTTAGGAATTCAGTAGCTAGAGAACAAGATCGCACAAAGAACACGGAACAAGAGAATTACGTGGTTCGGCCTAATGCCTACATCCACGGAGAGAAAGGAGAATTTATTGATGAGTTTTCGAGCCACAAAGCATACAAAACCTTAGGGTAACATGCCTTTATATAGAGGCAAACCCTTGTTGTACAAGTAACATATCTAGGTCTAATTAGGAATCCAGAATCTAGTCAGAATAGGAATAGAAATAGGAAATAAGTCTTTCCTATTTCTCGTCATCCCAACAGGTCTTGATTTGATTTATCGAGGAGGATGGGTCTTGGTGTTATTTGGTTGGTGTTGTTTATTTAAGTTTGATTTTTAATAGAGAAGATGAAGGATTCATGGGTGTCTTGGTAGATTTAATTAAAAATGGTATTTTTGGTCTTCGATTAGTTAGGGTCCCTCCAGATTGTGGGTGTTCATTAAGTTAATGTTCTTGGTTACAATTTAATTTATAGGTGAGTTTTTAGTTCTTGGATCTACTGAGTTTCGTCGGTTTAATTAAGAGAGAATCTCTTGGTTCATGGCGAGCGCTGATGTTGAAGATGCTTGGTAGAGGCAAGGAACCCATTAATTTTGGGTATCGAGACCTTCCATTTTGTATCAATGGAGGGGAGAGGGGAGGGGAGGGGAGCGAGGAGAAATTTTTGTTTTTAATTTTTTTAACTGAGGGGCATTTGATCTTTTCCAGAGCCTTCTCGTCGGAGAAATTTTTGGGTACCGGAATGAGGGACTAAAAAGTGCTATTATATTAAACTAGGAAGATCAAAAAAGGTTTTTGAAAATAGTAAGGACTAAAAGAAGAATTTGTTCAAACACCAGAGACCTTAGGCCAATTATCCCTATATAATAATATCCCTATAAAATATTATTGTATAGACAAAGAAAAAATGAATTTTTTGTCCAAAATGGTGCTACATAATTTTATTACCAATATGGTATTACTATTAAATTTTTTTTGAGAATGGTGTCCGTTTCTCAGATTAAATTTTTTTTTTGACTTGGGATACTCAGATCGAAAAAATTATTCGACCTGAGATTGAAATCAAAAATTTTTTTTGACTTTGATTATCGAACAAATCTTTTCAACCTGGAATCCAGGTCGAAAATTTTTTTCGACCTGAGAAGAGAGAAATCTCAAGTCGAAAAAAATTTCGAATTGTAAGGCAATCAGAGACAAAATCAGAACTAGAAACTAACTTGATTCATTAAAATTTGCCGGTCCAATTTCTAAAAGTCTCTAATGATCCTTCAGCGATTTAAACAAATCTCAAAAAACTGAAAGCAATTTATCATTATTATTATTGTTATTATTGCCGCTTGTTATTGTCTCCTTTCCCAACCGGTTCTCCATTATACAAGCGAGAGAATTACCAGTTTCAAATGATTCCTTATCCGGCCGAACATTGACTCCTTCGTTCCAGAAGAAACGGCAATCAATTTTTTTTAAAATGTGTATTAAAAATTGAGTATTATCAAAATTTATTTTATAAACAATTTTTATAATAATATATTATATTCGTTGGATTCGAATCTAAGATATCACTTAAACCAACACTAAGACTACTCACACCCGCAACCTATCTCAACCTAGATCACTGAATAAATAAATAATTTTTCTCTCATTCACATACATATATTACTTATACGAATTTTCATCAAAAATTTAAAAATTAAACTCTATATGAATTAAAAATATTAGGCTCAATTTATAGAGAATAAAAAAATACAAAATTTTATATTTTTATCGAATATCATTATGTCAAGTATCACTAAAGTAGATTAAAAAATAAAAAAAATATTTAAATGGGGCCAAGGCTTGCGAGCCAGTTAGGCTCTCAACGTGGCAGCTTGGCCGCTCCTCCAATTTCATTTTTAATTTTTTCTTTTCTTTTTTAGACTGTTGCATGCTGACCGAGTCCTAGGGCTCGGTGCGAATGGTCTAACAGCAGTCGACTCTTGGTTCAAGTCAATGCAGGTGTTTTGAGGGAAACCTCCTTTGTCATAATCAGAAGTGACTCTTGGTTCAGGTCAATGCAGGTGTTTCGAGGGAAACCTCCTTTGTCATAATCAGAAGTGCCGGCCAAAAAACAAGAAACAACAGATCGAAGCATAACGTTGTTCCATGCTCATTGGTCCGACTTATGTATATGATTTTTGGATGTTTCATATTTCTAGTTTCCTGCATGTACACGTCTCGCCGTTCAACTCATCAGATTGAATTTTAATATCTTTAAATATTCTTTGACCTCCGAAACCATGGAGCCTTTTTAATGTTGTCGTCCAATAAAATTATACCAAATTGTAAAAGAGAGGTGAGCATAAAAAAAATATTGGAAGAGATGTTCTCTTTTGCTACTCAATCGCGTAGCCGCTTCAAAAGATGCAGGGACATTTTCTCAAATTATAATTTAGTACAAAAGGTTGCTATTTTTCTTATTAATTTGAATTTTCCCGACTAAATTTGATGTTATATATATTATTTCAATTAAATTATATAAACTATTATATATTTGATATACTTCATAATTGAGTTATGCATTTTATGCATACAGCTGTATACATGAATAATTTTGCTAATAAACACAAAGTTTAACTAATACTCCACCACCATAAAAAATATTAATTATTGTACGTAATCTAACAAAAAACACTTTATACATCGCCACCATTAATACCAAAATACTTAAAAATATGGCCAGCTGGCAAGTAATTTGTTACATAAAAATCTAAAATTCTGTAATTATTTGCACTTGGAAAAATTAAAATAAGAAAGGAAGCAGCGTAGGAAAATGTAAAATTTTTTTAGCATAGGAAAATGTATTTGGAAATGTGAACGGAAACCGTTGACCTCAAGCGGCGACTCCAGCGTGCATGGTATATTCCCTTAGATGCCGGTAAAGATACGGGCCCACCCGTGGGGCCACAATTCCCATAAATATCCCCCATATTTTACTCTCCAAGGAGAAATAATTACCGCCGTTAAGGTTTCTACTACTTGTCCAAAGAGGTGGGTCACTCTCTGTCTTATCTCTAGCTTCCCCATCTCGTACTCCATTAGTTCTCGTCGCTCCATTCAGATTTTCCCGGTTAGTTATATTTTATTAACAAAAATTAATCATTATTTATAAATATGGTAACGTCGTGGACCCGAAAAGATATATCCTCGGCCCCTCGTTGTTGATTTTTCCGCCTCGTGGAGTGGTTGCTGCATGCATTTGTACCACGTAAGTCAAATTGTGCTGACTTTTCTTTGGTATTCACTTTGGCAGACAAACTAAATAAATATAGAAGCAACCGAAAGACTAAAAAGAGCAGAGAGTTAGCTTAGAAAGAGGAGAGGAGAGCCATGTCGACCGGGAACCAGCTAGGAGTCCTGAGCGCGCTCGACGTAGCCAAGACCCAATGGTACCACTTCACGGCGATAGTGGTCGCCGGGATGGGCTTCTTCACCGACGCCTACGACCTCTTCTCCATCTCCCTCGTCACCAAGCTCCTTGGCCGCATCTACTACTACCAGGAGGGCCACTCCAAGCCAGGGACCCTCCCCCCAAGCGTGGCCTCCGCTGTCACCGGCGTCGCCCTCTGCGGGACCCTCGCCGGACAGCTCTTCTTCGGGTGGCTTGGTGACAAGCTCGGCCGGAAGAGCGTCTACGGGATGACCCTCATGCTCATGGTCGGCTGCTCCCTCGCCTCCGGCCTCTCCTTCGGACACTCCTCCAAAGGGACCATGGCCACTCTCTGTTTCTTTAGGTTCTGGCTAGGGTTCGGCATTGGGGGAGACTACCCGCTGTCCGCGACCATAATGTCTGAGTACGCCAACAAGAAGACCCGCGGCGCGTTCATTGCCGCTGTCTTCGCCATGCAGGGGTTCGGGCTGCTGGCGTGCGGGATCGTGGCGCTGATCGTGTCGAGCGCGTTCGACCACGCGTTCTCGGCCCCCTCCTACGAGCAGGACCCGGTGGCGTCCACCGCCGACCAGGCCGACTACATCTGGCGGATCATCCTCATGTTCGGCGCTATTCCTGCCGGAATGACCTACTACTGGCGAGCCAAGATGCCCGAGACAGCCCGTTACACCGCCCTGGTCGCCAAGAACGCGAAGCAAGCCGCGGCCGACATGTCCAAAGTCCTCCAGGTGGGGACAAATTTAAATATTAATAGCGGGTGGTTCACAGAGTTGACTTTATTTACGAATGAGATTTAATGGTATGAAACTTTAAAGAAATTTTGATTTTCATTTGTCCAGGTGGACCTCGAGGCAGAGGAGGAGAAGGTCGACAGGCTCGCGGAGGACCCAAGGACGAACTTTGGGCTCTTCTCGAGGCGGTTCGCTAAGCGACACGGGATGCACTTGGTAGGAACTTGCACGTGCTGGTTCCTTCTCGACATCGCTTACTACAGCGGGAACCTCTTCCAGAAGGACATATTTAGCGCAGTCGGGTGGATCCCCAAGGCCGAAACCATGAGCGCCATCCACGAGGTTTACCTCATAGCCAGGGCCCAGACGTTGATCGCCCTGTGTGGGACCATCCCTGGCTACTGGTTCACGGTGGCTTTCATTGACCACATCGGCCGGTTTGCAATACAAATTCAAGGGTTCTTCTTCATGACCGTGTTCATGTTCGCTTTGGCCATACCTTACCACCACTGGACCCTCAAGCCCAACCGAATAGGGTTCCTTGTCATGTACGCAATGACCTTCTTCTTTGCAAACTTCGGGCCCAACGCGACCACCTTCGTCGTCCCGGCCGAGATCTTCCCGGCCCGGCTCAGGTCCACGTGCCATGGGATATCCGCGGCAGCTGGCAAGGCTGGGGCAATCGTGGGCGCGTTCGGGTTCCTGTACGCTGCCCAGCCCAAGGACAAGACCAAGACAGATGCTGGGTACCCGCCCGGTATCGGCATTAAGAACTCGCTGATCATGCTGGGGTGCATCAACTTCCTTGGGATTTTTTTCACGCTGTTGGTGCCGGAGTCAAAGGGGAAGTCCCTGGAGGAGTTGACCGGCGAGAACGAGGATGAGAATGAGATGGCTGAAGTAGATAACCGTCAGCCGGCTGCGTCTTCCGGCAGGACAGTGCCTGTACTCTCGTCTTGACCAGCGAGTCCAAACAAGGTTCCAAGCGTGTCCGTGCTTTAATTCACTGTCATTAGCTATATAGTTATTAGTTAATTTAGCGAAGAAACGCATAAAAAAAAGTGTTGCGATCTTTTTGGCAAGAATCGTTTACGTGTTACTTTGTTTAATTGCTCTTTTGGTTACTTGTATTTGGATGTTAAAAAGTGGTCCAGTTACATATATGATGCCACTTCCTTAATTACTTAATGCTTATTCTATCAAAAAAATAATTTCTTGATGCTACGTTTGTGCTTGCGTTTACTGCATCGGTCACGTCAGAATATTTGACACTTCACGGCATGTTATGCATATACAATAATTATTAAAATTATTATTAATAATTATGTGATATAGGATATTCAATGGATAATCTGGACACAAATGATAAATGCATGCTATCTTGTGATTGTCCGAAATTGTGTACAAAATTGAATGCTCTTTTATCATCTAGGAAGAGGCCCTTCGAATTCCTTCTAGATGGATGCCACTTCGCTTTCCCTCACAGATTTTGGCCTCAGAAGAAGCAGACCGTGACACTATGTTCCAGAAGCTTATAAGCTTTATTATATTAATTTTCACTTTTGAGTATAATAAGAATGTTAAATTTAATAGTTCTTCTACAATTGAAATTTTTGGTGCCCACTAAGGATTCAAATATTTTCAACAAGCCTTGTTCGTAAATCACAATAAAACATAAGCTAAGATGGTGAAACTCAGTGATCAATTCCATGGACAAAAACGTACAATTGATTATTGATAGAATCTTTATGTTCAATTTTTTTGCCATCAATCTTTATGTTCAATTGAAAATTAGGTATGCGATGAATTCCTAAAAAAATAAGTATGTGATGAACAAGAGTCGTGTGTAGACAATATGGGTATTAGATCAATTTTGATATTATATTTGAATTTTTATATTGGATTCAAATTCATAAAATAATAAATTTGATAAATTTTTAACAATTATAAACAAGTCTACCACATTTGTAATGTGCTAATCTCAACAACTACAAGATGATAAGATAAATCATCAAATAAAAATTCATTTTTTTACGGTGATGAACACTATAAAACTCGTTATAATATTTAAAATTTTACTAAATTTTAATTGATTTATGTGGTGACAATGTGCTGCGAAGAAATTCAATAATTTAATGCCGTGTGTCGCTTTTTCTTTGGTCGAAAGTTGTGTCTCGCTCTAGAAGATGTCGTTGCTCTGAAACTGAAAGCATTGACTTTGACCGCCAGCAGCGCTAAAGTCTCCCGTCGCATGCCCGACCTCTTGGATTCGACTGGACCAATTATTGCGTATAGTGGACTACTGGGCTCTCTCTAATTTTTTCCTAAAGAAAAATTCTACGAGTAGTACGGCAATTTTATATATTTAGTAAAAATATTTGAATTTTCTATTAAACAAAAGGAAAAAGAAGTGAACCATATAGAATCTTAATTATTTAAAAATAATAAAATCTAGACGGAATCGTACTTGTGAAAGAATGATTGTAATTTTTTCCTAACAATTTACCTTCTTTTTCAAATGTCCAAGGACAGTGAGTGAAGTACTTAATAAACTTGCTCGCGAAGTTAATTTTGATTTATTGAAACGTAATAAAAATTCTGTTTTACTTTCAATCATTTATGATGTTAGAATCTTCGTATCCAATAAAAAAAATTAAAACAATAAGTATGTGAATTTTTTCATACTTATAAACATGTCCATCATTTTTGTACATGAATTTTCATTATTTTTCCACCAAAAAGAGAAACTATGTATAATAATAATTGCATTTCATTTTCTTAGCACATTTCCGCATGGAAATTAACTACAGTGCAACCTGATTTCCACTAGCAAATCACCATCAGCGAGTCCTGTTCTCAATTCTGAGATAACTTGGTTCAAAAAGTAGAGACGTTGACCTTTTTAAGGTAAATGTTTTAAGTGAAGGATTGAATGATGAACGTTTGTCAATTTCTAAATGTATTGTACCATCACACCGAATATCTTTAGGCATAGAGATATTGACTTGGAATCGTATAAATGAAATAAATATATTAGGATAACTGTAGTTATTTGTAGAGTCCATTTATAATTGTTTAGCTTTAAATTAGTTATGCCCCGGAAATATTACAAAACTATTTCACATGTGCACCCATTAATTTAGCTTAAAATTTAATAATATTGTACTTTTCATCTTTTACAATATGTAAATTCTGAAGTGTTTTATATTATTTTATGCATGAAATATTATTAATTTATTCAACTATAGTAAAAAGTCTATTCATCTGCACCCACTAATTATTTATTTAAGACTTTGGTTACGCCATTGAGTGGAGATAGCAAATGGTAATAGAAAAGAATTTGGTTATGACGAATAAACTAACCAATCAATTTCATAAAGCAGTAATGGAAATGAAAAGATATCAACAATCAATCAACTTGGTTACGCCATTGTGTGCTCAATTTTCTTTGGCAGCTTATTATATTTGTCTAGATGTATTTGCCCTATTTGTTTATCCTCGTTTGTATTCTCAATTTCATGAACTTCCAACCAATTTAAATGAGTGAATGTTGGTAAAAAAGAAAAGCTTAAAATCTAAAATATGTTTTGCTTTCTTGTTTTATCATCACCAATTTGGATGACCGACCCTTATGCCTTAACATTTCTAATGAAAATTTGCCAAAACAAATCACGTGGGCTTTGAATCCCGAGCCGAAACTGAAAAGGCCTCACTCTACAAGGCCCGGACTTTTACCAGAGAGGCCCAGCTTCTACCCTTTTTTCACTTTTCCCTTGTCCATGATCTATACTACTATTCGTTTTTTTTTCTTCAAGGGCACTGTACTATTTTTTAATAAATAAATTTGTATATATAATATCACCAAAAGGATTTACAATAAAAAATAAGCACATGATTGTAATTACTTCTTCAACTAATTTCACCCGCACAAGTGTACGTCTGTAAAGGAGAATTCCACATCTCAGTTTCACCTCTTACGGATACTTATAGAAAATATATCATAATCTAAAATTTGTTTCGGGGTTCTAATTATCCGGTTTGTTTTAGTTATAAGTACATATATTACAGATAATGATATAACTAGCTAGAATATAGCCATGCAAAAGTCTTTCTTTCAATGATGTTGATATGCAACAAAAATTCCAATCTAATATGATGGTGTTTCCTAATTAATCACCATGTACGTCTTTCCTTGCAAGTGAAACAACAATATAATAATGTACTAAGACTCCATTTGTGTCACTAAAAAAAAATTTCCTGGGTTTCAACCTGTTGGACCTTGGGCCCAATAGGCAATTATTATTGTGCCTAATTGGGCCCGGGCCCATTAGGCCCAAAAAGTTGGGTTGGATGGGCCGGTCAACCCGCATTGACCGGCCCAAGCTACGCAAGTGCCACGTCAGCATGATGTGGCGCTGACATCACATGTGGCAACCCACGCGGCACGCCTACATGGCGCCACGTGGCGTGCCACGCGGCGGACACGTGGACCAAAGAGCCATGTGGCGAAGCGATGGGGTAGCTTTGCCACGTGGCGTGCCACGCGGCAGACATGTGGCCTGAGGCGCCACGTGGCGGATGTGTGGCCCAAAACGCCACGTGGCGTGCCGCGTGGCGACACGTGGCGTGCCGCGTGGCGCATGTTGGCTGTCCGGATTTCCCTATAAAAGGGAAAATTCTGCTGGACCAATTGGTAACTTTTCCCACAACCACTCAATACAAAAGGAAAATTCCGGATCAGTTCTAGAATTTTAATCAGATTTTTGATAAAAGGAAATCTCGTGAAAATCGATTACGGATCCGTTCAAACGTGATCGTAATTCGACCAGTGCAAAGAAGTTGTGGACCCGAGCATGTGGACCTCTTACTTCAACAAGTAAGTGATTTATTATTAACGAATTAGTTTGTTAATTAAACAGGTTTAACACGTAATTACTCGTTAATTACGTGTCAAAACTGTCAATTGGTATCAGAGCATGGTTGAAATCATGTTTTGATGATAATATGATATTTTAATTCAAGTAATTATGTGATTTATTGAGTTAAAAATCATATTAATCATGATTTTATGAAAAATCATAATCTGTTGGACTTTAATGTAATTAATTTGGAACCAGTGGGACTAAATTAAATTTTGCCTAACCACGCGGGCAAATTTACGCACGCGCGAAACCTTAAGGTACCAATATGAAATTTGACCGTTTACGTGGCACCTGCGTGTCATGGACCTCGGTGCAATTTTGGGAAAACTTGGGGATTAATTGAAAATTATTCCAAAAACCCCAAATCGACAGAACCCTAATCGGGCGATTTGGGGGATTTCGCCCGAAATTGAATTCCATCGATTTCGTCGGAAATCCGACGATTTCGACGCCGGATATCGACGATAGTCGATTCTCCGGTTTCTCCTCGTCATTTCGGTACCACTTTTGTGGATCGACGTTGCCGAAAAACGAAGATCGACGCCGATGACGACGGAGAGGCGCGGAACGGAGAAGACGTTCGTGGCAGAGAACGGCCGCATGACGACCCGCGCGGCTTAGACGGACGGGATCGCAAGGCGGAGACGCGTCGATTGCGACCCGTCTCGGTCGGTGGTTCGCCGCCGTTACGCGGCGGTCGTTGGCGGAGCGGCGGACGATTTTTCGTCCTCGCGGTCGGGGAGAGAGAAAATCAGAGGAAAAATATGCGAGGGACAAAATCGTAATTTTACGATTTTTTCCGAAAATATTTATACCCGGGTCAAGAAAATCAAAAAACCAAACGGATTGGCCTGGTTTCTTGGTTCGACCCACCCGATTTACGGTCAATTTTGACTTAAGTCAAAATTGGACCTAACAAATTAGGTTTTTTCTCTTTTAATTGGATAAAATCAGTTTTTATTCAATTAAAATCCAATAAATTGATAAAAATTTTGAGAAATTTTTGTCAATTAGGTTTATTAAAATTATATTTTAATAAACTTAAAAAGAAAATATTTTGGAACGAGTTCCGAGATATGTGAAAGTTAAACTAAAATCACATAAATTGATCCATAGAATGTTCATCAAAAGATTGGAAAATGAGTTTTTCAATCCTATTTTGGGAAAATATGAGTATTAACCCAAAAATTGAATTGCAATTGTTGCAAGATTTGATGGCTACTGGAGACAGGTATCTGAACTTCTGTGCAACAGAACTTCGACAGAAGATTCTGAAGCGCCGTTTACCGCTGCGTGTGCCCAAGAATGACATGTATGTCATTGTTGAGCACATTGAGGCTGTTCACCGGGAGATGCAAGAGTGCATCTGGGCCGGAGGTTACAATCATGGAGAGGACTGGCCCTCTATGTTTCGAGACCTCCTGGTCACGATAAAAATTCGAGAAGATATGAGTGTCTTCTCGGCACCCGAGTTCAATACCCATAGAGATGCTCTCTATGGTCTGGTCCATTATCTTGAGGATAAGGGTCTTTGCAGAGAAATGATACCTTCTCCTGTTCTGGAGCTGCGAAGCGGTTTGATCTTGAACCGCTACCTCGCTAAGGATTACTATTATAGTTTTCCTCCGCTCCTGATCATCTGGATCATGGATTCAATTCCAGTTCCGGAAAGTACCCTGGAACTTCTCATCGGATCGTCCTCATACCCGGTCCCCACCGGATCATCTCCGGACCCGGATCCAGATATGTATCTGGATTCTCCTACCGGATCGCCTGGACATCCGATCCCTGTGTGATTATATGTTTAACTATCCCCATATACATATGTTGTTTTTGGGAGACTTTTGTACAATAGGTTGTGACCTTGTCTGAGGTTTTGTGCATGTGTGAGCACACTAAGAATGTACAAATGCATGTGTCAAACATGTAATTAAATAAAGATGTTTGTTTAATTGCTTCCACTTGAATTTACTATCGATGAACTTTAAACGGTTGAAGTTTAAGATTAATACTTGAATGGTGAAGGAAAGCATGCCCGCGACCTACTTCGATTTTGAGATTAATCAAGAACTCTATATCGTTAAAAGTTATGAGTGATTAGTAAATTGAATCATATTGCCAAATCAAATTTCTAATATGTTCTCATATTAAAAATCCCTATAGAGATGTCAGTCGCTTCTAGATCCATCATTGCTGAGCTAAACCGTGAGTTAAAACTCAATGGTGAAAACTATGACAATTGGAGTATGAAAATCCAATATGTGCTTGAAGAACAAGAGGTTCTGGAGCACATACATGTCATAATGGATGAGCCTGAAGAAGGCACAACTGCTCAACATAAGCGAGATAAGGAAGCTTATATTATTTGGAAGAGGAAAAATACTACTGCTCGATTGATCTTGCTGAGTTCAATGATGGATGATATCACCAGACAATTTCGCGTGCATGACAACGCGAAAGAGTTATGGGATGCTCTCAAACTGAAATTCGGAAAGCTTTCAGTGTCGAAGCTGCGTGCTTTGACCATAAGGTTTGATACCTTTAAAAAGCGTCCGGAGGTTCCCATGAGAAAATACTTGAGAGTGATGTCCAATATGATCAGTAAACTGGCAGAGGCTGGTCACTTACTCAGCAACGAGCAGCAAATTCAAGCTGTCATCCGTTCTCTACCACCAAGTTGGGAACATATGAAGATGAATCTTACCCATTCCGATCATTTGGTAACATTTGATGATGTTGCCAGACACCTTGAGCTGGAGGAAGATCGCCTCCTAGCTATGAAATCCCACCCTGAAGCCCATTTGATTTGTTTGACTGGGAGTGGTGGGAAAAAGAAAAAAGGTAAAGGGAAGGGTAAGTGTAAACAAACTCCAAAGGCTGAAAACCATGGAACCAAGTTGGATGGCTCCAAGGCTAAAAAGAACAAGCGGTTTAACATTTCAAAAGTAAAATGTTTTAACTGTCAACAGAAGGGACATTTTGCAAAAGATGGCAAAATGCCCAAGCAGGTACATCTAAACTCAAGTGTGAGTAAATTGTATGTATCCTCTTGTACCCTTCTAACTGAATCACATTCTGTGTGGGTGATTGATTCAGGAGCGACAGACCATATAGCTAGAGACCGTGGTTCGTTCGTTGAGTACTGGCGGTTGTCGGCTGGAGCAAAAACCATTTTTGTCGGTAACAACTCGTGCGTGGATGTGAAAGGCCTGGGCACTTGTAGATTACACCTTCGTGGTGGTCGTGCCCTTCTTTTACATGACGTGTTGTTTGCTCCAGACATACGAAGGAACCTGATCTCAGTTTTGGCCTTAATGTTTTTAGGTTTCCGGTTGTCATTTGAGAACGACACCGTTAGATTATTTTTGGATGATGCCTATTTTGGCCTTGGATATATATCGGAAGGTTTTTTGATTCTGGATATTGATCCTTTTGAAAGTTTTTCCTTTGTCACTAGTTCAAATTCATCAGAGGATGATATTAAACTATGGCATTCTAGACTTGGCCATATCGGTCAGGATCGTTTAAACCATCTAGCTAAGGCAGGACTGTTGGGCAATATAGAGAAATCTATATTACCTAGATGCGTATCCTGTCTAGAAGGAAAAAGTACTAGAAAACTTTTCGGTACTGGGGCTAGAGCCAAATTTCCACTACAATTAGTCCATTCTGACATATGTGGTCCAATGAACGTGAGGGCAAGGCATGGAGCATATTACTTCATCACCTTTATTGACGACTATACTAGATATGGTCTGATATACCTGATTTCTCACAAGTCTGAAGCCTTAAACTGCTTCATGACATATATGAGTTTTGTTGAGAATCAGAAGGACAGAAAGATAAAGGCCTTACGAACTGATCGTGGCCGTGAATATCTTTCTGATGAGTTCAAAGCTCTATGCATTGAAAAAGGAATTGAACATCAGTTGTCCATTCCTTATACACCACAGCAAAATGGAGTTGCTGAAAGAAGGAATAGAACCCTTCTTGATATGGTTAGATCGATGATGGCAGAGGCAAATTTGCCTATATTATTCTATGGAGATGCGCTCCTGACTGCCGCATACGTTCTAAACAGTGTACCCTCTAAGTCTGTTACAGCCACTCCTTACGAAATGTTCCATAGCAGGGCTAAGCATATAGATATTAAATTTCACTTTGTGAGAAATTTAATAAAATATAAAGAACTGTGTATGAAACACATATCTATACGAGATATGGCCGCAGATCCAATGACTAAAGTATTACCTCGAGAAGTGTTCGAGAAACATGTTAAGTCACTGGGTTTATGACGGTTTCATTTGTAATCCAATTAGTTGGAATAAATGAATTTTTATTTGGCAATATGAGTTAAATGTGAAACATGTCGGACAGAGAAGTAGCCCACTCACACGGGTGTTTACCTCAGTGGGAGTCAAGAAGTTGATTCCTAGATGAGATGAGGCAGTTATTGGACATTCATAAGTGCATGTCCTATGGCGGAATGCCGTCTTGCTTAAGAGCAAGTTTCCTTATGGGATGCCGGAATAAGTTGCTGCATTTGGATTTTTTACAATCCATATGATAAGATATAAGTGGAACTTATCATACTGTCTGTCCTATTAGCCTAGAGTTAAGATAAGGCTGATACTCTAGTATGGTGTTAAATGACATGTGTTCTTTTAAAAAGAAATATACACCGTAACACGTGATCAGTATCATGTGTGCTACTCGACCACTGGATGGGATGAAAATGTTGAGTGATTTCACAATCCCTGGTGTGAGACCAATTTTCGAGAATTGTGATTCCCGAAACCTACCCTTAAGACCCTAAACGTATTCTGGAAGTATGATCCAGTGCTGCTAGCTTGGAAAGTTCATGAAAAGGTTATGGCATAGCGATTCGACCTGGCAGGGCTGACCAGAAAAGCAGACTGTATCATTATGAAAGGAATATAGTTAAGGGAGAAGGAACTCTGTTCATCACATTCTGAGTTTCGTGGTTCAGGTGCACCAATTGTATTGAAAAGTACAATAGTGAACCCGAACATAATTGTTTGAAATCACTGATGTGAACAATGGAATGTGACATGAGTCCAGGGGTAATAGCATACATTATACAAGAAGGTTGTCGAGATGCTACTATTCAAGTAGCCTGAGTGTCTGTGCTCTTGAATTTGGCTTAACATACTCGACGTGTGCTGGTCGCACGAAATCCTTTAAAGAAATCTGATAACTGTTGATCAAGGTCAATAATAATTGAGTGGGAGATGTTGGACCTTGGGCCCAATAGGCAATTATTATTGTGCCTAATTGAGCCCGGGCCCATTAGGCCCAAAAAGTTGGGTTGGATGGGCCGGTCAACCCGCGTTGACCGGCACAAGCTACGCAAGCGCCACGTCAGCATGACGTGGCGCTGACGCCA
Source organism: Hypericum androsaemum (assembly GCA_963995505.1). Lineage (NCBI taxonomy): Eukaryota > Viridiplantae > Streptophyta > Magnoliopsida > Malpighiales > Hypericaceae > Hypericum > Hypericum androsaemum. Next base: position 15,445,584 of record OZ023180.1, read on the forward strand.
CATGTGGCAACCCACGTGGCGGACATGTGGGCCAAAGCGCCACGCGGCGAAGCTATGGGGTAGCCTTGCCACATGGCGCCACGTGGCGCATGTTGGCTGTCCGGATTTTCCCTTCCGGCTGGACCAATTAGTAACTTTTCCCACAACCACTCAATACAAAAGGAAAATTCCGGATCAGTTCCAGAATTTTAATCAGATTTTTGATAAAAGGAAATCTCGTGAAAATCGATTACGGATCCGTTCAAATGTGATCGTAATTCGACAAGTGCGAAGAAGTTGTGGACCCGAGCCTGTGGACCTCTTACTTCAACAAGTAAGTGATTTATTATTAACGAATTAGTTTGTTAATTAAACGAGTTTAATACGTAATTACTCGTTAATTACGCGTCAAAACCGTCACAACCAATACTAGAAAAATACAGAAAATCGAATTAATGTTTAAATGGAAGTCATTTTTTTTGTTTAAAAAAATAATTAGTGATGATTTTTGACTTGAATAATTAATTTATAGTGATCAAAACATAATGAAAAATCTTAAAAAATTTTTTTAAATAAAATTTAAAACAAGAAAATACGAACCATATCAAGTAGCACATCATCTTTCTCTAATAGAAAAGATTATCTTTTTTGTTACCACCTACTTAAAAAAAAAGTAAATTATAACAAGAATATACTATTTGGCCTTTGGCACCACTTAATATTTTATGTAAAACGTCGCAGTCGCCCAATGCCACAGTGATGACTTGGCAACTTAGTCCAAACGCGCACGCATCATCCACTCACGAGATGAGAGCGAGACCGATAAAAACGCACGCATCGGAGAAATCGGAATTCCGACTTGCAAATTTCTTCATCGGAAATGAAGGGCGGCGGTTACCTTCTCCTCCTCCTCGTAATCGCGGCGGTTATAGCAACGGAGGCGCTTCCGGTGTCCGCTAATTTCTTCGAGCCGTTCAACGTCACCTACGACCACCGCGCTCTCGTCGTCGATGGCCAGCGCCGTATCCTCATCTCCGCCGGGATTCACTACCCTCGCGCCACCCCGGAGGTTTCTTTTTTCCTTTCCTTTTTTCTCGCTCAGAGATTTAGTATCCCAGCCAGGCCAGGAGTAGTAATCGCGCTGTATATAATAAGCTTCCTCTCAGTAGTTGGAAGGTTTGATGAAGCTTGATCCTCACTAAAGCTAACATTTAGGCTCTGTTTGTTTTGCTCGGAAATATTTTTCGGAGAGAATACCACATCGGAAGGAAGTTGCAACTTGCAAGTGTGTTGGACCTGTTTTTATAAGCGTAGAAGATCTACCTATTAAATAGGATAGGGAAAAAGTCAGGTATATATGGCTTTGTAAGCAAGCCATGTTTTGCCAAAAGGAGAGTGTACAAATTCGGGTAAAAAATTTATCTTAAAAAAAAAAACCAAGCTATGTTTTGCAGTGTCTCTATCTCAACGGTGTAGTTAGAATGAGAGAGGTGTTGCACGGTTTTGCGCCTGTCAGTTTGTAGGGTTCATCCTGCAGAATGTGCGCCTTTTGAGTTTACGTTTTCTGGAGAAGCCCTTTGGTGTACATCCAATGAAAAATGGCTGATAAAAAACTAAGGCCAGGTGTGGTTTCATGCTCTGGGGGTGGTTTTGTTAGGAAGTGAAGCCGAACCATCTCACAGACTTGCTAATAATTTAATCTTCTTAGAATCAGATGCTTGGTTTGTTTCTGGTAGGTGGACAGACTTGATTGCTGATTACCACTATATTTATGTTGTTTATGCCAGATGTGGCCTGATCTGATTGAAAAGAGCAAAAGAGGTGGGGTAGATGTAATCCAAACCTATGTATTTTGGAATGGGCATGAACCGATTAGAGGACAGGTAAGTATCTGTTTAAACACTATTCATCGTTTGGTTGATGCTCTTGTGTTGTAACTGCCATCCCTCTGCCTTTTCAGTATAATTTTGAGGGGCAATATGATATTGTCAAGTTTGTGAAGCTGGTTGCAGCCAGTGGACTTTATCTTCATCTCCGGATAGGTCCTTACGTTTGTGCAGAGTGGAACTTTGGGTCTGGGCTCTTCTCGCCATTCTCTACATCCATTTTCCATTGTTATTGCACCTTTTTTTTCTCTGGTTTGTGGCCGATTTCAGTCAGAAATATTACTCAGGGGAATAAAGACTCTGCTTGTTGATCACGTCAATAATAAATTCATTTTGTGTTTTTCTATTCTGGTGCTTTCCTGGTATGGATCATTTGATTTCTGGTGTGAACCTGGAGTGATTATGCTTGTGTTAATGGTTCAGGATACTCTGGCTATTTTTGCCATTCTATTGCGTCTGTTGGTTCATTACATTACTGACATCTTTCCCCCGATAGCTCTATGATGTGTGGAATTGTTGATTGGAATTTTGCAGTGGGTTCCCTGTGTGGTTGCGAGATGTCCCAGGCATAGAATTTAGAACTGACAATGCCCCATTCAAGGTATGCACAAGTGGGTATTTATGGCTTCTATGATGTTGATCATCTCAACATTTTTACTTGTGTCTAATCATCTCGTAGACTTTATCTGTGATATTGGACCCTAATGCTTGAAACCCGGACATTTTTTGTTGGCATTACTGCTACATTCACTTTTTTATAATTTTTTTGCATGGATGATACCTATGAGGTTTTACTTATTTACTTGAGAAATGATCTCTACTTAGAACTGTTCTTGGCTTTCACTTCTTGCTGAAGGTTGTCATTTGATCTTAAATTAGTTTTAAGTAGTAGTACTGGTAGTATCTTCAGGCAGTATGTGAACAACATATGTCAAGTCCACATTCTTTGGGTTTTCTAGGTCATAAAAGTTTTCCACTGATGAGGATAACATATGTGGTGCACCATCTCTGCAGGAAGAGATGGAGCGGTTTGTTAGAAAGATAGTGGATTTGATGAGAGAAGAAATGCTCCTCTCTTGGCAAGGTGGTCCTATCATCCTATTGCAGGTATCTATTCTTGAATGCTACTTGCAAACAATTTCACTGGAAGGTGTGGACCAGCCTTAGGACAGCAGTTACCATAATTATGGTAAAATTATAAATCGGGCTTTCTCATTTTGTTGCACCTATGCCATCTTGTGGGATACAAAGATAGTAAAACAATTTGTTGATATGCTTCCCTAGAATTCCTTTGAGTGAGTATCAATTAGCATGCCATTCTCTTGTTGCATGAAATTATGCGACTCTAGTGAAAAGAGGCCTTGTCTCTGCTATTTGAAAATGTGTCCGGATCTAAACCCACTCCAGTTGTCGATGGCTGTTATGCAATCTAGGGGTTGGGGAGTTTGTACAAGATCTATTTGTCTGGTAGTCCATGCAGTGAATTGTGGGTGTTAATGTTTCTTCGAATCTTGAAAACTTTTAACAGATAGAAAATGAATATGGAGATGTTGAAGGCTCTTATGGTAAAGGGGGCAAGGAGTATGTAAAATGGGCTGCAAATATGGCTCTGGGACTTGGTGCAGGAGTTCCATGGGTGATGTGCAAGCAGACTGATGCCGCAGAAGATATAGTAAGTCCTCTATATCATAATGCCTTACTCATCGTTATGTTTCAGGGACACTGAATATTAAAAATTCTCATTTGATACCAAGGATGTTACCTTTTGCGTTATTTTCCTGCAGATTGATGCCTGCAATGGATACTATTGTGATGGATTTAGGCCAAATTCCCATAATAAACCAATATTTTGGACAGAGAACTGGGATGGATGGTAGGTAAATGGGCTTTTGACTATGAGTTTCAGTTTATTCCACACTTTTAATTCAAAGTACCCAACTTTTAATGTTGTTCAATTTTTCCCTAAATATCCATCATCCCTGATCCAATTTCCCTCATATGCACTTAGTTACCCCAACTCTTATTTAATGACTCTCCTCCTTGTTTCTGATAATGTCAGTTTATGGTTTAATGGTACCTCCTTTTTTATGTTACTCAAATAGGGAGAACAGGAGCTAATTAACCTCTACCTTCCATAGTTCTGTCAGCCATAGTGCCCATAGTCATCCGACTCTTTTTCTATTATCATGTCTTTGTTCTGTTTTCCTGTTAGTCTTTACTGTTACAATGCTTTGAGTTGCTTATGCCAAAGTAATGAAGACTGGAAGAAATCTAAAACAAACTACTTGAAATATTTTCTAATAAATTGTAGTTCCGAGTCTATTCGGATTTTTTCTTGACCTGCACTTACTTTCCATTTAACATGAAGTTTCTTTTCAAATTCTGTTCCCATTCTTCTTTCCCAATTCAAAATTGTACTCACAATGCTGCTTTCAGCTGATTGATATTTGGCTTTTTGAGTTTTGTAGGTATACAACATGGGGTGGAAGATTGCCTCATAGGCCGGCAGAAGACCTTGCCTTTGCTGTTGCACGCTTTTTTCAGCGTGGAGGGAGCTTTCAGAACTATTACATGGTACAGTACCAAAGCAATTTTGGTTCAGATTCAACAGAGCATGCCATGATATTCAGCTTTGGTAGTTGATGTGAAAGAAGCAATATAGTTATCCAATTACCCAACATTCTAAACTTAAAAGATTAAGATTACTCTCAGCGTACTGTGCCCCTGTCTGTTCGGACATTGACTTCTGAATCTGTCTTGTTAAGCTCTCTACGTTGAACCGACTTATAGTGCGTTAGATCGGTAAGGATGATTCTGGTATTTTGTTAACCGACCTTAAGGGAGCTTTCAAACAGAATTTTATTCTATTTTGCCCATATCCCCTTGGCTTGATTATGGTTCTTGGTGGTTTTAATCTGTAAGGATGACTTGGTTGGGCATTGGTCTAATTTAAATGAGAAGGGGAGCAATTGGCATTTAAAATATTGAACAACAGAATGACTGAAGCTGCACAAGTTGCACCACCATTACTCCCTCTTGTCCAGAATGTAATTTCTCTTTAATTTTTGTGCTCATCGATTGCAGTACTTTGGTGGAACAAACTTTGGTCGGACTTCTGGCGGTCCTTTCTATGTCACCAGTTATGATTATGATGCTCCAATTGATGAATATGGTAAGGAAAAATTGTTGGAGCTAAAAAAGTGCCTTGATTAACCAGAAGTTTGTAGTATAAAAGATGTGTGTTTTTATTGCTTCTTTCCTTGTTCTTGCTGTAGGTTTACTGAGTCAGCCAAAGTGGGGACATTTGAAAATTTTGCATGAAGCTATTAAGCTTTGCGAACCAGCACTTGTTGCTGCAGATTCTCCACTTTACATAAAATTGGGTCCAAAACAGGAGGTTGGTATCAGTTTTACTTCATTCCGATGAAGTCTTTCAGTCTTATTTGACTCCTGTTGTGACTTTTTCAGGCACATGTTTACAATGCCAGCAATGGGAAGTGTTCTGGATTTCTTGCAAATATTGATGAGAGGAATGCTGCCATTCTCACTTTCAGTGGTCGACAATACACTTTGCCCCCGTGGTCAGTGAGTGTACTTCCAGATTGCGGGAATGTGGTGTTTAACACAGCAAAGGTTTGGTTCCAATATACTAACTGGTTCAGAGTACCGAAGACTTTAAAGCTGTAGAATAATCCAGTAGTAACTTGGAAGTTGAAAACTGTATTTCCTTTTATTTTTCTGTGTCATGCTTAAATATAAAATGTGTGTGTGTGTGTCTAAATAGATAACACATGTGCTCTCGGATAAGCTCAACTGAAAAAGAGAATGATGAACTCATAAAGTTTCAAGAAAATAACTGCTTACAGAGAATGAATGGCCTTTTGCTTCAAATTTCTAAGGTCTTCTAATGGATTCTGTTCCACTCAAAAAATGGTTGTACATGATATTTTGATGTGTTGTTTGCTACGACACCTAAATATCTGATTGCAAATTCATATTGGGGAATTCAATAAATTATGGGTGTTGGATGTGGTGGTACTGATTCTTCATTCTTATAGGCATGTCGAGAATATACTTGCTTGTATGGTCTCTAAATCATGGGCATGAACAATTTGGTGTTCATGACATATATAATAGAAAGGTATTTTATGTTCCTTGGCTAGCCTCCGGAAACTTCAAACCACATCTGAGATCCTTACATGGTTGTTTGTGTTGAAGGCTTGAGGTCTTGCTGTTTATTTGAAATTCAATTTTGTTTAAATTGAAAATTTGAAGAGTTTAAGCATGGATTAACACCTTTTTGTACTATTTTTCTTCTTTCATGTCGTCTCATGTTTCATGCTTTATAAATTTGCTCCCATTTATATCGCCTTTGTTTGTTTAAATTATTAAAACAGGTTTCTGCTCAAACTTCAGTCAAAGCAGCAAAACCGTCTATTCCTCTGGCTCCTTATACTTCTAATCTAGAACAGCTTAAGCAAGAGAATGGTTCTGCTCTTTCAACTACCTGGATGACTCTACAGGAGCCCATTAAGATTTGGAGTAATCAAAATTTCACTGTGGAAGGATTGATGGAGCATTTAAAAGTGACAAAAGATCAATCTGACTATCTATGGTACTTCACCAGGTGCATAATTACTCATTTTCATTTGTTAAAAGACCATTATACTTCTAAGGGTGTGCGAAAGTGATTAAGAAAAGTAGAATCAACGATGATAATGTTGGAGAATCCCACATCGGAAGTGGAAGGTTGTAGGGCCCAATTTATTAGTGTGGAAAATTCACCTACTCATTGCCTTTGAGTTGAATATGGAAATTCTAACATGGTATAAGAGTCTGTGGCCCCATGTTCTTCCACAACCCCCCTTCAAAAGCACGAGAGGTATTGTCAAGCCTATGCAAACTTCAGCCCGATGGATTTCCTTTGAGAGGGCGTGTTGGAGAGAATCCCACACCAGAAGTTGCAAGTGTGGTGGACTTGTTTATAAGTGTGGAAAATCCAGCTTGCATCTTGTAATCTTGCAGAAATGAGGTGTCATTGTTCTGGTTCCTATATTTATTTTGTTTCACATACTTTGGATGGTAGAATACATGTTTCTGATGATGACGTCGCTTTCTGGGAGGAAAACAAAGTGAAGCCTACAGTGATGATGGATAGCATGCGTGACGTGTTGCATCTTTTCATTAATGGCCACCTTTCAGGTAATAACGCAGGATAGTTATCTCCATATCGCTGGGCTAGTTTCGTAGTGGGTGGATTCTTTTTTGCCAATAATGTGGGTGGATTCGGTTAGGGTGATATGGGAACAGTCCTACAGTGATTAAGTCGCCAATACATGTTACACAACCCGAATTGCTGATGCCAACTTAGTATTGTTTTTGTATTAAGTCCCCTGTTGCGAACTTGGAACACGACTTCTACTAAAGAATCACATATTTGGCCTCATGCATGTAGAAGTGTGCAGCTTCTTGTTCTCCTGATTGTTCACCATCCTAAAGTAACCTTACACTGTTATTTTGGGAGTTCAGGTAGCATCATCGGCCGTTGGGTCAAGGTTGTCCAGCCAGTCCAGTTTCAGAAAGGATTTAATGATTTGGTGCTTTTGTCTGAAACAGTGGGTTTGCAGGTAAAAGCTCAGACTGAATCTTATCTTCCAAATTTTCGTAATTTCTGCCCAGCTTCTATTAAAACTTTTTTCCTGTGGTTTGATTCACAACTTGGTGGCTTTGAGTAATTTTAAAGGTTACTTGATCCAATTATTTTTGTTGATGGGAGATGGATGATATGGCTGAACAAGTTATTAATGAGCATTGTTTCTGTCTGCACATGTATATGAAATGAATAGTTGTCGTCGGTAATGAGCATTGACACTGGATTACATAAAAGAATGCAGGCAGCTGCTGAACACGTCTGTCAACAGTCTGAACCATGCCCAAGAAATTTCTTAAACGTTTTCCTTAAATATCCCTTAAAGTTTCTGTTAACTTCAAAGTCATGCAAAAATAATAATGTGTTTTACCATGCATGGACAAGTTATTGTGTGCTACCTGTCTTTATAATTTGAATAAATAATTGCAGAACTACGGTGCCTTCTTAGAAAGAGATGGAGGAGGTTTTAGAGGCTCAACTACACTTAATGGATTTAAAGATGGAGATATAGATCTCTCAACATTACCATGGACATACCAGGTATCTCCATGAAGGTTTTTTTTTTGGCTTTCATGTTCAAGAAGCATTTTCCATTCTTCAGTCATGGGCGTTTCTGGCAATTTATGTATTCTAACTTCTTGGAGGAAGTAAATCATTATACACTTGAGTAGTGCTAGTTAGACAAGATAAGGGATGGTAATACAATGTAAATTTTATTTTTATTTCTACTGCATATGATGCAATTTTCAATTGTTACAACTTCTCCACACTTACTAATGCTACTATCTGAAATGTATTTTTTGGAAGTACTTTTGTTTGTCGTGGCATAATTACATGTACTTCGATTGGATTAACTGAGCTGGTTTGATGGGTGACTTTCTATGCATACTGCTGCTTGTCATTTACAATGGAAATAATAGGCTACCCGTTATTGTTGGTTGACTTTGGTTTTGGAAGGGGCTGTGTGTGTGTGTGTGGGCTGCTTGGGTCAAACAACAAGGCAGACTAGCTTTTCTGCTGAAGCAGTTAAAGCCTTGGCTTGACTCATTTTCCTTTAGATCTGTCGCATTCAAATTTAGTTAATGTGGTTTTTCAGTTATCTCAAGTTTACCTTCTCTGCAGTGCGGTTCTTCACTAAACTCCTTTGTTGCATCTTTAGGTTGGGCTTAAAGGGGAGGTACTGAAAATTTACAGTCCAGATCATACAGAGATGGCCGAATGGACAAACTTAACTCTGGATGCTTTGCCTTCCACTCTTACATGGTACAAGGTAAAAGTTACAAGTTGATGGACTTAAATCTGGTACAAGCATTCTTGAATTGCAGTTAACATTTGTCTCCGTTCTATGTTTGACGAAAAATGACCCGTGTGATTCTTTAATCATATCTGTACCAGTTGCACTGAAATACTGGAAGAGAATGAATCTTATGAGAGATTAAGATATTACCTTAGGGTACTTTCTTAAGAAAAGATATTACCTTATGGTCTGACTACACGGTAACCCAGTCCACTCATATTGGACTTGCACTATGTTTCATTGCAACACAATTATGGGCAGTCGCTTCCAAATTTGCGCGAAAGAAGATTTTCTATAGGCCAAATAACTATGGGATAATGGATGCGATCATGTGAACTCTGTGATGCTTATTCACTTGCACGTTTGTGATTATATTATTATTGACATGGTTTCTTCAAACTCATGAAGACATACTTTGACTCACCAATGGGGGTTGAGCCAGTTGCGCTTGATTTGGGAAGCATGGGAAAAGGCCAGGCCTGGGTTAATGGTCATCACATAGGAAGATATTGGACACTAGTAGCTCCAAAAGATGGATGCCAGACTTGCGATTATCGTGGTCCCTACAATTCAGAAAAGTGCACAACCAATTGTGGGAAGCCTACACAAACCTGGTATGCGTCCTCTGAATTGTATTGCTTGCATTTCTTTGCAGAATAGATTGGGACCATTTGATTCATCTTTAACTCTTTGGACTAGAAGACTAAGCTTTGTCCCGGTGCGGAATGAGTAATTCCTCAGTTAATCTGTGTGTATGTGCACTAGGGTGAGACCGAGATGTTTCTTCATGAAACCGGCATGTACACTTTCTATCGGTTCATATAAAACTAGCGAATTGCCAGCTAATGTGAATGGCCCATTGCTGCTCAATGATATAGGTACCACGTTCCTCGTTCATGGTTGAACGCATCAAACAATTTGCTAGTCATTTTGGAGGAAACCGGGGGCAATCCTTTCCTAATCTCATTGAAGTTACGAATGACTAGAGTGATATGTGCTCATGTATCAGAGTCCCACTATCCACCCATCCATACGTGGTCCCATCTGCACGCCTTTAACAAAAGTGTTTTAACAAGGGAGGCAACTCCGGAATTGCATCTGCAGTGTCAAGAAGGGGATGTAATCTCTTCTATAGAATTTGCTAGCTATGGAACTCCTGAAGGCAGCTGCCAGAGATTTTCTAGAGGCAAATGCCATGCCCCAAACTCATCGCCCGTTGTGTCAAAAGTGAGTTCTCTTAAATTCTCTTTAATCTTACGAACAAAAAGAGTTGGAGCACGGGTTGTTGATTACAGAACGACATTTTGTTCTTGAATTGCAGTAAGAAGCACATATTGGGGTGTGCTGTATGCATGTATAAAAGGAAAGATGATGAGCAATATATTAGATAGCATAAGCCTGTTTCTTTTCTCAGCATGTACATTTGTTTCGTTTACAGGCTTGCCAGGGAAAAAATGAGTGCAGAATCCCAATTTCCAATGCTCAATTTGGTGTCGACCCATGTCGTGGCACTATCAAGTCGCTGGCCGTTGAAGCAAAATGTCTCACATCATCGTACACTGGCGTAGCTCAATATTGATCAAGTCAGTTGACCGCAAGTGTAAAGCAAACAACAGTAAGTTACTTGTAAAGGAAATGTCTCCATGTGTTGCCTAAGTACTTGTATAGGAAATGTACTGCTGCACTTGATCGACTGTTGCTAGATAAGGCCAACTCCCTTTCATTTTCTCCTACTTAATGTTGATTTGTAAAGAGTTGAATCAACAAGTGTAAAACTTTTTAACCAATGAGTCTTTGGTTTAGCTGTTAATCCTGAGAATAGATCTCTTAGATTCAGAAGACGGTAAGAATAGAAAAAGGGGAGAAACTGCTTTATCAAGTCTTCAGTATTTAGGATTGGTTCTCAGTCCTTAAACGAACTACGAGGTGTTCTTGGATAGAAGAACATTAACCAAACTGTCCAAGTTCAAGGCAGAAGATCCACCACACGAGATTGCCTCCTCTGCAACCTTGTTCTTCATCGCCTTCCCTTTCGCCCCCGCCAACACCTCCTTGACAAGCTCCTAAACCTCGCCCCTCTTGAAGTCGCTGCTCCGCTCCACCCCGATCCCCCACTCGCCGCAGCTCTTCCGTAGTTCACAAAATGCTCCCCAAAGAAAGGCCAGCAGACCAGCGGTACCCCGGCCGAGATGCTCTCCACTGTCGAGTTCCATCCACTGTGCGTCATGAACCCGCCGAAGGATAGATGGTTCAGGACCTCATCCTGAGGGCACCAGCTCGCAATGCACCCTTTCCCTTCCGTCTGAGACTGGAACTCTGGTGGGAGGACCACCTTTTCGCCCATGACCATGTCCGGCCTAGTGATCCACAAAAAGTTGGTTGCTATTGGCCAGCCCCCATGCCATCTCAACTAGCTGCTCCACTGTTATCATCGTCGTGCTCCCAAAATTGATGTAAACGACCGAGTTGGGCTCCTTGGCATCGAGCCATTTCACGCACTCGGCCTCTTCGTTCCACGGATTGCCTTCCCAATTCTATATAATTCCCATTTGGGGTGTTTGGAAATAACTATTGATCTAAATACATCATATCTAACCCAAAATCTTGAAATTGTGATTACATGAATTTTTTTGTACTTGTAAACAAATTTATCACACTCGCAATAAACGATATAGGTTCCTATTCCTAAGAAAAATAAAGAACTGAACCTGTGAAATCGCTAGGATTATTGTCAACAAATTTAAGCTATAATTTGAAACTAATGCATAGAATGGCCTCTGCCCTTTGACTTTTTTTTGGCTCAATCAGAAAAGCGGTATACCGAAAAGAAAGGATACCAATGAAGCCGACCATTATTGACTAGTTCCCAAAACAAGTTAATCCCTTAAAGCAATAACATACCTTTTATATGTATACCGAAATATTTTAAATTGTTTGTAATGCTGCAAAATGAGAAACCAAGTAAAATTTTGTCGGACACCTTACAAAATTATACATTTATTCGAACGTATATACCAAGTAGGATTTATGTTAGTAAACTTTTGATTGAAGTTAGTTTAATAAAAAAATATTTCGATTTTTCAATTTTCAAGGATAAATCTTACGAATAAAAAATTATTGTTGAACAACGTACACGCTCGCGGTTTCTGACGAGCTTGGAATCCCGAACGTGTTCCTTTGGAACATGGGGGCCTCCGGGTTCTTGAGCTTCAAGCGTTCCCGGGGCCAAATCAAGAAGTGCCTCATGCTTCTCCAAGGTAAATATATACTTACTCTATATTGACTTTTTTTCTCTTGGTCCACCCTCCCGTTGCGTATTAGAGTCGAGCACTTGTGTGTTCAATAATATATTCTCTTTTTGTAAGAATCGAACTTAATAATCGAAGTATTTTTTCTCAACTAACTTCCATCAAAAGTTTACTAAACTCTATAATTTTGTAACGTTTCCGACAAAATTTCATTTACTAAACTTAGTTTTTCGGTATATGTATGGTCCACATTCATCATAATTCTTTCTTTCATTTAGTAGCATTACAAACAATTTAAAATAATTCGGTATACATATAAAAGGCATGTTATTGCTTTAAGGGATTAACTTGTGTCGCGACATTCTATGCATTAGTTTCAAATTATAAACTAAATTTGTTGACAATAATCCTAGCGATTGTACAGTTTCAGTTCTTGATTTTTCTTAGGAATAGAACACCTATATCGCTAATTGCAACTACGATGAAATTATTTATAAGTGTGAAAAATTCAATACACAATTTCAAGATTTTGGGTTGGATATAATATCTGTCACAAATTCGGCATTTGATCAATGGTTATTTTCAACACCCCAAATGGGATATCATATAGATTTCGGGTTGGATATGATATTCTATCCCAAATTCAGGTTAGTGTTGATGCCGATTCGTACTTCGCTACTTGGTCCGAACCAAAAAGATGTACCCCGAATTCTCTCTCAACTCACCCCCTTCCCAACCCTCGCCTTCACCAGACCCACCAGACAAAGCCGCTCCCCCTTTCACCACCCCTTCCCTACCCCTCCATGAAGAAGCCTACCCCAAACTGTCACATGAACATCTACCTAGAAGGTCTTACAGAGACTCTGTTCGACCCCAGATGGAAACCAAAAACCCACTTCCCAAGGAAAAGATGGAAAACTGGTACGAAGAGGGACTAGCCCATGTTGATGCTACAACAAATCCTGCGAGGCCGGCGTTTATCTTCACGCAATAAGCACTGGACCGGATTGAAGAACCCTGGAGGAAGACAACAATCATCAAGGTTCTGGGGAAGAACGTTGGGTATCGGGCTTTCCAGACCAGAATCATCCAACTATGGAATCCATCATCCCCGGTACGCTTGGTGGACCTACCCGACAACTACTACCTGGCGAGCTTTGCGACCGATGAAGACCTGAACCACGCCCTTACGAGTGGTCCTTGGATGATCCAATACCATTATCTCCTAGTCCGCCCATGGGAGAGCTGCTTTCAACCTAGTGAAGTAGAGGAAAAGAAGGCGTGGGCATGGTTACGACTCCCAAACTTGCCGATCCAGTTCTACAATATCAACGTGCTTAGTTGCATTGTTAAAGTCATTGGGCATCCTGTAAAACTCGATCCCAACACGGAGGAGAAAGTTTGTGGCCATTTTGCTCAGGTGTGTGTTGAGCTGGACCTCTCCAAACCCTTGGTGGGCGAGATAACGATCAATGGAAGGGAACATAAAATTGAGTATGAAGGCTTGCACTCGATATGCTTCTCTTACGGGTGCTATGTTCACCTCTGAGAGACCTGCTCTTATGGTTTGACTGTTTCGGATGGCCCGGAGGTTGATGGAGTAGCCGGCGGCGTGCAAGAAGACACTACGAAAAACCCTAGTGCTTTACAAGGCAGGAATCCTAGTCATCCAGCAAAAGTTGGTGAAGCATTGGGACCTTGGATGATAGTAGCTAAGAAAGGAAAGACACAGCACCTGCAACAGGAAAGAAACTCTACCTTTGCTGGCAATAGGTTTTGACTCTTTGTCTTGTCTAGAGGAGGAAGCACGTGAGGAGAGAAGTTCTCCATATAGTTCCAACGGGCAAAAGCAGGTATTTGGGGCAATAAGACTGGCTGAAAAGAAAGCCCCTGCCAGAAACCCCAGGCCTCCCAGATTAGTAGCACAAAAAAAGCCCATTCCAGCCTCAACATCAAAACCTGGGCCTGCCTTAGCCCAAAAAAGAGCCAAAAATGATGACAACAATTTGGAAGCCCGTTTCAACAAAGCATTTTCCCACTTAAAGGAAAGAAAAGAAAACACCAACCCTAACGTTACCCCCACGACCCACCAGCCCAGACACAAAGAAGTTATGAAATACCATGCTCCTCCAGTAAATGCAGGACCTGAGGCAGTTGCTGCACTCGTCAGGGAGACCAGTTCTTCGAATGGAGGTGCCCATCTGTCGGACCCTCAGAACGCCAAGGGATCCTGAGATGGAGAATTGGACCTTGACACGGAGGCCCCCACGGCGGGGATAAATGCATCTGTATCACCCAGCAGTGGCGAGCAAGCCACTGCCCCGACTCGAGCAGGAGCTCCTACTCTAAATCCAAATCTCCAGTTTATGGTCCTTAAGTCTGTGGTGTGGAATTGTTGTGGCACCCGGAAGCCTGGGTTTCTTCGGGCAATAAAGTATATTATCCGAGCACACGATATGATTTTTATTACTCTGGTTGAGACGCAGATCAGTGATGAGTGTGGAAACACTCATCTTTTGTATTTATTTTAGAGTAGTTTTACCATTGTTTCTATTGCTTTTGTTTGTTCTTCATTGTCGTAATGTCATTTATCGTGCATTATTTGTTTTAGTGTAGTCTTATGTTTTTGTTGTGTTTTCTTCATGCTAGGAGATTTGGTGAGGTGAAGTGGAGGAAGTGAAGTCACCTTGGGTCATCGTATGCGATTTGATTTGCCGGGAGGAAGGACGCTTAATCGAGACCTCGAAGATGTGGGCGAGGTGGACCTCTTGTGACTCCAATGCTGATAACTTTCTCATCCGAAGTCTGATGGAGACGAGTGAGATGGCTCTGGAAAGAAAACATCCGGGGCTACAACTTTGTCTCTATGGTCTTCTTCAAATTCGGAGTCTAAGAGGGGAGAACGCTGGATTCAATGTCGTGGTCCAATTCTGTCAAGATTTCATCACAAGTGGGCCGAATTTGAAGACTTGTTTTGGGCCCATTTTGGGCTTTAATTGTAATTTCGTGGCTGAGACATTTTGGGGGGAAAAATCTTGTATAAAAACCTTTGCTTGGCTTTCCTTCAGAGAGACATTAGATATTTTGGTAACAACTCTCCACTAACTCTTAGATTTGGAAGAAAACTTGGTGAACCTTGGAAAGGAGGATATTGAGGAAGCTTTGAAGATCATCTTGAGCTTTCTCTTACTCCCTCTTTTGTTCATGTTTTGCTTGATTAGTTTAATGAATATGTTGAGCTATTTGGTGAATATGTGTGAGTAATTGATTAGTGAGTTTGGTGCCTTGATGGCACCTACTTAGCCAATAATTTAGGGGGTTAACATGCCTAGGTATGTGTACTAGTTAATGAGCTTAATGCTTATTCTCGTTTGATCACCTTGATTATGAACTTGGTTAATGTTAATCGCCGAGAGAGGTTAGGATTAACAGACCATTTAACTAATTGAGTAGAAACCTATTGATGAGAGATCACCTTAGGTGACTAGTTGTCCAAAGGATGGTGATTATAGTTGGTGTTTAGTTAGATTAGATGACTAATTTGTCGCGAGAGCGTGGTTAGTTTATCTAAGTCTAGTTAAGAATCGATTTAGACTAGTTTGTCGCGAGAGCGTTGATTAGTTGCCTTCGAAACATCCGGACCATATCATGAACTTTATAAACCCCATAAGCTATTTGGTTATTTAGGTTGTCATTGGTACCAAGCTCACTCTTGTTTTAAGTATTTAAACCTTCGCCTTGTTTAGTTGCAATTTTATTTCAAGTAGCATATCGTGTTTGAAATTGACACCTCCATTTCTTATAGTCCTAAACTAGTGGTAGAGTCGAGTTTGCGGCCTAGCTTAGTCCTTGTGGGACGACAATCCCTTACTTACTCATTATTGCAAGAGGGGTGAAAATCCTTCCTTTCAATTGGCGCCGTTGCCGGGGATTAAGTACTAAACGCTTAATTTGGCTTATGAACTTGGATTGGGATATTTATTTTTTTTCGTTTACTTGGTTACTTAGTTCCTTTGTGGTTTGTCTTGCAAGGTACTTGTTTGTCGCATGCCCCGAACTCGTTCCACCAACAACCTTCCGGTGGAATAGAAGTGGACATTGGATACTTGGAAAGGACATTGTGACAAGAGCGAAGAATTGAAGCAAGGATGAACGCACAAGGAGATCCGCAAGGTGATGGAGTTCCTCGAAGGACTCTCATGGATTATTCTAGGCCCACCTTGAGGGGGGCAATTTCCGGAGTCCCTAGGCCAAATATCCAAGCTAACAACTTTGAGATCAAGCCGGCCGTGATACACATGCTCAAATCTTCGGTCCAATTTTATGGGTTGCCGAATGAGGACCCCAACGACCATATTGCTAACTTTTTGGAGATAGCCGACACATGCAAGTACAATGGAGCTTCCGATGATGCCGTGAAACTTAGGTTGTTCCCATTCACTTTGCAAGACAATGCCAAGATTTGGTACAAGCAATTGGTCGGGACATCGATAGCCACGTGGGAGGAGCTAGCAAATGCCTTCCTTGAAAAGTACTTTCCCTTCTCAAAGACGAATAGGCTCGTGAAGGAGATCAACAACTTTCAACAATTTAAGAATGAGTCTTTGAGTGAAGCTTGGGAGAGATTCAAAGGATTGCAAAGGAGTTGTCCACACTATAACTTGACAGAGGAGTCTTTACTCCAAACATTTTACTTCGCTCTTGGATCCTCAACAAGGGGCACGGTTGATGCCGCCTCCAACGGATCCTTCTTAAGAAAAGATAGGGATGATGCCCACCACATCTTGGAGGAGTTGGCAGCTACAAATATTCTAATGGCCAATGAGAGAGCTAGGCAACCGAGTAAGAAGCAAGTAGAGGTGATTGATGTTGATATTGCCTCCTCTATTCAAGCTCAATTGGCTTTGTTAGCAAAGAAAGTTAATGATCTAAGCTTAAACAAAAGCAATGTGGCGGCCGTGCAAACAAATTGTGAAGTTTGTGGCAATGTAGGCCATGAGATGAACGAGTGTGCCATGTTGGGCTCTTCTATGGAGCAAGTAAACTTTATGGGTGGCCAAGGACAAGGAGCAAATAAGATGGGAAACAACCCATATTCCTCTACTTACAATCCCGGTTGGAGAAATCACCCGAACTTCTCTTGGAGGGGTACCAGAGGAAGTAGTGGAGATAACTTGGCAATTATTTCGGATAAAGGATTTCCTCTTCGTAATGCACAACAAGGTCCTCCTCCGGGTTTCCAACCACGTTTCTCTCTGATGGATCGGATGGGAGCTATTGAGGAGAGGTTCGACAAGATAGACAAGTTCATGCAAGAAGTCGGAGGGGTAGTTAGTCAACAAGGCCAAATTTTGGCCGTCATACAACAACAAGGATCAAGGCAAGATAACCTTGAACAAATACTCAAGGGTCAAGCAACCGCCATGCATAATATGGAGAGGCAACTTGGGCAAATAGCAAATGCAAGTGCCCACAGAGCGTCCGGTTCTCTTCCAAGCTCCACGGAGGCTAATTCTCGAGGAAATGTGAGTGCAATTACCTTGAGGAGTGGCAAGGAAACCATTTGTCAAGAGACGAGCCCGAAATCAAGAGAAAAGTATGTGGAGGCCAATGAAAAAGAGAAGAATGCCAAGGAAAATAAAGAGGTGGAGAAAGAGAAAAGTCATTTTGCTGAGATTGAGGAAGAAGAGGAGTATGTGCCACCACCACCTAAAGCTCCTAAACTACCATTCCCTCAAAGAGTGAAGAAGAAGAATGTGATGGATGACAAGTTTATTGGCTTCATGGAGAAGATGAAGAACATCCAAATCAGTGTTTCTTTTCTTGAGATGTTGGATCAATTATCGCAATACTCGAAGTTTCTCAAGGAACTCATCACCAAGAAGAGGAAGTGGAAAGATGGAGAGACGGTAGCCCTCACGGAGAAGTGTAGCTCTCTCATCTCTAAGGATCTCCCGACAAAGCTAAAAGATCCAGGGAGTTTTACTATTCCCGGTTTTGTTGGTGATGTTGAGTTTCCCAAGTGCTTATGTGATTTAGGCGCTAGCATTAACTTGATGCCTTTGTCTATTATGAGAAGACTTGGCTTGAGTGAGGTGAAACCCACTTCTATGCGTCTCCAATTGGCGGACCAAACCACAAAGAGGCCATTCGGGGTTGTGGAGGATGTCTTGTTGAAGATTGATAAGTTTATCTTCCCCGTGGACTTTGTGGTGTTGGATTACGAAGAGGACAAGAGTTGTCCACTAATTCTTGGCCGACCATTTCTCAACACGGCACGTGCCTTGGTGGACGTATATGAAGGAAGATTGGTCCTCAGAATAGGGGAGGAGAAAGTAGAGTTTAAGATGTCCAATGGAATGCGCCACCCTCTTGATGAAGGCGTATGCATGAAGATTGATATGGTTGAAGATTGTGTCCTCAAGTTGGGCAAGGAGAGCATATCGAGGATTGAAGGTAGAATGGAGGAAAAGATTAAGGGAGAACAAGAAGAGGATGACTTGGAAGAGTTCGTGGGAGAAGCTAATAAAAAAGGTCTCCATGAGGATTTGGAGCTTGATTTGAAGTATCCTACTCCACCTTCCATCATTAAGGCTCCAAGCTTGGAGTTGAAAGAGCTACCCTCTCGTTTACGATATGCATTCTTATAGGATGAAGGAAGAATCCCCATTATTGTCTCCAACAAGCTCTCTAAGGAGCAAGAGGAGAAGGTGCTTGAAGTTGTTAACAAACGGATTAAGGCCATGGCATGCCAAAAATCTGATATGAAGGGGACAAATCCAGACATGATTATGCATTACGTCCACTTGGAGGAGGAAGCCAAGCCAGGGGTGGAAAGGCTTCATAAGGAGAATAAGAAAAAGAAACATGATGCCCACATCGTGAAGAAGGAATTCAAGGAGGGTCATCAAGTGTTACTTTACAACTCTCGGTTAAAACTTTTTCCGGGAAAACACAAGTCCAAGTGGAGTGGACCTTTCAAGGTGGTAAAGGTTTTTCCATTTGGAACCCTCAAATTGAAAAGAAGTAATGGAGGAGTGTTCAAGGTGAATGGCCAAAGGTGCAAGATTTGCCTTGATGGCAATATGGAACGACAAGCGGAAGTGCACTCCGTCACCTCACCCTCCGATGCATGAAAAAGGGGAGTAAAGTCAAGCTAACGACTATAACTTAGCATGTGTTTTGTATTATCTTTATATTTGTTATAGTCTTTTATGTGTGTTCTTTTTATTTATGTGTTGTTCTTATTCCGGTATGTTTTGTTTTGAAGTGTTAGTTCATGCTTATGGGATATCTTTTAAATTTTGAAGGTCGTCTCAAGGATTCGTGGATACATCATGGACGATTGGAAGCTCATCAGGGAACGTGGACGTGGATAAAAAAAAAAGGTTGCTAGCGGCCGCCAGTCCACCCGGCGGCCGCCGGGCGGAAGAGGAGCCCCCGTTGTCGGCGGACGCCAGCCGACCCAGCGGCCGCCGGGTACCGTAAAACCCCCTTCCTTAAATAGGCCATATCTTGGTGCTCGAGACTCGGATTGAGGTGATTCTTGTTGCTATGGAAAGCTAAGAGATAGGCCGACAACTTTGTAGTTGATGACTTCTTCTAGTTCAGGGTAGAAGGGGTCTCAAATTCTTTCCAACTAAACCTATTAGAACCCTACCTCCTAAATCCTCACAATCCACGCAACTGATCGATGGAGCAAGGTTCCAGAGGTAATGCACACCATAAATGCCTAGAAAAAATGAATGGAATGGGAACTTTGGCATCAAGGCTACTACATCCAGCAACTGGTGGAGCGATCCGGATACAACATCCCACCACCACCATCTCCACCTCAGGACTAAGGGGAGTTTCCTAGCACTCTATTTTTCTTTAGTTATTTTCTTGTCTTTGTGATTTCTTGTTCTTCATGTTTGTTTGATGTCCATGCTTGCTTCTTAATGCATTTGTTAGTATAGTCCAATTGTTTAGATTTATGTGTGCTCCCTCCACCTTGAGGACAAGGTGTTCTTCAAGTGTGGGGGTGTGGTTCCACTTAGGAATCCTTTGTATGTTTAGATCTAGTTTGTCTTGTTTAGGCAATGATTTGGCATGAATTTTCAAAATTTGACCCCCTTCAAAATTCTTCAACTTGTGTGAGAAGCTTACCACACACCTAGTTAGGAAATGAACTCGAGCACAAGGCCTAAGAACTTGTAGAAACCTCACCCTTGGTTGTTTAGACTAGTGGTCTCACTATGTAGATTAGACTAGAGGGTTGATGAGTGACCTTGTGAGGAACTTTAAGCCGAAGGAGGAGACAACCGTCTTCATTTATTCATGAGGTGCCTACATGAGTTCGGTTGATCGAGGTATCCTACTAGTACTTGACATGGTCTTGGTTGTGTGGCGTTAGTGAATGATGGGAGCTAATCCTTTGAATTTAAGCCTAGAGCTTTAGAGCCAAGAACCTTTATATCCATTGCTTTAACCCATTGAGCCTAGCCATTCATTGATCATATTATATGTATACCAACTTTAAGCCTTATATCCATCATCCTCCCTACCTTTCGTCATCCGATCCGAGGACACATAAGTTTACATTTTTTTGGGGAAATGATATGTATTGGGTTTAGTTGGTAGCTTAGTGTTCTTATGGGTTAATTCATTGGGAATTTGGGTAATTGAGTGGCCATACAAAGAAGCCGAGTTCTTGCCTAGAAAATGCCAAGTTTGTGTTTGTGGAAAGAAAGAAAAGAAAAAAAAAGATGAAAAAAAAGAAAAAAAAGAAAAAAAAAGAAAAGAAAGAAAGGAAAGTGAAGGTTGAATAAGGCATTAATAATTGGCATAACTCGTGCTACGCGGTCTTACAAAATGGGTGAATTTTGGGAGTGTGCTTTAACTATTTATGGTGAAGATGTTTAGAATAGACGAGAGACTAGAAAGCTTTAGCAACAAGTCCTTGGATTGGGTAGGTTTAACTACTATCCATATATATTATCTCACCAATACCTTAGCCCCATTACAACCCAATTGAAAGCCTCCGATTCACGAGCAACCACACGACTTTGAGACACTGTTGAGTAGGACGTAGGATACTTTGAAAGACATCGATCATGTATGCGAGAGATAGGAAGTTGGCTACTTACAAATCGTGAGCTAAAAATTTCTGAACCTCTGAGTGGTTAACTTTCTAGTGTCTTTTACATAGTGATAACACTTGGTTAAACCATCGAGTGGTGAGATGTCTACCGGTTCTTACTCTTTGTGTTTGGGTTGATGTACTAGCTAGGTTGTGTGATGATCTTTTTTTTAATGTGAGTTTGAGATTTTGAGAGGGGAGTTAAATTGTGAATTTATCATGCCTAGTCTTGTCCTTATCATGTTTTCTTTCTTATGTGATTGTGATTGTATGAGTATTGCTTGGGGACAAGCAATGATTCAAGTGTGGGGGTGTGATGAGTGTGGAAACACTCATCTTTTGTGTTTATTTTAGAGTAGTTTTACTGTTGTTTCTATTGCTTTTGTTTGTTCTTCATTGTCGTAATGTCATTTATCGTGCATTGTTTGTTTTAGTGTAGTCTTATATTTTTGTTGTGTTTTCTTCATGCTAGGAGATTTGGTGAGGTGAAGTGGAGGAAGTGAAGTCACCTTGGGTCATCGTATGCGATTTGATTTGCCGGGAGGAAGGACGCTTAATCGAGACCTCGAAGACGTGGGCGAGGTGGACCTCTTGTGACTCCAATGCTGATAACTTTTTCATCCGAAGTCCGATGGAGACGAGTGAGATGGCTCTGGAAAAAAGACATCCAGGGCTACAACTTTGTCTC
Source organism: Hypericum androsaemum (assembly GCA_963995505.1). Taxonomy (NCBI): domain Eukaryota; kingdom Viridiplantae; phylum Streptophyta; class Magnoliopsida; order Malpighiales; family Hypericaceae; genus Hypericum; species Hypericum androsaemum. Next base: position 15,467,453 of record OZ023180.1, read on the forward strand.
TAATGGTCTTCTTCAAATTCGGAGTCTAAGAGGGGAGAACGCTGGATTCAATGTCGTGGTCCAATTCTGTCAAGATTTCATCACAAGTGGGCCGAATTTGAAGACTTGTTTTGGGCCCATTTTGGGCTTTAATTGTAATTTCGTGGCTGAGACATTTTGGGGGGAAAAATCTTGTATAAAAGCCTTTGCTTGGCTTTCCTTTAGAGAGACATTAGATATTTTGGTAACAACTCTCCACTAACTCTTAGATTTGGAAGAAAACTTGGTGAACCTTGGAAAGGAGGATATTGAGGAAGCTTTGAAGATCATCTTGAGCTTTCTCTTACTCCCTCTTTTGTTCATGTTTTGCTTGCATAGTTTAATGAATATGTTGAGCTATTTGGTGAATATGTGTGAGTAGTTGATTAGTGAGTTTGGTGCCTTGATGGCACCTACTTAGCCAATGGTTTAGGGGGTTAACATGCCTAGGTATGTGTACTAGTTAATGAGCTTAATGCTAATTCTCGTTTGATCACCTTGATTATGAATTTGGTTAATGTTAATCGCCGAGAGGGGTTAGGATTAACGGACTATTTAACTAGTTGAGTAGAAACCTATTGATGAGAGATCACCTTAGGTGACTAGTTGTCCAAAGGATGGTGATTATAGTTAGTGTTTAGTTAGATTAGATGGCTAATTTGTCGCGAGAGCGTAGTTAGTTTATCTAAGTCTAGTTAAGAATCGATTTAGACTAGTTTGTCGCGAGAGCGTTGATTAGTTGCCTTCGAAACATCCGGACCATATCATGAACTTTATAAACCCCATAAGCTATTTGGTTATTTAGGTTGTCATTGGTACCAAGCTCACTCTTGTTTTAAGTATTTAAACCTTCGCCTTGTTTAGTTGCAATTTTATTTCAAGTAGCATATCGTGTTTGGAATTGACACCTCCATTTCTTATAGTCCTAAACTAGTGGTAGAGTCGAGTTTGCGGCCTAGCTTAGTCCTTGTGGGACGACAATCCCTTACTTACTCATTATTGCAAGAGGGGTGAAAATCCTTCCTTTCAATCAGCGGGAGACAGGCAGACTTAGTTTGTAGGAAGATCGGCTTCAAATACCACCGTGTTGAGGCTAATGGAAGACATGAAGGTATCTAGTTACTTTGGAGACCAGACGTTGCTGTTAATGTGTTGACTTTCGAGGATCAGTACCTTCATACTGAGGTGTCCTATTCAGGGCAGCTCCCATTTCTCATGACCGTGGTGTACGCACTCCCACCGGTCCCAAGAACGAAACCCTATTGGGAAGAGATAGCGAGGCTCTCCCCTCCCCTCCGGTCCCGTGGATCATCGCCGGGGACTTCAATGCTATCACTTCTCTTGAGGAGAGACGTGGCGGAGCAGGCTACCTTTGCACTTAGGACATGAGATTTTTGAGCTGGATCAACAAGAATAATTTAATTGACATGGGTTTTAGTGGATGCAGGTTCACATGGGCTAGAGGTATCATCGAAGAAACAAGGCTGGCCAAGAGATTGGACCGGGCACTATGTAATAACGAGTGGTGCCACTGTTGGCCGGAGGGGTCCGTGAGACACCTAGCATGTTATCAATCGGACCACAGCCCCCTCCTGATTTCCTTCGCTGATGAGGATACCCGAGATAGACGTAGAAGGCCATTCAGATTTCAAGCTATGTGGCTTACCCATCCCAACTTCAAGGCCGTTCTCCTTAAGAAATGGAATGCGAGAAGTGATTTAGCTAGGGCCTTGGAGAATCTGAAGAATGATCTTATTCGCTGAAATGTTGAGGTTTTTGGTCACATGGATAAATGTAAAAGAAGGTTGTGGGCGCGTATTGACGGGTTGCAGAAGGTTCTGGATCGTAGTCCTAACTCGGGGTTACTTCGACTGGAAGAGATACTCAAGTTGGAGCTCGATCAGGTGCTTCAGGAAGAGGAAACCATGTGGCTTCAGAAATCTCGCGAGAAGTGGATCACCCAATAAGACCGCAACACAAAATTATTTCACACTTTTACCCTGGTTCGGAGGAGGCGCAATAAGATCGAAGGTTTGAAGAACACCTTCAGGGATTGGGTGATAGATATGAACGAGTTGGAAACTGTAGCATGTCAGTTCTATCAGGAGCTGTATAGAGCAGACCGTAGGGAACCTATGGACAACTATCTGCAGGGCTGTTTGCGACTTGGACTGAGGAGGAGAGAAGCCGATGCATGCAACCAATCCAAGACAAAGAAATCAGAACTGCCTTCTACCAGATGGCACCGTTAAAGGCCCCGGTATAGATGGTTATCAAGCCATCTTTTACTAGAAATATTGGGGCCAGCTACAGCCATCCGTAATCAAGACAATCAAACAAGCCTATGACTCTGCCACCGTACCAAAGCAACTAAATGAAACCCTCCTCGTTCTCTTACCAAAGATTACATCCCCAGAGACGATGAGCCACTTCAGACCAATATCCCTTTGCAACATGCCGTATAAGCTTCTTACCAAGATTCTTGTCAACAGGATCAAAGCTAAGCTCCCGGAGTTGGTGTCCTTGGTGCAGGGAAGTTTTATTCCGGGGAGGCAAATCACCGACAACATTGTGATCCTCTAAGAGGTGCTGCATTCCATGAGACAAAGGAGGGGAGCGAAGGGCTGGATGGCAATCAAAATTAATCTTGAAAAGGTGTACGATCGTGTACGGTGGGTCTTTGTTGAATCGACGCTGATGGATGCGGTGTTCCTGCAACACTTGATTGAGATGATCATGGTTTGTATCTGAGGGGTGAGAATGCGTGTACTATGGAATGGAGAATTGACAACACCCTTCTCCCCGACCCGAGGTATACGACAAGGTGACCCGATGTCGCCCTACTTATTTGTTCTCTATATGGAGAGGTTGATGCATTAGATTATGGTTGCAGTGGCACGTCGAGCTTGGAGATTCGTTAGGCTGGCTCGAGGTGGATTTCACCTTTCACATCTCCTGTTTGCGGACGATATCATCTTGTTCGCGGAGGCGTCCGTTGATCAAGTGGGCGTAATCAATAAAGGGCTCGCAACCTTTTGCGCCACATCGGGACAGAAAGTTGGTTGCCAGAAGTCCCATGTGTTTTTCTCTAACAACGTTTCTTTAGATGCAGCTAAACTCTTAAGTGCGGAGTTGGGTGTTGAATCCACTAAAGATTTGGCTGAAGCGCCTGACATCCATATGAGGGTCAACAATGATACTTACAATTACCTAATGGAGAAAGTTTAAGCAAAGTTGTCAGGTTGGAAGTTGAAGTTACTCACAATGGCCGGACGAGTAACCCTAACGAGGTTTGTGCTGGCTTCTATTCCGATGTTTGCAATGCAGACAGTGCAACTGCCAGCAACAACGTACGAAAAACTCGACCGCATCAATAGGAGCTTCATTTGGGGTGATTCAGCCGACACTTGAAAGCTCCACCTCGTTAAATGGGAAGAGGTATGCCGCCCTAGGAGCATGGGGGGCCTCGGCCTACAGAAAGTGCGTGAGATGAATAGAGCTCTGGTTATGAAGTTGGGTTGGCGATTCCTAACGACCCACATGCTGTCTGGGCCCGAATTCTCGAAGATAAGTACTGCAGAGGCACTACCAGAACAACAGGAAAGAGACCGAGCATGAAAAAGTTGGTTATCTGGTCAAGTCTCACTAAAGTTATTGAGCCTCTAAATGCTGGCTTGAGCTGGACAATTGGGAATGGTGAAAACACTAACTTCTAGGGTGATAGATGGATCACGGGAGCTGGATCCCTATTGGAAGATGGCCTGGTAGCCCCAATAGATGAAGTGGAATGCAAAGTAGCAGATTACTAGATCCCGGGTCATGGTTGGGATTGGGAGACCCTTAGGACATCTCTATCGGAGTCGTGGCGGCCGAGAAAAGCGGTACAGTTTGTAGATGAGGAGGGCAGCTCGATGGATTCCCTGACCAGGAGGTCGTCAGCCTCTGGAGAGTTCACGGTAAAATCGGTGTACCTCTTGCGGATCAGAGTTAGTGGTGTAGAGCAGCAGCAAAAAGGATGTTGGAAATTGCTATGTCGGCTCCCAGTCCCGAAAAAAGTGCAGGTTTTCCTTTGGAAATGCCTGAAGCAAAGATTGCCCACTAACCAAGAGAAATACCGAAGAAAGCTGACTGCAAACCCTACTGTCCTCGCTGTCGGGACACCCTGGAGTCCCTGAGCCACCTCCTTCGTGACTGCCCTCGGGTCCGAAAGCTCTGGTGCTCGCTTGTCCCTGCCATCTGCTACAAGACTTCTTCTCTTTAGATTTCATAAGATGGTTGGAGGTGAATATGGCAACATCTGTAGAAGTCCAAGCTGAGGTACCCTGGAACATACTGTTCTCCACCGTGTGCTGGTGGATTTGGCGTTGGCGAAACGACGTGGTTTTCAACAGCACGTGTTTCCCAGCGTTCGAGACAGCGTTACCCTTACAGCAAGCACGTGACTACGCAGTAGCTTGGCGCGCTAGACAAGATAAAGAGATGGCTCCCCGGACTAGGATGGAACTGCTAATAGCCTGGCAACCGCCGGGAGAAGGATGGCATAAATTAAACACTGACGGGGCTACAAAAGGCAATCCTGGCCCCGCTAGTGGGGGCAGTGTCATCCGTGACAACAGAGGAGCCTGGTGTGTCAGTTTTGTGAACAATACAGGCGTGTGTGGGTCATTTGCTTCGGAGCTATGGGCAATGTGGCGAGGCCTAAACCTTGCATGGTCAAAGCATATTCCAAGGTTGATTGTGGAGACGGACTCGCGGACGGTGGCAAGTTGTCTTGCCGAGGTCATTGCGAGGGAACACCCCCTCGCATCTCTCGTGAATAGCTGTCAGAACCTCATTAGCCGTAACTGGCAAGTCGAGGTCCAATGTCGTTGTCGTGAAGGCAACCAAGTGGCCGACTAGTTTTCTAACTATGCGTTTCATTTCCCACTAGGCTTTCATACCCTCGATGTACCCCCGACTGCGTGCATCCCTCTATTGAACATGGACAGTGTCGGGGTAGGAACTAGTAGGTTTACTTAATGTGTAACTTTCTGCCTTTTCTAATGAAAGAGTGTCGAAAACTCACCATTATCACTAAAAAAAAACAACCGAAAGTGAAGAATGGGACATGCCACTAGAATGGACAAAAATCAATTACTGCACGGATAAAGGACAGAATCAGGGTTGCGCGGTGAGCAGTAATTTGCTTGCTTCACTTCAAGCATTCGATCTTCTTTGCAGTATCCGCAATGCTTTGGCTGATTACTGTAAGTTTCAAACTCAGAAGTTTCTCAAGCTGGGAGGAGGCCTCGGGGAAGTTTTCTTTCTTGATACCTACTTCAGAACGTAGAGCAAAAAGAACCATATTGACATCTTCCTCGAGCTGAAGACCATAGAGATGGTTAAACACCTACAAAAACCGTACAGGAAAGGGGTTGTTATAACCACATAAACCAAAGAGAGAAAGCATTTAGGTTAAAACGCGAATGGGAGGGGCTTCAACTAGGCAAAAAAAGCAATTTCACACCCTCCACAAACTCCATTGCAGTTTCCCATTTTTCGCCTACTTGATCATCAACTATTTCAGAGTTTGTAGATTAATCTGTAGGATATAACAGCATCAGATTCTTTTTTGTTTAAAACACTAACAACTTAGTTATACAATCAAAGACAAGAATGTTTGCAGCCATGGCAAAAACTACACTCTCTTGGACGCTTGATCAGAAAGAATTTAACAGGTCACTGATGCAAGTTCTTACCACTTTCATCCTCGAGATGACCTTATCTTTAACAGCTGATGACCTTGTAACCAAATTGACAATAAACAGTCCTCCCTCTGATAGGATGTCATGTACAATCTGAAGAAAAGGCGGGTCCACAAAATCTGCAGCCGGGCAGGTCATTTCGGAGCTGGTATGGACACAATGATGCCATCATTTATTTATACTTCTCCGATGTAAAGCTCTGTGGAATATTCAGTACCAAAACATACCTAGAGTCCGAAGAGTCTACATCAATAATGAGAACATCAATCTGACGACTCTCTCTGACATTATGAGTTCCATTCAGGGAAGGCTTTGTACTGCTAGAAGAAACCTCATTTCCAGTGGTAGATGATGCATCAGCAGCTGGCAAACCTTTGATCTCCCGAACAAACTCAATACCATCAGTAACGTGAACCTACAATGTGATCAACAAATTAGGTGATGCATGAAGAATAGTAATACACTTGAAGTCACTTAGTTTTTGGCTGCATTACACTAAGCACCAGATGTTAAGGGTCAGTAAAATAATATTTTATAAGCCTATGAATTCTTTTCTTCCTCTGGTAGCAGGGTTTATACCATTTCCTGAAGCTTTTCAGCACCGACCCAATTTTGCATATTATTCCCGTACTCTTCCCAGAAAATTACTGGTCAGAGGACCCATTTCTTTCACTTAAAAGCTTTCGACAGTTGTTTTTAACTGATTGTATATTCTTTGCATGTATCCAAATATCAACAAAAACAACAAATACTGCAAGGAGACTAACTCTACATGACCCAGCTAGCATAATCTATTGCAAAATTGTCCTGTGGATTAGAGGAACGACATAGTTTCTCAAAGAAGATTTAGCAACATATCATCTTAGAAATATCAAATACAACCTTTAAGTGCTCATTTTCTTTGAATGCAAAATGGTCCCTCGCAATAGCAACTATCTCACGATCGAGCTCCACCACCTGTTATCTGAGAATTAATCAATCAATGCCATCAAAAGAAAGGGTATCCAAAACATTAATCTATTTTGCATCCTGCTCCTTATCCTATCTTCAGGTAGTAAGGGAGTGAATTGCAGAGTGACAATAACCTCAATGTGCAAAAATTGCATACACTGGTGCAGAAACATGGGAAGTAGACCAGCTCCAAGACCTACCACAACCACATTAACCTGAAGATTTGCAGACTAGCACAATCATGATAATTTCACAATTATATCTGGAAACGGAGAAATGTAAGTCTGCAGGAAAAAAAAGAAAGAGATGGTAGGTAATAATATGGTCATCGGCTATCTAAAATTTGTGAAAGTCAAAGCTTAAACTGGCAAACACATGGCCAGCTCCTCACCACCAGTTGGTAATAAAGGCTCTACACGTTGTCATAGCAAGAAGTCACAAGGAATAAATTTGATATCAGAATTCAAGGATGGGAGCTCTAACGTAGGTAGCTGAATCCTATACTCAAAACTCCCTCACACTTCTGTCTTGGCTGAGGGATAGAACTAATTTCATTTTCCAAGCTCGAGAGTTTCCTACACTTTTTAACCCTTTGCCAGAATGTAATGCACATGGAACTCAATCAACTACCTCTTGCATATTCCATTGATGTGAACCAGCAGTGAGTGGACAAATTTGTAGTCAATCAACACAACTTACATACGCGCAGCTAAGTCCACCAAGATTCCCTTCTTGAGTTATGGCAAGAATCATAATAAAATTTGATGAAAGGGAAATCCTTACCAACTTTCCACATGATGCAACGGTTTGCAAACAAGGTGCGACCAACATAAAGCCAGAAATGATCCCCATGTGATATGAACTAGCCAAGTATTCATGACAAACCTTCAGCCCATTGAATGTTTCTACATTATTAAAGGAAAATAACTAGAAAGATTAACAAGATAGAATAGAACAACAAAGCAGGTATGCTTGTAAAGGAGTACAGAAATGTTCAGAGAAGAGCCATCCAAAACAAAATATTGACCATATCCAAACAATACTAGCTGAGACATCTACATTCCAGTAACACTACATTAACATAACATTGCAAATATGCTTACATGACAAAAAATGAGTTAATACTAAATTAGATTTCGGCAACAACAAAAAAAGACAATCGAAACAGTAAGGAAAACATTAATCCAAAGATCTAGTGATCTACAATTATAACTTTAAGAAGAAGAGCATTACCATTGCTATGTTTTTTACTTCCTTTTTTTTTGGACTTGGAAGATGAGCTGGATCTCTTGTTCTCTGTTCCAGCAGAACTTCCTTGCAAAGATTCATTTTTAACAAGAAGAGCTTCAGACTGCACTAGACTTTCAGTTCTTTGAAAAACAAGGCGGCGGAATGTCAGATCATTAGATTGCACAAGTTGACTAGCATCGGCACATTCATAAATTACATCTTCCACAACTATTGGCCCAGTAGATGAAGAGGTAACCTGTAAAGCCAAAGAGCAAACAAGCATCAATAACTTGTATAAAGAAGCCTTTCAGAAAGGTTTTAATTCCTTGTTTAACAAAGAATGTACCCAACAAGATAGCTGCTACTAGTGCACTCTCCAACAAACTAAGATACAGATCGATTCTCACTTCCAATACAATGAAAATGATGCAATTTACAGAACATACTTCACGCAGACTACATCTTTCTCAGAAGCCATTTCCTTCCTTTCTGCTACACAGTAAGTTTGGGACTAATATTTTCCATCGTAAGTACCAGAAATACGAATTGCAATCCCCCAACCCCTGATCCAAATCCACCCCTTCCCACAACCAAAGAAAAGCGTTAAAATTAGCACGATAGGCAGTCCTTCATGCCTGGTGCACAATGTTGCGTTCTTTGATTCCATCGCTCGCCATCATGAATCTGGAAAGACAGGCATACGATCATTGATCAGGAATATGGATCATACTAACAGGTAATTACCCAGTCTCTAACAGAACCCTTAGCATAAAAATTTGTGCAGAGCTATCAGAATCTCAATGATTGACATTGTTGACGTTTGGGTTAACTTAGCATACAGCAAAACCAATACCAAGCAAAAGACATACGGTATCTGTGCTCCAACAGCTACTTCAGGAGTCATCTTTTTTACAAGAGGAGATAAATCTTTCTGGGAGACAAAAAAAAATCAGGCTTATTAAGTCTCATGGAGCAAGTTGGTATCTAAAAGACTTTTTTGATAAGTTAATGCAGGAAGACAGTTTGCCTGAATCTCATCCATACTGACACCGCTGTGACTGTTGTCCAGCATAACCTTCATCAAACATGTAAACACCGTTGACATGTCAGAAAAATAAAGGAAACATGTGAGAACAACTTGGAAACAGAATTCCATGTAAATTGATTACCATCAGTAGACGACCAGCTCTCGAGCTTTCAACAATAAGCCATTGTCCTTCCTCTGAAGAATAGAGCCATTCACGAGTTCGCGACTGGCATCATAAATTCAGTTAGTGATCTGAATAAAGAGCCAAACAAATAAAAACAACAAATTTAAAGAGGCAACAAGAACTTTTCTTTTATGTTTTATTACAAAAGTTCAATACAGATGTTGACAGAAATCACATAACCATCTAAAGGTAAGTAAATATTATAAATATTCTTTTACTAGAAATATCAATTTCATTTCTCTGATGTGTAAGGGTTAGGGAACAAATTTGAGGCTTTACGAACAAAAATTATCGGTAAGTGCCTAAATTCCACTACATCATACATACTTTAGCATAGAGATAATTTTCCAAGACTACAATGCCAAGGCAAAGTACTTCCTGCAATGTGTGAACCATATTCATAGGCGAATACCTTGGAAACAATGAAGACCGCAAACTGATAAGAAAAAGGGTCAGATTGTTCTTTAGCATCAAGTAGAACAGCTTTGTAGCTGAAGCAAGAGCTTCCCTCTCCACCCAAGGTAAGTTTAAGACGATGTCCCGGTCTAAGCTTCAGTAGATCCCCTTTGACTCCAAGTTGCAAGTCTTCGAGAGAGTACAATAGATCGGAACCATTAGAGTATTCTGTACGAACCTGATTCTCATTTTCCAAAGCTTGAAGAAGACCAAGGGCCTAAAAATTAAAGATTACATTTCATAAATTTGTATGCATCCCACATATCCATTATAAGCTCAAAATACATATAATCTCTAATTAAAAGGATAAGACACTGTTATTACCTGATCACCGATACAACTTAGAGAGGAATCGTCAAATAATTTTGTTATCTGGTGCAGAGCACCAGAAGCATCTTTCTCGGAAACCACCATGAACGTACAAAGGCCAGCTTTACTAGATTCTCTATGAGGAACATAATGGACGCTTGTTTTCCACCCAAACCGGATCTTGGAGAAAAGCAAACCTTAACCAGGAACAACAAGTCTCAGAGTCAAGCACAACCCAAGCAATTAGCATGGATAAAATGCACTCAAAGTCCATAGAAAATGAAAATAGTAATACCTAGAAGATGAGATTCCGCCAGCGTGAGGCAGATAAACTTCCCTCCAGATATCAGAACTCTTTTCACCTGCAGACAAATTAACCACCACGTTAGTCCCAAACCAAATAAACCTACATCTGCAATAACTCAAACAGCTCGCTAAAACCTCGGAAAGATACTGGCTCCCAAGCCGAGTCCCATGCTCCGGCTCCATCAAAGCATCTAAACCACCTTTATCAAGAACAGCATCAAAACTCCCATCTGCAAACTGGTAAACAACAGAACAACAGTTAAACCTGAAGCCCCCTCAACTGAAACCAAAAGCAAACAACAAAATGTAAGCTGCATCCGAGTCTATAACTCCTGCAAAGGCCGGGATAACAATTCGCAAAACCTAACCGACAATGCCTTAAGTTCAACGAAACCGGTAACTAGACCTGCAGAGCAGTGATGTCCATGACGCGCCAGCGCATCCGAGGCCGGTCTCTGATGTTCCGCCTCAGCATGTCCGAGATAACCACTTTGGAGAAATCAATGTTGGTGATGTCCGGAAACCCCGCGTCGTACAAATGCTCCGACAGCCGGGAGTTCCCACACCCCGGAACAAGAACCCGCAGCGATGACGATGCCGAGGCATCCGAGGCCAAGGAGGAAGAAGAAGCTTCGCCGGAGAGTTGGAGGAGAGGGATCAAGGAGTCCCTGAGCTCCGGCCACTCGGCGTACCACTCGAAGGAGTTGTCCCCGCCGCGGAGGGTGAAGAATTTGTCCCAATTCTCTTTGCTTGTGAAGTCCCCCAACGTGCTGAGGAGGTCCTCCGGTGGTTGATTCTCTCTCTTCTTCTGCTTCCCCATTTCGGTTCTCTCGCTAAGTTCCGGTCGCCGGGGATCGAAAGGGGTTTTTCCTGGTTCGTTCGATTAGGTTTTTAGATTAAGGAGCTGGATTGGGCCCGTTCCAACTTAGGTGCTCCGCCCTAATATGTGACCATCAATGGCCCATGCTTAGAGGATGGACGCACTCTCGGGTCCTAGGTTTGGTAATACCGTTCCTCAGTTTCCAAAAATAATTTTGTCCTCTCTCGTATTTATTTTTATTTTACTCTCAGTTTCTTCGCTAATGGATCAAATATCTCGGTTAATCTGGCGCGGATCGGTAAATTCGTCAGATTTCAGGAAAAAAGTGATCCACCCGCCATCCAAAATTTTTTTTATCGGATTTTGAAAAATACCATCCGATTAATTTGCTCGGACTTTAGATGAACATTAGATTGAGAAGACTTTTGACACCGATCCAAAGTCGGTATTCTTGCAAAAAGCAACACTAGATAGCTATGTAGTCAAAGCGGCCCGGGGCCGTGCCGCTCTGGCCGCATCACCCAAGGTCGCCGGAGCGGAGCAGAATTTCAGATTTTCCGGCGTGGAGCGGAGCGGGTTGATGCGCTCTGTAGCGGCCGCTACAACCAGAATCAAATAATATGGTTCTTTTCCTTCTCAGTTTCCTGGCTGTATTCGTAAAATCTGATTGTCGATTCCAATCCCGGGACTAGCGAAGAACTGTGCAGTAGTTCCAATTCGGTTGGACAGAATCAAATGCACATTCTGTTGAATTTCCTCATAATACAAAATTGGCGGCGACGACGTTATAGTTGATTCAGAATTTGGACAGCCTGGCTATAACTAAAGCTATACCAATTACCGGAAGTCACTCGCTCGATACACTTAATTGAATCCTACAACTGACCAGAGCTTGCAGAGGAGCATCAACCTTCTGCATCTGCCGGTTTCTTGGCTTTATGTGACCTTTTTCTTTTCCTCCTTGCAGCGTCCTCGCCAGCTTCCTTTTCCAGCAATAACAACCGAGTCAAATCCTCACCCGCAGTATTAATGCAAGCAATTCAGGGATCATAGAGCATGGAACGACAATGGACCTAGTATTGTTTTTTAGAATTAGTATTTTGCTGACACCAACAATTACATTGACCTTTGGGTTACCAAGTGTTGTACCAGAACAGAGATTCTCACAGTCAGAGCCATCTACGTTTGGAGTGAGATAATAAAACTGCTCACAATTGTTACCAATCACAGCGTGGCACATAAACACCCTTTGAGAATGAGCTTTAAACTTTTGGAAAATGTTAGTATGGTCCCATATTAATATTGGTACAATTCTATAATCACTGTCGGACATTTTACGTGTGATTATGTTCATCAACATTCGCAAATCACTCCATGGTTTGCTAGACCTGCCTATGAACATCAAAGGTTTCAGACCAGGCACCATTTTCAAGAGCAATAAGTGCACTGTCAATAAATTCAATAACTCCCACCGGCAACTTACCATCATAAACAATTGCATCTCCTAGTTTGACCATTGTGCAGGGACAAGAAAACTTATAACTACTGTCCTAAAGTATACTGCACAAAGTGTAAGAAAAATTAATGGAGATGATTTATGTGTATAGAGCCCCACTACATGATGCAACCTCTAAGTGTAGGAGCCAAGTATTAGAAAAGTTCGAGAGCACAAATCTCTAATAACAATCTTTGCCTAGATAGATTAGCTAGTATCGAAAGAAGGATATGAAGAAGAGAAACATCGGGTCAGCAGATAAAATTTCAAGAGTAAATAATGGCAACAGTTAAAGAAAAGAGAAAAGGCATTTGAAAAAAGCATGTGCTAACCTTCAGAGATGTACGGTTTGGATTTTTCTTTTTCTTCTTGACAGAGAGTGGGTTTGGAGCCTGACAAGTTCAAAAGGCAATTGGAAACATGAGCAATAAGAAATCTCAAAGTTAATAACAATAGGTACAATGTGAAGCCACATGCACTTTCTAGTAATCTACATCCTCCATTCGATCCTGGGCCATATAGGCAAGAACAAAGAAACACGAACGTCGTGCAGCATGTGAAATCCAATGATCCCACTTTAGGGAAGAGAAATCAGGATGGGAGAACAGATGAAGGTAAATGCAATGACAAAGTCCCAAAACCTGAAAACAATCTCAAGTGCAGCCTAACCCTGCCCCAGACTGCCGCTCATCTCCGATTTTCATCTAGACCTCCCCAGGCTCCATGACTAAAAAATTCTGCTTAGAAGAGCTTGAAGAAGAAAAAAAATAAAAATCTGTATACCTTAGCTCTTTTCCTTTTAAACTGAGGTCCATCCTTGACATTCAATCCCTTTGTTTTTGCACGCTTCTCTAATGGGGGTTGAACGAACAAACTTCCACTTCCAGAGTTATCATTCTCTTTATCATGTGCTTCAGCTTCCTCGTCTTCTGGAGCGTTCTCTGCCTTTTTTTTCAACATTTTTCTTTCTACCTCAGTCATGTGCAGTCTTTTCTGCTCGGATTTGTTGGCAAACTGATGCTGAAAATCAGAAGGTGGCTCAAGGAGAAGAGCGTTTCTCAAAGCAAATACGAGAGGAACACCTGGGACCTGCAGTGCAAGCTAAAGCTTTAACCCTGTTCAATGAGAGGCTGGCTACAGTTTAGTTTCAAACTACTCAAATAGAGTTCGTTTTACGCCAGTGCTGTAACCAGGGACAACATAATCTTGGTTTTTAAAAGATCTTAGTGCTCCATTTGTTAAACTTGCACACAATTTTCTTTACTAGTTATGTTATGGAGCAATGTTTGCAAGTAAGCAAAAGGTCAAAACTTTCCTTCCAAAAATATGAAAGCAGAAAAGGACCATATAAAAAGGAACAGCTATCATCATCACGAAAGAGCAGGAAGCCTGAAAACTAATAGCCTCTCAAAATTTCTTCCCTAATAAGCATAAGCTAACCATTAATTTTCAATGTGGATCAGTTCACAATAACCTAATGAATTCATACGCCCCAAGCAGCTAGACAGTCTTCACATACACTCCTCCTCCCTCAACGATTTGGTACAGAAACAAAAAAAATCGACCATCGAGCGAATGAAAGAAGCAAGGAAAAAGAAGTTAAGATAACCAACCTCCCTGAACTTCTTCCTCAAATCAGCATCCTGGGTAGCAGCAAAGAAATGCCCCGCATTACTCTCCCCGATAACATCCACAAAACACGCGTCCGCGCTCTTCATCCTCTCATGATCACACCTAGCATCCCAAAATCCGTTTCCCATTCACAACCAAACACAACACACACAACAAAAGCTCAAAAGGCCGGACCCCGTAGCAGGAAGGCATTACCTCGCAGTTAGAAGCAGATGAGCGCGGTCCAGGGACTCGGAATACGAAGCGCCAAGCCTCTTCAGCTCCCCAAGAACGCACCTTTACCCACACCCAAATCACAAAATTGAAAAACAAAAAAAGGAAAAGCACGAAAATTGATCGTATTTTCCGAAGAGCATGCACGTGAGGAGGAGGAGGAGGAGGACGGGGAGGGGTACCAACCGGGTGGTGTAGAGCTTGACGGGGCCGCCGAGGATGCTGGAGAGGGCATTGTCGGCGGGGGTGATGTCGTTGGCAACCAGGTGGTGTATGAAAGTCCCGTCGCAGAGTATCTTGTACGGCTGACGGAAGCCGTACACCGCCGTGAAGAACCTCACCGCCCTCCGGTGCCGTTTCTGCTTCGTCACCCTCATTCTCTCTCCTCCTCCGCCCAACTTTGCTCTTCGCGTGGGGTTTTGGTTTTGGGGTTTTTGGGTTCTTCGCGTATATATGTATGTCGGGCCGGGCCTCTTCCTTCATTTGGGCTTAGAACCCATCTTCCCCTTTTTCTTTTTTGATGCACAATAAATGTATGAAAAATCGAGTTTATTATTAAAAATTCATCAATTGACAATTGAGACATAAATAGAGAAACATACTAACTCTCGGTTTTGTATTGTTAAACCTATGTTGGTAAAGAAAATTTGGCGTATAACATATTCTTTTGCAATTTTTTGTGAATATAGTAGAAGTTTTTTTAACCCTCTAATATTCTAATCTTGTTGGAGTACATAAGTAAGTTTTGAATTTCAGACTTCCTTAACTGAATTAAGTGAATCCTGAAAATACGATAGAAGTTTGACTTCATATGTTTCTCATAAGAATACAGTTTCTTTGTTGTTATCGTAATTCTACAACTTTAATTTTCCACAATTTAAATTCTTTCACAACTTATTGGAGAATAAGCTTTTTTTTAAGTACCATACTATAATATTATTAATATATAAATTGAGAAGTCTGTATACAAAAGAACATCTATTTCAAACTGGTGGGTACTAATCTAGTCCAAAGGTAAAGAACCTAGCCTACAAAGTTTGCAAACTCAATCTGCAACACGATTTTGCAACTTATTGACGAGGTTGAGTTTACAAAAAGAAAGCAAGCTAAGACCTTCTCGGAGATCAGTGATCAAAGTTTCAAGCTGCCAAGAAACATTGGGAGAAGGATCAGCTAAGAAAATAAAAGCTGTCCTACAATCTGTTTCAATCGTGGTTGCCACGTGAGAGTATCTTCCAAGGATTAGTTTGACCGTGACTTGTATTGCGAGCACTTGAGCTTCTAAGGGAGTAGAAGCAGCACAACCCAGAGTCTGACCATTGGAGATGAATCATCAATCCAAAAGGCATCGCAGTTGAACTTCAAGGTTCCTATTTCTGGAGCATCCCAAGAAGTTGGCATGAGTTATTCCCCATTGTGTTAACTCCAGAAGAATCAGCAGTCTGCAAATGTTCACTATAAAAGTAAGTAGCCTGGATAACAATGCTTCAGGGATAGAGTTTCAAATCATTAAAAATAAACTTGTTACTTGCCAACTGTAATCCCCAGCACATATGCATAGAAAAAGACACCATCAGCCTACTAGATGCAGATGAAAGAGTATCAAAAAGATATTTTAACCAACCACAAAAACTAACATGTAAAATTGGATCAAATCTACAATTCAAAGGGTTGTTGTACCAAGCAGCCCTTGCATAAAAATATTCAAAAATCAGGTAGACAATAGATTCATCAGCCAACTGACAAATTTTACACAAAAGATAAGAGTTTAAATTTCTCCTGAACAGATTTGCAGCAGTGAGAAGTCCATTTTCGACAGCTCTCCAGATAAAATGTTTGATCTTTGGTTGCACCTACACCATCCAAATTTACTGCCAGATAATGGGATCTACTAGAGGCAAGTTAGAAACAACATTAAAACCATCTCCAATCCTCATCAACATACCATCATTTAAAATATGTTGTCCAACTACCATACTGCTCCAAACCCAAGAGGGTCTAGATCCTCTGCAAGCATTCAATAAGTCACCAGAATGAAAATATAATCCTTTCAAGATTTGAAAGCACGTTTAATTCTGATTGGTATGCAATCTCCAAACTTGTTTAGCAAGTAAAGCACTATTAAAGACATTCAAGTCCTTAAAACCTAATCCATTAATTTTTTTAACAGAGTTAACTTCTTCCAACTAAGCAAATAAATATTATTAAAACTCACATCTGAAGACTACCAAAATTTGGAGATGAGACTATTGAGTTTATCCACAAAGGTAGATGGAAACAAGAGACATTGTATAGTGTAACATAGAATAGTTGACAACACAACCTTGATTAGCACCTCGCTCCCTCCCAGAGAGAACAATTTCAATTTCCAACTCCTAGTCTTATTTAACATATTTTCCTAAATAAAGTTTAGGGCATCCTTCTTCGATCTTCTCCAAAAGGAGGAAAAACCCAAGTACTTGTCATTCAAACTCATCTGATTCATTTTTAAAATGTTGGAGATAGTCTTCTTATTCATCTCAGATTCTCATTTAGCAAACGAACGCGAAAAAGTAATTGTAGAAAGTTTATTTACACAGAAATTAAAAATCTATGACTGCTCTACAGAAAAAATACAAGAGGCCATAAATGATACGTCGATGATCATCGAAGATGGAAGTAGTCAATTATAACAGAAGGTTAATGGACTCTTTTTATCTCTGCACAATATAATGTTATTTGCCAAGAAATTTACTTCTGTGTTCTTACCTTCTAAAAGATAATTATATTCAATTGAAAAATTGTATCCAGATAATGGAACATCAACAACTAAGAGGTAAATCCCTTAGTTTTTTTTCTTTTTTATAATATATTATCGCACGGTTTATAGTAATCATTGTATTATGATAAAACCGCTATATATGCATAATATACCAATGTATGTACATACATTGGTATGTACATACAGTACCATTGTATATCGAACTAGTTCCATTGTATGTCAAATAGTGTACAGGTGTATGTTGAACGGTGTACCAGTGTATATCGCATGTTGTATCATTCTCCCTTCACCCGTTTGAAAGTTATACAATGCACACATCTCTTTCTAGGTTCTCCTAAACTTCCTCTTATAGAAAACCTACACCAACTTGGTGGACCTGTCATATTCTTCCAGCTTAGAGAATTTTCTATGATGATGGTTTCTTCCTCTAAGATGATAAGCATGCATTAAAGGTCGTGACTAATGCATTGGTATACCAATGTCTATCGCTTTGTGGATCAATATCACTATCTGTCACACGGCATTCTATTGTCTGTATTATTTTATACTATTGTCTGGCTCGTTATGTGCCACTGTGTGCCATATGATGTACTAGTGTGTGTCAGAAAAGGTACCACACTAATCGTACGGCCTAATTTATAGGGCAAATTATGCTAGGATCACTGGTGTTTGGTCATATCTATGATGCAGTCTCTTATTTTTTGAGAAGCGTGTTCCCCCAAATCAACAGCCATGGAGGCACTTCGGATGGTGCTGCATATTCTATTAGTGGCAACACTTAATCCACTCTCTTTAACGTTGTAGAATTCATAGATACTAAGATACTTTTGTTTGGCGGGAAAATACCTAAAACAAAATTATATATTTCCATGAAAAGATTGTTTAATTAGAGTAGAAAATAACTAAAATTAAAAAGTTATATCCACAAAAAATTAATTTTCAAGTGAGTCATCTTTCACTAGTAAGTGCATAATCTAAATAGGGTAAGAGATCAAGAATATGGATTTCATCCCAAAAATATAGCAAGAGCAAGGTAGGATAGGGTCATAGCCTACCTTTAATAATTAGGTCAAACACACACACATATATTTGTATTGATGAAACTATTCCTACAGTTTGCTCAACCAAGATTCTCTCAATTTCTCTTTAAATAAAAAGATGTCCTCAATGGAATACTAATGTTATGACTAATAGTGAGCATTTAGATAATCCAAATCTGAATTATCTGAATTAGTAATTATTTGAAATATTCGAAGTTACATATATGATATCTGAACTTTTTCGTATACGGATACAGATAATCTAAACTATCCGATTTAGATAATGACTTGTCATCCAAACTTGTAACTTCCCAAGTGAAAAAAAGAGGACGAATTGGGTCCAGAGAGAGATAGCAATAATCAAAATCGTACATAATCAAATCTGGACTATTGATCTAGATGATTAGGCGCGCGTCAAATATTTTACGGTATTAATTCATCCAAGGTTATTTTCATCTTGTACCTCATTTATTCTCTCTCCTCTTTCCCTCTCGCTACCTATATTTTCCTTCCCTTTCCAAAACCTCCCAAAGAAAAAAAAGAGGCGAGAGGATGCTGAGGGGAGCGGTCATGGAGGCGAGCGGATGGCGGCGACTCAGCCGGGATGGTGGCGGCAACCTCTAGCGATGGCCATACAGCTGAGAAACCCAAACCAAATCTTCTCCCTCCCTACTTCAAATCTCCGACGCGGACGGTATCGCCTTAGAACGGAGGAGAGGAGGGTGTCGGGTCTATGGCTTGCGATGAAGCTCCAGTCTGGATGGGGTTGAGGCTGCTGGCCTGCTCAACGGAGGACGACAATCTTCCAGATTGCAATTTTTTTGGTAGGGTCAGGTATGACGGTGGTGGTAGAGGTCACCAGAGATTTATTAGTTGGGATTTCTTGGTTTGGGATTTTTTGGTGGGTGGTTGTGGTAGAATCTTGTCAAAATGATATGTTCAATTGATTGTCCAATTCTCGATATACGAATGACATGCCCGGTAATGACAAATAGCTTTCTCAGTTATA
The DNA here is from genome assembly GCA_963995505.1 of Hypericum androsaemum. Classification (NCBI taxonomy): domain Eukaryota; kingdom Viridiplantae; phylum Streptophyta; class Magnoliopsida; order Malpighiales; family Hypericaceae; genus Hypericum; species Hypericum androsaemum. Next base: position 15,486,648 of record OZ023180.1, read on the forward strand.
ACAAAATGACATGTCCTGTTATGATAAAATAGTATGTCCAGTTACGATTAAATGACATGTCTGGTTATGTTAAAAGGGCAGAGCTAGTTACGATAAAATGACATGTCTAGTATGACAAAATGGCATTCCCGATCATGACTAAATGGCATATCTGGTTATGTCAAAATGAAATGCCCGGTAAATATTTAATAAAACTTATAATTAATTAATTAATTAATTAACATATCAGTTATGTCTAAATGGCATGTTCGATTAATATTTAATAAAACTTATAATAATTAAATAATTAATCAAATAGCACGCTCAGTTACGTCTAAATGGCATGCCCGGTTTTGATAAAATGGTATGCCCGATTATGACCAAATGGCATGCCCGATTATGATGAAATGGCATGCCGGATTACGATAAAATGACATGTCCAGTTATGACCAAATGACAGACCCGATTACGATAATATTTAATAATAATAAAAAATATTAATAATAAAAAATTAATTATTTAATGAATTAAATCACCCATTCCGAGGCACGTTGGTTATTCTCACCCACCACCACGCGCAAGTCAGCCGGTTGCTTCCTTCCACGCGCACCTGTGTATTATCCTTTTTGCCCATATTTTATGACTTAATTACAAAAATACCACTAGAAGACCCCCTTCCCCTTTGGTCCAAACCATCCGGAGTTGGACTTTTTCGGACCCAATCAGGCCCGATGAATACATGTCATCCAAATCCTCCGTCTCTTTCCTCCTTGAAATCCTTAACTTATATACTCAACTTGAGTAAAAAGTCGAGAGCTCATATTCTAACTACCATCACGCCGAAGAAAAAATCAAGCTGTTGTTTGATAGTGAAAAATCAATACCGAAGACCCAAGCAATATCGACGGAAATAAAGAAAGTAATCAGAGAAATATGGTGAGGATGAGAGCCAGCATCGATGGGGATTCGGGGACTGGGACGAGCAGTAACTTGGGATGAGGACGATTGGACGAGCATCATGAAATGTGAAAGAGCAGGGGGCGAGCAACAATTTAGAATTTGAGAATTTAAGTTTTAGGATTTTAGTTTTGTTTTACAAAATTTGAAATTTAGGTTTTAAATGTTAGGAAGAAATATGGGATTGATTTCAAATGATTTGAGAAGGAGTCTCATACTGTTTATTCAGGCCGAGTACTGGGTTTTTGCTGGGCAAGACCTCCATCTGTTAAAGGTAAAGTATTTTTTCTTCTGAAAATTGGATATCTGAATTAAGTATTTTAGTATCCGTATCCGAATCCAAATCTAAATCCGAAAATATAATTTCGGATAATCCGTATCCGAATCTGAATCTAAAAAAAAATTGGATGTTGAATTCGGATATTAGATACCAGATTATTTGATCACCCCTAGTTGTTACAGAGAATTAAATATATAATGATCTTGTTGTCCAATCGACTTACACTTCGTCCATTAGGAATTGTTGGACCTTGGGCCCATTAGGCAATTATTATTGTGCCTAATTGGGCCCAGGCCCATAAGTTGGGTTGGATGGGCCGGTCAACCCGCGTTGACCGACCCGAAGCCGCGCAAATGCCACGTCAGCGTGACGTGGCGCTGACGTCATATATGGCATTCCACGTGGCACACGCCACGTGGCAAAGCTAGGGGTAGCCTTGCCACGTGGCGGACATGCGGTCAAAAGTGCCACGTGGCGGACATGCGGTCCAAAGTGCCACGTGGCAGACGTGCAGTCCAAAGTGACACGTGGCAGGCGTGTGGCCTAAAAGTGCCACGTGGCAGCCATGCGCGACACGTGGCATGCCACGTGGCACATTTTGGTTGTCCGAATTTTCCTATAAAAAGGGAAATCTGGCTGGACCAATTTGGAACTTTGCCATCAAACACTCAAATAAGAAAGGAAAAATTCTGGATTAGTTCCTAAATTTTGATCAGATTTTCTATAGAGGAAATCTCGTGAAAATCAATTACGAATCCGTTAAGACGTGATCGTAATTCGACTAGCACGAAGAAATTGTGGACCCGAACCTGTGGACCTCTTGCTTCAACAAGTAAGTGATTTATTATTAACGAATTAGTTTGTTAATTAATTGGGTTTAACACATAATTACTCGTTAATTACTCGTCGAATCCGTCAATTGGTATCAGAGCATGGTTGAAACCATGTTTTGATGATGATATGATGTTTTAATTCAAGTAATTATGTGATTTATTGAGTTAAAAATCGTATTAATCATAATTTTATGGAAAATCATAATATGTTGGACTTTAATGTAATTAATTTAGAACCAGCGGGACTAAATTAAATTTTGCCTAACCGCGCGGGCAAATTCGCGCACGCGTAAAACCTTAAGGTACCAATCTGAAATTTGACCACTTATGTGGCACCTGCGTGTCATATACCTCGGTGCAATTTTTGGAAAATTTAGAGATTAATTAGAAATTTTCTAAAAATACCCAAATCAAAAATAAACCCTAATCGGGCGATTTCGCCCCAAATCGAATTCCGTCGATTTTGTCGGAAATTCGATTATTTTGACGCCGAAGATCGACGATAGTCGATTCTCCGGCTTCTCCCCGACGTCCCGATACCACGTTTGTGGATCGACGTCACCGGAATTGCGAGATCGAGGACGACGACGGTGGAGAGGCGCAGAACGGAGAAGACGTTTGTGACGGAGAACGGCTGGACGACGGCCCGCGAGGCCGCTACAGACATGCTCGCGAGGCCGAGACAAGTCGAACGCGACCGGTCTCGGCCGTTGGTTCGCCACCGTTACGCGGCGGTCGTAAGAGGAGCGGCAGCCGGGTTTTTTCGTCGCACGGGAGAAGAGAGAGAAAGTCGAAGGGGAAAATATGTGAGGGGCAAAATCGTAATTTCACGATTTTTCCCTAAAATATTTATACCCGGGTCAAGAAAATCAAAAAACAGGACGGATTGGCCTGGTTTCTTAGTTCGACCCAACTCGATTTACGGTCAATTTAGTCAAAATTGGACTTAAATATTGGGTTTTTTCTCTTTTAATTGGATAAAATCAGTTTTTATTCAATTAAAATCTAATAAATTGATAAAAATTTTGAGCAATTAGGTTTATTAAAATTATGATGATATTTTAATAAACTTAAGAATATTTTGCAACGAATTTTGAGATATGTTAAAGTTAAACTAAAATCACATAAATTGATCCATAGTATGATCATCAAAAGATTAAAAAATGAGTTTTTCAATCCTATTTTGGGAAAATATGAGTATTAACCCGAAATTGAATTGCAATTGTTGCAAGATTTGATGGCTACTGTAGGAAGGTATCTGAACTTCTGTGCAACGGAACTTCGACAAAAGATTTTGAAGCGCCGTTTACCGCAGCGTGTGCCTAAGGATGACATGTATGTCATCGTTGAGCATATTGAGGCTGTTCACCGGGAGATGCAAGAGTGCATCTGGGCCGGAGGTTACGATCATGGAGAGGACTGGCCCTCTACGTTTCGAGACCTCCTGGTCACGATGAAAATTTGAGAAGATATGTGTGTCTTCTCGGCACCCTAGTTCAATACTCATAGAGATGCTCTCTATGGGCTGATCCACTATCTCGAAGAGAGGGGTCTTCGCAGAGAAATGATACCTTCTCCTGTTCTGGAGCTGGGAAGCGGTTTGATCTTGAACCGCTACCTCGCTAAGGAATACTATTATAGTTTTCCTCCGCTCCTGATCATCTGGATCATGGAATCGATCCCGGTTCTGGCGGTGAACCTAAAACTTCTCGCTGGATCGTTCTCGCACCCAGTTCCCACAGGATCGTCCTCAGACTCGGATCCAGATATGTGTCTAGATTCTCCTACCGGATCGCCTGGACATCCGATCCCTGTGTGATTACATGTTTAACTGTCCCCATGTACATATATTATTTTTGGGGGACTTTTGTACAATAGGTTGAGACCTTGTCTGAGTTTTTGTGCATTTGCGAGCATACTCAGAATGTACAAATGCATGTGTCAAACATGTAATTAAATAAAGATGTTTGTTTAATTGCTTCCACTTGAATTTACTATCGATGAACTTTAAGCAGTTGAAGTTTAATATTAAGACTTGAATGGTGAGGGGAAGCATGCCCGCGACCCACTTCGATTTTGAGATTAATCAAGAACTTCATATCGTTAAAAGTTATGAGTGATTAGTAAATTGAATCATATTGCCAAATCAAATTTCTAATATGTTCTCATATTAAAAATCCCTATAGAGATGTCAGTTGCTTCTAGATCCATCATAGCTGAGCTAAACCGTGAGTTAAAACTCAACGGTGAAAACTATGATAATTGGAGTATGAAAATCCAATATGTGCTTGAGGAACAAGAGGTTCTGGAGCACATACATGTCATAATGGATGAGCCCGAAGAAGGCACAACTGCTCAACATAAGCGAGATAATGAAACTTATGTTATTTGGAAGAGAAAAAACACTACTGCTCGATTGATCTTGTTGAGTTCAATGATGGATGATATCACCAAACAATTTCGCGTGCATGACAACGCGAAAGAGTTATGGGATGCTCTTAAACAAAAATTCGGAAAGCTTTCAGTGTCGAAGCTACGTGCTTTGACCATAAGGTTTGACACCTTTAAAAAGCGTCCGGAGGTTCCCATGAGGAAACACTTGAGAGTGATGTCCAATATGATCAGTGAACTGGCAGAGGCTGGTCACATACTCAGCAACGAGCAGCAGATTCAAGCTGTCATCCATTCTCTACCACCAAGTTGGGAACAGATGAAGATGAATCGTACCTATTCCGATCATTTGGTAACATTTGATGATGTTGCCAGACACCTTGAGCTGGAGGAAGATCGCCTCCTAGCTATGAAATCCCACCCTGAAGCCCATTCGAATTTTTCGACTGGGAGTGGTGGGAAAAAGAAAGGTAAAGGAAAGGGTAAGTGTAAACAAACTCCAAAGGCTGAAAACCGTGGATCCAAGTTGGATGGCTCCAAGGTTAAAAAGAATAAGCGGTTTAACATTTCAAAAGTGAAATGTTTTAACTGTCAACAGAAGGGACATTTTGCAAAAGATTACAAGATGCCTAAGCAGGTATATCTAAACTCAAGTGTGAGTAAGTTGTATGTATCCTCTTGTACCCTTCTAACTGAGTCACATTCTATGTGGGTGATTGATTCAGGAGCGACAGACCATGTAGCTAGAGACCGTTGTTCGTTCGTTGAGTACAAGCGGTTGCCGGCTGGAGCAAAAACTATTTTTGTCGGTAACAACTCGTGCGTGGATGTGAAAGGCCTAGGCACTTGTAGATTACACCTTCGTGGTGGTCGTGCCCTTCTTTTACATGACGTGTTGTTTGCTTCAGACATACGAAGGAACCTGATCTCAGTTTCGGCCTTAATGTCTTTAGATTTTCGGTTGTCATTTGAGAACGACACCGTTAGATTATTTTTGGATGATGCCTATTTTGGCCTTGGATATATATCGGAAAGTTTTTTAATTCTAGATATTGATCCTTGTGAAGGTTTTCCTTTGTCACTAGTTCAAACTCATCAGAGGATGATATTAAACTATGGCATTCTAGACTTGGCCATATCGGTCAGGATTATTTAAACTGTCTAGCTAAGACAGGACTGTTGGGCAATATAGAGAAATCTATATTACCTAGTTGCGTATCCTGTCTAGAAAAAAAAGTACTAGGAAACCTTTCGGTACTGGGGCTAGAGCCAAATTTCTACTATAATTAGTCCATTCTGACATATGTGGTCCAATGAATGTGAGGGCAAGGCATGGAGCATATTACTTCATCACCTTTATTGACGACTATACTAGATATGGTCTGATATACCTGATTTTTCACAAGTCTGAAGCCTTAAACTGCTTCATGATATACATGAGTTTTGTTGAGAATCAGAAGGACAGAAAGATAAAGGCCTTACGAACTGATCGTGGTCGTGAATATCTTTCTGATGAGTTCAAAGCTCTATGTATTGAAAAAAGAATTGAACATCAGTTGTCCATTCCTTATACACCACAGCAAAATGGAGTTGCTGAAAGAAAGAATAGAACCCTTCTTGATATGGTTAGATCGATGATGGCAGAGGCAAGTTTGCCTATATCATTCTATGGAGATGCGCTCCTGACTGCCACATACGTTCTAAACCGTGTACCCTCTAAGTCTGTTACAGCCACTCCTTACGAAATGTGGACAGATCGGAAGCCCGATTTATCCTATTTTAAGTCATGGGGGTGTGCGTCATATATCCATTCTACCTCAAGTACTTTCGATAAATTAGGACCGAGAGGTAGAAAAAGTATCTTTATAAGATACCCAGAGGTATCTAAAGGGTACGTGTTCGTGGGTGAACTGGACAATGGACAAGTAACAGAATTTGAATCACGCGATGTCACTTTTTTGGAGAATGAATTTCCAAAGTTGGGAGAGGTTAGTAATGACCTTACCCTTATGAGACAAATGAGCCAGAATTATCTGGATCACTTCTTCCGAGTGGGAGAAATGAGGAGGAAGATAGAGATTTTTCAACTCAAAATAATCCAGAAGGTCGTGATCTGAGTCCTGAAAGGGAGGTAATTCTTTATTCCAGTGGGAGTACGGTATTTTCACCCAGTGGGAGTGCGATTCCTGGATATGATGAATATATGAGAGATGTTTATCAAAACTGGGAATACCATAGGTCTAGTAGAACTAGCATACCACGCCGACGATTTACATCGAAGGTGAGGCTAATGCGTTCTTGGTATCACTAAAGAAATTTGGTGGTCCAAGTGAAATTCTACTGGCCATCCTGCAGGATGAAGATGAACCTAAAAATGTATCTGGAGCATTGTCATCTCCAAAATGTGATGAATGGATGAATGCAATAGAAGAAGAAATGTCTTCTATGATCAAAAACCAGGTTTGGGATCTGGTTGACCTACTTAAGGGGCGTAGGGCAATTGGAAATAAGTGGATTCTCAAAATCAAGCGCAATGCAGATGGCAGTATCGAAAGATACAAAACGCGTTTGGTTGCCCAAAGGTTTAAACAACAGGCTGGGATAGACTATGAGGAGACTTTTGTACCTGTTGTTAGATTTACGTCAATTAGGGTCATTTTAGCTATGGTTGCTAACATGAATCTAGAATTATATCAAATTGATGTAAAGACTGCTTTTCTCCACGGAGAATTGGATGAAGAAATCTATATGATTCAGCCTAAGGGCTACATTCAAAAAGGCTGCGAACACAAAGTTTACAAATTGAATAGATCAATTTATGGCCTTAAGCAGTCGTCTAGACAGTGGTATATTCGCTTTCATAATACGATCATGCAGCATAATTTTATAATGATAGACGAAGATCACTGCGTGTATGTTAAGCGATCAGGGAAGAAGTTTGTTATCATCACTTTATATATTGATGACATACTTTTTGCTGGAAATGACATGGGATTTCTTGTCGAAATCAAAGATTGGTTTTCTTCCAACTTTGAAATGAAAGACATGGGTGAAGCGGATTACATACTCGGAGTTAAGATTTCGTGGAGAGCCCAATGGACGCTGACTAGGCTCGGGGAGCTATCCGAGCCTTTAATTGATGAGCCCGTGAAAATACAGGACCCTTTTTGATAAGTTTAAAACCACAAACCTATCTCTGATAATCGAGCAAACTACAATGTACTAATGTAGACTTTTCCCTTATTTCTTTGGTCTAGTTCGATTCACCGTTTTTCTTCTAGTTTGCTTCTTCATTCTTTGATTCTATAAAAATTCGCTTAGACCAAGCATATAGCACGGAGGAACTATGTGGTCGAGGTCCTTTCCAAGTATGCCTCGATGGTTGTTTTTTACTATGTAATGTTTGATAGATCTCTTTAGTTGTGTTTAGATATGTATTTGGATGTTTTGAAAAGATTACTGTATCCATTATATTCACACTTTATTACCCAATTGATGATTAATAAAAATTAAGAGATTGTTAGTTCCTCGTTTATACTAAAAAAAACTAGATGCTCACCCCTACGATTTTGTGAGTGAATGCACAAAATATTCCATATTTTGAATTCTGTCTGCAGAACTAAATTTTTTTTTCACGAAATCATAAAAACAATTCATAAGCTTCTTGCTATAAAAAAATAGCTTTTAGAAACGATTATTTAATAAAATTTGAAAATAATGTTGTCGATGATATTTGAGAACACATAACCACAAATTATCAAGTCCAATCACAACTCTAATTATGAAACTGAATTAAAAATTTAAAAGACCCCTTGCTTTACTTGCTTTTGCCTTTACATTACACATCCATCTTCGGTGCTTGAACGTGTATTTTTATGTAGGACCATCCTGGGACATGGGCTGAGTTGATCAGTTATGATGTAATAGTTCGCCCAGTTATAATAGAATGGTTCGTCTTGGAATACGCGCTTATGATACAATAATTCGACATGCGCTGAGTTGGTCAGTTATGATATAATAGTTCGCCTAATTATGATGCAATGTTTTGAACAGTTACGATGAAATTGTCGCTTTTTAAGACGGTCTCGAAAAAAGAGTCCAGGACCAAATCTGGTCCCACCATCTTCCTATTTAGAAACCACTTTATTTGGCGATAAACAAAATCATTAAATTCTAAAAAAACAAAATTATTAAATTATATATTTATATTCGATATTCTCTAAACCACAAAGACCAAAAAGCTTCTAAGCTACTTTTGTTTATTTATAAATAGCATAGGCTAAAGGTTCCCTCGAGAAAGGAAAAAAAAAGAAGAAATTTGCCGGAAAAAGTAAAATAGAAATTCAAAATCGTCGTGTTTCTATTTTTCTTTTTTGCGCAAAGGAAGAAGCAACCCACCCTTCCCCTTTGCCCGCGACAATCCTCCCAATTCGCCGCCGCATCGACGGTTCTCCGGTGAGTCGCCCCCCGCCTGAAACCCATACTCAGGTATCTCCCTCCCTCGTTTTAATTAATGAATTGCATTAATAAAGCTATTTTTTAGGGGCGTCTTCTATTTTATTATGGTTTTAGGGTTAGTCTTATTAGAGAAAAATGATAGTTTCGGAGCCAATTAATATAGAATTCAATTATGCGGAGATCTTGTCCTCCCCCTTTTCCTCTTTTTTTTTTCTTCTCATGGTTCGTACTTTAGGTGGTGCTTTGAGACGCCTGGAAGTTGCTTGATTTAATTCTTCCGTTGCCTTTATTGTGCGAAAAGGCGGAGTTTTTTTGTTCGTTTTGTTTTCCGTACATTCTGCTGGAGATTGGAGAATGGAGATTGGCGGTTGTAGGTGAATTGATCTGAAAAATCTTCTCGTGTTTGTGTCGAGATGGGGACAGTGTTTCGCGATGGTGAGGATCGTGTGTCTTCTTTTGGGTTTGGTGGGCCATAATGAGAGGAAGCAGTTGTTGGTTATGTAGGATGTTCGCTACAGTGAAGCTGATCCGTTTGTAGATTGTCTACGTCATGAGGTGCCATCTTTGATCAGCCGTCATGGAGCACATTGATGTTAGGAAATGTCTTCGGGAACTCTTACCTAATTTCTTTTAGGGTTGTTCTAGTGACACTATTGGAAGGGTGAAAGAATTGAACTAGGATGTCTGGTTTGGAGGCAGTTCAGAAGAATGATGGACTTAAACCACATCTTTTTCTATGTGGTTTTCCTTTATTTGACATGTGGGGGTTGTGCCAATGCAGAGGATAGGAGACAATAGGTACCATGGTAGCTCTGGGATCAGATTATGAGCTTACTTTGTTGACAATGCTTCAGAAGTTTAATTTTGACATGGTATATATAGCTTGCCCCAAATACTCCCGAAGAGTCATTATTTAGAGTTGTTTGCTTGAGTGCAGTTTGGTTGAGACATGGTATAACTAGGATTTCTTAGCGAAGTCAATCTGTTTTGTAGCTCAACTTGTCAATGTAGTAAAACTATGTTATTTTCCTAGTCTGTGTTGTGTTCAGCATGTATGCTAATGATTTCAATGTGAACATGCTCCTGCAGGTTATGACCTTATCATCTATGTAGGACGTGTATCGGTTTTATAATCATTCTCTTATCACACATATATCAATAAATGGCTGATAGTATATCAAGTTTTTGGGGCCCCGTTACTTCTGCTGACTGGTGCGAACAAAACTATGTTCATTCTTCCTATGTTGCCGAGTTCTTCAATGCCGTGTCAAATATTCCAGGCATTCTTTTGCCCCTCATTGGTCTGATAAACGCCTTGAGACAACGATTTGAGAAGAGGTTTAGTGTGCTTCACATTTCTAATATGATCCTTGCTATTGGAAGTACGCTCTACCATGCTTCGCTTCAGCGCATGTGAGTATCTTCAGTTTGCACAATCTTTTTTCTTTTGCAGTGGTGAGAAAATAATAAAAATATGATACTTTTTAGAAAGAGGCATATATAGTTCTATGTTTTACAAAATCTTATTTGTTTGTAGTATGGACTTTTCTTTCACAAGTAGCCATATCTGGGAGCATACATCTGGGAATTCTGAGGCTGTGTACCATGCCATGGCATTGCTTATAGGTCGAAGCGCCCACTGTGGTGCATATCATCCTTAGTTGAAAGTTAACGAAACATGTTGTGTCTTGGTCTGATGTCTGGCATAGCTATGAAGAATTAGAGACTTCAGACTGGTGGATTTTTCTTTTTAAAACGCTTTTAAAAACATTGAATAATGGACTCGTGTTTGGCAGTTTGGGTCTTTGGTAGTTAGTTGGGGTGGCTCAGCTGGTCTTGATGTGGTTATTGCTGATCTTGAATGATAGAGCTGCATTGTCAATTTTATTAGACTGTTATACTATTGAGTGCCTCTTAATGTTTAACATCATCACACAGTCTAATCTTGTAATATTCCGTTCAAGAATAAAAACCCCTTTGTGAATTTTGGTATGCTTTTCAGCCCTTTTGCTCTCAAGATATTTTTTCATGACATCTGGAATTGCTGACCATGAATCAATACCTAGGAGATTGATTTGCTCTGTTGTTAGATGCACTAGTCACTCATCGGGGTGATCTTTTTGTTTGACTTCTGTCTGAAATGAGTTAAGCTAATTGGCATCGGGTAATTTCAGGCAGCAACAGGGTGATGAGACACCAATGGTTTGGGAAATGCTTTTGTACTTCTACATCCTCTACTCACCAGATTGGCACTACCGCAGTACCATGCCCACATTCTTGTTCCTCTATGGAGTTCTATTTGCAGCGGCCCATGCATTTGTACGCTTTGGAATCGGTTTCAAGGTGCACTACGCTATCCTTTGTCTTCTATGCGTACCCCGGATGTATAAATACTACATCTACACCGAAGATATCGCTGCTAAGCGGCTGGCAAAGCTGTATTTGGGTACTATAGTTCTTGGGACCATTTGTTGGCTCGTTGACCGGCTATATTGTCAGAAAATCACACAGTGGTACTTCAACCCCCAGGGACACGCTCTGTGGCATGTGCTCATGGGGTTCAATTCGTACTTCGCAAACAGTTTCCTGATGTTTTGCCGCGCCAAACAGTTAGGTTGGAACCCAAAAGTTGCACACTTCATGCTCTTCCCTTATGTGAAGATTCAAAAACCGAAGAAGCCATGAGAAATCAGCCGATAACGTCTCTTCAGGATATGATCTTGGCAGATGAGTACATGGTAGAGACTGTTGTTCATGTTTTTTCTTCATCGATGTGAATGACAGTAGAGTGCCTCAACTCAGTTTAAGTTGATATAACTTGTCGAGAAATTGCTTGTTTTACCATAGAATATCTTCCCACGCCATCTGGTTGACTTATCCCTCTTCCTGTTAAACCAAGTTTCATGAACAGAGAGAGATCACTTCACATCATCAAATTCTTACTTCATGATCCGTCATCGGATATAGAATCCACCCACATGGATTGCCGAGCAACTATTAAGTAGTGAGGGGTTTATACAGCTTAGGCAGGTTTTGATTCGAATCTTGGAAAAACAATTGCAAACACGATCATGTTAAAATTCGGTAAAAATTTATAGTTTGACCTAGTTCGAATCTAGGTCAATCATTCTGAGTTGACACCACGTTTCCTAGATTGTGGCAGCCATTGCGCTTGTTGATTACTTCGAACTGAGCGTGGCGGAGCTTGGCGGCTTGCGCTTGTCGTTGGCAGCCCGGATAGCCTCCCGGCGGGCCTGCACGCTGTCGAGGCACATCTGCTCCACCTCATCGATGTAACCCTTCCTGGCCTCTCTGACCTGCTTCTTGTACTCCCTTCTTAGGTGGGCCAGCCGCGCCTCCGCCTCCCTTGGGTTCCTCGGCGGGTCCCTGCTCCCCACGAACGGGGTGGGCCCCGCGAAGTCGTGGGCCCTCGCGGAGAAGAAGCGGCGGGCAAGGAGGCACCGTGCACCGGCGGATGCCATTTCTCTGTCTCCTTTTGGTTTTGGGGTTTTGAGAAAGGGGTTTTTAATGAAATTTGATTTCAATAGGTAGGGTTTAGTTAAACCCTGAGTATTTTTCTCTGAAACAATATCAAAATACTTTTAAATCTAAGAGGAAAAAAAATTACAAATTGTCATATTAGAGAAATCGAATCATACAATTAAGTCCACCATTCGTGTGTTTCATCGGGACGAGGTTGAATGATACGTCGTTGTGAGGCCTGAAATTGAATGGTGACATGGCTGCGGCGGTAGGACGCGAACGGAACCCACGACTCTTTGCCGAATAAAGAGAGAGAAAGAGGAGAGAAGAGAGGAACAAAATAGTGCCGGAGAAAAAATACAAATATTTCTAGATGTTCTAAAAATTTACAATTTCAAAGTTACACCATATAAAAATGACTTAATTTAAATCGGGAATAGGAGAAAAATGGCCATGAACTAAAATTAGTTAAAAATCAATGATCATGAACTGTTTCTTGTCCATAAAAGTTAAAAATGATATTTTTCTTGTTAGTATAGATGAATGGTATCCACCGTTATTTTGTCATGATTTTAACTTCACTGCGAAAAAAAAGTCATATGAGTAATAACTATCAGATTAATTCGTTGTGATAATATGTTAGAATTCTTATATCTAATTCAAAATATTATAATATTCCACGCTTATAAATTACTCAATTACTCAGATGTAATAGAGCTTTGGCACATTTTTGTTAATCCATGAAGAATGGATACATCTCAATGAGAAATAATTAAATGAAAAAGAAAGAATTAGTGAATTACTCAATTTCTGGAATAAAGTAAAAGAGAAACGAAATAAGAAGCAGATATCATGAATAAATTAAAATTAATCTAATAGGTTTCATTTGAGTGAGCGTCTTAGAGAATATTAAATATTGGATCCAATTTATAAGTAGACAATCTTAATTTTTTGGATATTAATATTCTAAACAAGATAACAAAAACATACACACAAAGGCCGGTTGGGGGAATCCAAGAGAAGAAGAGCAAATCCTGATGAGCAAAGCGAGCAGCAATCTCACAGGAGGTCGTGTTTGTTTTTCTAAACAATGATCAGTCGTTCAGTTTCTTCTATATAATATTATTTCAATATCTTTTATTTGTAGTATTGAAGAATTGTATATTTTTCAAAAATTCTTTCCGCTATGTTTAACCAACTAATATGCAAACTTAGTTGTCACCCTCTCCCTTTCCGATACGCTTACAACTTTCGCCCATACAAATACTCCTAATTGTTCTCAAAGTCAATTACCATTATAGCACGGAACGGGTAAGATTAGAATCCGACCCAAAATCAATTTGTGGAAAGATAGGTTAGATTAGATGTTAGGTTGGTTATTATATTGATGTACCGAAATAAAGAAAACTGCAAAAACAGTATTACGATGAACGCTTTGGACAACGAAGGTCGGTTAGGAACTCCATTAACCTAACAACTAAAGATAACAAGAATTCTACGTATTAAACCAGACACCTAATAAGCCAACGCTCAACAAGAGAACTAAACCCTAAACCCTAGAGATCAAGAATAAAACACAACTTCAGGCGTCTGCAAGCTCGACAAGGGTTCGAAGTTGAAGAAGCACATCGAGATAGTAGGTAGGAATAAAAGTGGCAACCTCGCAGAAGAAGTCATGCTTGCTCAATTGGCCTTCCATGCACAATTTCCATCCCCTTAGTATAGCTTCGTATACTCCTACGTCGTACGGCTCAAAACGCTTCTTGCCTATCTCCTTCTCCACCAATAATTTCGTGCTCGACTCGCTCCCGTAGCTCATGATTGTTTCTTGGGATCCAAGCAAAGGCTTCTCTCTTTCTTTTGCTTTTGTTTTGAGGGTTTTCTTTTTTCGTGTGCTCTGTATATATAATATAAAGATGAGGCGGCTTACTAACCTAAGTTGCGGAATAGGAAATTGACTATCCTAATTATACGCTAGACCCAAGAGAGAGAGAGAGAGATTCTCAAGAGAGAGAGAGAGAGTCAAATTCTGGATGCTTCTTGTGTTTGGTTTCTGACTCATTTCCTATACGGATACTATAAACCAGTGGAGACGGGCTCACTAGCCTAATAAAAATTCTAGATACGTCTATCCTAAATAGTTAATGGAACTTTTATACCAATAATTATTCATTGTCAATATTTTTAGCGCAAAAAAACCCTCGGAATGAACCCCTAGTTACCGTCTGAAACCCTATCACCCTCAGGCCCTAGCTATCCTAGGCTAATCCCCCGACAACCCAATTCCGATAGCTAGGGATGACAGAAATACTCATAACCTATGGGTCGGGCCCTACCCTTACTCTGTGGGTCAAAGGTCTATTGACTTTGACTGGGTTTAAAGTAGGGTAGGGTATAAATATGAGTCCACTTTTAGAGTAGGGATTTAGGGTATGGATTTATACCATACCCTTACCCTTTTACCCTACTTTGGATCCTACCCTGAGTAGACCCTAAATAGACTCATTTATCTCTATTTTTTACTTATAAATTGTCATAGATTTCTCAAATACTCTAAAATATGATTCATGTTATTTACTCCAAATTCGAGGTACATATAATTCTTATTTTCTTTTTTGATATACTAATAATTTCATGATTAATCTTCACATATTAGTTATGATTTATTTGAATTATATATATATAATTAAAATTTTGTGTTTAAAAAATTATCAAAATTATCTTGCATTTAATTCAGGGGTCAGACCCTGTACACTCTTCAGATCCTGAGAGTAAGAGTATGAGTCTAGTAATAAAATTTTTCGAGAATCCAGGGATAGAATATAGGTCCAACTTTTAAAACTAGGGTATGAGTAGAGACTTACTGATATGGTACCCTACCCATTGCCACCCCTACCGATAGTTACCCCACACAAGCTCCTTCGTTGACATGGCAGGCATACCATTTCGGTAGTAATAAATTAATAAACTTCAGAAGTCATATTCAAATACTATCAATTTTTCTATGAAAAGTTGGAATGACTCCTCCATTCTTTATTTATTCTTATTCATTTCTTTACATACTCTTTCATTAATTATTAACCAATTTGTGCCTCTAAATTTTAAATGCGTCATTTTTTTTTGAAAACATTAAATGTGTCATTTGGTTGTTAAATACAGATAACACTAATCTTTGGCTAATGCGTGCAAGTGGCAGTGGCACATGGTATCACTCCGTGGCCAGTATCCAAAGGACACCACAATCTCCCACTTATCAACAATTTTGTTCATTAATTTCATAAATTATACATTTAAAAGATTTCTTTCGGCTTAAAATTTTATTAAATACTTAAATTTTTATTAATAAGAACTTTTTATACCCGAGATCGAAAATAGAGTGGCTAATTAAGAGGACAATTGAGTATTCCAAACTGTATGCACCCAATTGAACAAATCATGAGGTGTCCGGGTTAATCAACAAGATCCCGAAGATGCATTATTTCTATTAAAAAAAGATAAATTACTCTCTAGTCCCTAGTATTTGATTATCTTTTCTCTCGGATCCCTGCATTTTTTAAAATAATTTTACTGTCCCCCGTCTTTGTTAAACCTCCTCCTCGAGACCCTGGCTGATGTCATATGCGCTTTTTTTTCATTTTTGGTCATGGAAAAGACTATTATACCTCTCTGGTGTTCTTCTCAAGCGAATCCAACCTTCCGATCATCTTTTGCGGTAAACTCCGATGACTCTCCGGCGAAATCCAACGACTCTCTGACGAATTTTTCCGGCAAAAAAACCGCTGACCTCGGGAAATGGCCGTCGACGAGAAAGACTTCCTGCTGATCAACAACCCCATTCTTCTTTAGTTTTAATTGGTTTCGTAAGAACTCTAAATTAACCAACAATCGAACACCGAAAGAAGTAAGAACCCTAAATTAAATTTCCCCCGTCCCCATTAATTGGTTTCGACAACCTCGCTCTCGCAAATCGGCAACCTCCGCACTGCCATCCGACAAATCTTTTAGAACTGGAGCGCCACGTACCGCCGCCGTGAAAATGGGTCGCCACATCGACCACGCCGGCGACTGGAAGCTCAGAATTTTGTCGCCGTGTATCCGTTGATTGGCACCAATCTAGAACAAGCACAAGAAAACCCATCCCTTAAAAGTGGCACCAGATCCGGCTCGGCTTCTAGTGTAAATGGCTCGCTCGAGGAAATGGGTAAATGGGGCATTTATCTGGGTCCATCGGTTCTTGTCTTGATCATCTTTATTTAGTGTTTATCTTTTGTGTTCATCGGTTTTGTCTTGTCCATCGGTTTTAGTGTTGAAGAGCATCCTTTTAAGAAAAAGATAGAAACTTGTGGTTAGCTAAATTATGGAACCTGAGCAAATTGATTTTTGTTGAGACAAATTTTGTTCGAGAGTATTTTTGGCTGCCAGAAAAGTTCACTGGAAAAACAAAGAATCGTCGGAGAAGATGATCGGAAGGTTGGGTTCGCCTGAGAAGAACACTAAAGGAGTATAATAGTCATTTCCATGATCAAAAATGAAAAAAGAGCCTATCACGTCAGTCAGGGACCCGAGAGGGAGTTTTAACCAAAGACGGGGGACAGTAAAATCATTTTCGAAAGTGCAGGGATTTGAAGGAGAGAATGACCAAATACTAGAGACTAAAAGGTAATATGCCCAAAAAATTCGGTCACTAAAAAATTTCCAATTATTATCACTAAAAAAATTTCCAATTAAAATTTTCCCAACCGGTGAGGAAGGTAATCAGTGACGAGGCTTCCTTCCGTACACATGAAGCTATACTAGACTCCTCCCTCCATAACCGTCGCATCTGATCTCATCACATCACGCCCAAAGAAGCGAATCCACAGCTGTAGAGATAATGAGGAGGCTGGGTGGGGCCCACCACAACAAGCACCCTCCCTCGGTGAGGGGCAGCCTCGCGAAGCTGTCGGTGGCGGTTGTGGTCCTGCTCGTCTGCACCCTCTCCTTGCTCTTCTCCGCCACCCTCTCCGGCGGCGGAGACCGATCCGCCGCCCCCTCCAAGGTTCTCTCTCTTCCCCCTTGTTTTTTTTTAAAAAGTTTTATTGCTCTTTTTTCTTACTGGAATATATGATATTAAGCAAATTGGGAAACTAGGTAAGTGTGGAGGATTTGTGGAATACTGCGGATTCCGGCGGGTGGCGGCCGTCTTCTGCGCCGAGATCTGACTGGCCACGTAAGCTATCGGAATTTTCGGTGGTTGTTTTTGTTGTTACCATTATGTCCTTTTTCGTTTTGGGAGGTTTAATTATGAATGGTGTACTTGCATTGTGGAAATAGCTCCTCCAAAAGAGACTAACGGATACTTGCGTGTTCGTTGCAACGGTGGCCTGAATCAGCAGCGAAGTGCGGTTTGTTGCCTCTTCCTCTAATCCTCTATGCTCAATAATAACGACACAGTACAAATCGCCGTAGTTTATCTTCAGTAGTTTTTTTGAATGGGAAGAGTTTATAGTTGGTTTCATTGAGCTAAGTGAACAGATTTACGATCTGGTTGTAGTTGTGTGAATTGTTCTTCTGGCAAAACCGGTGCTTTGGCCTTCGGTGGACTTCAATAACTTTACTCTTAGTTTTGGACGATGGCGAAGTTGGTGGCTATTTGGATAATGAAAGCTTGCGGTGGATTTTCCTGAGATGCTTGAAATAGACTAACATGCATTTCTTCTTCTAATGGTGCAGATTTGTAATGCAGTTCTTGCTGCAAGAATTATGAATGCCACCCTTGTGCTACCCGAGTTGGATGCCAACTCTTTCTGGCGTGATGATAGGTTTGTGCTTTACTTGCCAAGTTCGCTTCACAATATAGCTCTATAATTTTGTTGCAGCTGGTCAGTGTAGCTCGATGATGGCATTTAAAAAAAAAAATCATATTGTACCCAATTCGCCAGCCTTACTTTTCTGTTGCAATGCTGTAAAATCCAAGCCAGTCAAGACTCAAGGGGCCAAGTTAGTGTTGCCGGTCAAGGAGTAGAGGGTTAGACGTTCCAGTGACTTAACAGAGTTGAACCAGGGGCTGACGTCCATACCTTTAAATTAAGCATCTGATTAAGTTCATCTGCTACTTAACATTTACTCAGTCAACTAATAAGTCCATAACTATCTAAGAAAAAGATCTGAGAATTAAAAATTCATCGTCTGTATAAAAAGAGGGTTTAAAGAGGAATGAGATAGCCTTCTAACAAAATGACTTTTCCCATAGATTTCACAACAATATTTTCAATATAGTCTTAATATTTAAGGCTTTGCGCCAGATCCAATAAATTCAACATGCCCATGCCTTAAGTGCTGTTGTTTTTTTTTTCTCTGACTTGAATAGCTCCCTTCTAGTCTATGCTCAAGAGGTTTGATTTTATAGAGCTTGAAAGTTGTTGTCTAAATGATTTCGCTTGTACACTCTTGGTAACTTCTTGGGTTGTGAGGCATGCTACTGCTCTACTTCTCCACAAGACAACCTAAAGCCACTAGCTGACTCTCTTTCCCGTCCGATCTAGAGTCGTAGATGTGAAATTTGGTTTTTTAGTGAAAGATTACTGTTCATTTCTTCCTGGATTTGTTCTTTTCTTTGTTATGCGCATCTATCTCATTTGTAACATATCTAATCATTCTTGAAGTGTCTTATATCTTTGGTTGATTAGCATTTTACATAGTTATGTTGCTGTCTGCAGTGGCTTCCATGGAATCTACGATGTCGAGCATTTTATTCAGTCCTTGAGATATGATGTGCGGATTGCCGAAAGCATTCCAGAGACTCGCAAAAATGGCAAGGTTAAGAAGATAAAGGCTTTTCAGGTGTCTGATCAATCAAAGCTTATCTATGTTTCCATTGTGTGAAACTGCAGGATAAAGTTCACAAATATTCCCCCGCAAAATACTGACTTGTCCTTCTTTCATTTGCCTCAGCTTCGCCCTCCAAGGGATGCTCCTATTAGTTGGTACACAACAACTGCTCTTCAGAAAATGAAGGAAAATGGAGCCATTTATCTGACCCCCTTTTCCCATCGTTTGGCTGAAGAAATTGATCAGCCCGAATACCAGCGATTGAGGTGCAGGGTGAACTATCATGCTTTGAGGTTCAAACCACATATTATGAAGCTCAGTGAGTCAATAGTTGATAAACTGCGGACACAAGGTCACTTCATGGCCATACATCTTAGATTTGAGATGGACATGCTGGCTTTCGCAGGGTATGTTCCGACTACCTTCACCGGTATTATCTTGAACTTATTGTTACATCACCCATGTAAGTTAGTTTATGTTGGTTGGGTCTTAGTTTATGTTGGGTCTTGAAGCACATCTACCAATAGCAAGAGTGGAAATGGAGTAGTGCTTCTTCACCTGGGACCAGCTGCTTGAAGTATGGCCTCTAATAAGTTTGACAGTTGGGCATACTAAGAGTGGTTGTGGTCCAAGGATTTGCAATCAGTACCACTAAAAGAATAGACATCGTGCTTGAATTCTTCTGTAACTTCAGAGATCACATCATAACAATTTTTCTTGGCTTCCTTACTCAACTAGTAGAAATTCTTGTGGAACTGCAGAGTAAGATCTTTGAATAAATCATATGTAGGTGCCTGGACATCTTTAACGCCAAGGAGCAGAAAATATTGACAAAGTATCGAAAGGGAAACTTTGCAGAGAAAAAGCTGATTTATAAAGAGAGAAGGGCCATTGGCAAGTGTCCTCTGACGCCAGAAGAGGTAATCTTCTCTTGATTGATAAGTTCCGCATCCTGCTAATTTTCTTTGCATGTGTATTGGTTCTTTAATACTAATGAAATACTTGGACACAGGATAGCTCACTGCTCTAACGAATTTTACACATTGTAGGTTGGTCTCATATTAAGAGCTATGGGATTTGATAATTCCACAAGGATATACCTAGCAGCTGGAGAGCTCTTTGGAGGAGACCGCTTCATGAAACCGTTTAGGGCCTTGTTCCCTCGGCTTGAGACTCACAGTACAGTGGATTCCTCAGAGGACTTGAAGGCAAATGCCCAAGGACTGATAGGTTCGGCTGTTGATTACATGGTTTGCCTACTTGCAGACATTTTTATGCCTACATATGATGGACCAAGCAACTTCGCCAACAATCTCCTGGGTCATCGTCTCTACTACGGTTTTAGAACAACAATAAGACCAGACAGAAAAGGTCTTGCCCCGGTTTTCATTGATCGAGAAAAAGGTCAAACTGCTGGTTTCGACGAAGCTGTTAGGCGTGTGATGATGAAGACCAGCTTTGGTGGTCCTCACAAGCGGATATCCCCTGAATCATTCTACACGAATTCTTGGCCGGAGTGCTTCTGCAAGACAGAGACTTTGAATCCGGCAGATAAATGCCCACCAGACAATGTCCTGGAAATTTTAAACAGCCAATTAGAGAGTGAGATAAATGATTCGGGCCCCTTTAGCCAGTCAAATAGAACAATGCCTACAGAAGACCGCTGATAGGAAATTTTGGCATTTGGGAAATCCTATTCGTCTGCCACTTTACGAGCATCAGTGTTGATGATATTCCATTGGAAGGCTTGTGGTTGTTTAGTCAGGCTTGTGTGACAGTATGTGGAAGCAATTTTCAACGAGTGAGGTGCCCTTGCGAAATTTCGAAGCCGGAACACGCCATTGCTGGTGATGACCAACATGCCCAAGGTAAATAAGCCGTGTCGTTGATCTTCAAATTGACATGTAACAGTATCACTGAATGCAGCCGTGCTTTACACCAAGCTGTGCCTTCCTAGGAGGTTGGCTTTTTTCCTTCACTTAATTAAAGCGCCCCTTGTTTGTTTTTCCTATACTCGGTAAAAGCAAGGTTTAATGGCCCTCAAGGTGCACATTTTTACCTTAGCGACTCCCTTATATAATGTGAACTATTTTACCAACATAATTGGTATGCATTATCTATGATCACAGTTTGGTTTGAACCAAAAAAATAACTCTGGTCAGATGGTCGATGGCTCAGGCTCAGGCTCTGTTTATTCATTATTGCAGTTTCAGTTTTAAAAAAAACAACTATAACATAACACTAGTGATTTCATGGTCGTCTTCCATCTTTGAGGTGCAAAATGTAGGCTGACCTTTGACACTCGAATGTTTTGTACGGACATATCTCAAATTCCTATTCAGTTATTTGCTATTGTATATGAATTCTAATTAGGTAAAAACTCTATTTCATATATAGCAAATTAGGGCTGGCCTCTAGGTTTGGTTCCTTGGACTATTACAATGGATGCAGTAGTCAAAGAGAAAGGCTGAAGGTAGGTCGCCTATGTATAAGATCATCACACCCCATGGATGTAGGTCATCACGTATATCACATGTATTCCTCTATTATTCCTATACCTCTCCGTTGTTGTTAAGAATGTACCAAATTGCTTACGCTTCGCTGTCCCCAGATGGTGGACTTTGAACCTCTGATTGTTGCTCCGAGTTCAGTGATTAGAAGAAAGAAACAAAAATATAAAAAGGGGTTAGTGAAAGCAAGCATTCGGCACTCGTTTTGATATTATAGAGGAGTACCGAGTATTTTATCACTCACAATTGCTTGAATGTGTTAAGAGTTTGGACAAAAGCAACGAGATACTGAAATCGGACATGTTACAGTTTTCGCCTTCCATTAATTCTGTTCCTTTTAATACTTAATTTCAATTTAAAAAAATCTTCATAAAATTTTTTTTTCAATTTTGAGTTCAAACATTCTGAACTTAACTTATGGGACCGTTCGAATTAAACCAACAGTTATTAAAAAAATAGATAATTACTCTGAGTACTCCAAGGTATAGTCAAATAGACTCTGAGGACCCTATAGTTTCCCTACTAATTACTGAGCTCCTGTAGTTTGGTTATTATTATACACTCGGGTCCCTGTAGCCAGAATCGTCTATTTTTCTGGCGAACTCCCCAACTAAAATGTCTAAAATGCCCCTAGGCCCCTTTTTACCACCCAGTCCCTTTTTTAAAGCCACATTAACACCAACCTCCCTTTACTTTCTCCTCCATCAATTCTCTCTTCTTCTTCTTCTTCTTTTTCTCCTCCTTCTCCAACTGTCACCGAAAGAACAAATTGAGCGTTATCTAGCTGGGTTTATAGGTCGAAGGAGCAGTATCTAGCTGAGTTCTAGCGTTTATAGGTCGAAAGAGCTGGGTTCTAGGGTTTATAGGTCGAAGGAGCTGGGTTCTAGAGTTTACAGCAAGTAGGAGCTTGGTTCTAGGGTTTATAGGTCGAAGGAACTTTGTGAAGTTAACCCATGTCTTCATCCAATGCTTCGTATGGGATGGACGATGGTTCGAGGTACGTCAATATGGTATGCAGCTGCCGAGTTCGTGCCCTGGTGAAGATTGCCGAGAGTGAAAGAAATAAGGGGTGTTTGTATTATTGTTGTGCCACAAACAGCTGTGGGTGACTGGGTTGGTGTGTACCACGGGAAGTTACTAGTTGTTGTCGTTCTCCAATGGTCCAGACGCATGAGCAACCGGTGACTTCTAATGAAATGGTGTCTGAAGAAGTAAAGATGATAACGACGACCTTGAAAGAGGCTATTGAATCATTCAAGTTCTTGAAAAAATTTGTGTGTGCTTTGATTATCTGTAATGTTGTACTTTATGTTCATTTGATTTCAAGATAGAACAAGCATGTTCTCATCTCTTATAAGTTGGCAACGATCAAATCAATGAAATGAAGTTGTCTGATTTTGAATACTTGAGTTTCAGCTGAGTTTCTGCTCAAAATACAAAATTTGACATGGTGTTCAAAGCCCGATTTCAAAGTAGATAGTGTTCAAATCCATCCCGACCAAACCGATACGGCTACCAAAAGTAAATCCCTCATGTTGTCTAAAGACAGTTTGTGTTCAAAGCCCCATTTCCTGCCATATTGTCCAGGACTGGCTTGCACTGGCTCTTGCACTTGCACTAAGGCCTGCATTTCCACTTGCACTTGCACTTGCACCTGTATTTATTCTTGCACGCACACTTGAACTTGTTCTTGCTCGCGCACCTGAACTTGTTCTTGCACGCGCACTTGTACTTGTTCTTGCTCGCGCACCTGAACTTGCCATTGCACGAGCACGTGCACTTGCAGCATGGCCTCCTTCACGTACAATAGGTGCTCCTCTTCGAACTCCAACAGTTGTAGGTCCTCTCCCCCTTTGAGTTGGCAATTTTGGAGGTCTGATTCCACTATTGGAAGAGGCTTGCTCAAGCAAGGGGTTTGTTTGCGATGACAGGTCACCGGGATCCATTGGTCCACTAAATGCCTACAAAATAAAGATATCTTAGTCAAACTTTAAATTACTAAACACAGCTTTCAAAATTTCTTGAAAGACCAAACCTCCTGTTGCCCATGGGTTGCATGTGACAGACCAACTTTTTCTCCTTTGCTACCCTTTCCATGCACCAAAAGTGTCATCACACTATTAAAATATGTAAAAAATCTAAGTTAGGTTAGGATATAAAATAGCACATACCAAAGGTCTTTTGCTTTTGGTCTTAGTAGGTCCTCCTTGGCATGACCTTTTATTATGGTCCAACTCCCCACATGTAGCACATTTAACTGTGTTTGACCTATGTGAGTGTGTAATTTCTTCATTATCTTGCTTCTTCCTCAATTTTCTGGGTCTGCCTACTCTCCTAGTCAGGGGTGGAGGTAGGTATGTGTCAAAATCATTCCCTGGATCTAATTCTGCTTCAGGGAATGGCGCAATTCCCAGCTGATAAGTCTTCTTCCACATCTCTACCTTAAAGTATTCATGAATATACTGCTTGATATCACCTCCAATGGAAGCCACACAAACTACGACATGGACACATGGCACACTGCTGAGTTGCCACACATTACAGGAACAGGTACCAGCTTCTAATTCAACTACAAACTTTTTTCCAGCTTTTAGAACTTCAAACTCCATGTTCCTTGCAGCCAGAACTTTACACTTCCTACATCCATCGCTCAACCTTTGCAACTCCTTCATTATATTTGGAACAACACCTGAGGCACATCTACAAGCCTTTTGATACCTTTCTTCCTACCTAACCATCATTCTTTGCCTTAACCTGTCAAGTAGCTCTACTATTGGCAAATCTCTTTCCTTCTTAATCTAAGCATTGAAAGATTCTACCAAATTATTTGTGACATCCAGAGACTTGACATAATCATCAAAGGTGTACTTTGACCATTTCTCATGAGGTATCCTATCAAGCCAAGCTGATGGAGTTAGCATTTCTCCATTAAACATCTTTGGTGGAACTTTTTCTTACTTCAGAAGTGCCATTGCCCTGTTAAAATCAGGCCTTGTCGTAGCAAATACCATCTCCTAGAAGTATTTTTCCAGCTTTACACCTCTAAAAGCATTCGCTAAGTTAGCTGCAACATGTTTGGCACACCTTCTATGTCTTGACCTTGAAAAGGCTGATTCAATCTGCTCCCGAAGGTCCTAAAATTGAAATAAAACATCAGAATCCTACTGAACAAGTTAAATCCAGAAAGTGAATTTTATGTTAACTTTACCTTTTATCCATCACTCGTGAATGTCACTACTTTGCCACTTGAGTGTGCTCCTACACAATCGTTTAGATTCTCCACTTTACCCTCCTGATCACCGCCATCCCTCTCCACATCACCCTCGTGATCACCACCGTCCCTCTCCACTTCACCACCAACCTCTACTTCACGACCAGCCTCCACACCACCATCCCCCTCTACATCACCACCATCCCCCTCCACTTCACCCTCCTGATCAAAACCATCCCTCTCTACTTCACCCTCCTGATCACCACCATCCCCCTCTACATTAGCCTCCTGATCACCACCATCCCTCTCCACTTCACCACCAGCCTCCACTTCACGACCAGCCTCCACACCACCATCACCCAAACCAATTCTAGGAATCCTATCTCTTGGAAACTTACGACGGTACAACACCTTCCCTTTTGGGCTAATAACAAGAAGGGGTATTCCTATCTCCTTAGATTCAATATAAATCCTAAGCACATCTTCAGAGTGGTAGAATTCGAACATGAACATAAGATCATCATCACAACTTATTTCTAACCCACATTTCATTCTATAACAGAAAACTGATGACTCTATTGGAAATGCATTGTAAATATTTTTCACCATATTGACAAAACAATAACGATCTGGGTCGACATTGTCGTAAAATTGTGACTTACCATCTAGCACGAACTCAAGAGTGAATAATTTTGGCTCTGACATGGTGGATAATTTTCGAAATTATGGTTTCCCCGAAACCCTGGGCACACGAAGAAGGAGGACACTATATCACGAGAATGGGGGGAGTCGGGAGAGGGGAGAAACGGTATGGAGAGGGGAGAAATGGTCTGGAGAGAGGAAAAATTCGGCGAGTCGGGGGAGGGGAGGAGTCGGGGGAGAGGAAGGAGTCGAGGGAGGGGAGGAGTGAATGTGAAAGTGATTTTTTTTTAACTGGGTGGTAAAAAGGGGTCTAGGGGCATTTTAGACATTTCAGGTGGGGAGTTCACCGGAAAAATAGACGATTCCGTCTACAGGGACCCGAGTGTACAATAATAACCAAACTACAGGGGCTCAGTAATTAGTAAAAAAAGTACAGGGTCCTCAGAGTCTATTTAACTATACCATGGAGTTCTGAGAGTAATTATCTCAAAAAAAATTTAAACCAGCAGTTCAGCTGTAATCAATCTGTGACATCAACTTATATTAGAAAAAACTGTGACATAAAATGTGGAACATGGTTTGGCCATAGTTTGTAGTTTTCAAACATCATAATCCACATCTTGGTTAGAGCTTGTATGCATTTTTTTTTCGTAAATGAATATAAATAGTTTATAAATTGTGGCATAAAAGTGGAACATGTTTTGGCCGTAGTATTAGCTTTCAAAAATTAGAAACCACAATTTTGAAATCTTGGTCAGAGCTTGTGTGCATGTTTGACGGTAAATGACTCGCATAAAAGTTTGTTGGAAAAATAATTTCTTCTTATAGCAAAACAGAAAACTTCATTTATATTTCCAATGGCCACTTGTATATCTTATCTCCGAACACAACTAGTGAGTTGTCTCTCCGAGCCAAGGATACAATTATTTTAACTAGTTGATATGCTCGGCATGTCCCATGTTTGTTTTCTTTATTCTAGTTTGGTATCCCACCTCGGTAATTATTTTAAAAAAACTAGTTAAAAATGGTTTCGTAACTAAGTTGAGTAGATCACCAAATGTTACCCTAAACCCAAATTCTCTCTAAAACATTTGGATCAAAGTAGGTACAACGAGTTAAGAGTGATCAAATCATAAAAGGTTTTACACGTGACGAGTCTAATGAATCAACAGCGCCACAAGAGAGAAGGAAACCAGAAATCGCGACCTAAATCCGATGAACTAAACCGATAAAGGGAAGAGGCAAAGAAGAAGTGTCAACTAACTGATCTCTCCGCGAACAGAAGCCAGATTCTTCTATCTGCATGTTAGCTGTCAAATCCAACCAAACATTTACAGCAACTATAATAAGCATACAAGTATTCGATATTGACAACACGGGTAGCAATGGCCGAGGAACGAAAGGAAGCGAGGATCAAGTAGACAGTAGTAGTGGTAAAACACACTCAACCGGATGGCTGAACTCGTAACTTGTTCGCCACATAGAGCATGTGGCTGATGTTGGTTGGGGGGTAATGCTGCAGCAGCTTGAGGATAGAGGTGAAATCCCCGGCTAGTAG
Source organism: Hypericum androsaemum (assembly GCA_963995505.1). Classification (NCBI taxonomy): domain Eukaryota; kingdom Viridiplantae; phylum Streptophyta; class Magnoliopsida; order Malpighiales; family Hypericaceae; genus Hypericum; species Hypericum androsaemum. Next base: position 15,513,760 of record OZ023180.1, read on the forward strand.
CCGCCTCCTTATTAGAATTAGCATCGCGCAACATACCCGAAGCAATGTCTCCTGCAAGTGGAAACATTAAAGCCACTTCAAATACTTGCAATCGACTGCATTTGTATGATTACTCCAGAATTGTTCAAAAAGAAAGACACTTATGGTACACACTCAAGCTTCCATCCCATAGACTTCTTGGTAGTAATTACAAGTTCACTCAAATCATCAACAGCGTCATTTCTAGGGATCCAATTATCCTTAAATGGATCAAAACCATTCACACAAAGGAGTCTCTGATTCCAATGAAGTAACTTGCCTAGTTGATTCTCTAACTAGTTCGCTCATTCTCCACGAATCAGTTTCTTGTGTACTTCCTGCCTATATCCCATGTAATAGTTCATGCAGCTAGATGTTACATGATTATTGAAGGTTATATTGGTGGTTAAGCACATAACATTCAGAGTACTGAGATTTTTTGATTTGGTAGCACACTCAGCTCAATTTTCACCTATTCTTGAATTGGAAAGATAAAGTGTAAGAATTCATTAGACATTGGCCTATTCCGAAATCCATGTCACAGTTGTTCAATTAACACATTGCGCATTAATAGAAGAGAAGGAATCCGCACCTGAGGACCTTCTGGATCACTGAGAAGTGTGTCCCAAATATGAAGACTGTCCGCAAAATTAAACTCTTGAGTTAAGAGCAGTGTGATCCACCTAAATGCGTAGAATTGCGGATTCACCTGCAAATTTTAGACAGAAAGCAGGAGCTCGTGAAAAAAAACTGTGACATTGATAAAAAAACAATATAAAAGAAAAACCATTCTTCAAGAGATATTTACATTTTAGAAAGATTCAGAAAATGGAGACAAAAACTATGTAATATATTTTCATAATTGCACACCATTGACAAGATGCTAGAAATATGAAAAAAATCTAATAAACCTAACTAAAAATTCTAAGGACTTGTTTCAGGTAGATTTCAAGGTAGATTCCAAATATTCAGTATGCAAAGCGATTAGACTTGCAAAATATTATTCTCTCAATCAAAAGAATATTTGTAAGCACTCTTCCTTCAAAGAATATTGCATACCCCCTGAAGCTTGTTAACATAATTTCCCCTAATGTATTTGGAAAAACTGAAAAATGTTTGGGGTGCTATTTTATCTTCATGGTACTGAACCAATCTAACTCTCAGAAGAACAGCCCTTCATCATATTGCAGGAGACCTAAAACTTGTTCAGTATTAGAGTCGTCCAAACGTGATTCCAAATTCATTAGCTTAGCAAACATGATTAATCCAATATTTTTTATTTAAAAAATCGGCATTCGATATGATAACGAAATACCAAACACTCACCCCTAGACCTGGTACAATTCAGCTTTTGAATTTAATCATAATTATGCTTTGAATGGTAATTCAGCAACCCCAATAACATTATTTTATGAAATGACACATTATATGGACACTATAACTACAACTGGAAAAAGTACCTAAGCCAGCCTGAGATTGGACTCATAAACAGCTTTTACGTGCAAAAGCCATGACATAGAAAGTCTAATGTACAATGTAGCTTGAAAAAGCTTCTTACTTTAGTGGTGACCTCAAGGTGGCGCCAAAGTTCTTCATCATGCTCCTTCAGAAGTTGTGACAGCTTTGTGATTGTTGACCGAATCCCAACAACACTGTTGTCAAGTTGCTGGCAAAAATGATCTCGAAACCCGCTTAACAGTTCCACAAAACAGAAGAAAGTGTCTGCTTCAGCAAAGGCCTGAAAACTTAAAACTAACAAATGATAAACTTGTACGGAAAGCCAGTAGGACAAAAAAGATCTTATGCCAATTCTAAAAGAATAACAAAATGGATTATCTGCAACAGCACGAGTCAATTGCCTTTGATCTCTAAAAGATGTCATTTAAAAGATACCACAATTAACTTCAGTCCACCAACCAAATATCAGGCAAATCTAAAATCAGAGTGATAGAATCTCCTGTGGTGGACAAGTTATAGGCTCATGTGACTCTACAGCTCTCATACTAACAGAGGATAGTATCTTTAACTTGCTATATCAAAGAAATAGACCAAGAAAGAAAGAAAGAAAAACATCTTAAAACAACGATGTTGAAAATCCTAGAAAACTAAAGTTTAAAATCAAAACTTGGGAGTAGTGACGACCGCGAGAATACGTCATGGTATATGAAGATCTCAGAAATTTTTTATATATACAATGATAAAACTGATAAACATATAACGACCCATTAGGGCACGATATATACTGTTTTTTGAAAAGTAGAGCAGACGATATAAAGGTACATTGAAATAAAAACAACAGAGAAGAAAGCATAACATACTTCAACAAAATGTAATATGGTTCCTTAAGATAGACAAACAGAAATTAAGTATAGAATATTTGCTATGAAAATAGCGCATGCAATTCAAAAGAAAAAGCTAATGTGATCTTTCTTACCGCCATTTCCTCATCTGGATCATTCTTAAAGACATAAAACAAAGGGGCCAAAAGCTCATTCATTCCTTGGACGTATCTTATCCCAGGGTTAAGCTTTGCAAATACTATTAAGATGCTTCTCAATGCCTCCTGGAGAAAGAGAGCACACATCAGCTCACAAGCCAGCTTCACACATCAGCTCACAAGCCAGCTTATCTGCAACCAAACTGAAAGATAAATACCAGACCTGATTTGCTTTTGCAAAAGACGAATCCCCTGAGAAAAAGTGCATGTCTGGATGAGTGCGCATCACGTCTCGATCAATCTGCTCCAAGATTTCTGAGTCCTAAAAGTAGCAGAGTATGAGTTGCACCTTTTCAGAGATGCGGTAATTAGCAACGCTGGTAATGCATGCTTTGATATAACAGTTTGATCAATTACATCAAGTGATGCTAAAAATTTATGGCTGTGAATTTACCATCGACTGCTCCATGTTCTACGGGTCCTAAAATGGCAACAGTTGGCTTAACTAATTTTCCATAATGACAATATTTCAGCTACAAGACGAGGTTCATCTAAGCTTCTCTTCCCAACTGTAACTCAAAACTTTTAAAGACTGGCAGTTTAAGATCATTACGATTACACATGTCCCTTATGTAACAAAATCATGCAAAGGACGAGTTGAAGAAAAACAATTGTACCTGGAAAAATTGATTCCAGACGCTGGTCTTCCCTAGACTCAGAGGATGCTCTCCATGAGTTATTTGACACCGCGACAGCATCCCAGCGTTATCAAAATTTGAATTATCATTGTCATAGCTTGACGGCTTCTCCAACCTCCTCGTGATTTCTGTCTAACTAGCCACAGAAACGATCAGAAGCAGAAACTTTTCCAAGAACCCAAGAGAGGGTCTCATGTAGACCACCCCCATGGCACTTGTACACATAAAGCGATAGAAAAGGTACTCGACGACACTTACAGGATTCATCAACAGTTCATCTTTAAAATGTTTGTATTGGGATCTCTTCTTGGCCAGTTCAGACGCCCAAAGTGATCGGTCAGGTGGTAAATATCCCAGCAAGAGCTGCCAAAGCAAGTAAGCTAAATTCAATATCAACCCATCTCCCTCCAATCTCCTAAACCATGCTACTAACCCGACATTAATCGTTTACTGATTTTAGTTCCGAACACAGAGAAGTAAACTCTTTGACCCCTAGGAACTCCTACTCGGGCTCAAGCTGAGATCTTTAAAACTGAAATACAACTTGCCTAAAACCAAACAAAGAATCCATCTTTTTCTCAGTAACAAAACCCCCGGAAATCGGATAGAGATTGTACCTTCCAGACGGTAGAACGAATACCGGCTCCATCAGGTATCCCCTGGGAAGCAATCCTCCTCAATTCCCTCACATTTATCACCTTCCGTGACAGCTAAAAAGATATCAAGCAAATTGTAAAAACCCAAACTTTAAAAGAAACCCTAGTTAATTTAAATAGAAATTAAAAAAAATGTGTCCAGGTCCAGCCCAGGCACCGACTCTAACCTCGGTCAAGAGCTGGGCCTGCCGCGAAACGTCCTCAATGGAGGGGCCGGCGGCCGAGTCGCCCCTCCGGCCGCTCTCCTCGTCGTAACCGCCGCCGCCATCCAAATAGTCTCCTCCCCTAGCAGCCGGGGCAATAGCGCCGCTGGTGATGCTGCTGCTGGAAGAATCCTCGTCCTTCTTGGGATCGGGCCTCGGGGCCGGGGCGGGCGGTTCGACCGGGGAGGAAGGGGGCGAGGGTTTGGAGGAAGGGAATCGATCGTGGTCGTCGGGAGGAGGAGGGGCGGTGGACCAGATGGAGCTGTTGAGCCAATCGGGGACCTTCTTCTTCATCATAGCTCTAGAGAGAGAGAGAGAGAGAGAGATGATGGTGTGGATTTGTAAAGGTGGAGACTTTAAGCAGAGGATGAGGAGGAGGAGGAGGAGGAGTGGGTTGGGAGTTTGGGGGAGGAGGAGGGTGGGAGGAGAGTTTGCATGTTGGTTTCCGCAAAAGGACGAGGAGGAGGAAGAAGAAGGAGAGAGAGATTGGGTGGAAACACCTCTAGTCTAGAGGCTCTAGACCACCGGATTCACTAATCAAGTTCTAAGTAAGTTTATGATCCAACCAACTTTTTTTACTAAATTTAAACATTGTTATATAATTAAGATGGAAGTGGATCTGACATCTGTACTATTGATTTAAAGATCTGGACAACTAAAGTTATACGAGCGTGGTCTTGTAATTATTTATCCGATTTTCCAATTTTTCCCCTCCCACATTCAAGTCTCGGTAGCCTTCTACTTCGAGTCTGTGTCGAACTCGACCCTATCTGCCGCCAACAAGCCGCCTGGCCCACGACAAGGGTGTCACCGTCTCGTCGACAACACCTTCGCCCCATGGTCATGTCCCCTACCCGGCTCAGTGCTGACGTCGTCGTCCACAACATCTCCAAGTTTATTCGCGGTGGAAACGAAAACGGAAACGAAAGCGGCAGGAAACCAAAACGACGGCGTCCTTGCCCTGGCTTGTGGGCCACCGCCGATGATTCAGTTCGTGGTGCAGCCCAATCTCGATAAGATGGGCTACGACGTCAAGAAGTCACTGCTCGTGTTTTAGAGGCTAGCGTCGAGGCTAATTATTATTGTACATATAAGCATTGTTTTCAAAAACGACCCGGAGAGCGATCCGGATTTTGGTCAGTTTTCCGGGTCAACCGGTCGGACCGGTCAAACCGGCGGTCGGACCGGTAGTTTATTATATATATTTAGTAAATAATAGGTTTAAAAATTAATATTCTTGAAATGTTGGTAAATTTATTTCATATTTAGTATAATTATCTTTGTAGATTTAGTTTATTTTGTGTTGATTTAGAAAAATCGAGTAGAAAATCTGATTTTTTTGGGTTGGGTTGGGTGAAATCTGGTTTTTGGGTTGGTTTTTTGGTCAAACCTAACGAAGCGGATTTTTCCGGGTCAAAAATCCGAACCAACCGCCCGGTCTGACCGGAAATCTTCCGGTTCGTTAGGTAACCTGTCGAACTTGGTTTTTTGACCCGAGATTGGCTCCGTTTCGCGGTCCGACCGATCGGACCGCCAGTCGGACCGCCGTCTCGAAAACAATGCATATAAGATGACTATGTATTATGTAATTTGTCCATCGATCGATCACTATGTATTATGTAGTTGTTGAAAATTTATGTGCATTGCATTTTGCCTTTGAAAACTAATGTGCATTTGCGTTTTTATCTTTGAAAATTAATGTGTCATTGATCTTGTCTGATGTGCCGTTAATCTTGCATTTTGTGTCATTGCAATTTGGCTGATGTGCCCTTCAGGTACAACTGCACATCAGATAAGAAACGACACATCATGCAAGATCAACATCACATCAGATTTTTGTCTTTGGCGCTGATATGTCATTGCGTTTTTTGCCTTTGGAATTGATGTACTTTTGTGTTTTTTCCTATAAACTGATACGGTTGACACTTTTGAGTTCAGGTGATATTTTTTATTAATTTTCAAAATTACCATATATTTATATGATATTACAAGTTTGTCATTTTATATCTTTCTTTTGATATTTCTGAGAGAGAGCCCACCAGCATCCAATTTGTCCTCAATTAAGGCATACAATTTACTTTCTAAAGTGGTATTATAAGGATGAAAAAATATGACTTTATTGTATTATAAATTTTTATTTTAAAATTATTAAAATTGAATTTTTGTCAATGTATATAAATGAAAAAAATTAATTAATTTGTAATGAAGTTAACATATTTTTTTTGTATATTCATGTTAAAATTTTAATAGTTTCTTGACTTTCTAAAAGATTCATAAGATGAATGACAATAAAAATATCAAAAAAATTAGCTTAGTACATATTAGTATCTTAAAATATATATTTTTAAGTAAAATTATATGTATTTATCTGAATATCACTTCATGCAAAAATTGAGAATGAATTTTAGTACTAATTTTTGTTGGAAAAATATTAGTTGTTAAAGTGATTATTAAATTTTGAGAATGACCTCCACTTAGGACCAAAAATTTATACTAGTTTAAAAGTTATTATTTTATCGGTGAACACTTTTGAAGAGTTCTACTCTAATTATTTCTAATGATTGACTTAAATATTTGATGGTAAAAATGGCAGAATTAGACTATGGCCAAGTTTTTGTATTCTTGCATTTCCCTCATTTTCCTTCGGTCCAAAATCAACTCTTTTTTTCGCAGAAAGTCTAATACCAACATATCACCCGTATTATTATTAATGAAATTCGGTAAATAATAACACTCGGTAAATTAGCGCCGGTATAATGGTAATCGGAAAATGTACGGCGGCTTATAATATGGAATTCAACCGTATCATTTTTCACAAGTGCAAACTGGAAAACTCGTGAATTGAGGTTGTTATGAGATCGTAATGCTTGCGAAAATGGGGTTGTCTTTATATAGAAAATTTTGACCAAGATATTAATCAACTAAACGAATGGGGTGAGCTTTTACATTTTGGAGATGGACATAAAAATTTCACGAAAAAATTATAGGAAAATGCCATTTCTTAATTGCTAAAGCAGATTAAAGTAGATTTTGTACAGAATTTAGTCAATTAGATACTCTGGAGAGAAAAAAAAAGAGGTTTCTTTTAATAGTGAGTGAAAATTAAGTTAAATTGAAGAGGTTTTTTAAATTCATCGATTTATTAGATCTAAAGAATGCAAGCATTCTCTTGCATTTTCAATAATTCACAAAACAATAGATGTGAAATGATGATTTAATATCAGATTGCAGTAAAAATATTTGGTGGATAGGATGACAACGAATCCTACCTCATTTTTTAAGGGTCATTACGTCAATTCCTACTCTTTGTGGAAATGAAAAAAAATTTATTTATGAGGAGAACAAAGTTTAAAGTTGTCTAAAGCTTCAAAGTTTAGACCAACCGACTAAATTTAACTCACCATAAAAAAATATCTGATTGTGAAGAATTATAGCTAAAATCTTGACTCTATTTATTCTTGGATTTCTACCATTTAATCCATTCTCATCATATTCTAATCAACACAATTTCCACTCTTAAATGAGCCAATTACAGCTAAATTGAAAAGGGCAGTACTAGTTTTCCAACAGAATCTCGCATTACTAGTTTTCCAAGTCACCTATGATTCCGGTTCTTAAACTATTTTTTTCGGAATCATATGAATATCAATGGGTCGGTCAATTCATCAGGTCTCATTCTCACATGCAAGCGACACAACTTTCTAGCTATCAATATTTTCATTAATAAGGATTAATTCGGATATTAACAATCTTTCATCAATCTATCTAAATGTTTGGAATTATTAGACCAAAAATTACCTGTGAAGCTGTTCAATATAAGTTATTATTATACGCAACTTGCCTTCACTTAGGAGCTCTGATGAGTGTGTATACGCTCATGTTCTGTCGTGTGTTTCGTATGTATTTAGTCATGCTTTTGTCCAATTTTACCTTGTTCCAGTGAGTCTTATGTCGTTTTTATGTATTTGAGTCATGGAGTGGACTTCTACCCTTTGTTGTATTTTGTGATAGGAAATGGAGCTCAATAAAGGCCGTTGGAGGGGTGATTTCGAGAGATTATATTGCAAGAGCCATAACTTTCAGCTCAAGTGTCCGATTATTTCACATCAGATAACGTTGGAAAGCTTGAAGAGATATCTACATTTTATCTTTTATAGTCGAAGCCAAATTCGAAGTAGAAGAAGGTCAAAAATGTAAAATACGAAGATGTAACGAAGCTGAATAGGCTAGCAGCCGCCAGGCCCCGAACTCTTTAGAGCCTAGTGGCCGCCAATCCCCTAGCGATCGCTAGGTGGGGGAGTTACAGAATACCCCAGAAATTGACCCCTAGCGGTCCCGCGAGGCCAAAGGAAATTTACTTCTTATTTAGTCAGAATTTCGACCCATTTTAATTATATTCGACTTTTGGCCTCCTGTTTCGGCCCTAGGACCATAAGTATTTTATTTATTGCATTACTTGGCTAGCAAGACTTCTAAATTTTCCTATTTTCTAGCTAGGTCTTTGGCTATATATATGCCACTAGTACTTAGATTTTGGGGACGATGGCTACGACCTTGAGACTACTTTGAGATTAATAAAGTCACAATTTTGGCTAGCTGCGTAGAGGAGATTGGCGAGGCTTGCTCGAACGACTAAACTTTCTCTATCTCTATCTTTATGCTAGTCTTTATTATGTCTTTCATTAATATCATGTGCTTTATGATTATGGTTAGCGAGTAGTTTTCTTGTGAGTGCAATGCCCTAATTATGTGATTGATTATCTATGTTGGGTTGTGGTTCGAATATTTTGTGTATTAGTTATTAATTAGTATGCTTAATGCTTAATCTAAATTGACCACTTAGATTATGATGTGAGTTGATGATAGTGGACCGAAAGACACTTGAGTTAATGGAAAGAACTAATTAGCATGTTCTTAGATATTAATGAGACGTCTTAATATCGTAAGGGTAACCCGCTAGGAGGAATCTTCATTATTGGATTAGTGCAGTTCTAGGTCTAATTGATGAGCGAAAGCGTTAATTAGTAACCTAGGTCTTTGCTAGTTTGATTTTATCCTTCTAATGAGTGAAAGCGTTAGGAAGATGTATTAGAACACTCCGGGTACTAGTTAGAGCTTCATAAGAACCATAATCTCGTCATTGGTAGTCATTTCATAGGGTATTGTGCTCGTTTGTCTCCATTAAATTTACAACACTTTTATTTACGTTTTCGATTTCGTTTACTTTCTTGCAATTCATTACCCACGTTATAAATCTTTTAATTTTCCCCGCTTCACATAATTAATTGTTTCAATTTTGTGTTCCAACCCTCAGTTACGAACCTTACTTAATCACTATACTATTTAATTGTGCGTTTAATTGTTCTCAATTTTGCGCATATCAAGCTCAATCAAATATTTAAACGGGAGATATGTAAGCTTTAAAGACGTAAGACAATCATGAAACAATGGCCGGCTAGTGGCTGCTATAAAGTTTTTTTTTTATATCATCGGATATCCGGACTGAGCTAACTAATTCAGACTCGAATCGAGTAATATTTTTGAAATAAAATGATATAGGGTAACAGAACAGGTTATATCAATTATCAACAAAATGAGACACGAAACGTCGTGGGACATGCATCGCTGTTGCAACAACAGGTTCACTCAAACCACCTTCCCTTTCTTGCTACCTTGGAAGGGGAATGAGGCTCTGACTAACCAGAAATCTTCGGATTGTAGTTTTTAGTTTTACCAACTTTTCCATCCTCCTTTAGTTGAAAGCTTTGTCCATGTGTTCTGCAATATTTGTAGCAAGCACATCGTTCGGTTTTGGGTGACCCATAAGTCTCCTTGCAAATTGTAGATCAACAAAAGAACGCTCTTAAGATCAAGTATACCACATTTAGTTGTGTGAGAGAATGTCAGGTTTGACCTTTCTACTGACGATTTATGACATCATTGGAATGAAAGAGAGAACAACTAACAGATGTCAGAATTGCACTTGAAATAGGGGTTCTGGAATAAGGGATTGGAGATCAGAGTTTAAATCTTGGAGGAGTAAAGCATCTACTTATAAAAAATGTTTTTCTTATACTCCAAGATGTCTGAATGAAAATCGAAACACAATATATGCCGTCAAACGCATGCACCTCTGTTCCTAAATGAAACATAAATTTGTTTAAAAGTAAGAACTTACGGAACACGCCAGTTGACAGGCAGTTGATGATATTGTGTATGAAAGCATTTTGTTTGAGCTCCTCGAAACAGCTAGTTTTATTCAGGTAAGCACGCGTACTCCAGTGGAATCAAGCACAAGGAAAACTGCTCCTGGATCAAGACATCTGACATCCCATATGTGCAGTTGTCCTTGCTTGTGCCAACAGTAGCTGACTGCAACCTGGAGCTTCAGCAAACTGCACGTTGCTGTGTTTATCATGCTTTAAGATCAACCTCATCGCACCATGCATGATACTGCCTAACAAAGCTTGTCACCCTTCTGACAGGGTCACCATCAAGACATAAGCCAAGAATCAGGTAGAATGCCCATATATCTACTCCATCTTCAATCTCAGCCTCCCCAAGTGGAAAATTGCATGGCCGATATATTCAGCAGCCTATTAGTGTAATAGGCAGCATCGAATCAGCACTCCTCACAAAGGCAGACAGTTCTTGAGTAAGGGGGCCACATGAATGACCAATTGAAGGGGGCACCATGACCTTCCAGTCATCCAGAAGAATATCAGGGAATGAGATTTCTCATACATTGTGCTATAGTTCTGCTCTATATTGCGACCAACAGAAATTGTAGCTTCATTTGCTATGCTTTTAATCCCAGCAAGAAGGGAACTGTGTTGCAATTGCTGGTCACTTGGCAGTAAAAATGGCGTCTATAAAAACTGGTTATTTACAACTGCAGCTTTTTGCAAATGCATTGAGGAACCTAATGCAAAAGTGATCTTGCGTTGGCTTGTGTCTCAAAAGGTGGCGTGCCACAAGAACATCAGATCTTGCAACTGAGTTCATTTTTTCTAGTCAAACCCTGACAAAACCAAACAAGAAGCAGAAACAGTTTAAAACATTATTGAATCTTACTGTGCCTTGTCAAATAAACATATGCGGAATGAAGACACAATAACTCAAACGCAATAAATTGATCATCTTGATTATGGTCTCTAATCAAATTAGATCTATCAAGTCTTTGACCAACGTCACTGCATGCAAATGGGAAGCTGCTGTTTTGTAACTTGTATAGAAGCGTTAACTTTAGACACCCTTGGAATTTCGGAAGTCATAGCAGGGACTATCTCATGGAACTAAAACAAGTACATAAACAGCAGAGCAAGTTGGGAGTTGGGACAACTTCTAAAAGCTGGAAGTCTAGCAACAAGGACATAAAGTGCTAGTATTTCAAACAAGTCAGCAATATGATTAATTGATTGTTTAAGCTAAGCATTTAGAGATGAAATTATGGAATCAAAGGGGTCTCACGTTTCAAACAGAAATAGAACTGAGTAGATTATATCGATCTCAAAAGATGAGGAGATAAATGCAACCAATGATGGAGCCAATAAGTTACTAAACGAAAGCAATCTCATACCTTGTTACCAAATATCTCTGCAAGAGCAAGCCCCGTCCTTGAAATGATGGAATCGTTTGGAATCTTTGAGCATTATCTCCTTTCGGCCAATTTTACTAGCATGCTTAAAGAATGAATGGCAATCCCTGCATACTCTCTTATTCTGAACAATTCTAATGGTTACCGCAGGTGGTGTATGGATGAGGCCAAAAGCAAGTGCAACTTTCTCCGAATGGCTTCCTAGAGCATCTTCCTTTTCCTCTTCCATATCATGAAGTACCCACTCAGTTCCTGGGGTGTATCCTTCTTTCCTTGCATCTTCCATCACTGCATCCAATTTCAATTTGATGTCTTTTGCATTCTCGTGAGAGCAATTGCCAGAGAAAAAACTGTGCACGACACCCTCTACTTCGATGTGACTCCATCCTGGATCTTTTTTTACACTACTGCTCCACGATGATATTATGACTCCTGCTTGATCTTCCCATTGACTTACTGCAGCATCAACAGTTGACAAGAAGGCATAGTTCTGGGGATAATCTGGTGAAATTTCTAGAAGCTTCTTCGTTGCTAATTCAGCAATTTCAAAATTACTCTGCTCCTTGGCAGCACAAAGAAGCACCCCCCATATCATAAAATCAGGAGTTATTGGCATTTCTTGTATAAAAGAAAGAGCTTCTTTCACACGACCAGCCTTGCCCAACATTTCAACAACTAATGTGTAGTGTTTCATGGTGGGGTCAATTGAGTAGTCGAGCCTCATACTTTCGAAGAAGTTGATTCCAAGATCTACTCGCTGAGAATGAGCACATGCATTGAGCAAACCTAGGAAGATGACCTCATCAGGCTTAATACCTGCAAATACAGTACTACGAAGTGTAAGCAAGAACCCTACAGTTCAAAATGGCCATTGAAAATCTACCAACCTTACCTGCATGCATCATCTGTTTGAAGCACTTGATAGCTTGTCCAGCATCTCCGTGGATTGCCCATCCCCATATCATGGCAGTCCAAGTCAAAGCATCCTTCTCCTCCATGTCTTTGAAGACATCCCTTGCAGCCTCGATGCTCCCACATTTAGCATACATGCCGACTAGAGCATTCTCAACTATCATATTCCTCTTATAACCATTTCCATGATCTTTCAGATAATTGTGTATCTTTGTCCCAGTATCAAGGGCACCGATCTTTGCACAAGCAGAAAGAGCGGAAACAATCGTATAACTATTTGGCCGCACGCCATCATCCAACATCCTGAAGAAAACGGACAACGCCTTCTCTGGCTTTCCATTCTGCAAATACCCACTCACCATCATGGACCAGGAGACGACATCCTTCTCCGGCATTTCACCGAACAGCTTCTTCGCCTGCTTCAGATTCCCACTCCTCAAAAACCCCTCAATCAAACAATTCCAAGACCTAACGCTCCTCTCCGGCATGGCCCAAAACAGCTCCACGGCCTTGCCCAGATCCCCGTCTTTACAAAACCCGCCAATCAGCACGTTCCACAACAACGTGCTCCCACTCTCAAACCTCTCAGGACTTTCCTCGAACACCTTCCACGCAAACCCCAAGTCCCCGACTTTCACATACAGATCCACCAAGGACACCTTAACAAACGAATCAAGCCCCAACCCAAGTCTCACCACCATCCCGTGGACTCCCCTGCCAGCCCACCGGAACCGCAGACCCGCAACAGACTTCATCACAAACGGGAAAGTAAGGCGGTCGGGCCTGACCCCGGACCGCAGCATCAGGACGAAGTGGTCCAACGCGCCGCGGAAAGACAAGGCCTTGACGAGGGCGCGGATGAGGGCGTTGAAGGTGAAGAGGTTGCGGGGGGCGGAGTGGCGGAAGATGGAGAGGGAGTAAGAGGGAGGGGAGCCGCGGAGGGAGGCGGTGGAGATGAGCTGGGTGGCGAGGAGGGTGGTGGAGGCGAGGCCGAGGAGGACGGCGCGGGCTTGGACCTGGCGGAGGTGGAGGATGGTCTTGGTCCCGTGGAGGAGGGACACCAATTGGGTCTCCCTAGGAGGAGGAGGAGGAGGAGGGTTTGTTTTGGCGGGAAAAGGAGTTTGTTTAAACAGAGCATAAAGAGAACTACTCATCTCATTTGACTGGAACACACCTCCTGTTTTTCCTACTTAAATTTTACCACGATCCACAATCTTGAAAGAAAGAGATCCCGTGTCATATATGAGTAGTACGATGAGCTAGAAGGACCTTGGATTGTGGGTAGGACGATATTTAAGATGTCATTATTTTATTTCGTACTTATATATCATTTTCATTTAAAAAAATTGTTGTACCAAAAAATGTTAGCACCTAATAATTTTCAAAATCGGGCCAAGATTGATAAGCCCTCTAAACCGATAGAAAAACTTGGTTCCAAGTTGAGTTTGTTGTTAAAATTTAATTACTCTAATATTTTCAGAATATTTTGGCGTTAAATTTCAGTCTCAACTTTTTCATAAGTGATATTTTTGAATAAATACATATATTTTTATATATTTTTGCTAAAAAATCTTACATCATTTTTTATCTTGTGAATCGTCTTCCGACAGTTCCTTAGTTTCCATCTTATCGTTACAAAAGTATCTTAATCGAATGTATCATTTGAGTATGCTACATGTTAAATTTTTTGATAATAGAAAAAAAAACTATATCTTTTGTGAATTGAATGTATATAAAATATTTTTTTGTTGCAAGTGTACTTAATGATAAAAACTCAAGTTTAATGATTTTGAGCTATAAAACATAAATCTCTATAAAATGATAATTCCTTCAGTTAGCACTTGAGCATTTTAAGATAATTTTTTACTGACCGGTATCACGTCATCATTTTAACAAAATTTATTAAAATGTTTTGTTTCCTGAAAATTAAACAGCTTTTTTCCATTTGAGAATATTTTTTCCATTCACCGTTATTTATTTGAATTCAGATAATATTTTCCGACAAAACAAACAAGTGAAGAATATTAAGCTGATCTTCAGACGCGAGGCATCTCTCTTTCAACGATCATGTCCTGTGTTAAGAGTGTCTCCATTATCCAGAAGCCATGTCTTCTTTTAGGAAACACCCCAAAAGCCACAAGTAATAGAGCAAGCATGAAGCATCATCCAGTTCACTGAAAGCGTTTGGAAATGAATTATATGTCTATCAAAACAAATTCTCAAGAGATTCATCATTGTCCGGCTGCAAAATGAACCATACTTCTATCGGTTGCAGAATGCAGCATTCAACTGCAAAATGCACAATCTCGGGAAAGTACCAGCCTTCTGTACGGACACTCGAAATGCGTAAAGTTACTTACTTTCCGACAGAAAATCCAGCCTATCATCTGATAAAGCAGCAGAAGAAAAACTTATAGGACACCAAAGAACGGGTTGTTAATAGCAGAGTTCAGCTCCGACCCAGCTGAGTTCAGCACTGCCATGTCAACCTTATCCCGAGGCAACAACAGAAACTCGTCGTCCCCTCCAATTTTCTCGAATCCGCACAGCCGAAGAAACTCGATGCCCCCTTGGAGTGAACCAACTCTATCCTGTTCAATGGTATAGGATGGAACTATGAACAACAGTCCCAAATTTTCCTAAGAAGGACCTGTCTGCTTTGAGCTTATACAAGTAGCTGAAAATAAAGACACGAAGCTAAGCAAGGACCTGAAATGTTTGGTTTGTCAGTCTAATTTTTCTGAACTTCTCCTCGTTGGCATTTTTGGCAACGTTCCCTACATATGTCAACAGCGTCTGGAATGCTCTCTTCACTCTAGCATCATCATCCTATTATGGAAAAGAAGTTGCTGAATCAATCCCCGTAAAGCATCGGAATGACATAACTGCAGCTATGAATTTTCACAGAAACACCGAACAAAAATTAAATTATTTCTTACTTGGCAAAACAAAATCTCTCTGCAAAGTTCAACATAATTGAATCAAAGTCATAAGAAGTATGAATACTTTCTTTCTTAAAGACAAACCATCTGAAGATTCGATAAAATGAAAAAAAGTGATTTAAAGGTGGTATCACCTTATAATTTATCTTCATAGATCTCAAGCAGTCCCTCATTTGCTCTGCCTTTGAGGCTGGCCTAACTGGCAGCATGCTCTGATAAGAAATCGCAAAGCAATTATAAGGTCCAAGGTTATATATATATGTGTGTGTGTGTGTGTGTATATCTGGACAGAGAAAGAGAGGGAGAATTCACCTTTTTCTCCTCGACAACAGGAGTAGCTGGTTTGGAACTTGTGGGTTCTTCTGGAGGCAATCCAAGCTTCCTTCTTCTTTCTGCCTACATAGGTCACCAAGGGACAAAGGACACCGAAGAAAGAAATAGCTGAATTTCATTAGGTCTCAATAGCAATGAGCAAATATTAAGGGTTTTTCATTGTTCTTTGAATGTTCTTGGAAAAGCAAAAACATCTCAGCTTTCATTCTACAATAATTAATTCCAAAAACTTATTGCAGAAGTTGAGAAAAGAACAAAACTTCCTCAAAAATCACAAAAGGAAAGAAATAGACAAAACTATCCAGGAGGAGGGAACATAGACTACAGGATAAGCAGAATGACCTTGTCTTCTTCCAACTTCTGGCGAATTTTCTCCCTAGCTCTCCTCTCTTCTTCTTTCTCTGCCTTCCGTAGGGCAATCAAACTAAAGAAGCAAGACAAATTTTCCACTCAATGGAAGTACCCCAAACATGGTTTTTGACAATGAGAACATTACCCAGACTGCAGCATCTATACAAGCTAACCAACGTAGCACCAACCGTTTTCTTTCATTATCTTCCTCAATTCGCTTTGCTTCGAGGAGCTCCTTGCCAATTCGAATTCTCTCCTGGAGAAAAATAAAAACAGGAGACTCTCATACCAAGAACATAAACAAAAAAAAATGCTAAATCACTGCCCATCATAGTTCAAGTCGGAAAAGATGCATGAAAAATGGATTGCCTGAAATCAAAATGCAAAATGAGCCACCACATTGTAGACCTGAAAGCCATAGCAAAATAGGTAGTAAAATGCTTAAGAACACCTTTTCTCTTTCTCTCTCCATTCTCCTCTCTTCCTCCTCTTTCTTCTTGCGAGCTCGCTCCCTTAGAATAGTTCCATGATAGAAAAGAAAAGGAGGATTATTAGTTTTCACATATAGACACACAAGAAGATTTGCACCCACAAAATAAAATTCAGCAGATGAATCAATCAGTATAGGCAAGCACGGGACAAGAAACACACAACTTCAAGATAATGGAAGCAATATGTAAATCCGAGGACCAAAAGAATGACGACTCCAAATACCCAGCTTCATACATATATCATAGTCCCTTGAAAGAGCCAGAAGAGATGTGGCACAGAAAATAAACGAAGCTTTAAAAGTCTCACATTTATGTTTAGAAGATAAATGTCTTCTTTCTCAAAGACAAACTAGGGTATATAATAAATACTAAAAATGGAATAAAGACTATCGCCATAACACAATGATCACGTATCAGAGGAACAAGGAAATGAAGGTGAAAACTTCCACTAAAGACATTCTCATATCCTGTAAACACAACTATCTGTACTGTAACTATCGCATCACGCTTTTACTATGCCAATGTGAAGGCCAAAGGCCTGAAGATGCCAGGCACAGAAAGAATTCAGAAAGAGAAATTAGAAAGACAAAAACAAAGAAAACGATTAGGAATTGTGTCAATAGGTGTTCAATGAGGAGATCAACCATTGGGGAACTTTTTATCATGAGAAGATGAAACGACAACAGCAGATCTGACATTATGCATCATACATACTTTAGTTCTTGTGCTTTAATCCTCATTTCCTCTGGTGTGAGCAAAGGTTTAGGAGGCTCGACTATGGTGTTGGCAGGTACCTGTTAGATAATCAATGTAAGGTAAGAAGCTTTCATGCATTCGGTTTACATTGTACCAGTGTTTTGTGCATGAGTAAGCATAATAGTAAAAAGATGTTTTATGTGCCCCCGCATTTAAGGGAGCAAGATGAATAAGCAGGCAACCAAATACAGATCTTACCAACGGCATTTCATCAATATCCAAATCATTTTCGTGCTCGACGACCCAATTCACAGCTCCCTCGACACTGGAGTTACCTGCAAGGAAATATGGACACCATCAGGAAAAATACAACAAATAGAAATTTGACCATCCAACAGAGACCCAACAGAAAAAGGCGAACTAGCTAAGATGGTTCTCGACAGAAATATTCACTGAAGACACATCTTACAGCTCTCGTTAAAAGCAAGCACAGTAACACACATGTATTCAACTGTCTTTATAAGACACAAACAATGACACATCGACCAACATAACAACAGCTGTAATGCCATTTAGTTCCTAGAATGTTCTTAATAAACCATCCCAGTCTATCACCCAAAGACAGTAAGAAAGGACAGAGAGCTATTACTAAAGCCACAGCCTCGACAAGGATATATTATTTAGCTGTAGGGAACATCAACTCACCAGAGTAGTAAAGCGCCCTAGTTGCCCTTTCTGTACCAAAACCCATTCCTTCAAGTTCCTCGAGAAGCTTTTTGTCCACTTCTGGAGCAACCATTTCTAGGAAACATGTTGAGACCAATGAGCCATGGTGAAAAGACGAGAAGCAAAATCTACCAGATTAAACTACACAACAGTATCAGAAATATCATGCCACACGCAGCGGCAAGAAACAGCAAGATAATCTAGTGCCACCACAGACCAAGCTGCAGAAAAGAAATTACAGGGGAGAACATGAAAACCACAGAACCAGGTAAACTAGACAATAATAGATGCAAAGCCACAGAAAGGCATAAAGAGCAAAGAACCTGGCACTCATAATATAAATCTGAACCATTGAAGAACTGTGCCAGAAAGCAAGAGCTAATTCTTGTCTGACAGCTAAAAGTTCAAAGTGCTTCATGTCTAGTAGAAATCAAATTCAAGAGCAAGGGAGATGGATGCAAAAGGATTGATTACCAGCGACTTCATGTGGGTTACTGGTGCTTGCACCAACAGGCTCATCCACATCCATAGCGACCTTTGGCGCCTCCAAATTTATCGGCTTTGCGGCCTCTGCAGTTTTATCCTTGTAATCAGTATGCCCAGTCCTTTTAGTATGCAGATCAGTTTCCTTCATGCCAAACAAATCCACAAGTAGTTAGTCCCTAAACCTAAATTTCAATCCCTAAACTAACAGATGAAACTAATCTCCTTTTAATGTCCCAGCACAAAGACTGAAGTTCACAAATTGCACCCTGCAAGCACAAAAGCTGATAATTGCAAAACCCGCCAATCCGCAACCGAGCGATCTTAAGCAAATTCAACAGCAACAACATAAAAGATCCATCAAAAACACAATTCCATCATCTTTCCATAAACAAAAGATCTGCAAATCGGAAAAGAAAAACTTCAAAATTGCAAACCCAATGTGGATCAAGCAGGCGAAGGGTTTCAAAATCCCCATAAACAAACAAGCTCCGGTTCACAAAGTCCTGAACTTTCCCATTCTAAAGGAAAAACCCAGATCGAAAAACACAAAACCAACCCGAGAAAACGGAAAAGACACGAACTTGACGATCGCAAGCCCAATTACAATCTTTAAAGGATCAAACTTTTTTCTCCAAAGAAAGAGAGAGAAAAGAGGAGGGATGAAGAGATAGATAGATAGATACAGTCTTGGAGCGGCAAGGCTTGCCACAGGCGGAACAAACGAGGTTGAGGACGGCCTCGGTGGACTCGGAGAAGTTGGAGTGGGAGGTGAGCTCGGCGTGCTCCTGCGCCTCCTCCACCGACTTCAAGAGGGCCCCACAGTCCCCGCACTTCAGCGACACGCCCGCCATCCCCCACCCAAAGCAAGCTTGCTCTTTCTTTTGGTCTTCCCTTCCTCTGTTCGGTTCTACTTGTGGAGGCTACTGCGCGAGAGAAGTAATGGTGTTTGTGTTCAGATGGCGTGTTGCGGTAGGTAAAGGATTAAAAGCCGAAAGCATGGCAAATTTCCAATTAGTATGCGTCTCTCCATGTGACACCCAAAATTGGGTAAATTGCCCTCAGATCCCTGAACTTTGACAAATTTACCAGTAAGTCTGTACTTTTTCGAAACCCCTCCTTTCGTCCTCCAAATTTGGAAAAATAGAACTTTGAGGTCCCTTTTTGCCCTTTCAAAAAAAATATTTTAATTCTCTTTCCTTTCTCTTCGTCTTTACCTTCTCTCTCCTCCTCATCCCCCTACCTCAAACCGTCGCCGGAGGAGCCAAGAACAAAAAATCATCTTCAACATCATCTTCCAATGTCACCTTCAACCATCATCTTTAATGTCAAGAACAAACCGACGGAGTGAGCCAAGAACAAAAAGAACCATCATCTTCAACCACCAACCAAAAAGAGGAAACGAGGAACCCAGATGAAGAACCAAAGAAAACAGATGGTACCAACAATACCAAAAAAGCACCAGATGAAAAACTGCTAAAATAACACTTCTCTACTAAGGAAAAGCAAGAATCAAGATCATAAATTTCCTAACAATTTATTGCCCATGAACTTAATTATTCTCAAGTGTGCCATTAGAAAACAAAAATCCACGCAAAAAAAAGTGAAAAAACAACAAGAAAAAAGGATGCTGGCGCTAGGTTTTTGCCGATTGGAGCAGGGAGACCGTCAGAGATGTGGGAAGACTGGGGACAGGGGAGGAGATCTCCTCCAGGGAAGGGGCGTCGACCCAAGAGAGGGAGAAGATGGCGATGCCGGTGATGAGGTGTCGTGTCCAGCGAACTGCCACCATCAAAGAAGAAGAAGAAGAACGAAACGACGACGAGATGTTGTTGTGTCCAGCGTTGCCTGGCCGGGAGGTCGTTCGAAAAAAGCTATGGGGCCTAGACGGGACCTATGACGACAGCATGAGGCTTCTCCAGGACGCCCAGGCCACCCGCCACATCGTCGACTCACAAATGCACCAGGCCCTCTCCCAGATTATCGCCGAGCAGGACTCCGCCTCCCTCCTCTGCCTCTTTGCCCAAACCTCAGTCCCTGGGTTGTGGTCGGAGAACGCCCTCACTACCAAGTCTTGTTCTTGATTTTTATTTTGCTGTCACGTCTTATTTCTTGATTTTAATTTGATTAATTGATTTTATTCACACGGAAGAAGAGGGAGGAAGATTCGCAGGAGGACGAAAATAATCTTTAATTTTTGGGCAAATTGTTCTCAAGTTCCTGACCTTTGATCACCCTCCCTCTAAGGTCCCTGGCTTTTGCAAAATGATTGTCCCGTCCCTAAGTTTTGATGATAATAGACTCTCGGATTCCTGTAGCCAGAATATTCTTTTTTCTCCGGTGAACTCCCACTTAAAATGACAAAAATGTCCTCCCACTTAAAAAATAAAAAGAAAATTTCTCTCCTTCTACCTTCACCTCCTTCTTTCCCCTTCTTCATCTCCTTCTTCCTCCCACTTAAAAAACAAAAAACAAACTTCTCTCCTTCTACCTTCACCTCCTTCTTCCCCCCACTTCATCTTCTTCCCTCCACCTTCAATCAAAATCAAACTTAATTTTGAACACTTCAAATTATTTAGAAAGAATCAAAACTTAAACAACCCTAATTTTGAAACCTAAATCATTTTTCTAAAATTAAAAAATCCTAATTTTGATTATTGATGAACCCCTAAATATTTTAGTTCTAATTTAGACAAGCTCCACCATGTATAAACCAAGATTACCTCGTCGGGGAAGTAATTCATCATTCCAACCCTAAAGATCCAAACTTTGTCACTTGGACACGAGAAAGAGATGACCCAGATCTTCATAACCCAGATTACCTGGGATAAAACCCAAAAGAGCATATGTGGCCACGTGGCCTGGCTATTATCGGCTGTCTGTATTTAATTGATATGCCACTAATAAGTAATAATCATACACTAGTCCCATCTTTGCCCTTGCGCTAAAATTCAATTAAATGCAAACTTGGATAATACCTGTAAAACAGAAACATTCCAAAATTAGTATAGCAATTAAATGCCCAGGGGAACGCCGTCCGGGCCCTCAAGGCATCCAACGCCGTCAAGCCAGAGATCGACGCCGCCATCGCGTCCCTCAACGCTCTGAAGCTCTACAAGTCTGGCATCGAGAGGCAGCTCCTCGCGGCCGTCAACGGACCCGATGGCGGCGGCTCCAAGCCTGCCACCGAGCCCACCGATTTCTTCTCGGAGCGGCCAGAGAACGACATCGTGTTGTCTCGTGTTGGTCCAAGCCCCAACGAATTTGAAGGCATCGAAGCTTTTTGTTTGTTAGATGTTCAAGGTGGGTTCAATGGGTATGTGTCATTGGCCATTAAAGTTCATTTTCATGTTCTGATCTGCCAATGGAAAATGGAGATGCATATGGGATTCTCTTCAAATTTTGATTTTTTGATTGGATTTGAGAATTTTTTAAATTAGGGGTTTTTATGTTTTGAATCTCTCAAACTAATTTTTAAGAAATTATCATCAATTTCTGGAAGCCTAGGGTTTTGGGATGATGGAGGGGGAAGAAGAGTACAAATTGGTTGTTGTTGATGAAGGGGATGAAGAAGATGAAGGGGATGGAGAAGAAAGATGAGTTTTTTTAGTGGGAGGGTATTTTGATCATTTTAAGTGGTGGTTTACCGGAGAAAAAGAAATATTCTGGCTCCAGGGACCCGAGAGTCTATTATCATCAAAACTTAGGGACGGGACAATCATTTTCCAAAAGTCAGGGATCCTGGGAGGAAGGTGACCAAAGGTCAGGGACTTGAGAATAATTTGTCCTTAATTTTTTTTTAATTTTGAAAGGGTAAAATGGCCATAAAAAAAATTATGTTGACTGTTGATGTCAGCGGTAGACAAGGTAAAAGGACTTGAGAGTTCTATTTTGCCAAATTAGGAGGACGAAAAGAGGGATTTCGAAACAGTAAGACCCTTACTGATAATTTCGTCAAACTCCAGGGACCTGAAAGTAATTTGTCTCCCAAAATTATATATTTTGGGTAAATTTCCTCGTAGAATCTCACATCTTAATTTAAATAAAAAATTTATAATATTTTTTAATAAATGCAAACACTTATATCGAATTCAAATAACGGTCCTAAAAATTAATATTTTTAAAAATGACCCGAACGGTGATTCAAAATTCTTAAAATTATCAGCTTGGTCCGACTGGTCAAGTTGGTGTTGGACTAAAAAAATTTTTCCTTTTTTTCACTAATAATAATTATGTAAGGTAATTGAGTGGTTTTGACCGGAGGAAAAGGCCCAAAATAGTCTTTTGACCAACAACTGATATTAGAATTCCTCTCTAACTTGCAAAGAACACACTAAAAAAATAATATTTTTTCTTAAAATTCATCAACTCACAATGGATAACTTGGTATTTCTGATCAGGGGAAAAGATCCAAGAAAGAGTCGTTTGATCTTCAACCAGGTCTTGTCTTGTAAAACACCTAGTCTCTCCACTTGGAAAGCCACTTCCATAACTCCACCAATCTCTCTCTCTCTCTCTCTCTCTCTATACTTGAACAAAGACAACATAATTCTGATGTCGAAAGATAGAAAGTGCATTTTGAGGTCGGTCGTGTGTTTAATGCGCTTGAACTTGGCTTTGAGTCGGTCATGTGTTCTGTTAGGAATTTGTCCCATATTCTTAATTAGAATAGAACTCTAATTCCTATTGAGGAATATATTGAACTTGTCCTCTATATATAGGAGAGTAGGGGTTAGATGTTCTTTGGTCTAGGGTTTTGCAAGGGCGGCGGCTACTGTAGGGAAACACCGGGCGGCGGCTTGGCAGGCGGTGGGGCCTGACCTCGGACGGCCAAGCATGGGCGGGTGGGCGGCCAGCCACAGTCGGCTGTGCGCGGCGGTACACGGGCGGCAAGAGGCAGAGATCGGGGAGTTTCTTTCTCTCTCCTCGAGTTCTCTATCTCCCCAAACTCTTCCTCGCGCGAGCTCGGACGCTCCTTTCTCTGGGCAACGACGAGTGGCCCGACGGGACTTTTTCTCAACGGCGGTGGTGTGAGGGTTGTCGACCCTCTTCATTGGCGGCGACGAACGGAGCTACTTCGTCCTCTCTCTCTTCTTCCACGAGGACGGGTTCTTTTCCTCCTCTCTCTGAGGCCACGACGGCGCGAGAGTGCAGCTGGCCACGACGGACCGCGCGAGGAACAACAACAGGCATGGGTCTCGGCTACCGGCGACCTCCGATGGCCGGCGGCGGGCGACCTCCCCCTTCTCCGGCGGCAAGTCCCTAATTTCCCCAATTTGGATGAGAATTACCAAATAGTCCCTGACCTTTTTTTGAATTTACAGAACAGTCCCTCAGCCTTGATTTTGACTTTTTCTGCAAATCCAAAAAAAAGACTCTGCGCCAATTTGCACCCGGATACAAACCAAAAGCTTTGATACCACTTGTTAGGGCAGCGGAAGCGTAAACACGGATGTGTATAACACCCATAACAAATAGTACGAGAGATAGGAAGAATCGAGGACACACGATATTAGTCGAGAGTGGTGTGAGAAAGTTAGAGGAGCTTGATGCGACTTATTTCTCCAGAAGACTCCCTTGTTTCCATGGGATTTGATCGGGTCTGGTTTAGGTTCATGGTTAATCGGTCATGGAGTGGCCATATCATAGTGGACAAGAAGGTGAATCATGTGAAGACCTTGAGCATTGTTTGGACCAATTACTCATTGACGATGAAGGCGAAGATTTGATACAAGTATCGGTTTTGTTTTGACTCACAGGTTATGCAGTGTATCTCCTGGTTGCCCACGAGGATGGAGGAGTGAGGTGTAATAGGAACAGCAAGCTTGGTGTCCAGAAGGTATTCATGTGAAGGTGATGTAAAGTCCTGTAGCTGGTGGAGAATTCCAAGATTGATGTCCAGAAGGTGTTCACGCGAAGGTGATGTAAAGGCATGTAGCTGGTGTCCTCATCTCTTCTTTGGACTGAGATTGGTGTTCGTTCGGCGATGTAACCCCAACAGTCGGTGTCCACATGAATGTGGAAGTTTCTCGTGGAGGTAAAGTCTGCTATGTCGGTAGAGAAATAATTTGAGAGTGTCCCTAGAGAGTACACTATACTGGGATGAGTATTGGTCGTGCTGGAGCTTCTGGGATTGAAGCTGGCCTATGAGATTTAGGCATTGTTGTGGGCGTTGGAGTAGTTTTCTCCAATGTGAAAAACTCTCGTGTTGCGCGCATGAAAATTTTCTCCCGTTGTGTTGGTTATTCTGGAATTGAAGACCCGAGGTGAGTATATGTGTTGAGATACTTGTGAAAAATTTCATTCGAGGTGGAGTTTTCAATATTGAGGCGAATGATGATATGTGGAGCATGAAACTTATTGGAAGAGGCACAAAGTGAAGATGGTCTGATGTGGAAGATGAGCTTGAAGCTGGAGAAGACGATTGTTTTTTTTTTTTGGAATTTGGTCTAAGGTGGAGATTGTTAGGAATTTGTCTCATATTCCTAATTAGAATAGAACTCTAATTCCTATTGAGGAATATATTGGACTTGTCCTCTATATATAGGAGAGTAGGGGTTAGATGTTCTTTGTTCTAGGTCTTTGCATAACGCAATGGTAGTATAGGCACGAGAGAGTTAGGCTTGAGGCACCGCCTCGTCTATGGCTTATGTACCATGTATCTCCACATAATATAATGATGATCGTCTCGGCCCCGTGGAATAGGTCATTCGACCGAACCACGTAATATCGTGTGTCCTCGATTCTTCCTATCTCTCGTACTATTTGTTATGGGTGTTATACACATCCGTGTTTATGCTTCCGCTGCCCTAACATGTTCGGGAAATAATAAGAAGCAGGAACGTTCGAGCAGGCACGGAACTTACCTGGAGACGTCGCTGGATAGAATGGGCGGCGACGTCGGCAGCTGGAAATGGACGGCGGCGGGGGGTACTTTAGGTTCGTTGTTGTGAAGTGAAAATTGATATTGGGTTATTAATTTTTATGAGATTGGGTAGAAGATTATGTCATTTTGGCTTTGTATGATTTTAGTACTTGCTATTTTACAATTTGATCCAATAGCGTGCTTTATTTTACAATTTGGTCATGTGTCCGAGTGACTCAGGTCTGCCGAAGGGCACCAACCAGATAGTCCGATCAGATTTCAGACGGTCAACTTGCTCCATAGGTTTTAGACAGAAAACGAGTCGATCGGATCGCGATTTTTAAAACGTTGTTACAAATTTTTGAAGGACAAATTTGTCGCCATTAAAAAAGTGTTATTATTATGATTTTTGACCGACCCCTCTTTTCCGCCACAAGAAACTTGGAAGTTACAACTTTACATCTATAGCTTCCGGCCAAACCCAAAACAGAAAAGAAAGAGAGAGAGAAAGAAGAAAGATTCGATGATCTCGAAACCCTAACTACCGGTCTCCCCCCTCAATATGATGAGGTCATGCCACGACGACCTCTTCCCGAATCCAACTACCACATTTCCCGATTCCCGCTCTCCTAAATGGACCGCGATCCTTCCGCCAGCTCTTCCTCCGCCCTCCCGCCGGCTCCCTCCACCTCCGGCTCCGTGATCGGCGCCGGGGACGGACCGGAGAGCCTGAAGCTCATCGAGTGGGAGGACTACGAGCAGGAAGCCGCCAGGCTCTGGAGCCTCACCTCCGCTCTCGAAGCGGCCAACGCCGAGAAGTTGAGCCTTGAGGCGAGACTCGGGTCTCTTATCGAGGTAATATAGTGTCTCCTCTTCGTCTGTGTTGATGATCGTTAGGGTGAGAATTGGAAGGCAGAGGATCAGGATTCTGCATTTTGTATGTGTTTCGGGTTTAGGGTTGGCGGAGTGTTAGGGTTTTCTTAGTTGTTAGATTTAGGAAAATGAGAAGGCAAATTTTGAGGTACTACTTAGGAGGGCGAGTCTCTAATCTGGCTGACTCGGCCTGGACGTGTCTGGTTGTTATATGCTTGGAGATGAATGACTGTGTGTGTATTCAATTGCAATAGCGGTGTCCTCGATGCAAAAAGTATATGTCGAAGAGGATGATTGATGCATACTATTGCTTTGACTTTCAAGTGATCAGTGATACAAGATTGCTTCACCTCTGCCTGCCAAGGCAGAAACATACTAGTTTTGGTCCAGATTGGTGAGAAGCTCTTCTTGTTGTGGGAGCACGGCTCTTATGCAAGGCCACCCATACAGCACTTTTTTTCTTTATCTGAATAGACTCATTCGGTGTGTTGCGGTGTACATCATGTGGCGGTGATTTCTTATGAAATATCTCACTTGTCTTTCTATTGGACGCTGCAAGAGTCAAACTTTCCTTTTTGTGGTTTTGGCTATACTTGGGACTTTTTAACTGTTCCGAGTAGTTTTTCAGGATGTTCTCTAATTGATCTTCTTGTTCTGGGTGTCCGATTTGATAATTTCTTCAATAGGGGTTGAGTGGGTTATCTTAGTTTCCTGTATTTCGATTTTGTACCCTTTTTCAGTGATTTTTCGTTCAATGCTTGATGTTAATTGTGTACCGGCTGGTGGGAATATTATGAGCAGGTAGAAGCTGAGTCCATAAACTGCCAAAGTGTGCTTGATGAGATGCGGGAGAAGTTAGAGGCAAAAAAGGTGGCAATGGACAGAATGACGTCAAAATCGAAGGTTGCAGCAGAGGAAGCTAAAAAAGAGGAAGAGAGAATTAGTGCAGAAGTTAGATCTTTGTTGGTTGCTGGTACAGCTCTTTCTGTGGCAAGCAAACAACTACAGGTACTATTTTGCTATGAATGTTGCAGTGCATAATCTAGTTTTCACATTGTGGATTTCAGAAACTAATTAGGGTTTTCTGCCTCAAGTGACATAATCCCTAGCCTGCTGTTTTATGAGTAGAGTGAATGGCATATTGTAAGAGAGGTGACTGGTGTGATTGCGATCATAAATTATAGATAAGAAATAACAATGTCAACCCTGAAAGAGAGTCTATTGTGTCCAAGTCCCTCTTGGGGAAGTAGGGAGTTCATGCAAAAGAGCATTTGGTCTCTAATCATATAGCTAGGTGACAAGACGTCTGGCCTTTGATTTCCTGCTGAAAAGCTGCACCAGAAGTACCATCATACTGTCATATGGTAAATTTTGAGCTCTTTCCATAGCTTAGTCGTTAGCTTGATGACTACAGAGGGAATTTTCTTTGTCTTAGTGGGGAAAGACTGAAGTTTAACTCTCAAGGCAAGGCACTTGCCCGGATTGTATATTTTCCTTATGCTTTTTAGGAAGGTTTGTTAGTCTGTGGTAAGAATCAGCCGAAGATCAGTGTCAGTCTTCCTTATGTATTCCCTTAATTTTTTTCAACTCTGGAAACTTGTTTACGGAGGGTAGTTTTGTTATTTGGGTGGTTATGTTGTATGCTCTTTCTAGTACACAGTATTTTTTTGGTAAGTGAATTTTTTTTATAACTCCAGAACTCCATAACTGTTGTACATGGATCATTTCCCCTTGTGGTCAATGCCATTTTAGACTGTCCACCTGTTAGCTGTTTCTAGTGACTTCTGTTAACTATAAGGCCAAAGCAACCAACAATGACCCACCGAGTTTTGTTTTCTTGGAGGTTGACTCTTGTGCTGTTGTGAGAGTGTAGTTTCGAATTATTTCTTCCTCATGTTGTACTATTCAATGTTACCACACATGCACAAAAAACAAAGAGCAACTTTCTGGGGAAAGGACACCGAAGGAAAGATTTCAAAATTTTCTATATCCCATGGTTTATTTTTCTGACCTTAGTGCCTAATTAGTTTCAGCGTATCTTTCTGTATTTTTTCTTTGCATTCTCTAGCATTGTCGTTGATGCATTATTCAGATAGATGCTTCCAATGGGGGGGCTGCATTAGCTTTTTTCCTTCATTTAGCAACCTTCTGCATTCTCTCTTTCCCTGATTTAGTTAACTTTACCCCCTTAGTATTGTCCATCTCTATTTTTTCATTAAAGAAGAGTCTCATAGAAGGGACCTTAGGACTGGTTCATGATGACCATTCGTGGGTATTAATGTTGATATGCTGTTGTCTTTTGCTATAAGTAGTGTTACCTTGTCACTCTTTTCCAAGTTTCATTAATCTAATAATGATGTTGAATGTTAAATCATGCTTGTATTACAGGAATCAAATAGGTCACTCGCTGGTGATAGGGGCTACGCTCGTCTTAGAAACATACAGAAGATGCTAAGACTTAGACAGCAATATATGACATCACAAGTTTCATTGCTTTATCCTGTGAAGATGGTAGCTGGACCGTCAGAAGAGCAAGAGTTAGAATCATTTCCTAGTAGTAGTAGATCAGGTAATAGAACTAACTTCTGCTACAGAATCTCTCTTGTAATTTCAACTGTATGATTGTTATTGAGATATGTTGGCCCGTCAAGTTGCCATGGGCTTTTATTCTCAATGTTGGCTCTTTTATTATACGAAATGACATTTTGTCTCGTAGTTGCCCAGAAAGAACAAATTGGCTGATTCTCTTGGCTATGTTTACTTCTCTCATGCTTGTTGATAAATCACTACTGATGACCTACCCAATGCTTTGGAGGATATTTTGTCTAACGTAGCCATCTGTTCTATTTTCCTTTTTTCCAATTTTAGTGATGCTTGTAGCTGAATCTGTGTATGGCTGCTAGTCATGGTCTGCAATGTTTATTGGATTTCAGCTCTGCGATGTAACTGCTTTTGCTTGTTTAAGTTATATGACGGTTTCCGATTTTCTTTTACTGTCTTTATCAGGGTATTATATTGGATCCAAACCTGTGAATCAAGGATCGTTGACGATTTTAGGTCTGCATTTGACTCTGCTTCCTTTTACAAAGATGAGTTTTTTCACTGATAAGAAGGCGGTTCAGAGGTCTGCAACTGCGTTGGGATATGTTGCACATGTGTGTTCTTTCTCTGAACTCTGGATAGTATTGTCAGGCAAAACTAGCACTTTTTGATGCTTGCATGACTCTCTCCTGTTTTGCAGAATTTTATGCATTAAAAGATTCTTTAATTTGCTCTTGGATAGATCCTAAGTCTGCCTTTTCTCAACTAAATTGCTTGCAGGAAGAAAAAATGGTTTCATTTTTTTTTTTTGAGAATTAAAAAAAATGGTTTCATTTTCAGGGCTTGTAGTTTTGTCTTGTCATAGAAGTTTCTTTGAAAATAGTTGTCTGATAGTTGGATCGTAATTATTGTTGCAGGCCGTTTCGCTTTTAGGATCCTATTTAGAGGTTCCTTTGCGCTATCCTTTGCGCTTGGGTGGTTCTCATTCATATGTGAGTGACCATGCACCAGCAATAGAACCTTCTTCTTCTGACCCTTCTTCAAGTTCACTTTCTTTCTCAAGTTCAAAACATGTCGAGTTCCCCCTCTTTGTCGAAGGCCAAGATACAACGCGGGCAGCTTATGCTGTATTTTTATTAAACAAGGTAGAAAGTCATTGTTGCCTTTGCTCCTTCAAGTATGCATTTAAGAAGTTGCAGTGTTGCCCCTTGTATACAATTGTCATTTTTCTTGTAGTCCAAATCTTCTAAATGATGTGCATGAGCTCTCGGAGTGACAAGTCACTTTTTTGCTGTTATTTTCCTTTTGCCAATTTTTGGCTCAATCACATTGCCCGTGACATAATAATGAATGTCATTTATAAGATATCATATACTTGACGGCTTTTTCCTAAACTGAGTTAATACTGTATAGGCTAATTCTTTTTGGACTTGAGCATACACTAGAAAACAGGTTGTGGCATGAATTCGAGCTGTTACAGCTAATGAAACGATATCTAGGAAGCCTTTACTAAATTGTGCTGGGAGTAGGAGGCAGACATCTTAATACTCTTGTTTGCATTTGCCCTTGTAGGACATGGAGCCTCATTTCTTGTTCATGCTTTCATAGTGTTGCGTGTTGCGTCTATATGCGTTCTGCCTCTTAACACCAATGTTTTGCATGGTTGTAGGACTTGGAGCAGCTATTGAATTACATTGGAGTAAAGAGTTTAGGGCCGCGTAACGTTTTGGCTAATTTGAAAGAGCTTATAAGGACAATTCAGTCTGCCGAGTTCTTAGAAACATGATCTTTTTTCTTGTCTTCACTCCAAGGTAATCAATCATCTACGCAAATGCTTTCTTTCTTTTGTATTCTTAGGCGGGGTGCTAATATTTTTGGTTGCGCCTTGGCATAGCATTGCCAAAGGATACACGATTTAACTTTCGATACTAATGATAGCGTTACTTTTAGTAAACATGTAAGTTCTTGGTTCATTTCTAGATAAATGAATGCGTTTATGGTTCTCTTCCCAAATGGGAGAGGGCATCCATCTTGACCTAGCTCACAGATCACGCGACAACGCGTTTTTTTACGAAAAATGATTTTCTAGACAGGTGCTTTAGCAGTTTTGTGATGAAGCATGCTTGTTAATCATGTGAGATCGAAATGAACTCTTAATGGATTAGTAGATTCCCAGACATCACAAGTTCAGTGTTTTGCACCAAGTCGGAAGAATGGAATTCCGGAGTCCCATTTTTTTCCTCCTTGAGGTAAACAACCAGGAGTAAACTTTTTTAAGGTCTAATCACAACCACGAATCAACACTAATTCTTCTAGATGATTTTTTTCCATCCATAGAATTAAATAAAACCCATACAAGTTGAACTTTAATACGTTCAGATTCAAATTGGATAAACTGTTTGGGGCAGCCGTATTTAGAATTTTAATTAGGGTAGGATTCTGTTGAGAGCCCCTCTCCACTGCTGTTATAGTCTCCGTATAGGAAAGGAGAACAAGAAGCATCTAGAATCGGACTCTCTCTATTTCCTATTCCGCAACTTAGGTTAGGTAAGACACCGCTTCTTTATATTATATATACAAGGCAGTAGGCATACTAAACCTGGAAAAAACCCTCAAAACAAAAGCAAAAAGAAAGAGAAGCCTTTGCTTGGATCCCAAGAAACAATCATGAGCCGGGGCGAGTCGAGCACGAAACTATTGGTGGAAAAGCTGATAGGCAAGAAGCATTTTGAGCCGTACAACATGGAAGAGGCTATATCGAGGGAAAGGAAATTGTACATGGAAGGCCAACAGAGCAAGCATGACTACTTCTGCGAGGTTGCCAACGTGCTGCTTCAATTTCGAACGAGGTTGCAGTCGCAGATATCCCAGACGCGTGAAGTGGCTTTTGTGTTTTATTCTTGAAATCTAGGGTTTTGGGTATAGTTCTTCTTTTGGATTATAGTTGGGCGATGTCCGGTTTAATAGGTTTACTTCTTGGTGTCTTTAGTTGTTAGGTTAATGCAGCTCCTAACGAACCCTCGTTGTCCAAAGCATTCATGGTATTTGTTAATTAATAGTTAATGGACTACTGTTTTTGCTATTTTATTTTACCTAACATCTAATCTATAACATGAATTGGGTCGGGTACTAATCTTGGGTATGGATTGGGTAAGGAATGCCGCTATTCCGAACCGTTTGGAATGAAGACTCACTGAAACTTTTTTGCAAATGCGCTAAAATATGGGGACCAAAATGAAAAAAGTCACGCATAAACACATGCCGGATACAAATGCCATTATCAGGCACATGCCAGTATCACATAACTGCGCATGCCATTGTGATCTTTTTGCAAAAATGCTAAAATACGGGGACCAAAATGAAAAAAACTATGCGTGCCATTATCATCAACATGGACTTGCCGTTTTCACAAAAACTAATGCCATTATCACATAACTGTACTTGCCATTATCACATAACTACGCTTGCCATTATCACATAACTACGCTTGCCATTATCACATACTTGCGCTTGCCGCTGCAGTCCCCCTTCACTCTAAACCATTCGAAATCAATTCCTTCACTCCGTACTCAATCCAAAGCCACTAACCTTACCCGTCCTCTCCCCCATGCCATAACGGTATATGTTTATTGTTTTAATTTTTGTCATGCGATGACGCCGGGATAAATTCGTCCAAATCAAAGACTTTGATTACGAGCGTCGTTAACAATCAGGAGTATTTGTTATTGGCGAAAATTATAAGCATATTAGACTACCATTGGTGCCCATGGGCAACCTGGTGAGTAATAAGTCAAAGAAGAAAAATCAAAAACAAAAATATTTGCTTGCCTGGTCGGGGTGATCAGGGTCGGTTTGGTGGGGCACTGTTTACTTTTTTTTCCTTTATTAATCTAGTCTAGTGACGCATGCCACAATATTATTCATTAAAAATATAAAAAATTTTAATTTTTAATTCTCTATAAATAGAGCTTAATATTGTCAATTCGTATTTTTAATTTGTAGTCATCATAGTCTCTTCTTCTTTTGGCAAATGCTTGGTACAAAATGAACTTTCCAGACCCTCCAACAATTGGAGAAATTATCAATGCCGAGCAGCAGTGCGATTCTTAGTGGCAAAAAATGTAGAGAAGTATCCGAACCAGCCCAAATCCTCCGCTGGCATGAGACCTCAGCATTTCCTTGATCGTGCTAGGAAATTTCGATGGCAGAGAAGCTTGAATTTCGATGGCTGGCTCCATTGCAGGAGAACGTTTGAAAGGGGACTGGATTTGGTCCTGAACGTGTAAAATGCGTCAGGACCGTCCTGTAGGATAAAATGATTCGCTAAGTTATGATAAAATGATATACTCATTTATGATAAAATGATCTACTCAGTTATGATAAAATAATTTCATGGAAACTGTTCCG
Organism: Hypericum androsaemum; assembly: GCA_963995505.1. NCBI lineage: Eukaryota > Viridiplantae > Streptophyta > Magnoliopsida > Malpighiales > Hypericaceae > Hypericum > Hypericum androsaemum. The sequence continues at coordinate 15,546,989 of OZ023180.1, forward strand.
GATAAATCGGGCCCGTCCCGGGATAAAAGGGTGGATAAAATAGTTCGTCCGGTATATATCCAATGATCTGCTGCCCTGTGTATACTCAATGGTCTGCCATCTAGGATCGTCCTGAATGGCTCATTCTAGGACCAAATCTGGTCCGTTTGAAAATAGTCCCACTACAATGTGCCATCTTTCGCTTTTGTCTCAATGGCTGAACTTGTATTGAATTTTCTGGAATGTCTTTCTCTGGCTGGTCAAGAGAAGAGCATACATTAGCAAGGAAACTTTGTACATGTTAAAACCATTCTGTCTCCACTTGAACTCGTCATAGAAAAATCCTAGCATTGGCAAATGAAGTCCAGCAATGGAACAACCTAAAACGATCAGGCACATAGCCATAATTCAACCAATCCCTATTTTCTTGTGATCTCTTGAAAATGTTAATCATCAAAACAACCAGCTCACTTCTTCCCCTATAAAACCCACCAATGGAACAACCTAAAAAGAATAGGCACATAGGTTTGAAGTTCTTAAAAACTCTGTAATGTAAGGCTCGAACTTGTATCGGTCGAAAAAGGAGGACTATAAAAAGAACAGAACCTTGTAAGGAAATAACAACAGGCCAAAAAGGAAAGCAAAACGAAAAGGGTTAGAAGTGCTAACTTCATCTTTCCTAACGCTTTTATTGACGACCTTCACCTTCTTCGGAAATTTTCCTTCATTTGCCTGCCCAAGAAGAGGAAAAAACAAACAGCTTTAACAAATGAACAGACCATCTAGAACTTTGTTAGGGAATAATAACATGTAAAAGAAAAGCAAAAAGGGAAGGTATTAAAATAATACAACTTCATCCTTCAGTAACAACTCTGTCACCATCTTCGTCTTCTTTGGAACCCTAAAACCTTCATTTTCCTACCCAATAAGAGACAAAAATATACACCTTTAACAAATGGAGACCATTAAGATTAGTTCCGTTTTGTGATAATAATCTGCTCAAATTTGAATTAGTTAGTTGGCTTAATAGATATAGTGTAATTTTGAAGAAAATAAGAAGGTGAAAAAGAATGCAAGTCCTTCGTCTAACTTCATCTTTTTTTGGGTAGAGATTTTAACTTCGTCTTTACAAGTCCTTTTTGTCGCCAATTTGACCGTCTTTGGAGCCATTCTTTCTTTTTCCTACCCAAAAAAGAGAGAAAATAATTGAACAGATTCAACAAATAGAGATCATCAGATATTCAAGATTTGCGAGATCCTATACGGCTCGAACACGAATTAGGAGAAGGGCGGAAAGGTTCTAACTAGACTTGGTCTTTCCGAGTGCATTTCGTCACCGGCTTCACCTTCACCTTCTTTGGAGCCTCCACCTCAATTCCCTGCTCAAGAAGAGAGAGATAAACAGTTTCAACTAGTAGAGACCATCAAGACTCCAACTGTATTCACTAAACAAGAGAGATGGAGAACCTGGATCACTGCCATGACTGAAACGGCATCGCTTGAGGAGTAGAGTATCTTCGGAGTCCAAAATCGAAAATAGTAAATAATAATAAGAAGAAGAAGCGTTCGGTGAAGCTAATAAGTAGGGGAAGCGTGACCTAGGAAATTTTTTTAAAAGAAAAAAGTACATTTTACGTACCTGTGGTTTCACCAATTTTGCGTTCAGGTCGTGTGGTTTCAATTTGGTAATTTAGTCCCTGTGCTTTCCAATCTTTTATAGTATACGGTCCACTCCAGATGACGGGGATAAAATGTCCACGTGGCTTGCCACATAGGCTAAAGGACATCGTTTTATTGCCACGTGGCAAGGTGACTGGGTAAGTTGTTTGACATGTTTTAGAGTGGATAATTAACAAATTGATCCCAACTATTTTTTATATTATTTCAAAAACCCTATCGCTCCTCTTCTTCTTCTCCCTCCTCGATTAGGTTACACTCGGTTAGCCACAGAACCTCGAGCGGTGGGAGCGGCGGCTAAACCCTAGAGGTGCCGATCGAAAACAAACCTCCGCCGTAAGGTTTTACTCTCCCTCTCTCTCTCGCTCCATTTCTCTGCGGGTCGGTTAGCTTCTCGACCCGGGCTGGGGTTTGATCGGGTGCTTTGAGGAAGGAGAAGTTAGCAACGGAGGTTTTATTTTTAGATTGGGCCTCAGAAAGCGGCTCAAAAATGTGTTTGGCCTGTCTCAGTTAAAAAGTAGATTAATTATCCTTGCTTTGCTTAGTGGTTTTCGGTGGATGAGTAGGCAGAGGGATGAGGAGCGGAACGGGCCCTCGAGGTAGGCGCCGGAGAGGTCGAGGCCGGTGATGGAGTGGGTGGTTGGGTCGCAGGTGATGCCCGGCCAGGAGCACGGTGTTGACAGTGTTGAATTAGATGGTTTCAATTTTTGTGGGTCTTCTTCGATTTTGGTTGTCGATGGTCAGTGAGCGGTGGTCAGTGAGCGGTGGGATTTTGATGGTTGTTGATGGTCTGTTGCCGACAAGAGAAAAAGAAGAGAGAGAGAGAGAGAGAGAGAGAGAGAGAGAGAGAGAGGAAGGGGGAGGAGAGGAGAACAAGGGTGTTTTTGAATTTTAGAAAAGAACTTTGGAATTATTTTGTAAATTTATCCTACGACACGTCATACATGATTTACCAAGCAAGCATGACATGTGGACACCAAAACGACATCGTTTTGGCTTACGTGATAAGCCATGTGGACATTTTATCCCCGTCATCCGGAGTGGACCGTATACTATAAAAGATTGGAAAGCATAGGGACTGAATTATCAAATTGAAACTACGCGGCCTGAACGCAAAATCGGTAAAACTATAGGTAGGTAAAATAAACTTTTTCCTTTTTAAAATGGTGAAGGTAGTTGCCGAAGAAGATGGAAAGTACCGTTTGGGTTAAATTTTGATGTAATTTTCTTTTTAGTCATTAAAAAGATTTTGCTTGAATATAGTCCCTATTAATTGCACAACTCAAATCATCAAATTAATTTTGCCCCACTGCATTCCATTTCAAGTGCACAACTTCTATTTTTGTTCCTAATCTTCCTATATATAAAACAAATAAGGGAATTCCATGACAACAACATTTCAATCCATTTATGTTATGCTCGGCTTTTCTTTTCCTTCATCGTATTATGTTGCTTTTTTTACGGTTTTGGAATTGGGTTTAAGGTCGAATATGGGTGGTGGGTCTGCCGTATTGAGTTCATCTATATATTTCACTCGAACTCTATCACTCCAATTTCATCCTTAGCTTCGAAAGTGTTTGATCTTATATTGAAATTGATCTATAGGGCTGCGTTTGATACGTCTTCTGGATATGACTGGAGATATAGGACAGAACAGTACTGGACATAACTATTTTTTCTAGTTATGCTGTCCTACATTTGGTAACTTCAGTACATGATTGAACATTGTTGGGATGGCGAGAAATAGGAAAGACTTATTTCCTATTCCTATTCCTATTCGAACTAGCTTTTGGACTCCTAATTTGACCTAGATAGCTTACTTGATGTACAAAAGTTTGCCTCTATATAAAGGCATGTTACCCTAAGGTTTTGTATAGCTTTGTGGCTCGAAAACTCATCAATAAAAGTTCTCATTTCTCTCCGTGGATGTAGGCATTAGGCCGAACCACGTAAACTCTTGCGTCCGTGTTCTTTGCGCATTTTGTTCCCTATTTGCTGAATTTCATAACAATTGGTATCAGAGTTAAGGTTGGAGGATGTCAAATCACGGCGCAAAGTTTGCTCTTATAGTTCATTGAATTTCGGGTTATGGTAAAGGCGTGTCAGGGATCTCCTTGTGCAGCAAGGGATGATTATCGCGCACTCAGAAAAGAAGTCCGAGAAGATGGAGGAGCAAGAGTGGGAAGAGTTGGAGGCTAAGGCAGTAGCAAAGATTTGCTTGTGCTTGGCGGATGATGAGGAGCCACCAGCTGGGTTGTGGAAGAGGATCTAGGTCGGAGTCAAAGAAGTTCAATGGAAGTGGCTTCAAGTACTGAGAAGGGCGCATGAAGGGGACTATCCAGGATGAACTGGGGATCAAGACAACGAGGAGGGATCGGCATCCACAACCATGGCCACATGTTCAGACGGGTCAGATGATGACTGGCTTTCTATCTTATCAAGTCCAATAAATCCCGGTAATCTCTTTTTATTAGGGACCTTGGATTATAACAGTGATAGTTATAAAGGTATGCTAATGAAGGTGGAGAAGGATGCGATGGTAGGGATGAAGGGTGAAAGAAAATACCTACATGTTAGTGAGGCACATTATTGTAGGTGGAGTCACATCAATGGGTCTGAAGGAGTTGGCAAAAGCTCAGGTCATATGAGGTTGGTTTGTATGAGAGAGCAAATGCTTGACATGGATGGTTTGAGTGTAGTTAGAATTCGCAGAGACATGGATAGCAAGCTAAGGTTATTTCGTGGAGGCATGGTTGGTAAGGTGCCATAGTTGTCTCGGAGAAGCTTTGTTAGCTGGGCCCCGCTATGGTTGTCTAAAAGGACGTGCACGTCAAAGGTATTGGATAGGTTTTGCATTGGGCATGCGAAGCCATTGGTGACACCACGGGCAAATCGGGTATCTCACTCAAGGCCGAACAGTAGAGTTCGAGGCATGTCGAGGGTTCTACTTAGTAGAACAAAAGGTTGCCCTTTGTATGCTATGGCGAGTAGCATTAGTTTGAGGCAAAAAGGTCCAACAGAAGAGCGGTTCGAGGTTGCGGAGCATAGGGCTGATCGAAAAATAGAGGGTACGTCTATTGGTAACAAGGTTGCTTTAGAAAGTGGACTTGCTAGTTGGGGTTCGATGGAGGTTAGAGGGAATAGGCCAAGCAAGCTCAGAAGCTCGAGTTTGGGGGCTAGCTCTAAGTGATTGAACAAAAGGTGAAGAGAAAGTTGAGATGGTCTTATTGATGCAGTTATCTATAGTCCGAGATGGAGTCGGTGGAGTTGGATTGGTTTTGCAAAATCTCATAGTTCTTCATGGGGCGGTGTTTTGTCAAGGTGGAGTTTGTTGAAGTTCGGGTGGAGCTTCATGGTTCTTCCACGAGATGATTTCTCGCCAATATGGAGATTGTTGGGATGGCGAGAAATAGGAAAGACTTATTTCCTATTCCTATTCCTAATCGGACTAGCTTTTGGACTCCTAATTTGACCTAGATAGCTTACTTGATGTACAAGAGTTTGCCTCTATATAAAGGCATGTTACCCTAAGATTTTGTATAGCTTTATGGCTCGAAAACTTATTAATAAAAGTTCTCCTTTCTCTCTGTGGATGTAGGCATTAGGCCGAACCACGTTATTTCTTGTGTCCGTGTTCTTTGCGCGTTTTGTTCCCTATTGCTGAATTTCATAACAAACATATAGTCTCATTCTCTATTTGGTACGTGTAATAGTTCAGTCTAAATTTTATTAAAGACAAAATTACCCTTGATGACAACAAAACATAATATGCATTAATCTGAATAAAATCGATCATCGCAGTTGCATTAAAAATTATTCTACCATAAAAATAAAATTCTTGCATAAAAGAATCAATATCAAAAAAAATTCTTACAAATTTGGAGCATCGCAGTTACATTACGAATATTTTAATATATCATCACATATTTTGACTAATATGCATTTTTTTGTACAGATATAAGTATTATTAAGAACTCATGTATGTTTTTTTTGTACAAATATAAGTATTATTAAGAACTCATGGTACATGCACAGTGTACAACAGAGTCGACTGTTGAATTTCTTTATACGAAGACCTCATTAAAATACTATCATGATAAATATGTATATATTAATCAAATATCTGAATTAACTATTTTATAGCTTTATATAGATTTGTATCCAAAAAATAAAATTAAAAAATTTAAATGAGCATACAAGTATTAAAATATATGAACCCGAATTTAAAAATATATATATGAGACACAAAAATTATATATTAGAGAAAATGATTAGTCTTAATTCAATTAGACTTTGTGAAAAAATAAAAAAAGAAAGAGTTTAGGGTAATGCAGTAAAAATATATCACAAGAGATTTCTGTCTCTGGACATAATTCTCTGTCCCATGGAAATAAATGGGACAAAAAATTAGAAGTGGGCTGAGACAAACTTACAATTTTGTTCCGTCCATTTCCCGCGCCAAATATATGGTTGGACAAAAATCTTTGTCCAGTCATGTTCAATCCACGGAAAAAAACGTACCCTAGATGTATAGTACAGTTGCAATTTATTATGCCTGGTCGCCAGGCGTATGCGTTTGATACGATCCCGGATTGTTTATAGGTTGAAGGGAGAACAGAATTTATATTATGTACAAAACAAGATTTCATACAAACCAAGCAAGTAAATCTCAACTCCTTAAATTAGGCATGGCAAAAAACCCGAAAAATTCAAAGAAAGATACCTCAGACGCCTGAAGCTGCTTCGTTGTTTCTCTTTAACTTTAGGGTTTGGAGCATGGTTCTTCTTTTGGATTGTAGATAGGCGTTGGCTCACTAGTTGTCCTCTTTAATAGTATTAGAATTTTCATATTCAACTCAAAACCTTAAGATAATGAGTTAGTAGATTTCTCACATTTATAAGCCTACTCCATCTCACTTGCAACACGCCCTCTCAAACGAGACCCATCAGGTCGAAAATTGCACGGACTTTGACTTTTGCCAACGTGCAAGAAATGGGTGTCGTGCGAGTACAACAATGGGCACTGGATCAAACTGTTCTGATATCATGTTAAAATCTCCATATTCAACCAAAAACTTTAAAGAAATGAATTAGTGTATTTTCCACACTTATAAACTTGTTGGGTCGGGTAACGTGCTTTTGCTCACGGTGGTCGGACGAGGACGTCAGGTGCCGGACTTGCTCTGGGTCGGGGACGAAGACGTGCTCCAACTGTGGTGGTACGAGTGAGGGTCGACCCATCCCTGTTCAGATCTCCATGAGCCCACCTAATTAATTAGGACTTGTAGTGATATTGGTCTTCCGATGTAGTGATATTGGTTTTCGGATGTAGTGATATTGGTTTTCTACAGTAGTGATATTGGTTTTCTACAGTAATGATATTGGTTTTCGTGACCTCTTTTGTTTGGTTTGAGTATGTAATGATATTGGTTTTAATCTGTAATGATATTGGTTCGAGTATGTATTGATATTGGTTTAAGTCTGTATTGATATTGATTTTAGTATGTACTGATATTAGTTTTAGTATGTATTGATATTGATTTTAGTCTCTACTGATATTGATTTGAGTATGTATTGATATTAGTTTTAGTCTTTAATGATATTAGTTTTAGTCTGTAATGATATTGGTTTGAGTATGTACTGATATTGGTTTGAGTATGTACTGATATTGGTTTGAGTCTGTAATGTTATTGGTTTGAGTAAGTAATATTATTTGTTCTAGTCTATAATGATATTGGTTTTCGAACGTAGTGATATTGGTTTTCGAACGTGGTGATACATTAGTTTTCGAATGTGTTGATATTAATTTTCGAATATGGTAATATTGGTTTCCAAACATCGTGATATTGGTTTCCGAACGTAGTGATATTGGTTTTCTGAACGTAGTGATATTGGTTTCGAACGTAGTGATATTAGTTTCTGAATGTAGTGATATTGGTTTGCGAATGCAGTGATATTGATTTTCGAAAGCAGTGATATTGGTTTCCGAACGCAGTGATATTGGTTTCCGAACGTAGTAATATTGGTTTTCGAATTTAGTGATATTGATTTTCTATTGAATTTTTATTCTTTGGTTCTTTGAGTTTATTTAAAAAAATCTGGTAGTCGGTAAGATTTTTGAAGTTCACAATAATTTAAAGAGAGAGAAAAAGTTCATTCCTCTTTTCACGTGAGATTGGTTTAAATTTTTTTACTTTTTAAATTTTTCCATAAAAAAGTATGCCAGCTAATTTCAATCTCCCTTTTTGTTTTTATTAATTTTTTAATTTTACCCTTAACTGCTTTATTAATACCTAAATTACCACAATCTCTCTTTTAGTCCTCAAATTTGGGGATTATCCTTGTCCCCATGGAATTTCCCCCTACCATAATGATATGTGTTTAATATTTTATTTCTTGTCACGCGATGACGCCATTGCAACGGGATAACTTCGTCCAAATCTAAGACTTTGATTCCGAGCGTCGTTAACAATCAGGAGTATTTGCTAATGGCGAAAATTATAGGGAGTGGGTAATAGTCAAGTTTGTTAGGGGTGTATCAAATCGAACAAAAAAGAGAAGTTGGACAAACCAAAAATGCGAAAAGTGTAAACTGATCGTATGAACGATTTTGCGGTGCGATTTCAGATTAAAAATACACGTGCATTTTAATTAGCTGTGTCAATTTTTATATAATCGTAAAATCGATACATAAGATAGTAAAATGACTCGTTTTACATATATATATATATATATATGTATGTATTGGGAGTTTCAACCAAAATCAGTACCTCACTTCGATCCTCCTACATGATTAAAATAAGAAATCTTGAAAATCAAGTGCCTAACAATTATCTGAATGGACCATATTTGTGCTTTCTAATTTCTCTTTACTTTTCTCTTTGACAATAACTAATTAGGTGACGAACTCAATCAATGATGAAGAAAGGTTCGTTGTATAACTATTCGATGAAATTATTTCTCTAATGTTTTAACCACGATATCACTAAACTGGCCGTTTTAAGCGTAATTTTGACACCAATGGTTTACATTTCTACGAATAAAATATATAGACGTCGATTTAATTTAATCGGTCAAAGTCGTAACACCAATCTAAATTCACCCCTTATATTTGTTGGCTTAACAAAGATAAAAAAAATTATTAAAAAATATACAATATATGTTCGTCGGGACAAGAAGTAAAAGATATTGAAAAAAGTAATATATAGCAGTAGAGAAAGGGTATAAAACCCACGAAACTTGATGGTGGTCCTTACTCACCAAATGTTATATCAATATGAACTATAAAATATTGCATGATTGATATTATTTAAAAAAATTGATGAAATCTTGTAATTAGCTACACCAAGTCATATTTTGGAGCGATCTTCATAGATTTTTCTAAACACACATGATTAGCGGACAAAATAAAAATTAGCAAAAACTTGGTGGTAGGTAGCTGTTGTTGGTTGAAACTTGGAAGTGTCGTCACTTTTCCTATTTCCTATTTAAAAAACATGGTGGTAGTTAGCTACTAGCAATAATAAATAACATGGTGGTAGACTGGTAGCTAGCTACTAGCAATAATAAAAACATGGTGGTAGTTAGCTATTTCCTATCTTTAAAAAAACATGGTGGTAGTTAGCTATTTCCTATCTTTAAAAAAACATGGTGGTAGTTAGCTACTAGCAATAATAAAAACAAGAATCTCTTAGGACATTCGTAAATGTAGAGGGAGAAACATTGTGATTTCCCTCACCAAATTCAACCCCACATACCATTCACCGTTATATATGCACACTTACACCTTCAATATTAACATTTCCTAACCACGAAAAGAGCCTTTTATATATATATATATATATATATATATATATATATATATATATATATAATTATAAGCATCGATCGCAAAAATATGGAAATTGCAAAGAATTATACGTCAGTGGAGAAAGTGGTGAAGGAGCTCGTGAAGGAGAGGGAGGAGGAGGAGGAAGGTAGCTACAAGGCCTTCTTAAAAGTTTGGGAGTTGTACCAACAAGGTCGCATCAGCAAGCACGACCTCTTCTGTGAGATTGCTTCTTGCTTTGCCCATCTGGATTTGCTCTTGCAGCTCAGATCACTTCTTCTCTTGGATTCCTCCGGAACCCACTTCTCCACGCCTCAATTGGCCTGATCCTTCTCTACCTTAAGTTGACCTCCACTGTTATATTTACTTCCGGTCTTCGTGTCCAATATTTACCACTTTCGATATGGTACTCTTCCATACGCCGACTCAAACAAATTCTATTGGACCAGCGTTTAATTGATCCATGATTTATGTTTCATCTTTCGATTAATTTACGTTGTTCGCAAAATTGAGCGATCCATCTATTAATTGAAATAAAACGTTAATCAGTAACACATGAACACACGAGACAAAGCTACGTAACTAGGATTCGACGTTTAACTATGAATATCAAGGCTTCATGAGAAAAAATTACCTAATGGATGATCATAAACTGGAGCCGTAGGCGGCCTCGGTATGATCCCGATGTTCAGGTTTGTTGGAGGCACCGTGCTTCTTGTTGTACCTCCGGCCGTCCTTTTTTTTTTTGAAAAGGGACAACAACAAGCACGGTGCCTCCGGCCGTCCTTGAAGTAGAAAAAAATGCACGTTAAACCACTTTGAAAAAGACTATTTTTTAAAAAAGAAAAAACTCTAAAGTTCCTATAGTTTAATATATTGTATTGAGAGGTTCAGCATTTAGTAAATTAGTCATTGAGTTTTAAGAAATTGGACTCATTAGTCTCTGAGTTTTAAAAAATTGAACTCATTGATCTCTCTGACTAATTTATATCTCAAATTGTAATATAAGATTGTTAAAATATCCTTACCTCACATTAAAACCTCAAAATCATGAAAAGAAAAACCCACGGTAAAAAACTACAAATCATCAAAATAAAAACTCATTAGTCTATGATTTTTGATGGCAAGTGAATCGTTTTTGATTTATTTGAAGGAGTAGGATTAAAAAGAATCTTGGTGCTACGTCATTCATTCGTATGCCATGATTGATCCTAATGTGGTTGCGTCCATGGTTCTCCAGGTTATAAGAAGTATGAGCAATCTTGTCACAAAAGCTTAAAAAGAAATGGTGGTTGCGTCCATTTGTTGTAGACGAGTGAAGGAGTCATGTTGCTTCGTCCTATGGTGCTACGACTTTCAGCCTGGTTTGTAGTTTGTTTTCTTTTGATGGCTTTGTAATTTTTTTTATCGTTGTGAAGTTTTTATGTTTTTGTAGTTTAATGTGAAGTAAGAGTAATTTTGTAATCCCATATTACAAATTTGAGGCATAATTTGGTCAGAAGGACTAATGAATTTAAATTTTTTAAAACTCAGGGATTAATTTACTAAGTATTGGACCTATTATTACAATATATTAAATTATAGGGATTTATGATTTTTTTTCTCTTTTTAAAATCTACAAATTATTATTAATCAGGCCCAGCCCACACATGAGCCAATAGGACCATTGTTTTCGAGACGGCGGTCGGACCACGAAACGGAGCCAATCCCGGGTCAAAAAACCAAGTTTGCCCGGTTACCTAACGAACCAGAAGATTTCCGGTCAGACCGGGTGGTTGGCTCAGATTTTTGACCCGGAAAAATCCGGTTCGTTAGGTTTGACCAAAAAACTAACCCAAAAACCAGATTTCACCCAACCCAACCCAAAAAAATCAGATTTTCTACTCGATTTTTCTAAATCAACACAAAATAAACTAAATCTACAAAGATAATTATACTAAATATTAAATAAATTTACCAACATTTCAAGAATATTAATTTTTAAACCTATTATTTACTAAATATATATTAAATATATATATATAATAAACTACTGATCCGACCGCCGGTTTGGCCGGTCGGACCGGTTGACCCGGAGAACGGACCAAAATCTGGGTCGCTCTCCGGGTCGTTTTTGAAAATAATGAATAGGACAATAAGTCGAGGGCCTCGAGGCAATATGGTCTGGGCCACAAACTAATACCCACTATCTCCGAATAGACACATACGACAGAATTAACTTTATCTCCCTTAAATTTTATTAATTTTTTATCGATCGATAATTGAGACGGATCTAGAATGATCACCCTTAGAACGATCGTGAAAAGAGAAAATGCGAAGATAGAATGAGTAGGAAAGAAAATAATAGTTAGATAACTTGCAGAAACATGGTTTCATTGGGCCTTCTTATTGCACTCTTTTTTTCGTCAAGAAAGAGAGCATTGACCACACTCTTGCTCATTTGCCCTTTTCTTGCCACCTACATGTGCATGCAAACTTCTCAGATTTTTATGTCATTGCTCAGCGCTACAGTTTTAGCCCGCAGGTCCTTACCATTTGGGCGTGGCGTTGAGACTTGTACCTGGGCTATTTGGACTGAGAGAAATAGGCGTATCTTTGACAATGTCAAGTATGGAGCTAGATTGGTGGTGGCTTTAATCTGCTCTTTGATGGCGGAGGCAGGTTATTTGGATATTGGTCATATGTTCAACACGCAAGAGGATCTTCTCCGGCTGTGCACTTTTGGGCTTTCGAGATGTCCTGCTAGGGCTCATTGGACCTTGGAGTTCAGATGGTACTGCCCCTTACTTGGCTTGATCAACTACAATATTAAAAGCAGTTCTCGCGGGGCTCCACGTGCCTCCTCGAGGACTAGCATTTTTTGCAATTGCAGGAGATTTGTACTCGGCTGTTTCGTCTCTCAGTTGAGGGTTTGGTTTACTTTTTAAGCAGAGTCGGTGGCTTGGATGATGGCGGTCGAGGTTGGCATCGCCTTTGGCTTGAAACTGATTTGGTTTTTTGTCGTTGTTTCATGAATGGTGAGATCGTAATGATATGGTTCCTTGGAGATTTAACAATCGCTGTCTTCATATGCGGGCCAAGCTCGGGGACATGGAGTTCAGGATCTCCCACATCTTTATGGAGGGAAACTTAGTGGCAAACACGTTGTCTAAAGTCTGCGACGTCCGTTGGTGGTGCTCAACGCCAGATTTTCTCTTCGGATTGTGGGTCAGGATTTATTACCCCTCTCTTATTATAAGTTTTCGCAGTAGACGCTCTTTTTTCTCTGTAGTGGACGACAAAGTTTTTTTTATAGAGAATACGGCTGCGATCCCATACACACTTTGTGAATATCATGTCATATCTTAACCAAGTACACGTGATCCATAATTTTCTCTACGGATGGTTTCTTCAATGATACTTAGATAAGATAAGTTTTTCAATAGTTTATAAATGAACAATTTAAGGATAACTACATCCATAATTATTCAATTAAAAATTTAAAAATAATCAAGGGAAAATTAAAACTCAAAATAAATATATGCAAACTACTGTATAAGAATTCCAAAAGAATTTCATATTTTAAACTTTATATTATTAGGTTTTGTGTCAATTCCTCGTTATTATCTTGTATTATTTGAAATATCCACTTAGCACCTGAGCAAAAAGAAATCAACCACGGAGAGTTGGGTTTGAGAAAATAGGGGCTAATTGCAAATATTCGAAATATTTAATGCTCCCATTGTAATACTCCCAACATACGAAACACTATAAATAGACGAACCCTCCGTTTTTTCCCAAACCAGGAATTCCCCGATAAATCCATAGTCTCTTCCCCTCTCGCTCCGTTGACCTGAACCAACGATGACTCATATCCTTCTTCAAATCCGTTCCTTTTTTTATTTCTCTGATTAAGTATTAATCAATTTCGTGTGTTGTTTTTTTTGTTTTTGCTTTTAATTTTCCTTAATTCGGAATCTCTCACGGGGGAACCAGAGAAGGATCGCGAGAGAGCTCAGGCTCGCGGAACCGCCAAGGGCAAGGGCAAGGACGACGGCTTGACTCCCGAGCAGCGCCGCGAAAGGGACGCGAAAGCGCTGCAAGAGAAGACGGCGAAGAAGGCTGCGCAGGCGGCTCCGGCCGGCGTGGATTCCTCCGGAGGTAAAGGAACCACTAAGAAATAGAAAGGAAGATCGTTTTTCGGGTAGTGTCGTTGTTTTAGGGTTAGCTTGTCGAGTAAAGGCGGAGCTTGTGTTCTGATCTGTTCCGGGCTCGTTGTTCGTTTGTGTTTTCTTTGATTGGTTCGATTATGGATGCTGTCGTCGGAGATGGTTCCTTGCAATGAGGGTTGAGGGTTTCCCGTGGCATCTTGTATGTACGCGCGTTATCTGTTATCTTTTGTGTTTGTTTATAGATTTTGACAATGGTTGAGACATTCTTGAATGGGACTGCAAGGGGATTAGTTGCGCTGATTACTGTATGTACGCGTGTCTAATTCTTGTATGTACGCGCGTTATCTGTTATCTTTTGTGTTTGTTTATAGATTTTGACAATGGTTGAGACATTCTTGAATGGGACTGCAAGGGGATTAGTTGCGCTGATTACTGTATGTACGCGTGTCTAATTCTTGTATGTACGCGCGTTATCTGTTATCTTTTGTGTTTGTTTATAGATTTTGACAATGGTTGAGACATTCTTGAATGGGAATGCAAGGGGATTAGTTGCGTTGATTACTGTATGTACGCGTGTCTAATTCTTGTATGTACGCGCGTTATCTGTTATCTTTTGTGTTTGTTTATAGATTTTGACAATGGTTGAGACATTCTTGAATGGGACTGCAAGGGGATTAGTTGCGCTGATTACTTCTTGGCATTCTTGTTTGTCGAATGAGGTTGAACTGATAATCTATAGATTGATTAATCATTAATCTGCAAATAGCCTTCAATTTTTTGTTTTTCCTATGAGCTTTCCTGCTGTTCAATTTTATTTAATCTCATCGCTGACGGTTTCTCCTCTTTGATGCAACACCAAATCAGTATTACTTTGAAGTGGAATTATTTGCTAGTTATGTCAGGGGAAACAGATTAGACTTTTAGGCCATGGATCTGTTCCTTGGTGCTTTCGTAGTTTGATTGTCTGGTCCCGAACACAGTCTAGTGACAGAGGGAGAGAATGACAAAATTATGCTGGTTAACATCAGGATGTCCAAGTCATATCACAGTGCCAGCCTCTGTAAAACTTGGCAGATTTGCAGGGAAAAAGAAGTGAAATTTTGCAGAAGGTGGTGCTTTTTTATCCATATTCATGGATGATGGTAAAATAACCGGATTTCGGTACATAAATTACTGTTTCGTACTAATGATTTGTGGTCGGAATTGAAGAATGACATTTTCATTGACCATTTCAAAAGACGACAGTGTTACGATAGACATGGTCATACGAAGACAGTGTTACGATAGACATGGTCATACGAAGACAGTGTTACTGGTATTCTGAACATCTTTGTATTTTAGCTGCTGCTTCTGTTTGTCTGTAGATCCATTGTGGAACTCCAGGGTTCTTTCAGTAGTTCAAATGCAGTGGTTATTATGTTAGGTATTCTTGTTTTGGTGCACCCTTCGTGGATATGGTCTAGTACCTTATAGCGGATTTTGCAGTCCGCGATAAGTTCCTTGTGTCAGATTTCCCATCTGTGAGAAGGATCCATCTGAGAGCAGTTTAGCCATTTCATCTGAGTCTATTGGTAGCCAATGTTCGGTAGGAAGCTCTCGTTAATCTCAGTTTGTTTGGTGAAGATGATGCATATGAACAGGTTGGACTTTGGAGGGTTTTGAACCGGATGATGTGCGGATTGAAGTCAAAGTTACATCATCCACCAAAAAAACAGTTATATCAGATCGCTAATCTAACATGTTCCCTTGACTTTTCGGTAAAATTTTGGGCTTGGGTTTAGATCCATCTGGTTTAGGATATCCGAACATTCATGTTGAGATGGGTGGTACAAAGATGAATGTTCTGAATTTCCTGTCTTCCTCGAAAGGGGTTAACGACTAGTTGCCTCTCCCTCGCTCATTTCCCACGGGCCCAACGGTCTCCTCAGTTAATGGGCCTTGGGCCACTCAAGCCTTTAATTATAACGGCTTCTTGTGTCCCGTATTAAGTAGGATTAGCTGTATTCTTCTTGGTACTAATGATTCCTCCTGTATATAATACCTCCTGTAATCACCCATTTGAATAATAAGATTTAAGTCTTTCATCATTTCAATTCAAGATCTCCCTGTGGGTCAGGCCTCAGGGGATTTTTTCTTTTTTGGTAAAAATATATCAAAATTTTTAATGTGTAAAATATGAACATTTTTTCCTAAATGGGTAGTTTAAAAAAAAGGGTGCGATCTAGTTTGCTTCAACCCCGGTGTTAGGACTGATCATTGTTAAAATCTGATTCGTGATTCGATTTGATTCGTAAAAAATTCATTCGATTTGTCCAAATTTCAAATTCTTAAATTTTGATTGGAATTCGTCCAGAGACAAATTGAATAAGTTTCAAGATTTCAAAAATTCGTCGAATCAACGAATTCTATTTTCCGTTTCAACCGGTATGTCAAAAAATTTAAGAAAATGAAATAATACTTATTTGAAAGTGGGGAAAACAAGGGGTGGAAAATTGAAAATTGAAAATTTTAATCCCATCACCTATCAAGAAGTCGTTCCATTGTTTTTTTAAGGTGGTGCTGAGTCTATATTAAAATAAATATGTTATAATACGGGAAAAAATATACAGATAGATAACGGTAGCATCGAACAGATAAAAAAAATCCTAGTCAACAAACTGGCACGTAGATACTGGTAGGAGCGAAGGGCGGTCGAAAAGCTACGAAAGCCAACGACCGAAGCAGAGTTATGCCGAGACAAGCTACGACTGAAAAACCACAAGGTAATGACAAGACAAATTTCTCCACCTGCAACAACATGAATGATTTCGAGATCCGTACGGATCTCAGATCGAGCCTAGGCTGATCCAAACAAAATACAACAGGAACAAAGCTACTAGCAGAAATTAACCACAACCCAAAAAATCACCAAACAAACAGTGAAAGGGTAAAGCACAGCAGATAAAAAGAAACGACAGATCTGCTAGTAGCATAGACAGATAAAGGAATAACAGAGAACTAAAAAACAAGGACAAACAAAGAACAAATAGATCTGGCTGGAGGGGAGGTCGGTAGAGACCAATCCCTCCGGGCACCACATAAGACGTCGTTTCTAGCACGTTTTGACGGGCAGCTGCCCTGGATCTTCTCGAAAAATTGTTGGTAAACTACGAGGAGTCAATTACCAATTTTAAACCACATGGTAATCCACGCAAAAAGCGTGAAACTACATGGTACTAAAGTGTACATTTTCCAAAAAAAAAGCCTGCTACTCGAAACTCCAACCGTCTGACTTTTTCGCGCGCTTAGCTCTTTAAATCAATGATTCAACTTTTTTTTGGTGAGATTTAAATTGTTTCCACAATTTCAGATCTTGGACGGTCATGAGATTCGATCCTCCCACCTCATACTTAATGACTAACACAGTATCCATCAGACTATACATGAGTTGGTGATCAACGATTTAACTTTGCCCCCGATGATACCGTCCTTTTTATTAGAAAACACTCAATTGAGTCTCATGAGTTCGTACTAGTTACTTATGAAAAAATTGTTTGTGGTTGACCACACCAAAAGAACTGCTTGAAGTGATTATATAACAAACCATAAAGTACTACAATATCAAATCTAAAACTATGGTCCTCTTTTTGAAAAAAGAATATAGTAAAAATTATGTATTTCCACATGAAGATGACTTAATTGAGAGAAAACGGACGTTTTCCCAAGGAAACCATGAAGTACTAACCAACTCCGAATATTTATTAATGAAAAATATGAAAATGACTCTAGATATTTATTTTTATTTATCCTATTCATTGAAAAACAGAATATAAATAATAAGAGGGGAAGTACGCCTCAAAGATTTATAAATCTCTATATTTGGTCCAATTTTACGGGCCAGAATTATATCATGCGTGCCTACTGCCGATTTTGTTGACATGAGAGAGGAAGTACACGCCGTGACTTTACAAGGCGTGCTAATTAGGTCATTGAAGGACAAGAGCATAGGCATGACTCATGAATCATGATGTCATTTTTTAAATATATTTATCTGAATATTTACTAAATCTACTAGTTCATATTTGTGCAGGACGTCATTTTTCTATGAGAATTTATTACTCAACAAAAACTTTTCAATCTTAATTACTTCGCTTAAACTTCATCTTTTTCATCAAGTTTTGAAGCATTTTCTTACCCTTTTTTAACTACGAAATTATTATTGTCCACAATAAATCTAATAAAAAACAGTAGACCAGTTAGGAGCCTTAATTTGTTGAAAATAAACGTGACATCCACATCAAGCAAGTGACAAAATATATATTTAAATAAGCTCTAGAGCAAAAGGTCAACCAGCTTCCATGCGCATCTGTTCTCCTCTCCTGGTCACTCGCTTCACCTTCTTATTGCCTACTCCTACCTAATGGCTGCTAGCTACCTGTTTTTTATATACTACCAAAGGATAACTTTGTTTCTTATCTTATAATTTGCTTACTCCTTAGTACTGGACCATTAATTTTATAACCATACATGTAATACCTCATTTTAGATGCGTTAAGAAAGACTTAAATGATTTGATTGTACTATCTATATCATCAATGTACACTTCTTTTTCTAACAAACATCACGAGAGAACTTCAAAATTAAGTGAACTTTGCCAAAAGTAATTTTAGTATGGTGACTTTGATTTGTGGAGTTCTTGTTTTCTTTTTGTTCATATCAACCCAAAAGTACTTTTGTCAACTTGTAAATATATTATGTGATATACCACCAAACACTTATATTTTTTGAATGAAATAAACACTTAAATCAACAAGCAAAATAGTTAATCTAACTTAAACAAGAATTCTTTGAGCCATTGAAATCGCAACATGTAAATATTTATTTGGAGAGATTTGTAACCTTTGTGTCCATCTTTCAAATGGTTTCAACCAAAAAATATATCACAATATATTATTCTGAAGTACTATGTTAGCAAGAATCGAGCTCATATTTTCTAGAAATATATATGTCTCTCATTCGAGTTTGATGATGCATTAGTGTTAAAAAATTTTGAGAGAATATTTCCGCTATGTGTGATTTTGTCCGACTCACACTATATTAATTGCCTCAATAGATGCCCGAATATCAGATGATTTTGAGAAAAATGCTTGAAAAGAAGAGAAGTACATTTTTCCTACATCTACTCACGCTGAGGCGTCTGAGTTTTAAATTAACAAGTAAGACATGAAGTCCTACTCCTTACTAATTATTACGAGGCACAAATTACCCTCAGATCTCTGGTCTTTAGCGTAATTATGGGTAGGGTCCCTATTTTTTTGAAATAGTGTATTCAATTCCTGATCTTTAGAAAAATATTGGTATGGGGTCCCTAACGTCAGAGTTAGAGATTTTTTCAGGCGAAGAATCACTTGAAAAGATAAAAATACTCCCGGTCAAAACTAAGCCCCTGGTTAAAAAAAACTCTGGTAACTTCCTGTAAAACCCACCCAAACACTTCACCAAAACCTAATATGTTGTGAAGTTACAAGGCAGCCACGTTCCAATTTGTCGGGGAAGTTTTGGTCGAAAATTAGGTTTTGGTGAAGTGTTTGGGTGGGTTTTATAGGAAGTTACCAGAGTTTTTTTAACCAGGGGCCTAGTTTTGACCGGGAGTATTTTTATCTTTTCAAGTGGCTCTTCGCCAGAGAAAATCTCCGATTTTGGCGTTAGGGACCTCATACCAATATTTTTCTAAAGAGCAAGGGCGGGATACACTATTTCAAAAAAGTAGGGACCCTACCTGTAATTACGCTAAAGACCAGGAATGTGAGGATAATTTACTCTTATTACGAGATATCATTTTCATAGTCGATGTACACTGCACAGTCTACTTTCAATATTCTTTATCACAAAAATAGTTGCAATGTCAGTCTAAATGATGCCTTTAAATATATGTTTTTTTAAGGTCATTTAAATATATGTTGACTTCTCTTAGAGTATATTGTTTCCATAAAAGAATAGGTCGAAGTCTAACAGACTGATTGCCGGTATATGATTTTCTTTCATTTTCTATCTCTATCGGTTTATCCTAAAGTCAAATCCAGTATCTCTACATTTCATACTTATCTGTAAATTTCATGCCAATGCCTAATCTACATGTCTTTCAATGAACTCTGTTTTTTTAATTTAATGCTTTCTATTATGACTAAAGCTTGTTCAATGGGAATTGTCCCATGAGCATAATACTCAATGTGAATGTTTCTAAAAACGGATCAAAGGCAACCAAAATACTTAATTCTAAAGTCAAATTCTGCCTGATCAATCTGGCCGATTGGACCATTGTTCTCAGATTTTTTTGCATAAAAAGACCCGCTATTGGTGTTGGGTTGTGCGACTTTTGGTCGGATTGTGATTTTAAAACAATGCTTAATATACAAATTACAGAAATGAGAATGAAAGTTTATACAAATGGCAAGAGACCTATATTTTTTGAAAGTAGTCTTGAAGTTCAAGTCCTAGGAATGAAAAAAACAGAATTGAAAGAATCACATCTTAAATAAGATCTGACGGTGCTCGACTCTGAAAAGAGACAGAAAAAAAATCCACGTCTACACTAATTGCTATCTCCACCAAAAAATTGATGGTCTTCCGTATTCTGATATACACTTGTCATTGACATGGATGGAACATATAAAATGGAAAAAGGAGCAAGTCAACCACATTAAAAAGCCAATAAAATGGTAACCACCGTTGTTCATAACTCTCCCTCCAAGGAGTTGCTCCAGTTGTCACATTGCATTATGAGATTTACAATATAATTTGCCAGACACGACGAAGCTTAAGAAAATTATCCTAAGATTAATGCATACATTAAGAAAGGAATAAAATTGACTCAACCTTAACAACCAGAACCATACAAACTAACCCGACCAAGCTGATTATTGTATGTTTTCAGGGAAAATTTTAAGAGTCTGGCCCGGGTTACAGAACAAACACAAGTGAAGTGACTGCATAATATTTAAAGATCACTTATGGAGGATATCCTAATAATAAGAGACTTGGATTTATTTAAAGAAATTTTGGGTTTAAATCTTATGAATATAAAAGACATTATTGAAATAATCATCTTCTAAATATGATCCGAAAATGTTTGACCATGAAAATAGAGATATGAAAAAAATAAAGAACACTTGATCTCTAATCGCATAACTCATTTCTTTTGTACAACCATGAATAGAACCGGTATTGGCCAAAAAATATATAATCTAACAATACAAGATGTTATAAATTTCAAAGAGATGTAGGGTTCAAGTCTGGCAGAATTAAGGTATAAAAATTTACCTTTTAAAAAAACCGGTTTTTGCAGATTAACTTTCATCAGATATTAATCTATTATTTAGTTTCTTAATCACTGATAATAAATTAGTAGTCCGGAATTAAGTACCATAAACATGGTGACAAATGTTACCGTCTGATTCGTTAGCCGCTTGCTAGATAATCACGTTTCTTTTGTCCACCTAACCTTGTCTTGGACTTCAATTTAATTAATTATGGCAACATTTTTTTTGTAAAAAAAATCACTAGCTAGCAACAATTCTTTTAATAACCGTGTTTTTCATGTATTAATTATATCGTAAACCCCATAAAGGTCGTATATTTTTTCCTTAGACTTGCTCTTATTGATGATGGAAGTCATGATGTTATCATGATGTGATGGTTAAGTACAAAATATTTTTCTTACGACCGGATAACCTATTTTTTCCTAGCTATCTTATTTTTTGGGTGAATATGGTGGGCATCAAGCCTCTTTTTTCATTGCGAATCGTAGAGTGCTGCATTACAGACCGAAGGTAAAACAATGCCCATAATGTCTTGCACAAGGAAAGGAAAACATGCCGCTGGCGGCCTACTTAGAACATGTAATCCTAATTGTCACTCACGGTGGATGAAGTTTTGATAGCTAATCATGAGCGACGATAGTGAGTGTTCTTTTGTTATGTTCTCGATAAGATATTTATTATATTTTAAAAATATATCTCATGTAATCACGAGAGACGATATTGAGTGATATTCAAATAGTCACTACATCACTGAAAAAAAAAGTCACCACACCATTAAATATTTACTTAACATTTAGATATTCAATGCTAATTTTTATTACTAAAATCAACTACTAAAAAAATTATTCTAATTTAAACGAGAGGTCTTGAGTTCGTATTTTTTTAGAACACAATAAAGTTAAAATTTTGTTGACAGAATTTTGCAGTCATTAAAAAATTGTGCCGAACCTAAATTAATCGTTATAAATACTAAGTAATTTCAACCAAAAAATGTGAAAATTGTTGATCATATCCACCAATTTGAAGTCAATCTCTTACATAACGAAAAGTATCAAGAAATTGAGATCCAAACCATAAAACAACAGATAAATTAATTCTAAAGCTGCTATCATTTACGCATTGCAAATTGCACAAGATAACGTGATTGGTCTCAACAAGACATGAACTGATACTCAAATATTTCAATTGCGCTTCTAAATAGAAGCAGAAATTGTGTTCAATAGCACAAAGTTTTTTTTTATAAGTAGCACGAAAACAATTAATTTAACCCACCTTTTTCTTCAAAATACTTCCAAGTTTTGCACTACCAACCAAAGAGAAGGTGTCACAAAAAGCTGGTCCTTCCACTTTGGAAGATAACGCAAAACAAGTAAACTCTAATAAACCTTATCATCATCTACTAATGATTCCAATCCATAATTAAAATTATACACACATAATATAATATTCCAGTTCCACATGTCAATCTATTCTATTAAAACACAGAAAAGGTGTAGTGATGCGTGCAAAGATGCAGTTTTGTTTTATCTTGCTTTGTTTTTTCTAAAGAAATCTCTTACATTCGGGTTAAGTAATGTCCAATTTATTATAGAGAATGACTCTTCTAATAATATTTTTTATATTCATAAGACTTGAATTCCAGATCTTAAGTGTTAGTACTTGCACCAAATACTATTCATCTTGTTTTGCTTAAGTTTTTTTTTTTTGTACTTGGACCAACTATTTTTCTTCATTTGAAGCCTAAAGTGCAGGAAGGAATAAAGAAACAAGGTTGTGTCTGATAAGAGGGGCAAAAGGGAAAGGCACAAAGCTAACCAGATGAAACATGGCCTCATGTTTCCAACCATAGATCTGAAATGGACAGGTAAAACCACAGGTTTTGTTTGGACAGGACCATGTGCTATTCCCAATTGAAAACCCAATTCTATCTCTTCAAAATAAAAAAGAAGAATCAACTGGCAAGCACCTTCACCATTTAAAGAGATAGGTAGATTTGAAATTATAGAAAATAATTTCGAATCAATCTGTTCAGAGGTTCTGCTTGATGGGATTAAAATGTGTTTCAATGTCTTCAGTATACTTTATTAAACTATTTTCATTGGTTTAGACCAGTTGATGTAATGTCATGTTATTACCAAAATCAATGTACTATTTCTCGTACAAATAGCGCAAAATGATAGCATTTATATCTAGATTCAAAATATTGCAAATAGCAACACAGTTATGATACTTAAATCTACTTTTTCGACATCGTGCTAATGAGTTTAGTTAATTGAAATATGTTTAATTAAAGTAAACTCACTTAAGGGAGTTCAGATAGCATAAAACACTATGTGCTAACTAGATTCAATATATAGTCATATATGTGTTATCCACCTAAAAATATATTATGTTAAAGGCACACTTAATTGGTTCTATTATTAACCAATGAGCCCTGCCAACCAGTGAAATGTTGAGCTCTTTGGAATCTCTATTTTTTTGTTTATACAACCTACCCAATAAGTCGAACAATTCAATTTTGAGTCGGATATGACCTTCGAAATATGGAGAAGTTCTCACAACAAATATTTAACATTATTATATTTTTAATTATTCGAATCCAAACTTATCAATTAAACTAAAATAATTCTTTCACTAGTTATTGTTGTCGTCTTTGAAATCTCTTTATTCTCATCGTGGTATACTTTTCTTCCCTTGAGTGGTTATTCCAAGTGTCATGGGCATGAGCCAGGTAGCTTGAGATGAATGCAAGGTAACACTGAATAACAACTAACTTGGGATTCTAATCATTTGAGGCACAAAAATGTTGGATTGGATCTAAAAGAATAAATGGCTAGTAGGTTGGCCTTTACTTTTTACCCTTTTCTTCCTCCATTTCTTTAAGTAGCTCATAAAGTGGCTCCATGCACACCTCAAAAGGCAGGTGGAGATGCCAAGGGGATATGCAAAAAATTGACTAAAACAATTTTCCCAATTACCTGAAATCTTAAAATGGTATTTTAAATGAGAGTAAAAATAATTGAAGGAACAAGAATAAAATGTTATCGTTACCTAATTGAGACTGATTCATTTATGTGGCCCTTGGTATTGTTCAAGGGTAATAATGTCTCCATGACATGTTTAGCACTTGTTATTTGTGTTATTATTTTTCTATAATACAACAATCTGTTTGAGCTTCCATCTGATATACTAAACTTCTATCTCCAATCATAAAGTTGACCAAGCTACTGGCATATGATACTTATAATAAATGCACTATTTTCCATATAGTTTGGCATTAAATTAAAGATTTTCAAAGTTTGTTGCATTTCGCAGGTCCAATCTTGATATAGATTATTCTTAAAAAATCTTGATATAGATTCAAAAGAAGCAAAGAGGAGAATCAGACACGTGGACGATCGAGAGAAAAAAGATGATAGATAGCACACTAAACCTGGCAAAAAAATCACCAAAATAAAACCCTTGGATGTTGGTCTAGCTCAATGACAGATTTCGGCGGTGTTAAAACTTGGTATAAGTTAGTCTATTAATTCGGATACCTTTTCGCCAAAAAATTAAAAGCATTTGAGATATAAAAAAAGCGTCCAAGTCCCTGTCATGGAAGAATGTTCATCCACCCCACGAACTTTTTTCTTGTGACAGATAAGCCAAGACAGGCTGAGCTGGAAGGATGTGATTGGCCAGAGGACAAGACATTGTGAAATGGTAAGCACGAAATGAAAGGGTGTGTTTGGTGTTCTTTTTTAATATAATCATAAAGTTGGCTAAGGAAATGGTAAGAGTTTTAATACAAGGAAAAAGTTTCTTGGGTCTCTGATATAAATATAAGCTCTCCACTTGCCTCATTTCTATTCTATACCTCTACACCTTTTGCTTTTGTACAGCTCCAAAAACCACAATGGAACAGTTTCCTATAGCAGATACCTTCCCATGCAAGAAACTCATGTTCCAGGGATCCAAGTTTCCTGATGTACGGGGATCTGCAAGGAATGAGATGAAGCCATCTTCGTCGTCGTCGTCGTCGAATTCGTCTCCTGAAAGGTTGTGGCTAAGTTCAGAATCCAGCTCATCTCCTGAGGAGGCTTTAGGATTCATCAAAGAGACCTCAGCCCCTGTGAATTTCTTGGAGTCTTTCCCTGAGCTCAACCAGGCTTCTCGAGTTTCCGACACGCCTTGTCTCTCTCCGTTGTTGTCGTCGATCGCGTCTAGTTTCCCGA
This sequence comes from Hypericum androsaemum, assembly GCA_963995505.1. NCBI lineage: Eukaryota > Viridiplantae > Streptophyta > Magnoliopsida > Malpighiales > Hypericaceae > Hypericum > Hypericum androsaemum. Next base: position 15,572,139 of record OZ023180.1, read on the forward strand.
ATTTGACTCTGTTCCTCAAGGAACCTGTCCTGCAGGACCCTTCCAAGCATGCCGTTGAATCGCCCTTTTCGGTATTTCCACACAGTTCTTCATTGTTGGTTCCTCAATTTGGCCAAGTTCCTTGTCATCCAAGCACCGATTGGCTCAAGATCAACCAAACACAGCCAATGAAGTACAGTGCAAGAAGGTTGCAGAAGGCTACTCTACCATCAGGATCGCTACCCGGGAAGCTGTACCGAGGAGTCAGGCAAAGGCATTGGGGCAAATGGGTGGCAGAGATCAGGTTGCCAAGAAACAGGACAAGGGTTTGGCTTGGAACATTCGACACGGCAGAGGAAGCTGCAATAACCTATGACACTGCAGCTTACATACTCCGCGGGGACTACGCGCATTTGAACTTCCCTGATCTCAAGCACCAAATCAAGGCCAATTCCTTGAATGGAACCACTGCTGCCCTTCTCGAAGCGAAGCTACAGGCCGTGTCACGAAGTGCTTCGACGCAGAAGAAGCAGGCGGACAAACCCTTGGCATCACCAAACTCAACTTCACCGAAGACAGGCGAAAACTACTGCAAGTATCCAGCAGGAAAGGACAGGCAGGTTGAGACCGAAGGAGTTGGTGTAGCGTCTGAGATCGAAGCTGTTCAGTTAAGTAGAATGCCTTCCTTGGACATGGACATGATATGGGATGCTCTTTTAGTTCATCATGACCTTCCACTTTAAGATTACTTTTTTGCAATCATCTCAGCTTCTCTTCTCACTTTCCTTCCTTGTTTATCTGTTTCTCTATTGATTTTCGATATAGTTAGATCTAGCGGCTAAGAGTTCAATCTCAAATGTTGTTGCTTGTGGGTGATACAAGCTTATTACATCTTCTTTTGGACCATTTACATCCAACAGTTTTAGACAGCATCAGACCATTCAAATCACACTACCTTAGAGCCATGCCTTTCTGCAGAAGGCCTTAATGCGCGGATGCAATATCGAAAAAACAACTTTGTTATGCGAAGGCGCGATAGCAGAAATACTACTAGAGATTTCCAGAGTTAGACTGGATCGTGGTGCGAAAGCAGAATGTTCAAGGTCCGAAGAAGTATGCCGAATTTTCCCTCGCTACAAAAATGTCATAAGCCAAAACTTCTGCTCCTGCCTGCCTGCCTTGCAACTAACTTTAAGAACCATATGAGCGGATCAACTACGCGAAGCTAACAACATCAGGAGTTTAGGCCTCCACTCTGTGGGTCTTGAGACCGTTTTGCTCCACCGTGTGATTCTCAGCATTCTCTGCCTCCTTGGATGGCTCAAGAGTCGCCTTTTCGACGCGAGTCTCTACGCCTGTATCAACAGAATGAGCTTCGAGTCCCAGAATAGGAGACAAGCTCTCTCTGTTGCTCTCGCTCCCCATATTGCCAACCTTATCAATACCTTCATTTTCTTCCTTCTTTGATAGTTCGAACGCCGCGGGCATCTCCACATCACCAGAATCAGTACTCACGCCAGCTACAGGGGACAGTTCCACATCAATTTCCTTCTCTGCGCTTCTATCATCATCAGAACCACTTCCGCTGGAAGTCATCTCGTGTTCCATTGTTTGATGGGAGTAGACACCTTCCGCTTCTTCATTCTTCCCATCAACTTCCACCATATCCGAGTCATGTTCGGGTTGCCATTGCTGCAGAGGAACTGCATTACTAACAAGTCTTCCTGTTCTCAACCTCTCCCTGTAGTCCTCCATTTCGACTCGGTATCGTTCTTTATCTTGGAGAGCTTTTTCCTGATAAACCTGTGAAGAGAAAAAAGACGACGGGTATAAGCCCAAAATAGGCAGTAATTGAGAAGAAGGACTAGGATGACATGGATATATTCCTTACAGCCTTTTCATTCTCCTTCAGCTTGTTCCATAGTTCACCGATCATCCGACTGATCTCTCTGTCCTTCCCTGGATGAAGTGGTTTCAGTCTACCATGCTGCTCTGCAAAAAAGAAATTATAACCACTTCTATTCGGCTTCGGATGAGCAGGGTCTCTTCGTCTGATCTCATGCTTCTTTCTTCTGCGGCGACGTTGAGAGCCTGTGGCAGTGGCAGGAATGCTGCTATGTTGAGGCACTTGGCTGGTTTGATCCTGTGGTGCTTGGTAAAGAACACCTTTGAGCTTCTCTGACCCTATTGTGACTGTAACCAGATATCCACCGTCGAATTTACCATCGATAACGCCAATCACTGGTGAAACAGTCGTAGACGCCGGCCTCACATCCACTGTAAAACAGATAGGTAAATCTTAGCGACGATCAACGTACCGAAAAGACGAGTAGAAGCCATCCAACCTCCGCATAGCTCAGCTGCATTAGTTCGTGTTTGCTGTGCAGTTGCTGCTTGATACTCTGGCGATGGCTGAACGGTTACTTGAGCCGGAGCCTGTGAGGGAACTGCAAAAAAATCTCCTGTTTTAGGTGTCAACTTCAAACTTTTAGTACATGAAAAGGACTAGGTTGCCAGGAGCACACACCAGTAGGGACAGGAGTCCATCCGCGGGATTTGAAGAAGTAGAGTTGTTCATAGTGGTGAAGCAGGGAACCATAGTACTTGCGCAACACGAACGACGCATTGGTGGCTGTAGAGGGGAAGCTGAAAGCTGCAGTCACCTCCTTCCATTTCCTCTCCCTTATAATCTGCAGCATCTCATTGCACTTGAATTGTAAATACAGAAATTCAAATTTGTTTAAGCAGAAAAACTTAATATCTGCTACTAACACTACAGAGACATACTGAGGACTACAAAAGTGCTAAAAACCGAATATCTCGTGAATGAGAGACAGAGAAATAGGAATACCTTCTCTATACCACCTCGAGCAGTAACTTCCACGAATAGTCGATGCAAGTCCAGATCCTTTCCTCCGATAATCGGTATCCTAGCCAACAATTGTGTGCAGCTCCGTAAGAAGACCACGAAATATGGTTAAGAACATCCGAAATCAGTAAGAGCCGTTGCTCGAGTTAGCAACGAATAACTTGTTGGAGAAGGCAATAGTAAAACTTAATGCAACAGTGAACATTCCCAAAGTGAACTTCTTCAAGTGGACATTTACCAGAGAGATTAAGACATTCAATTTAACTTTTCGAGATACGGGAAGTTTCCAACTTAGGAGAAGAGATTTGTCCAACTATTTAGTGCAGAACTTGTAACAAGAAAGGAGATTTACAATGCTGGCACCAAGTACACTGAAGCTTACATGAACTTGGTGCCCATAGAAGCATGGAACTTCTCCAATGTTGTCATGAAGAGCTTCGGATTAGCCACGAGATCTTCGTATCTTGCCAGCGGGATTGGATACTGACTGAAAGTCACTGCAGGTTCTGTCATGGGAGCTGGACTCTGCTTAGCAAATGAAGGTGATGCCATGAGCCAAGCCCAGGATTAGTCTACCTTTCTTCCTGCATACATAATCCAAAGGAACCATATAACCAACTACACACACTCCGACGATGATCGATCGAGGATAAAAAGAAAAATTATATATAAAAAAAAGAGAGAAGGGAAAGCCACAAAATAGATGAAGTTGAAGGGTATATCATGAGTAATGCCAAAAAGTAAAAGGAGGTACCTTTTCCCACTTTCCTACTTCATGCAAATAAATCCAAAAGGCTAAAGAGTAAAAGGGACAGAGACAAACCCACAAAGGAAAAGGTTGAGCTTCACTTAATGAACAACCCAAAAGGCTGCAGAAGCACATTTAACACACATGCACACAGCAGTTGGAGAGCAAAGAATTAAAAGCAACTTAGCAGTAAATGGTGGGAACAAAGGAAACACAGAAACTATACTTTAAACCTCTGTGCTCTTCAGCCCTATCAACAACCATCTAGCTTGGTGTAATAACTCAACTCACAAGGACAAGGACCGGCAGCTTCAAAGGCCATTTAGCCTAACTACACAAAATGTGAACAAATTCAGGGAGGTCTCGGATTCAAATCCTGACACTCGTAACAAATTTACCTTTCAAAAAATACAAGGATTGGCAGCCCAATGCCAAAAAATATAGAATGGTATAGCACATAACACTGTAGCTATCACAGAGAGTAGTACTATGGATGCTTGTAAGAGCAAAAAGAACCCATCAAACTTCAGGATCAGGTCTGTTAAAACCACACACTGCCCACGAAAAGATTATACCTTTTAAGGCTCTTGTAATAAAGACCCAGATACATAAAACCAACTCTCCCTCTTTCTCTCTCTAGGCAAACACACACAGTCCAAAAAGCCTATTGCCTATGATGCAACAATTTATGAAGAGAATATCAAACCCTATGGCTGGAATTCCAAAAAGATACTCTGATAATACGATATCTAATCCGTACTACAAGCAAGCAAGCAAGCATCTTCAGGACAATGCAATAATCTCCTGTTGATGTCCGTGACATTCAGAATTACAATAACACGAGTAATGTAATAAAGTTTCTCGCTTCGTTTAAGAAAATTTTGATTCAAGCTCACGAACTTATAAAATATAATTGAAACATAGAAAAGAAGCAAAAATGCTGTAACTAACAACAAGAAAGATACCAATGGCAATGGTGGGGTTCTTGTGGGGGCCATCACCAATCAAAGAAAGCCAAATGGCTAAACTCAAGATCCTTCTACAACGTTATTTAATGATTTCCCATATAAAGCACCCACCTTTTTTTAATATTTTCTTAGAAGGCCCGATCTTTGAAGTTTCTTCTTCTCCTAATGGATGCCAAACCAGTAAAGATGCATTTTTTTTCATTAGGCACATAAATTTGTGACTACCCAGAATAGATAAAACTATTGAACCGTGACATTAAATAAAACCGAATGGTATCCAATAACAGACGATATAAACCCGAAAAAATTATAAACAGAGAGTTAGTCTCTCTATTTAATGTCTCTTTCAATTTTTTGCACTGTGTTATTATTTTGGTGTTATGTGCATATTGCAGAAGGGAGAATAAAAAGAGAGAGAGAGAAACCCAGATGCATGAAATAAATAAAGAGATGTCGATAGAAGCCTGCAGGTTTTCTTTTAAGCAATATTATATATTCACTGATTTTTCTACCTAAAAAAAGAAATAAATGGTAAAAGAGGAAGAGAGGACAAAAAAGGGTTAAACAACTTACCAAAAGATTGAGAGATTGGGAGAGAAAATGGAGCTTAAAACGAAATGATGATGATTATGAGGAGATTAAGGCTAAACCATTTACTTAATATGCCACAATGGAGAGGATTACGGAAACCAATAGTCTCTCTCTCACACACACACACATATATATATATATATATATATGGTATTTATTTTTCCTTCTGCCCCGTTTATTTCTGATAAGTTTTGGCTGTGCCTGTGGTCGATGAGGATGTGTTGGAGAAGACAAACCATCCAATTTTTTTCATTAAATGGATTCGAGTGGACGGTTTTGCCCCGAGGAACCAACCCATCTTGCATGAATTGACAAGGGTAAATTCGGCATTAAGGGGAGTCTAATGTGTAGGGGCTGAATTTGGTTATCCTGGTAATTAGGGGAATGAGCAAATCAAAACAAGTTTTAACAGAAATAGGACCATAATAGCATATATTTAATTCATTTTTTAATAAATTCAATTATTTTTTATTTTTATAATTTATCAATTGAGGTATTATTTGTTTCACGTTTGTGGATTTTGCTGAATTTTATTGAAATTGGAGTTTTCGGGATGAATGCATGGGTAACTATTGTTACATTTCCTGATTGGGTTGAATTGACTAAACAGATTGGCCAAAACGTGGCATATTGACTTCCCGCTTGAAACGGCATGTCTTGTCCCAAGAAATTTGTAAAACAGTAAAAATAAGAAAATAAGTGTTAAATGTTATATGGAAAACCTAACTGGAAAAAAATAAAAAAAAGGTAAAAGGGCGAGAATGTGGAGAGAAAAGAGTGGCGTAACAGCAGCTACCCCTAAATTTAATTTTCGTATTTAAACTACTTTGGTTAGAAGAAGTCATCTCTTTCATCTCACCAGAAATTTCACTGTAATCTTTCTGTAATTGACGGTAATATCTGAACCAATATTTGTCAATGATATATAACAGACAAAATAAATTATGTAAAGTCTATCATAAATTCAAAAATAATAAAATCATGAATATTGAGTCTATCAAATTATATTAGTAGATGAACTATCGTAAATTTTTTTCGCTGATTTCTCTACATTATGCACTTAAGTATATTATAAAATAGGCAGATATCATGCCATTTATTTATAATAATGTTCATTTCTAATAACAATAAGATATATTAAACGCTGATAGTAATTATCATCGCCTGCCAACAAACCGACTTCAACATTTGTTTGTAACTCGTACCACAGGGTACTCTGTGCACCTGTGTGGGCAGGAATTTCTCCAGACTTCAATTTTCCACTCGCATCTTAAAAAAATTAAGGTTAATCCTATTCTAGAGCAAGATAATTCAGGAAACTTTTGGTGTAACCAGTAGTCTATTTAAGTTTTTTTTTTGGCGAAAAGAAATTTCATTACTCAAAGAAACGAAAATGTTACAAGAAGGGGAAAAGGAAACGGAAGAGAAGCCAAACACACAGGTCGAATAGAAAATCGCAAAACAGCAAGTCTATCGCCATAAAGAAGAACTCGACCCTACAAACTTGAGGGATAGCAAGGCCGATGAAAGAACCAATGATCTAAAGCGATCATTTCTTCTATTTCTTTGCGTTCCTCTTCCTAGTCTGCGGGGACAAGTTGGAAGAAGACGGGTAGGAGTACCCACAACACGGCTAGTCCAGAGTGATAAATCAACCGCGGCGCATCAAAAGTCCACCTCATACTCCAACGAACGTAGATCCTAGATCCTTACTCCAACCAACGTAGATCCAACCAATATTCTATTTAGGTATTTTGATGTCAGTGCTTGGTGGCTCTTTGTAACCAAGGAGTGGACTTGTTCGGACTGATTGCTTTCTATGCAATCAGCCTTCGCGATGTTACTTGTAAATATTTTGGAGTTTATTAATACTATTTACCTTCAAACAAACAAAAAATCCAGGAAACTCTTGAATAATAGAAATATGCCAAATTTGGTCAATATGTTGGCTGAGATTATTCGAATTCGTCTGTCCACTGTTATTTTTCTGAAAGGTATTCCGTATAGATATTATTCATTAAAAGAAAAGTACAAAGTACAACGCCCAGGAAACGCAGTGGCAGAGGGTGCAACAACCGTTCACTGTTATTTGTGCCATTAATCTTCGCCCGAAGGATATTTACGAGTCGTAACACTGTGATCCATAGATAGTTTTTTATAATAAAAGTTAACATATTAATCCAAATTCAAACCGATAAAATTTTTGAAATATGAAAAAAATTATTTTAATAATTATTTAACATGTTTTAGTACTCTAACTAAAACCTTGTAATCATAGGTTACTGATCCAACTTGTTAAGTCAATAGAGGTAGATTTAAATTTTAAAAAAAAGGAAAAAGAATGAATGATAACTGTATTTACTTTCATTTGTTGTTTCTCGAGTACCTTTTGTTCGTTTGTCACATGTCTAGTACACAAACTTTATTCTATTATTTGCATAAAACACGAGCTATTATCCAAAAAAAATTTGAAACACAAGCTTGAACTTTTTAGTTAAAAATAGAGAAAGTACATTTTAGTACTCTGTAGTTTCACATTTTTTGCGTTCAGACCTTATAGTTTAAAATTGGTAATTCAGTTCTTGTAGTTTGCCAACTTTTATCCAGGCAGGTCTCGGGCAGCTGCTAGTCAAATGGGCTTGAAATGCTGTTATTTTAACCCGACGTGGCAGACACGTAGTGACCGAGTGGGTTTAGTTGATGATGATGTGTAATTCGTGTTGAAGCACAAGATTGATGATGAGCACAATCATTGTGCTGAGATCAGTTTGATAAAAGATGAAGATGAGAAATTTTCCTTTGATGATGAAGAAGAGAAGGAAATGCAGATATTGAGACCGCTGGTGTACACAAGAAAAGAAGGGAAAGGATCCACGTGCCTGACGTGTGATGCAAAAAGGGGTAACTTGATCATTTCACATGACTAAGTTACCAGGACGATGTCGTTTTGGCTCTAGTTTCCCACTTCACATTTTAAGTTTCTGTTTTGTATAAATAGGATAGGAGGGATTAATGTGTTCACTTTTTGACACGTAGGAAAGAGAAACTCATAGTTATTTTCCTCTCTCTCGAGTGTTCTTCTTCTCTGAGCTTGAGTTCGCTTCCACCGCTTCAATGGCGGTTATCTCCACTCAATAAAGCTTCTGTTTTACTTCCGATTCACAAATTTATTATGGCATCAGAGCATTAGGCAAGTTTATGCCTAAGTCATCCTGGATTTTCTTAGCCCTCGTAACTTCAGAGAAGATATATTGGCGACGGGAGCGGGAGATCATCTCCATATGGATTGACCGTGGTATTGGGCTCCGCAAAACTCAATTGTGATGCCTCTTAGATGGATGAATCTTCTCCATATGGATTGACCGTGGTTGCTAGAAATTATCAAGACCTTCTTCTTAAAGGCCAGGTCAATATGTGCTCAACTTTCTTCCCTCTCCATCGTTCAGAAGGACTACCCAGGACAGACCACAATGGAAATGGATTGCCTTCTTGCCTTCAATTTCTTGCACGACCAAAGCGCACAAGCGTTTGGCATGTCGAAGCTTTGGTCCTGAATCTTAGACATATACTAGATATGCTACCTTACTTTAAGCTATGCCTTATTTCTAGAAGCAAGAACCAGGTAGCTGATTAGTGTTGCAAGCAAATTATACTAGTCAATCTCCCGAGGCATAATAATATAAGTATCTTTTTTCCAAAAAAAGGCCATTGAGAATTGAGTACAAAAAATAAAGCTGCGATACCACTGTTCGCCATCATCTCTCAAAGTGAAGAGAAAAACCTTTTTATGGCATGAAAAATGTCGGGGCCTACGTTTTCTCATATTATCCTACTAAAGTTACCTATTTCATCCATTGAATTACATTTACAATTGATGTACTTTTTTTGTAAGTAACAATTAATTGTAACTACCCTATGATTAGGGACCAGATTTGGTCCTGGAATGGGGCCATTCAAGACGATTCTGGATGACAGACTATTGGATATACACGGGGCAGACATTGAAAATATACGGCAGGCCATTGGATATACACGAGACAGACCATTGGATATACACGAGGTGAACCATTTTATCCGACCCATTTTATCTCGGGACGGTCCCGATTTATCCGGGACGATTCCCGTGAAACTATTTTATTATAACTGAGTAGACCATTTTATTATAACTGGATAAACTATTTTATCTTCCAGAACGGTCCTGACGTGTTTTATATGTCTATGACTAAATCCAGTCCCCTATAATTAATGTACTTAATAGGAGTGGGCAAAATATCTTATCCATCATCTGAATCCGAATTTTCAGATTCGAACAATTTCGTCGGATAAGGATAGGATTATCCACAATTTATATTGCAGTTCAATTCGGATACTAGTTAAGTATCCAAAATTTTAATTTTGGGCCAACCATGGGCCTGGCTGCGTGGCAGCCCAAATTCCTGTGACCATTATCCAACAGTCCTAACTCACCAAACCAAAGGACCCAGACATCACCGAAGGAAAATTTTTGAATCCTTACTAAACGATCGATTAATGAGTCGTATCTATGAAAGAACATTTAACCTAACATATATAAATTGATAAAAATTTATATTTTAATTAAAGAAATTAAAAAAACTTTTGGTGTAAATTTTTTTTAACAAAAAAAATCAGCGGTATTAATTCCATCCGAATCACACCATTGAATTCAGTCGCCTGGAATGGAGAGGAGGTAACTGAAATTTTTCAAAAACGTTTGATTTTGTTGGAAGTCGGATAGTTTAAAATATTTGTATCCGTGTTGGAGAAAAATTCAGATATTTCATAATACAGATTTGAATATAAAAAAATTAGTTCGGATAGTTCAAATTATCTAAATATTCATCCCTATTTAATATCCAATCTATTTAAAAATATGGTTCAATCTACGTTGCAGGTGTCCTAGTATAGTACTGGTTAATTTAAAACATTACTAATGACTTCCAGCTAGACCTAACCGCGGTTCGAATTTGAACGAATTCGAATCGAATTGATTTAAATTCGAATCGAATTGATTTAAATTCAAATTTATCAAAATTTTAAACCGTATTCAATTCGTCCAATGACGAATCGAATTCAAATTATGAATATTCGAATTTGAATTGAATTCAAATTAATTCTTAAATTTTTTGGGTTAGTGTTAGAATTTAGGATTACGGTTAAAGTTAGGGTTTAGGGTTGTGTTAGGGTTAGGATTTAGAGTTGTGTTAGGGTTAAGAGTTAAGGTTAGGGTGACAGTTTAGAGTTAGGGTTAAGGTTAAGGTTAAGGTTAAGGTGAGGGTTTAAGATTTTAGCAGATAATTGAATTGGATACACGATATATGTTTGTTCTCAAAATTATAGTTGTATTGTTTTTTTATATAGTCTTAAGAAAGTTAGAAGATGAATTCTTCATTATAGTAGTAGAAAATGCATGTAGAGATAACAACTTAGTATCTTAATATACACTAATATAAAATTGAGTTGGATCTCGAGCAAAGTAACAAATTCTCTTTATTAAGTTAACTAATTCAGGTTGGAATCAAATAACCAAAATTACAACTATATAAATATAATACAATTAATTAATAGCTTGAATAGCTAGATAAAAATGTACAAATTATTGTTTATAGTAAAGCTCTTTTTTATTTTGCAAAGTAACAAATCTAGATAAAGTTGAATAAATAAACTAATTTAGGTTGAAATTAAATAATCACCAAGTGTTGCAAAGTAGTAGAACTCTTTTTAATTTTTTTCTTTTTCGAAATATATTTTTTGAAAGTTTCTAAATTTTCAAATTTATAAAAAATTAAAATAAAAAAGCTGACGTGATAGGAAGGAGATAGGATGACAATGATGAGGGAGTTGGTTCACATCCATCCCATCTGATGGGTTAGTCATGTGACAAAGATTGAGGGAGATAAGATGGATGGGATGAGGAGGTTGGTTCACATCACATCTCATCTGATGGGTTTGCCATATGACAAAAATTGAGGGAGATAGGATGGATGGAAGGCTCACGCCTCCCTATTTTTGTAATAATTTTTTTGTTGTCGAATCGAATTCGAATCAAATTTTCCGGTTTGACGAATTATAAAAATCTTGAACCGTATTCAATTCGTCTTTAAATGAATTCGAATCGAATTGAATTTTTAACGAATCAAATTAAATCGAATCACGAATGAAATTCTAACAATGGTCAGATCTACTTCCGGCCAAGAACTAAAGAATGACATCTTTATTCCAAATTTACCCAGCCGCCCACCGATCATCATACACAAACATTAATACAGGGCAATATGGGACGTACATACACAGACCCATACAAACTATTATTGACTAACCAACCGACGATACAATGCTTAATTCCGAATATCATAAAATTCATACACAAAAACAATAAGTATCTAAAATCTAGAGCGCATGCACTCGGGAGGGAGGCCCTGGGGGAACCGTTTAAGATCGGCGCAGTAGTTGTAGATCATGTAGTACTTCTGAACCCATCTCAGGCGCCTCCTCCCGGAGGCGTCGAGCTCATCGTTCTGCCACCCGCCGTTGAGGCTGGCGGAGAATTTCGGGTCACAGGTCCGGGCTCCGTAGGAGGACACGGTACACGCGGAGGCCGCGAAGTTCCTGTAATAGGCGGTGAAGGGGGCCTTGGTCCAGTCGGCCTTGACCAGGCCCCCGCGTGTCGCCCAGTCGTCCGCATTCCAGAGGCTCGAGTAGATCCTCATCGGCTGGCTCTTCGGGAATGGGACCCCGATGGATTCCGCGTTCTTGAACACCCTTATTGGGGTGTTGTCCACCAAGAAGCTGGAAGAACAGGAAACAGTTTGAAGTCGTAAATGAAACTCAGAGACCAATTATTCGTATGTTAGTCGAGCATTATCGAATTTCATTAAAATAACGACGTGGTCTATAGCTATATTCTACTACCTTATATTATGGTCAGTATGAACGCGCAATATTATTTAATCTTAATTTTAAATGTTGTCACAGAAAGTAATGTAGGGCCAGCTTTTATATCAGTTTCGTTACACAATTGCATCTCATGAATATTCTTTTGTCCATAGCTGGTGAGTTTATAATTAGCATGGCTGCTCAATAGATGCAAGTTTAGCCCCTATGGGTAGTCATAAATCATAATAAGTAAAGTTCCGAAATCTGAATTATTCGACCGGTATATTATGGATAATGTGGGTCATCATAGCTATAGAGAGAGAGATGTGAGGCTTACGTGATGTGTTGAGGTTTCCAGAGAATGGAGTAAGTGTGGAAGTTCTTGGTTGGGTCAAACCAGAGATAGAACTGCTGCTCTCTGTTGCCTTTGCCTCGAGTGAAAACATTGGTGTGCAATATGTAAGGGTCACCGCTAAGATTTCCAAGGAATTCGAAGTCGATCTCGTCATGTGTTGGCCCTTGAGAAGACAACTGTACCCATCAATCAAAATAATTAATTACTACATATCGTATGATTATGATTTTATCAAGAACAATTTTATGATAAATATTAGGAGATTCATTTTTCTTCTCCTAAGTTTTATAAGGACATAATTAATTATCTAAGTATTACGGCGGAGAATGACTATAAAAGTATTCACGATAAGTGCCCTTTTATTGGCGTCCCGTTTTATTTCTCCTTTCTCGTGAAACGATGTTTCAGACCTATCGCGGCTGTTTCGAATGAAGTTGCTTTCCCCTTCATTCTAAGATGAACGCGACCATTTCACCAATAAAAAGATGAAAGCGACCACCACTCCTTTACATCATTAGTTTATTATATTATTTAATCAATTTGTAAACTTTTAAAATAATTGTCAATATGATTTTAATAAGTAGATTATCAATATGTCAATTTCAGCACGATCGAATAGGTGTCATGAGTGCACAATTAATGCTCCATGTTTATCTTTGATATAGTAAATTATAATGTAAATTCAACAGAAAGAAAATTAGTTATGTAAGTATTTTCATTTAAAAAAATAATAACATCATAATACCATCGAATATAATAAGTAATAACGGGTACTAGACCGCCTAACGAAATACTATATACGTACGTAGTAAGCAGTGACGGTGCCCGCGGAGTTGCCGGCGACGAGGTTGAGCTGCATGTCGATTCTCCCAAACAAGTACTCTTTCTTGGACTGGAAGCCAGAACCAGATACCTTATCCAGGGACAGGGATAGGAGCTTCCCTCCATTAAAAATCTTGGAACGTTGACCACCCCAGGTCAGGTCAAACTCCTCGTAGAAGTCACCAGCCGAGGCAACCCCAACCAATATTAACAGCACACAACTTATAACTAGCCCAAGCATGGAAGAGTAGTCTAATTTAGAGGAACCCATAATGTTTCTTGGAATACAAGTTAGGGATATTTGAGATGGTACTTAGGGTTTAGAGATTGAAGGGTATTTATATAGGCAAGGAGCCTGTTGGAATATCATTTATTTAATGGATATATGCATTGGATAATTGGTAATTCATCGGGTAACTCGTGAGCAGTAATAATAACTTGGGGAGGAGTAGGTATGAAAGCTGGTGCCAGGCAAGCAAATTATATTCAAATATGGATGCTTTTGTTGGTTCAGTGGATGGAATTTTGGTTTTATTGTAGCTGCTAGGTAGGGTGTGGTCTTGCTAGGAGAGGAAGAGGTCAATAATATGTGTACAAATGATTTTGTCCACAAGGTATAATAATGGAATCCTTTCAATTATAAGGGAAGTGGCCCTATGGTTATGATTAGGAGAAATATTGTGGTGGATGACAACCAATAGGGTGTGGGTCGAGATGGATCAAAGCCCTGTTTTTTCTTGGTATATCACACTATATCTAAGAATATTAATTAAATCTATAATTGATTATTATGAAGTCCTACACAAAATCCGAATCTTTCATCCATTTATAATCTATTCGTAGGCTTTAAATTCAAAAAAATTTCGGAAGAATCAAAATCAATTATTGTATGTATTAAGTCATATTGAACTGTGACCCAGAGGACCAGAGGAGGTCGATTCTAAACTCCGAAGTATGGTTGTACTGGTGGTCAACTTGGTTGGACCAGTTTTTCCAGAGTCAATTGTCCACTTTTTTTTAAAAAGTTATAGAATTTTGTTAGGTTGAAAGTGATTAAATAATTTTTTATAAATTTTGTAGCCGATATTTAGAATTATTTAGCATAATAACAGTGAATATAATAAAATTCTATTTTTAAAAAATAATTGTCCGAGCAATCCTTTTTTAGAACATTGTTTGGTATTCATGGTGTGGGGTCGGAAATTGCAGGTTGGCGTACATACTGATATCGAGTCACTTTCGAGTTCTGATTTTTTGTCAATTTATAGACATAAATATTGGTACATGTCACCCGCATGATATTTTTCATTTTCATTCAATCTCGTTTCAAAATTTCAAACGTTGCATTTTTTTTTGGAGAAAAAATTTCAAAAGTTACATGAAATGCACATCCACTTACTAATATCCTCTCGGTGTAACAACGTTTACAAGATTGCTGATGTTCGAATTTCGAAGTACGTATCCTTCTCATAATCAAAGAAATTCGAAGTAGGGGTTAACAAAAGTGTCTTCTCGAGAAACTAGAATGATGGTAATTATGAATAGATTCCAAACACTTTTGAAATATATCTCATTCCGTTCGTACTTTAATTAGTCAGTATAGTAATATTTGATATCATACGATCTAAAAAACATACTAGTAATAGGTTACTTCTCAAAGGTCAAAACAAAAAACCAGAAAAGCTACCTCACATAAACATCAACTTTGAGTTTTCAAAATTTCCGTATGTTTCTTGAGTTAAGATTAGTTGATATGCGAAAATCGTTTTTAAGATCAAACAGTTTTGTATAATGGAGTACGATTATATATGTGATAGCATCTACAATATCTAATTTAAGATACCCTGTTTAGTTTTTAGAAGCAATTTTTTCGTTCAAGATCGTCTTACTAACTGGAATCTACTCAGCACAAAAATATCAAAATCTTTTGACAAATTTTTGGGTAAATATCAATTTTGGTACCTTGTAGTTTGACGAATTTGCACACCGCTATCATGTAGTTTAAAAATGTCCGATTGAGTTATAGGAGTTTCTCTAGTTGACACCTTACTATTTGAACAATTTTTTGAATAAAAAAATAACCCTAATATCATTATATCAAAATTTGAAAATCAAATATGAAAAAAATTATCAGCAAAATATAATGAGAGAAGAGTTTTTCATTTTTTTTCCTATTTGTTTCTAAAAAATTAGCCAATTTTTTTCTTAATTATACATTGTGTATTTCTGTTCAAAACATTTAATCAAATAATGGAGGATCTATCACTCAATCAAATATTTTTAAAATGCATAGACTTAAAATATTTTTACCGTTGAATAAGTTGACCAAACATGATATAAAATAGACTTAAAAAAATTGTCACGGATAAGGAACTGTGATTGCTGTCCACTTGCACCTGAAAAGAGAAGTTCCTGGTTGTTAACGTAAAAGTTACATCTTGTGAATGTTTTTATCACATTCGTCAATAATATTCTAACCCAAGTTCGTTGCCCTTTTACCCCCGTGGGTTAGTCTCACAATCATAATTCTTTTTTTCTGTTAGTCACAATCATAACTCCAATTAATACGGCCGTCGAAGAAGCGACGATAATTGAGATTGAAATTTAGATTCTAATTCGAACCTTCTAAGAATTAAAAATAACTGTAAATACTGATTATCCATCCTAATAATTTAATGATAATATTTTCATATTAAATGACTATATTTGAATTATTGGTATATCAATCAAATCTAGGTATAGAAATTTTGAACAAGGACGTTCTTAAAACTCAAGTATACTAGGATATCTCTCCAAAATACATCTAATTTTGAACAAGGACGCTCTTCGTTGATTTGCTTGTTATTTGATTCTTTTTTTCTTCGTTTGATATGCTACAAAATTCAAATTTCATTTTGGGTGTCTCATATCTTTGCGATGGAAAGCTTACCCGAACATAAGAACAAATTCGAGACGGATTTGAATTGATTCAATCTCAGGAGCCGTCAAACGGGCGGCGGGATTAAAATGTAAAACGGAAAGTAAAACGAATTGGATAAGAAGAAACAAAACGAAAGGAAAAACGCAAGCAAAAAGTAAAGGAGCTCAAGAGCTTGGGATTTGTGGGAGCGGATTCCCTCCTGGGCTTTGATTTCAGTCCAGACTCCGTTCTGGATAGTTTTCAGGCCGTTGGATCAATCCGAAAAAATAGAACATTGATCTGACGGGGCAGGGACGGTCGGGGGTATTTTAGTCACTTTTGTTAACTTAATCGCCCCCTTTCGTGAGCGCGTGAATACAACCGCGAAACCGCCCTCCCTCCCTTTTTTCAAAATCGTATCTCCTCTGCTTCTCCAACTATACTCTCTCCTCGCGCTCTCTCTCCGTCTGTCTCTCTATCCCCCCTTTCTCTAGTCGGTTCAAACTGACGTCGAGTGAATGAGGTGGGCTACCGACTGAGCGAACGAGGCGTACAACCAACTGCGATGTCTCGAGCGGGCCAGATGGACAATCGACGGCGAGGTCGAAAACCAAAAGCGAGGTCGACAACCGACGGCGAGGTCACATACTTCTCCTTTTACCTCATAGTCTTCCACGTTCTTATGATTATTAGGGTTTGGTAGTTATTTTTTTGTGTTATTTAGGGTTTTCGATTTTCGATTTTATCGAGGGTTTTCTTTATTTTTTTTAGGGATTTTAGGTGTTATTTAGGATTTTCAATTTGTCGAGACCTTTATTTTATTTTTACTATTATTTAGGGATTTTAGTGTTATTTTAGAGTCATGCTTTGTTCCGGAGTGTTTCAATTGTTTGATGTTCATTATTAAATAGTTTGTCCTGTTCATCGAAGCCAAGTTTATGGTTATTTTTATTGCAGGTGGGTCTAGAACAAAAGTCGTGTGGGAGGCCGAGCTACATGAAGGAATTGAATTGTCGTTTGTTTGGTCCCCAAAGTCACCCAGATGCTGCAGAACAGATACGTTTCATTAAGCAAGCTGTGTTTTCCTACCTCTTCAAAGTTGAAGAGGCTGATATTAAACCAAAGCAGATGGCTGAATTTGTTACAATATGCAAGGATAAGGGGGCGCATTTGCGTACTGTTTCTGAGTTGTTTGTGAACAACAGCTATGGCATCCCAAATGGGGATGTTGATATTGTTCTAGATCGTGATGATTTCAGGGGGAAGGGAGATGGAAAAATGAATCTTACCGATTTTCTGGGTAGGTATTCATTGAAATAGAGAAAACATTCTTTTATTAGGCTCAAGGAAGTGAGGGCAGTTTTATTGTGTGATAAGCCGGTTGCCGATGTAGATTGGGCACAATTATATATCTTGTATGGCAATAGAATTTTCCTTGCCCCAACCACATCTGATGTGGTCTGCGGCAAGCTTTATGCATATATTAATCCGCCACACCATTCAAGGAAATATAATTGGTGCAAGTATGTTGCTGAAAGGGCCAATGTTGGGTTGGGGCTTGGGCTAGATAGTGCTCCTACCACTGTAATCAAGTATGGTGGTAACACGCACTTGTTGATGAGATACCATACCCACCTTGCAGAGCTTGCTGCTGCTGAAAATGTCCCTTCCTCCTCGGATGCAAATGATGACCAATGTTTGTTGTTGCCAGACAAAGAGGTGCTTGTTTCATTTTATTTCTTTATATTTGTATTGTATTCTTAATATCTGATATTTAAATTTTTTGTTCTTAATATCTGATATTTAAATCTTTTTAATCTGTTGTTGCAGCTTCTTGAAAAATTAGGGGAAATCGATGTTCGGATCAAAGATCTGAAATCCCTTAGAAGAAAGATCATGGCAGAGATTGATGATAGGAAGGGGAAGGGTACGACAATGAAAGAGGACGGGAAGAAGGGAGAGGCTGAAGGGGTAGAGGAAGTGGGAGAGGAGCAGGAGGGTGGGGAGAAGGGAGAGGCTGGAGTGGGTGAGGGAGTGGTGGGAGAGGAGCAGGAGGGTGGGGAGAAGGGAGAGGCTGGAGTGGGTGAGGGAGTGGTAGGAGAAGAGGATGGAGTGGGAGATGGAGCGACAGGGGTAGAGGGAATGATGGGGGAAGATAGCAATTTTGAAAATGAGGGTGCAGAGGTGAATGATCAATTTTCAGCAGCATCACGTGACAAGCGTGAAGTTGTGAATGATGTGTTGTCAAGGTTGAGGGCGAGAAGGCGACAGAACAAAAAGGTAATTCCTTGTTACCAAACCATTTAATCATCACATAACAAACAATTTAATAATCACAGACCAAACCATTCAATCATAGCAGAACAAATTATTTAATCATAACAGAACAAGCCATTTAATCACAATAGATCAAACTGTTTGATGATTACATAACAAACAATTTATTGTTAATATATGCTGTAACAGGCGATTCATATGTGGGAACTTAGGAGAGGCAAAAAGTATGATGTGGATGACAAACATGATGATCGAGATTATGCGCCTACTCAAGCTAGTGGCACCTCCCCGAGTGAGGACATTCAGAGTGATGTTTTCGCATCAGTATCAAGCATGGGTGAAGACGCTGTTAGGAGTGCAGAGGTTCTGTCACAAGAAGTTGTTAAGGGAGTCAAAGAGGGTAGGGGGTCTGATCATCATCATCGTGATGAGAAAAAGGATGATGCACCTCGTGTTGGTAATGATTTTGATCCTCCATCTTTCTCATTAGGTTTCGAAGATCTTTTCGATAAATTTGCTGCCACACGTAACGTTCACCAACCTGCTGGAGATGCCAGCCAGTCCAAAGAATCTGATTCGCAGAGCTTGTTTAATGACCCAATTTTTACACAATTACTTTTTGCCCGGGTTGACGAGATTTCAGCAAAGCTAAACGAATCTGATTTATCAAAGCTTGTTTAATGATCCTATTTTTACACAATTACTTTTTGCCTGGGTTGACGAGATTTCAGCAAAGCTAAACGAATCTGATTCGCAAAGCTTGTTTAATGATCCAAATTTTACACATTTTCTTTTTGCACATGTAGATGAGGTTTCAGCAAAGCTGATTGCTGACAAAAAGGAGGAGATGGGTAATGTGGGTAGTGGTGATGTTACTGGTAGCAATGGATCCTCCTCCTTGCTCTAAGAAGGTGAAAAAGGACAAAGGGAAAGAATTTGAGTGGGCTGTTGTGCATGAGTTGACCCCCGCTGAGATTAAAGCACTTGTAAGGGAGGTAAAGGTTAACAACCCACCTCCCAGATACAATAAGCATGTTGAAAAATTTGTTAATCGACCAGAGGCGGCTGCGGATGCGAAGAAAGTGTTCATGGAGATGACGGATGATATGAATGATGTTATCTGGCAGTATGCAATAGGGAAGAGACCAAATATATCGTAAGTTGATTTGTGTGAACATCTTCGATATGTGGGTGGTTGTGCAATATTTCTTTAGGTGTGTTTTTTTAATAATTTTGCTGTTATGGCTTGTGACGTACGCAAAATTGACAAGCAATTTAACGCACAAACAAATAGTATAGTGTATAAGTAAGGTTCTTGAACTGAGAGAGATAGAACATGAAAATTGAAACAATCAATCGTATGTAGCCAAATTGAAACAAGTTCGTAAAGTAAAGAATGATATGAGGTTGCAAGACAATAAGTAAATTAAGAAATGTAGAAAGACGGTTTGTACTTAATGAAATAAAGAGAGCACGATGCTTTTATGGACTACCTATCTATGTCAAGATCATGGTTATTTATGAAGTTCTAACTAGTACCCGGAGTGTTCTAGTGCATCCTCCTAACGCTTTCGCTCATTAGGCCGATAAAACTAAGCTAGAATAGTTCACGAATACCAACTAACGCTTTCGCTCATTAATTAGATCGTGAACTAAGCTAAACTCAATTATAAAGTTAACTCCTCGTGGGTTATCCCTTAGTATCAAGATGTCTCATTAATACCTAAGAATATGTCAATTGATCCTTCCGTTGAATTTAATGCCTTTCGGTCCACTATCATCAACTAACATCATAATCTAAGTGATCAAGTTAGATTAAGCATTACGATCATCAATTGACAACTACTACGAAAGATGATCAAACCATAACCCAACATAGATAAGTAATCACATAATTAAAGCATCGTACTCACAAGAAAAACTACTCACAAGTCATGTTCATACAAGAAGAAAATTTATACAAGAAAATGATAGAAAATAACATTAAAGAGAGAGATAGAGAAAACTCAAGATGTGGTCAAGAGCTTCCTCAAGCATCCTTCTTCAAGCTTCCTTCTAGCATTCCTCCAATGGTACTCCTTCTTGGTATTCCTCACAACTCTCAATCTCCAACTATATTCTTCAAAAACTAGATATCTCAAAGAGAGCAATTCCCTCCTCTATTTATAGTGAATGAGATGAGAGCTTTTTCTCCACTCATCCATCAAAAGAGAAGGTGGATGGATGAATATTCTCTCTTTTGAGTTGGAAAGCCTCTCTTTTGATGGTGGAAAGCACTTTGGAGGTGGAAAGCTCCACTTTGGAGGTGGAAAGCTCTTCTTTCCAACAAGGAACACCAAGGAGAATTATTTATACAAGGCACTCAAGTTTCCAGCCATGTGCAAGAAAGAAAGGCAATCATGGTCTATAATGGTCCTTGAATTTTCGGCCAAATTCGTACAGATTGCTGGCAGAATTAAAGCTCGACTTTGGACATGATTTTTATCCCTTTTGGGCTTCGAATTTGAAGAAGCCCATTAGAGACAAATATGTAGCCCAGGATGTCTTCTTTCCGGAGCCACTGAGTTTGCCTTCATTGGTCTTCGAATGAGAAAGTTATCTGCATTTAAGTTACAAGAGGTCAAACTCGCCCACATCTTCGAGTGCCCGATCAAGCGTCAATCTTTTAGGCTACTCCGATAGACTTCAACACGAACCAATGGTGCACCAACATCCTCCCTCTCATCTCACAAGGGCTTCTAGCAATAAACATGAAAGAAACACAATAAAAATTAAGAGGTTACACGAAAACTAACATAATACGAAATAAGAGATATTAACATCGAATAACACGTAAACCTACTAGAAACGATAGGAATTCAATGCTAAAACATATGTAAACAATGAATGTTTTCACACTCATCAGCTTGCAGCGGGGAGATTTTTGGATGGGATTGTAATATCATATTGGTGCGGGATGACACCGAATCTCTTGGCCCAATGATGTGACTTTCATCAGCAGCTGTAGATTGGTATCTCAGATATCATCTCAAAGGCATGAAAGCCCGTGGGGAGAATATTGATCGTGTGATACTCCCTATTTGGGTAGCAGTGAGTATCATACAATTGAATGATAACATTGTAATCCATCGGATGATATCTGATGCTTTTGTATTTTATTTTTTTGATAAATGATTGTAGGGAAGGTGGTTGAAGCCTGACCATCCAAATGTTGATGGAATTGCCAATCCTCGTGTTCATTTCACAGATATTGAGAATACTGTTAATGGCTTTTTCCCTTTTCTGAGGAAACCTAAAGACAAGAAGCGCATTCTATATGTAAGTTTGATTGCAGTTGTTTTTATTTTTATAATTCTCAAGTTTTGTGTTGATTTTTATTTTCGTTTCTGTTTTCGTTGACAGTGGATCTTCCCATGGTTCACGCTGAGCACTTTTCTGTGTTCGTAATCGATGTTGCCTCGAAAGGTTGTTTTGTCTTAGACAACATGAATGTTGAACAGAGGGAGGAGGAGTTGATCAACCATGCACAAAAGATTTTTGGTCTTTTTATTTACTTTCTGAGTGATTTCTGAGAAGTAAATGCTGAAGAATACGAATTCAGGATCATGCATAATATTCCGAAGCAACCCGACAACCGAAGTTGTGGAGTATAAGCGTCCCTCTTCTGTGAACTATACACCAAACGCTGGCCATTGAATGAGATTGATCCAATGTACACAAGAAATTGGAAGACAAGTGCATTTCTCATTGAGCACAGGAAGAATATGTTGAAGACAATGGTGGTGCACCTTGATAATCTTGTGTTGCCATTGATTGTGCAAGCCGCCATGAAATGGAGAGGGTCTAAAGGCAAGAAGAAGGGTGTTAAATGATTGTGATACTCCGCGGTCGGACGTTGTTCCTGTTATACATTTTTTTGGTCGAACTATTGTTGAACATGCACCTAGTTATTATACTAAATATATCCACGGTTTATTCGAGTTGATATTACTGATCTACAGATTTTGTGTGTTTCTGATGTAATATAGCAAACCATTGCATGGTGTCTAATCGTAACATAGCAAACCATTGAATCGTAGCATAGCAAACTATTGAATCGTAGTATAGCAAACCATTGAACCTTGAGAGAAGAAACATTAAATATCTTTGTTATGTGCCTGTCGCTAAGTGTGTGTTCAATTCTATCCCCAACCCCCTCATCATTTTATTGTAAAAAATCCAACCATTATATCAAATCATAGCAAACCATTAAATCGTAACCTAGTAAACCATTGAATCGTAAAATAATAAACTATTGAATCATAACATAGCAAACTATTGAATCGTAATATGCCAAACCATTAAACCTTGAGAGAAGATAATTAAATATCTTTGTTATGTTTTTTATTGGGCAGGAATGTTCAAGTCTATCGCTAAATGTTGGTTCATTCTATCCATAAACTCCTTATCATTGTATTATAAAAAAGCCAACCATTATATCACCGTATAGAAAACCATTGAATCGTAACATTCCAAACCATTAAATCGTATCCTAGTAAACTATTAAATCGTAAAATAACAAACAATTAAATCGTAACATAGCAAACTATTGAATCGTAACATAGCAAATTATTGAATCGTAACATAGCGAACCATTGAATCATAACCTAGCAAACTATTTGATTATTAAAGCACAGCCCACTGTATTAAAAGAGCACTAATGTCATCAATCAATGTATCCACAGTATCAGAATGCATGGGAATGAACATAAACATATAATAAATCTTGTTATTGGGCAGGATTGTTCAAGTCTATCGCCAAACATTTGTACTTTGCCTTTTTGTTCATCCGTCCAATCTCATTTTTACGCTTTATTCTATTCTTTGACTTTCTTGGATTCTCTCTCATCTTTAAAGTTTTGCCAAATTGTTGAGATGTTGATGTTGATGTCTGAAAATCATCTGGTTGTGCTGATTGTGTTTGAGCTTCTCTACGTTGTCGGATTTGATGTCTCGCAGTAACAATTAGCTCTTCCAGAATATTGATATTCTGGACATCCAACAAGGCTTCATCTGCCAGCTTCAGTAGCTTGCATTTTACTTTATTGAAGCTTTCGTTGTTGTTACTTTTTTGACTACTTCTTAAAGGGAGCTCGGATTCTTCCAGTCCATCCTTTGCTTTTACTGTCCACCTTTTCATAACATAATGGTTAGGCAGCTCTCTGAATTCTTCTTCTCCTAAGGATCTCAAAGCCCCAATGACTATTAATATGTGTCTGCAAAATAGTCCAACTATTTCATACAAACGGCATGTGCATGTGAGTATCATTTGTGACTTGTGAACCTGCACCATTCTCTCATCTAGCTTAACTAAAGGGTCTTCCTTCGAAAGTGTGTAGACATTGTATTGTCTAATGTGATCTGCACATGGTATCAACAAAGACTATCTAATCATCGAACAAAAAATCATTTAAGCAGGTCAGAATAAACTATTAAATCATAACACAACAATCAGGGGCAGTGATAGAGCATACCCGTGAGATGTTGGTTGTCCCATTGTAGCTCTATCATGTAGGCAGCGGATTGATCGTATTGTTCCTGAAACTTTTCATACATGCAATGTGTATAGACTTCTACTGAATTTAGCAATTGGTTGCATCTATTTTTGTTGTTGCGCCTCTTATCCTTGGAGTCATAGTCGGCCTTAGCTACTTCATGCCTTCTGCCATCCAAAAGATGGTTAAAATGTGTGAAGAACTGTAGGAGGTTGTATTCGGGTTGGAGATACCGCCTTATAATGCTGTTGAAGGATTCAACGACTTGTGTTGTGACCATCCCAGCGGTGAAGTGTTGCTTATCCCATGCAGATGACCATTTCTTTCTTGATTTGTGTATTGTATTCAGCCATTTGTGTCCAACAGAGTTGAAACACTCTTGTATCATCATATTCTATTCATAATTAAACTCTTCCTCATCGTCTACCTCATTTATCATATAAAGGAACGAATTTGCTACCTTAGATGTGTATAGACGACTAAGATGTTTCTTTGCGTTCTCTAGTATATGCCATGTACAGAGACAATGGTACGTATTTGGCAGCTCAAACCCGATGGCATTAGCTATTGCTGCATCCTGGTCAGTGAAGACCGTTTCTGGTGCTTTGTCATTCATGCACCTTAAGAAAGTTTTGAACAACCATCGAAATGAATCGGTTGTCTCGTCAAACAGAAGAGCTACACCGAAAATGCAGCCCATGCGATGGTTGTCATATCCAACGAATAGTGCTGCATGAGGTGAACAAACCATTCGATCAGAACTGAACAAACCATTCATTCGGACTGAACAAACCATTCAATCGAAAAGAACGAACCATTCAATCACAACTGAAAAAACCGTTCAATCAGAGTTGACCAACCATTCAACATACCTAATGGCCGATAATTTTTGTTTGTTCGGTATGTTATCTCGAAGCAGATTGCATCACCAAAATATTTATAGTCCATCCTCATCCTTCTGTCAGCCCAAAAAATGTTTGCAATCCTTTCTTCACAATCCACTTCTATATCATAATAAAAAGACGGATTTTGGTATGCTTCTGTTCTGAAATACTCGAGCAGGGCAGTAGCTTCACCTCCTTTCATTGCCATTTGTCTTCGACTGCCCAGATAGTTTTTTAGATCCACGTGAAGGAAGCCAAGATGTTGCTTACCTCCAGCAGCTGCTGCCATCAGCTCATAAGATGATCTTAGTGGGATACCTATTTGATTATTTAGGTTAGCTATGTGTTGCTGAATATGATTGAGAGCTCTGGCTGATCTGTGCATATGGGAACACGCCTCAGAGTGTAGCTTGTGATCATTATGTTCAACAACCCATTCCTTTATATAATAAGCTGTTGTCTCTATCGAATAATGGAAATAAATCATTGCACGGCACCCAACTCTTTCCTCTCTTTGATCATAAGGCCGAGCATCTTTCTCTTTTAAATTCTTAGATGGCCGACGGAATCCCTCTTTGTTGCAGACGTATTTGACATAATATATGGTATTCAGGCCATTGATAATCCGTCCTCTCCTATACTGAGTACGCACACCAAATCCTTTTTGGTGGGCGTAGGAGTAGTAAAATTCTCGCAGATCTTCAGGGGTGGCAAACTGTTTTTCTTTCCAGAATTCTTCTTTTTCCAGTTATTCTAATTTTGAGTCTGCATAAAAGGAAAACTGAATAAACAACTTAATTATAACTGAACAAACTATTAAATCATATCATAACGAACCATTCAATCGTAACTGAACCAACCATTAAATCATATTAGGATGAATCATTCAATCGTAATATATCAATCGTAACATAACAAACCATTAAATCATATCATGAAGAACCATTCAATTATTAAAACGAACTATTAGATCATATCATGACAAACCATTAAATAATAACTACATCTTTAGTACGAAGACGAGCTATGAGCTACAGGCTAATAGTCACCTCTCTGGGATTAGATAGATAAAGTTTCTGAACCGTGTTGATTTGAACATGCTATCTCGCTCGTTTGTTGCTCTGAATCTGCAAGAGTTTTATATTTCGATGTTGATTTTCAAAACGGATGGGTGCAGTTCGATGTAGGGGAGAGGGATGGAGGAGATCGACTAACCTTCAATGGTCGAAGTTTCTTGCTCTATAATCGGAAGATCCATTACCATCTTTTGTGTTTCTTCTAGGATTGTTGCAGTAGTTTGTTGCTCTGTAATTTGAAGATCCATGGATGATTGCAGTTCCAATCGCTGCGCCTTTTGGTGTGATCTAGGGTTTCTAATCTGCAGCTGGCAAGAAAATGGGTGTTTATCCTTTTTTATTTTGATCCCGATGAGGAAGGAGGAATTGGATCCCGCAAAATCTGCTTGTCAACCGTTTGTCCGTTTTTTAAGCGGGGGGTTTCCATTTTGAATAGCCACGCACGTCGCAAGTGGTGTAGATATTTTGACCATAATGCCCCCGACTGCTCTCGCGTGCGTTCGGGCCTTATAAACGTCCAGGCCGATTCTGGATAATGGGCCCAGGACCAAATCGCGTCCCAGGATTTGTATCCGTATGATTTGTGATGTCCAGCTCCTACTCCAAGCTCTTCTTAGAAAAAACTCATAACTCCGACCTCTTATCCTAGGTCGTATTTTAGTCAGATTAGGCATCTAAAAGTCTATCTTTATCTATTACCAAATCATATATGCTCTTAGGAAGTTCTATGCTTATCGAACTCCAACTCGTACCCGACTTTCTCAAGCTTGTTCTCATCCTGTCATCAGAGTCTTATCTCAGCTAAACCTCTTTAGCAAGAGGCCGACTTCACTTGGACTCCTCAACTTGTAGCGGAGCATCTCTTCAAAGTAAATGTTGTGAGCATCCCCGTCTGAGCTAATGCCACAAATATCTCCACCCAAGTCGACGCCGACATCCACTCAACTTAAGTTAGCGCGTGTTTCACTCGATCAACCTAATTAGCACCGCACGTTCCCAGGTCACCCAAAGTTAATGCCAAACACCCTAGATCACTCATAGTTAGCGTGTGCACGTCCTATCCGGCCAAATTTAGTGCCACATGTCACCCTCTGGCCAAAGTTAGCGCCGGCACATCACCCCCGGCCGAAGTTAGAGTCGCACAATACCCTATGGCCAAAGTTAGCATTGTAAATTCAAACAAAATTTTAATACCTTTCCGCTCTGAATTTGAAGATGAATGCAAAGTTGTAGATCTATGTCTTGGCATTTCATAACCGTAAGAAACATCGCAAACTGAGTTTTGAGTCAAAAGATATGATCAATTTACCAAAGCCCAACATCCCTCAAGGAGGAAACCAATGTCATGACTTGAAGATCTATTTTGACCCTCTGCCATGAAGAATTGGGCCATATCTCAGAGACATGAAGTTGAAGATATAACCCTTAGCTATCCATAGCTGCAATAATTACTTCATTTTGAGGTCACGATCCAAAGTTAAGGTCGATTCACCAAGGATGGGCGTGGTTGCCCGTCCTAAGGGAGCATTTCCAACTTCTCGAGGTGTTCAGCCTAACCTGAGTGAGCCTTTCAACTTTGCCAAGTGCCTTACCTGACTTGAGGGTTGCCTTCCAACTTTGCCAAGTGTCTGACCTGACTTAAGAAAGTCCTTCCGCAAAGTAAGCTATCATCCAACTACGGACACTTTGATGATTCTCTAGGTCGATCCCGAACTCCAAAACTTGAAATTTAAATACTTCAACACGTATACATATTTACTAATAGTAATTTCTACCGCTGTGGTGATATCATCATTTTTTATATAAAATAATATGGATGATGTTATAAAGAAATACTATAGATTCCTTCTCCTTTGAACAAACATTTTTCGAGTTGTTCGATGATTTTTCAATCGTAAGACTTAAACATCAAGGGGTTCATGGGACTTGTACACGTCATGATGATGTGGATGAAGGACATTTATGTCCTTTCACATCTCCTAACCCCAAAATTAGCTTTAGGTTGTACGTACCCTCTGAGCCTAGACGTTGGGCCTTACTTGTCACCTTCTCGCAGCCCGAATTTTTAAGAAGGCCAATCGCCATCTCCAACTCCAATTCTTGGCCAAGTCCCACTAATCGAGCCTAACAACACTTTTCAAGCTATCGTGCCTCCTATCTTGGACCTCTCTTCTTCCCTAACGGAGGTGTTTGACGCGGACATGTGTGGAGTTCACAAAAGAATTCAAGAATCAAGGTGTCAAATTATTCAGCAACGGACCTCCTCTCGGGTAACAATTTTATAATATAAAGTCGATCACTTTCATAGGATCGATGTTTCTGATTATATTCCTCCATTCAAAATAATCCAGATTCGAAAATCTGAATTAAACAAATCAACAACCTATCTTTAACAAGTAGTTTATTAGGCCACGGGCTTCCGAATCAAATAGAACCACCCTAAATCGCTATTTTAATACGTCAAGCCCTCTTTCAATTATGTCACCGGCCCACTAACTAATTAATGTTCTCTACGATGACAAATAGTTTATAAGTCCAATACGGAGTACACCTGCCATGGAGGAAATAGTGTACATCCATGCAAGAATATAAAGATTCATTTTTGCTAATCAATATTGTTAGGAGATACAATTAAAAAAAAACATAATTCACCTATATCCACGTGGCCCAACCCAATCAATTGTTTATGCCAAAGCAAAGAAACTCCTAAGAACTACCCTCCTATAATAAGAATTTTATTTTAATAAACGTTTATAATTTTGAAAAAATCCTACTAAACTAAAAAGGTTTTAATTGCTTCACTTTTGATACCCATGTAATTATATATTGTTTCGCTCCATCGGCGCTATTTAATTAACAAGCTTGCACAGTAA
This sequence comes from Hypericum androsaemum, assembly GCA_963995505.1. NCBI lineage: Eukaryota > Viridiplantae > Streptophyta > Magnoliopsida > Malpighiales > Hypericaceae > Hypericum > Hypericum androsaemum. Next base: position 15,600,908 of record OZ023180.1, read on the forward strand.
CATATAAAGCAAATATGATCATGCTATAATTTATAAAAGATGCAGCTAATACCAAGGGCGGAGCCAGAAAATTTGGGGAGTGGGGACAATATAATTTTTTGGGCCCAACTAACATATGATAAATCGATAATGGGTCATTCTGGTTTCAATTTTTATGTCGATTAATTTTTTAGTGGGGTCAATTTCTAATTTTAGTGGGGACATATATTAAAAAATATATCTAATTATTAAACAAAAAATAAATTAAGTGGGGGCAATTGCCCCCACAACTTCCCACCTCCCTCCGCCCCTGGCTAATACTATGTTAGCATCTAACCACTCAATAATACTCTTAGTACATACATAGAATTATAATAATGTAATGTAACTAAAAACCAAGTCATTTCATTTTTTTTTCATTTATATCTCTCTTTTATAGATTCCCCATGGATGGTGACTGAATATTAAAGATAGTTTGTACCAGAACCATATGCCGACTTCTTTGTAACTTTTGTAGGCAGCAGAAAATCGTCTTCGAGTGACCAATTAACGACACCATTATCAACTTCTAACAAATTACATTTAGCTTAATGATGTTACAATTTGACAAAATATCGCGATTCAATCCCTGACAGATGTAATGTTGGTGTAAAAATTTAGGGTATTTATTCTATGTATTCCACATGACAACTAGATTATTACATGAGCATCGTGACAAAACAACTTCTCAGTTAATGAGGTATAGTTCTAATGCATGATTAAACAATGGCAGACTCAAAAGTTAGACAAGTTTAATAAAGATCTACAGAAGCTTCAAGAGGTAAAATAGCTAACAGGTATCAAATCTCTACTCGAACTTGAATAAACATATTTCATACTATCAATTCCTCGCTGTTGAGGAACCTTCTGCAGCAAATTTCGTCCTACTCTGGTAATGGAAAGACTACTAATAGGAATATACCAACGGAACAGACCTCTAATTGACTAATAATGACATATAACGATCTACTTCCTAAATGGTCGACGTATCCGAACCCGAACTTGACCTCCTACGCTGGTACGTTCGTCCCCACATAACATAGCTCTTCTGCTTTGCTGCTGAAATCCTGGCAAATGTTTCTATCTCCTCCAACAGTCTCTGTCTAGAACCTTGATGATCCTCCTTATAATCTGTCCTGGGAGACGCATCTGCCAGCATCAAATGAATAAGATGCTCGCAAACTTGTTCTGGCGCACCTACTGATTTAACCTTGCGCTCTTTAAAGTCGAGCTGGCAATCGTTAGTGTATCCATATTGTCGACATTCCTGCAATCCAGAGAGGAAAATTTATTTGCAGCAATTCATGTCGTGGCCATTACAAGCCCTAAATCTCGAAAAATGCTAGGCCTGCAATTGAAGTTCTTTGTGAAATAACATGTGCATCTTGCAATTTGACTCTGAACTCACTCCCTCAAAGTACAAAGGGAGGGAATAATTTACCTGAAATATCCTATTCAAGCAAGCAATTTGCTCCGTGTTTAAGAACCCAGATAGTAGTAATTCTTGGAATAACATAACAACCTCGACACTGACATTTCCTGCTGCGAGCTTCGTGATTAAACCAGATATACTGGGTTCATGAATCACGGACATCATCCACTCAGGCGGATTTTGAAGCTTTAATAATGCGATCGCAATGAGCATCGTAGGCTTCTGATGATCAATTAAAGAATTTGAAGCTAAACATGGAGCAGCAAAAGATGTTGCCATCTCCTCTACAATCATCCTGAGCCAAGTATTCTTTGAAACAAAACTTGTCTCGACTGTGTCCTGGTTTTCCCTTCCCATGATCATTAATAGGCAGCGGCTGCAGTTTACAGATATTCTCCTGTCACTGTCAAAGATCAGACCTTGTAATACAGCCACTACAGACTGCAGGTGTTCCACAGAGCATCTCAATTCCTTATCTGTGTTGCATATTCTTGTCATTAGCTCCAACAAGGAAAAAGAAGCAACTAGCTTGACCGTAGGAGACCCGAAATGCATGAACCTGGACAACTCCTGGCATGATATGCTGATCATTTTGAGTGGTTCGCACCTTTCTGACGAGTCGAGCAAAATGTACCAGTCAAAATCCTCAGGAAGTATCAAGTGCAAACTGTAGAAAGATGAGAAGTAAGTTCTCGAAGGTACAATGATGTGCTTAGACGAAACAAAGGCATAAAGCAGGTACCTTCTCAAACTGAAGTACCAAAGTAAAAGCACGAATATCAAACTTCTTCCCGTACTTGTTCCTATTTCATACCCGAGCAGAGCAGGTCCCTTTGAGCACAGATCATGGATCAATCTATTAATTATGGATGCCAGTGACTTGCTGAAAACTATGGCTTTGGAAGATTCCAACAGCACTTCATACTTTGAAAGGTGTAAAATCATAGACAAAATGGCAATTACTTGGAGAGCTTCATCATCGAAGCACTGCACATTTGTCCTTGTCCTTATAAAGTCAAGAAGCTGCAAGATTGAGTGAAACACTATATGAGAAATCTGGAATATTATGCAAGTCTAACGAAGAATAAGATAAGATGAGCACCTTGACAGTCACTGCAAGCCAACCTTCATCATCTAGAAGTACCTCAGGATTAACTGAGCATAAAATTTCAAAAGTTAATTGCAAGGTGGCCCCAAAAATCTTGGAAGAAGGATTATTCAGATTGTTTAGAAGAGTTCTAATTGCGTTGCCGATGCCATGTGTGCATAACTGGTCGGTTAACGTTGAAGAGACATTAATGATTGCTATTATTGAGTTTATCACAGATACAATATCAAGATCTTGGCTTTCACCCTCAAGAAGCTGTAACAATACACAAACCAGCAGTCTGGCCACATGAAAATCAGAAGAAGCCCCTAACTCTGCAATACTTTGCACGCTCGTGCCTTGACTGTTTTCAGTACAAAAACCAACCTGAGCCTCATTAAAGGTACTGTTCCGACAGAGCTTTAACAATTGGAAGGAAAGTTCGTGGGTTATTTCCTCTTGCTGAAACAACCATTTGAGTGCCAACATATGAAACCTTGAAGAAGGCAAATCCCATTCATATTCTGTCAGTATATAGAAGAGAATCCTTTCTGCTTCCTTACTGTAATGGATCTGGTCATTCCTCTCAAGGATAACTCGATGGAGACCATATAAATTTACCAACTGCACAAGAGTAATCGTGCTTAGTTCCCTCAAGAAGAGATCATCACTATTGACAAGAATATATTGCTCTAGCGCAACAAAGATGGACATCTCATCAGCTAGCCTGCAAATGACACATGTATTACATGAGAGAAGAACAGTAGCACTTTAATAAATTCAAAATATGTGAAGCAGAAAGAAGCAAATGGCTATAACAGAAAGCAAGTAGCTCTATTACCTGTCATCAAATAAAGAACTAGCATGCAGAATTAGCAAAACTGCAGATTGGCAAGAGCACAACAAAGTATCCCGAGAGCTCTTCTGCCCAAGCAGAAACAACAAATCATTAGGATCAGTTGGAAGATTTGAAGCAGCACCTCTGATTGGTTTCCCGTTTTCTTCGCCAAGCACAATATCTACAAGTGAACCCAGCATGGAATACACGCTGCATTTCATTTTATTTGAAGGGAATAACCCAAGGAAACCAAAAGAAACACTGAACCATGAGTACTTAGTCAGAAGTTCAGCAAACTGAGTTGCCTGGATGTCTGATTTGTGAAGCAATATGTAACGGAAGGTCTCCAGTAGCCCTATAATGACATCCTCCTCCACATCATTGATGGCTGTTCCTATCCAAGGCAACAGATGTGACATGTATATATCTGCAATTGCCTTCCGCATTTCCAACAGACTCGAGTCATCAGCGAGTACCTCTTGATGACTATAGCCATAGGCCTCTTTAAGTAGATTTAAAGCATGCAAAAGTTTCCTAGGGTCCTCCTCTGATATATTTAGACAAGCTAAAATGGCATAACTTGTTGCTTCTACAAAAGATGATAGCAGATTAGAGCTCTTATGCAGCATTCGGGATTCCAACAGAGCAACAAACGTTGAGCAGACTGTTATGAATGTCTCAGGAGGCATACTCATCTCTCCATCGTTATGTCTTCTACACATTGCAGTCAAAGAAAGAACTAGCTCCTCAACTTGGGATGATGACAACAGTCCAGGGCAATCGCTAACGCTGCTGCATATGAGTTTCAGAGTTTGGTACTCCGCAGGATGATAAGGAGTTACAGCAATATAACGCAATGCTGGAATAAGAGTCGAAAACCCAACAAGGAGCTTTTCTTGGAAGCCTTTTTCAGACTTTGAGAACAGATCAAGTAGCTGAAGGCAAGAGCTGAGGAGAGGATCCTTGTATTCTGTTGATTGTAGTAAAGAAAATATTATCAGTCAACTACTAGGTAATCTGGGATGCTGAAAACTTTAAACAATGAGAAGTCTATCCGAAACCAGAATCATTATTAAGATTTTGGATATTAAAGTAAAGAATCAACAATAAATTTGGCAAAAGATTAACATGTCATTGTGAATTTTCTTTTGAGAAGAATATCAACTAAATGTTTCCTTATGTGCCTGCAATGTAGTTACCTGAAAGCCTAAGTACTTCAAAGACATAATCTGCGATGCTTTCATCCAGCAACAGTTGGGTGCTTTTAGCTGCAGTACCTTCCCGAGACAGATAATGAAATATAAGATCTAATGTGCTGACTTGAAGTTGTGTATCGGACGAAAGAAGTGGTCCCTTAATAGCCTCGGCAAATAATAACTCAAGAGGACGATCCCCCATATCATCTGTTGTTTGCATAGTATTATCTGTTTCTTCAGAACTCATACTGCTGAGGTCATTTCCATACCCATTCTCGGAAAGCCCTTTTTGAACAAGGATCCTTACCAGAGCTTCAGGCATGACAAAAGCACAAAAAAGAGATTAAAGAAGTGCAAACGATGATCTAAACAACAAAAACAAATGAATGTGCAATCACAAGAAATATTAAACTGGCTCTGTTTTGAGTTTTGACCATAAGAAATGTTCAGAGAAGTCACAAACCTACGCAGTTGATGCGCACGGTGTCGTTCTGGGTCTTCATAAGGGCCTCTAAAGAGAGATGCAAGATCTTAGGGCCAAAGGCCAAGAGAAGATCACTATGACCACCATCATCATTAGACCCATTTGGAAGGATGGAAAGTCTATACAGAACAAACAAGATCTCCCCACAAATTTCCTCGCTGCAAACAAGCACCAAGAAATCTAACTGAGAGCTTTTGAAGTAATGTGACCCAAATTCCAGTCCAAATATATCACAAATGCTATAGCACCTACTCTTGATGTTTGCTTCATCGCTTACCTCGGTAGTTGAAGACCCGCGACAAGATTATGCATAAGTGCCTCCTCATCCTTGATTTGCAAGCGAGGCTTTTCGGTGCAATGATTCAGAAGAACCCCAAAGCAGTGCAGCTGTAATAAGACCTATCGTCGTTGATTAAATCCTTATCTTCCGTGGAACGCAACCGTTGACCTTGACCCGCAATAATTGCATATTGCGATAGGCTCGAATCTAATTCTAATAAATTCGAACCTAATTCTAATAAACTCGAATTTAAACCCGTTTAACAAGCATAGTCTCGCAAAATCCTTATCTTCTATGGAACGCAACCGTCGACCTCGACCCGCGCTAATTGCATATTGCAATAGGCTCGAATCTAAACCCGTTTGCCAAACATAGTCTCGCGAAATCTTCCCTATTTGAATTGCAATAATTTGAAAATGGAAATTGAGTATTTGCAAGTGTTAGAATTTCTATATCTAAACTCTAAATAGATGAATTTTTCACATTTATAAAGTTACCCACCATCTAACATTTAAATTTAAGTGATTGAAAATCAAAGTAACAAAACTCAGCTTACACTCGTAATCATCTCAACGTAAGATGATCAATTTGGTAAATAATTTTATTTAAAAACAGAAAATGAAAAAGAAGAAGAAGATCGGAAAAAGGAAAATCCTCAGAACTAGGGAGTAGAAATACCATAAAGACCTGGCGCGGGCACCAGGAGAAGGTGCGGGAGGAGAGGCGATCGGCGACGCGCGCGACGAACTCATCCAAGACGGAGCGGTGGGACCCGCAGAGGGCGGCGACGAGGTCGACGACCTGTCGCGCGATGCGGTCGTCGTCGAAGGCGGAGAGCGCGTGGACGAGCGGGGAGACGAGCAGGTGAGGGCGGGAGGCGAGGAGCGAGCGGAGGGTGGGCCCGTGGGAGAGGGCGATGTAGAGCTGGGAGAGCGCGTGGGAAACGTGGAACGTCGGGGCGCGTGGGTTGGCGACGAGGTTGGAGAGGCAGAGGAGGCAGATGGACCCGCCCTGCCTCGTCACGAGGGAGAAGGCCGGCCTGTGGCCTTCCCCGCACTCGCCGGGAGCCTCTCCTTCGTGGAGATCATCCAAGTGTTGGCAGTCTTCGTCGTCGGTTAGATCGAGGTCCGCCGGCGGTTGGGAATCGTACTCGAAGAGCATCGGGGGCGGTTCGAAATTGAAAAACGGGCGGGAAATTATTTTATTTTTCCTTTTTTTTTGTTGAGAATTATTATTTTTTTTATTTCTTTGCTCTGTTGGTTTTAGTTTTATGACGACGGGTAGCTCTCGGGGATCGGTTTTATTTGTGGGTCTTCAAGGTTTGTTTGGGCCTGGACAGACTGTGTCGGGCTTTATGGGCTTTGATTTTATTGTTTTACTGAAAATAAACAGAGCTTTAGTTTTTAGTTTTTTACAAGTTCCAATATTTTGTAAAGGAATTCAAGTTCAGGAAATTTAGGAGATATTAGTTCCGAAGCACCACTTATTAAAATTTAGGAAATATTATTGAAAATTCCGAAACATATAATAAATGAAATTCTATTTTCTAACAAGTTAACTTTCCAAGAAAGATCTAGTGACTCCTGAAATCACTGTTCAATAATATCAAGTCATACTAAAACATAAACACTGTGTTAGGAAATTCAAAATGGTTAATAGCGTGCAAATGAAAAAACAAAAAGGCGCAAGGACCAGAATGAGAAAGGAAGAAAAACAGGAACCAAAGTGAAATTCTGCAAAGTGACAGAGAATCAAGAATCACGCATCTTTGTACTCCGTACGAGCTAGATAAAAGAATTTGTCCCTTAGCTTCAGATATTCCTTGGTATTTATATGACCTGTAAAAATTTTATTATTTGTGGTTTGTATCATATTCCACAAACACATTCTCTCTAGTATTCTTCTTACTTTATTTACGATACCACGATATATAGTACTTACATTTATTAAAAATGGTTTAGATTTATGATATCTCATGTTTTATGTGACAACCTCACAAAATTCGTTGTGTATTAGAAACTCCCAAAAATATCAACCGCGTTAATTTCCGTTGGACGATATAGTCAAATCCAGTAATTTTGATTTTATAGTAATTATTTTATACCAAATCACAAATATTTGGACTATTATTTTACACCAAATTATATTTGCGGATGGATCATTGTATTTCGTTAGTTTTTTTTACCAATTAGTATCTGGTCCATTGGGCCGACTAATCCAATTTCGAGTCGGGTAGGACCTTTAAAAAGTGGCAAAGCTCTTCCAACATGTATTTAACATTGGTGCATACCCAAAGACTCGTACCCGAGACTTGGTTAAGTTAGAACAACTCTTCTACCAGTTGATCTAAGTGGTTGTATTTTATTTTTTTTGTTCAAATTGTGGTTGTATTTTATTAGTTTCATCGAACGTGGCAATTTTCTAATGAGGCATAGTCGTCCACATCAGCTGCATGTTTTGGGAAGGTTGAATGTTGTGAAGCCATGAATTCTTTTGGTGTGGAAGTTGAATGTGAACCGAATGACTTTATGGCCTTTGATGTTAGGCCAACTTATAGCTGGACTTCACTGGGCACTGGGTTGGTTTACCGCCCAGCTCCGCGGTTTTCGGGCCGTGTCATTTTCAAGGCTACATCAATTTCGGTGATTGGTTTTTAGGTTGATCCGATTTTGACCTGGCGCCATCTAGATTGTTTCCGTACAAATTACATACTAAATGCCAATAAATAATTAGATTAGATAGCGAGAGAATTATTTGATCTTAAATAAGAATCTCGAATCTGAATCATTGATAACATAGCAATAGTAAGTATCTGTTAGAAGAACTTTGCCATTATTCAAACGTCCTACCTGATTTGAGCCGAGATTAATCAACTCAGTGATTGTCCGAATATTAGAGGGTTTCAATAACAAAAAAATTACACACTAATTTATTCGTTTTTTAAAGTTCTTCATTATGACATATATGACGTTTAGAGATTCATTAAAAAAAAGACGTTTAGAGACGCTTCCCCCTTGTCAAATAGTCTATCGTAATGGCACACGTACGTTTTCATTTTCTTAGCATTGAGTGCAATTCTCACCAAGTTCATTCCAAATCCATTGATAATACATTTTAACTTGTATAGACAAAAATGTTAAAGTTCTAGGTTCCCGTCTCGCCGAACGTGTTATACAAAGTCAAACTTATAAGCTCATATTTGAGAAAATTTTGGTGATTGAGTGAGTGTACATCTTTAGTTGTCTTAGATAAACAAAATATGCATTTTCGTCTTTATCTTTAAATATTCGAACAGCTTAGTCCCTGGACTAATGATTGTAATAATGTCCAATAATTACATCAAACTGTATTTACAAGTCTAGTGTAGGCAACATTTTTTTGGATTGGATGTAGGGATCCCACGTAAAACAATCAAGAATATATATTCGAAGAGTTTTAAATACAAATTTTCAAAATAATTCCTGTCTAATTTTTGATATTACAAGTTTATTATTGATCCTGTGATCTGTTTTGTATGCTCTCTTCGATCCTGATGGGCTGTTTCTACGCAAAGAAAAAGTTGTGAAACCATTAAAAAAAACATGTTGTATATCGCTCGTCCAACAAAGACAATGACCAATTTTGCTGATTATCCACTTCAGGGAAGAAACAAAAGGGAAAGGACTAGATTCTAGCAGAAAAGTAACCTTTGCCGCTGAACAAAAATTGAAAGTTGAAAACATTTTATCTAGAAGCTGTTGTTTTCATTTCAAGCAGTTTAGTAATCAAAAATTTTAAGATGGTCTTTCGTAACTGTAGTTATTTAATATATCAAATTTTTAGGATTTTGTGTTTTTTAATTTATGATATGTGCATTTTTTTTTCTCTTTCAAATGTTATTAAAAGATAGATCACCGTTTGGTAATTGGTCGACTTGATCTCTAAATTAACTAAAGGGTACGCCCGCAAGCAATCTTTTTATTTTCTCCGCTGAACATGTCGTTCTGATGTGTGTACATCGACCATTTACGCCGCCACATCTGATTACGGTAATGTTAAATTATTCAGAATCTCTTTTTCATAAGTAATATTTTATTAATCATAGTAGTATTTACATATTGCAGTTAATCAATTCTCTCATACAACAATATTTTCACAGACCTCGTTAAATCTTTTCGCATTAAAATTCAATAGAAAAAAGACCACATCACGATTATAAACAATTAGACAATAGCTTGGTCTTTATTTTATATCTCATTAGGTGCTATATATTATATCATTTCCTCTGTAAGGGAAAGGTCCTTATGAATTAATATTTAAAATGTAAAAAAAATGCAAGATAATACCTAGATCTATCACCTTAGAAGAATTCAAGGAAGAAAGTCATGAGTTATGATGACTTAGAATTCATGTTGGCTTGCATATTAAATGTTCGGAGTTTTGAGAATTGTGGGCAGAATATAAAATGTTGGAAGAATGGCTTCTCATAGAGCGTATAGTCTGCCGAGCAGTTGTACAATATTAATGGAAGATGGGCTACTCGTATCTACACGTTATCGGATATACTAATTTAAATACAATTTTGACCCGCAGACGCAGAAAAAGGCAAGTTGGTGAGTGAAGTTGCTATTAGAATTTCCACATAGAAAACATGGAATCTGAGAACCGGTTTTTGATTTAGTGAGAACTACATAAAAGATGTCTATATGAAGGAGACTAAATTTGGCCCGTCAGATTTGGTTATTTTTAAATCTAATGGTCAATAACCTACACGTGATAATGATTTATATGTGAAGTGATATTGATTTGCATGTGAAATGATATTGGTTTGCATAAGACTGGTTTGCATGTGAAGTGATATTGGTTTGTATGTGTAATGATATTGGTTTACGTTAGTTCCTATGGGTGGGAACTAGCCTAGTCCCCGCCAAATCCGGCCTCCTGAGAACCGCCCACACAAATGTTGGAAGAAAACAATACTAAAAATGTTAGGAATTCAACAACTAGGGAACAAAACGCGCAAAGAACACGGACACAAGAGATAACGTGGTTCGGCCTAATGCCTACATCCACGGAGAGAAAGGAGAACTTTTATTAATGAATTTTCGAGCCACAAAGCCATACAAAAAACCTAGGATAACATGTCTTTATATAGATACAAACCATTGGTGTACAAGTAACCTATCTAGTTCAGATTAGGAGTCCAAAACCTAATCAGAATAGGAATAGGAATAGGAAATAAATCTTTCCTATTTCTCGCCATCCCAACAATCTCCACCTTGGCGAAAAATCATCTCATAGAAGAACCATGAAACTTCACCCGAACTTCAACAAACTCCACTTTGACAAAACACCGCCCCACGAAGAACCATGGGATCTTGCAAAACTAATCCGACTCCACCGACTCCATCTCGGACCATAGATAACTGCATCAATAAGACCATCTCAACTTTCTCTTCACCTTTTGTTCAATCACTTGGAGCCAGCCCCCAAACTCGAGCTTCTGAGCTTGCTTGGCCTATTTCCTCCAATCTTCATTGAACCCCAACTAGCAAGTCCACCTGCTGAAGCAACCTTGCGACCAATAGACACGCCCTCTATTTTTTGGTCAGCCCCATGCTCCGCAACCTCGAACTGCTTTTCCGCTGGACCTTCGTGCCTCAAACCAATGCTACATGTCATAGCATACAAAGGGCAACATTTTGTTCCACCAAGTAGAACCCTCGACATGCCTCGAACTCTATCATTCGGCCTTGAGTGAGATACCCGATTCACCCGTGGTGTCACCAATGGCTTCGTATGCCCAATGCAAAACCTATCCAACACATTTGACGTGCACGTCCCTTTAGACAACCATAGCAGGGCCCAGCTAACAATGCTTCTCCGAGACAACCATGACTCATTGCCAACCATGCCTCCACGAAACAACCATAGATTGCTATCCATGTCTCTGCGAATTCCAACTACACTCAAACAATCCATGTCAAGCCTTTGCTCCCTCATACGAACCAACCTCATATGACCTGAGCTTTTGCCAACTCCTTCAGACCCATTGATGTGACTCCATCTACAATAATATGCCTCACTAACTTGTAGGTATTTCCTTTCACCCTTCATCCCTACCATCGCATCCTTCTCCACCTTCATTAGCATACCTTTATAACTATCACTGTTATAATCCAGGGTCCCTAATGAAAAGAGATTACCAGGATGCATTGGACTTGATAAGACAGAAAGCCAGTCACCATCCGACCCGTCTGAATATGTGGCCATAGTTGTGGATGCCGATCCTTCCTCGTTGTCTTGATTCCCAGTTCGTCCTGGATAGTCCCCTTCATGTGCCCTTCTCCGCACTTGAAACTACTTCCATTGAACTTCTTTGACTCCGACCTGGATCCTCTTCCACAATCCAGCTGGTGGCTCCTCATCATCCGCCAAGCACAAGCGAATCTTCGCTACTGTCTTAGCCTCCAACTCTTCCCACTCTTGCTCCTCCATCTTCTCGGGCTTCTTCTCCGAGAGCGCGATGACCATCCCTTGTTGCACGAGGAGATCCTTGACACGCCTTTGCCATAATCCAAAATTCGAAGAACCATCGAAGTTCACATGAGCAAACTTCGCGCCGTCCGTCATCCTCTAACCCAAGCTCTGATACCAATTGTTAGGAATTTAGCAAATAGAGAACAAAACGCGCAAAGAACACGGACGCAAGAGTTTACGTGGTTCGGCCTAATGCATACATCCACGGAGAGAAATGAGAACTTTTATTGATGAGTTTTCGAGCCACAAAGCCTAGGGTAACATGTCTTTATATAGATACAAACTCTTGGTGTACAAGTAACCTATCTAGGTCAGATTAGGAGTCCAAAACCTAGTCAAAATAGGAATAAGAATAGGAAATAAATCTTTCCTATTTCTCGCCATCCAAAAAAAAAAAGACTCAGGTAGGGATCGGAGAGGAGCAATAAAAACTGTTGCATGGCTGAATCGGAAAGGAAAGAATAATCGAAGAGGAGACACAAGAAAAGTGTGGTTAGGTTAGGCCGGGAAAAATTGCAGATAAGGTCAGCGAAACCGGTGGGGCTTGACCTATAATTGTTGCGACATAACCTAAACCGTATTAAACAACAATAAGTTATAATTGTGAAAAAATTAATCTAATTTAATCAGGTTTAGGTTTAGGTTACGATTTTAAGTACTTGTAAATTCAACAATATTGAATACTTATTGAAAGGGATTTTCACTTTTTAAAATTTTTTTCCAATTTAAAATTGGATTAGTCAGACGAATAAATTTGATAACAAATAATATAAAAACCCAAGGCGTATTAAAAATGTCATGTCCTAAGCGAATTTCGGCTTCCCAAGTGTGGAAATTGCAAGGATGTGGGCGAGCTCTATGTTCAGACGTGCAATTTATTTGAGCACCGTCGTCATCGACATTGCATAGTTAAGAGGCTTAATTGTAACACAAATTTCACATGTTACTACTATAATACATAACAATTTATTCTCTTAAATAATTTAAAAATAGACAAAATCCTGCGCCGACATTTTTTTGAAGGAAACGCCCTGACATTGGACTGGAAAGGTTTTAATTCGATTCTCTCCCGCATTTGACACGACGTCCTCATAAAATAGATAGCATTTAAATTTTGCATAGTTTAAAATTTAGATTAGTCATTTTGATATCAAATATTTTACGTTAAATTTCATTTTATTATTCGGTGATTTGGTACTTTGGCATATTATTACTTTGTAATTTTAAATTCTATGATCAAGAGGTTTTTCATATAACCTTGTAATTTTAAATTCTATGATCAAGAGGAATTTCATGACTAACAACCAAGTGATGTCCGTTAATATTAGTAACGTAATCGATCCCGCATGTCATATTATGTTATTAAATTTAATATGTATGTCATGATAAATCACTAATTTTAGCTACGTGACATGTCACTTCACTAATTTTAGAAAAACAGAAAGACTCAATAGTATTCAAACTCAAATCTTTCTTAGAGAATATCGACGATGTACAGATCGGAAGTTAACAATATGTCATGTTGATACAATTAATGATATGATATAACACGTGAGATAACGCAAGTAACTTGAATTAATAAGTATCATTTTATTGTCAGTTAGATAAAATTTCTATTGGCGAGTCAAAAAATTTAGAACCACAGAATATTGATAATGACTTAATATTAATGTTTAGTTTAACCAATATTCCAATATCATGCAATTTTGAAAAAGTAGGGTAGTCCTGTGTTAAAAAAAACGAAGGTTGCTCCTATCCTAATACAATAAAATTATGACAGAGTCAAGTTTCCAATGTTCTAAATTGGCTTGTAATTAATTAATTGAGCCCATTTGACCAACCGATCAACCTCCATGCTGAAGAACCGGAAATTTAGGAAAAGAAAACAAACAAAAGAAACCGTTTGTAGGCGGGGAGCCCAAAGCACACATTTTCAAGGCGGCTATTTATTTCTGGCCACCGACTTTTCAAATAGACCGCGTCAAAACATTCATATCCATTTGGAATTATTTCAGACCTTCCAGAAAGGATCATCACATACATCACCATCTATAAATTAATTAGACAGATCAACCCTTAATTTTTCTAAATAATAGTAATAAAAATGTATTAAATCAAGTAATTTGGATTTGAACTAAATAAAATTTTTAAATAATCAAAAAAATTCTTTTTATCAAATTTTAACAATGATATATTTCGAGAGTTTGAAATCCACAACTTTGTATATATATATATATATATATATATATATATATATATATATTGAAATCACATAATATTATGGGTCAATTAATCCAAATTCGAGTAATTTAACATTTTTGAGTGATGAAAAAAAGTCAACAATTATTTAACACTGTAACATTTTCAATTACTTAAACTCAATATTAACTACCAACAAGCAGTTATATCAACTGATAAGAGCGTTGTTATAGCTTAATAAGATCTCGAGTTCGAATTATTTGGAACGGATATCATATGGTATAATAAAAACTCAAAATTTAACTGAAATAATTTATTTATTTAAGTGCTTGTGGATAAATTAAATATCTTCTGTATTGATCCAAGCGATTAAAATTTCCTCTCTATACCGAGTGTGATAAATTGGATTCTGGATTGAGTGGGGAAAACATAAAAATTGTCCCTATGGAGGGGATTTCGTTTGGACCATCAGATTTTATTAAAAATCGTGTCTACAGATCTGACAGTTATCATCCATTTCAGTAGGAACAAACCTTGTCCCTATTCAATCCAACCCGGATAAATCGGGGTAGGTGTGATGAAGACAGTAGATGGATGAGTTGTCAAATAATTAATTGGGCGGGAAGGGAAGGAAGTACACGCAATACATTAATATTTAATTCAACCCATGCAAATCGCAAACCTACTACATACAACCCGTGTTGAATTTATAAGAATCACTTAAACCTTCCAAAAAAGGCAACCAATTTAAATCCCCAAAAACAAGAAAAAAAAATTGTTCACATTATTACATGCGAACCTTTCGGTCTCCCCTTCCTCCTCTCATCAATTTCCCTTCCCAATACATACCATCGTCAGCCGTGACCCCTTCAATATTTATTTATAGTCGATTATTGTCGGGACTTCGTATTTAACTTCACCCCAGTTAAATAAACGCAGTCCCGATTACTTGCAACCATTAAACCAAAAATGTCCCGTAGAGAGGGTAATACGAAGAAGAAGAACCGGGGATGTACGGACCAGATACTAGCTTTCTTAGGCCACAAGGTACGAGGTTTTATTGTCTGCTCGAGTACGTGTATCCACAAAACGTCCAACAGATTGTCTAAACCCCGCTCCGGTGTCTACCACGACCTGGAAGGAATCCCGGTGACGGACAAGGGGGGCCCGGAGAACCCGAGGATCTTCAGCTACTCGGAGCTCTACATAGGCTCCAAAGGGTTCAGCGAGGAGGAGGTCCTCGGAAGCGGGGGGTTCGGTAGGGTCTACAGGGCGGTTCTTCCGAGCGACGGCTCCGTGGTGGCCGTGAAATGCCTGTCGGGGAGAGGCGAGCAGTTCGAGAAGACGTTCGCTGCCGAGCTGGTGGCCGTGGCCCATCTCAGGCACCGGAACCTCGTCAGGCTCCGCGGGTGGTGCGTCCACGAGGCGGACCAGCTGCTCCTTGTCTACGATTACATGCCTAACCGTAGCCTCGACAGGGTTCTGTTTAGAAAGCAAGACAAGAGCGGTTCGTCTCCTGTTGTGCTTGGATGGGAGAGGAGGGTGAAGATCGTCCGCGGGTTGGCCGCGGGGCTACATTACTTGCACGAGCAGCTCGAGACCCAGATCATCCACCGGGACGTTAAGACGAGCAACGTCATGATCGACTCGAATTTCGAAGCCCGGCTTGGCGACTTTGGCCTCGCCAGGTGGTTGGACCACGATTTGAACAAGGTGGAGAGAGTTCCTGGTATGAGAAGCAACAAGGTGGAGGAGTTCAGGTTGGTCGATTCGACCCGGGTTGGTGGGACCATAGGGTACTTGTCGCCGGAGAGCTTCCAGAGGAGGGGGAGCACTGCGAAATCCGACGTGTTCAGCTTCGGGGTGGTGGTGCTCGAGGTGGTGTCCGGGAGGCGCGCGGTGGACTTGACATACCCGGATGACCAGATGGTGTTGCTTGATTCGGTAAGGAGGCTGGCCGATGAGGGGAAGATGCTCCAGGTAGTTGACGCCAGTCTGCTCCCTGTTGCTGATGGTGGCTCCTCCGATTCCCTTGGTGATATGGAGAGGATGATCCATCTCGGGTTGCTCTGCACGCTTCAGAACCCGAATTCGAGGCCTAGTATGAGGTGGATTGTGGAGGCACTTGCTGGTTCGAATCCGAGCAAGATGCCTCCTCTCCCGTCTTTCAGGTACCACCCGCGGTATATATCTATATCTCCATCCACCACTTCCACCACCAATACCACAACCAGTAGCGGTACGAGCTCCTTGACGATGACGATTAGCGCTTCGGATCGTTCCGGTACTGTGTTTGTCACGGCCATTGGAGAGACTACTCTGTACGCTACAGCTACTGCAGCTGATTTGGCAAGCACCAAGGACTTGGCTAGTCCGACCGATCGGAGCAGTGGTCGGGGGAGGAGCAGGAACTTGTTCGTCGTGGAGAGTCCGAGGGAGATATCCTTCAAGGAGATCATCTCTGCAACTGCCGATTTCGCGGACTCGCGGAGGGTGGCGGAGTTGGACTTTGGTACTGCTTATTGTGGTACTCTCGAGGATGGCCATCGTGTTATGGTGAAGAGGCTTGGCATGACTAAATGCCCGGCTTTGCGCATCCGATTCGAGACCGAGCTTCAGAACCTGTCGAGGCTGAGACACCGCAACCTCATACAGCTCCGCGGTTGGTGCACCGAGCAAGGGGAGATGCTTGTTGTCTATGATTATTCTGCGAATCGTCTACTCAGTCGCCTGCTTTTCCCTCAGGACAACGGAGGAGACTCTGTCCTGAGGTGGCACCACAGGTACAGCATTATCAGGTCGCTTGCTTCTGCCATTCTTTATCTCCATGAGGAGTGGGATGAGCAAGTGATCCACAGGAACATAACATCTTCATCTGTCACTCTTGATCCCGACATGAACCCGCGCCTTGGTAGCTTCGCGCTTGCCGAATTCCTGGCGAGAAACGATCAAGCTCATAAAGCCGCAGCTGCAAGTAAGGCGTATAAATCCGTTCGTGGGATTTTCGGTTACATGTCTCCGGAGTACATAGAATACGGAGAAGCAACCACAATGGCCGATGTGTACAGCTTCGGCGTGGTGATCCTCGAGATGGTGAGTGGCCAATTGGCGGTTGACTTCAGGCGGCCGGAGGTGCTATTGGTCGACAGAGTCAACCAGTTCGAGGAGCGGGATAGGCCATTGCAGGAGCTGGTTGATACAAGATTGGACGGGGAGTATGATCAGAAGCAAGTAATGAGGCTCATCAGGTTGGGAATTCGGTGCACACGTTCGGATCCTGGGCTGAGGCCGAGCATGAGGCAGATCATAAGCATACTAGATGGCCATGGCCAGCTTGTCCGGGCCAGAGCAGACGAGAAGGAAGCTAGAGCCGAATGGAGACAGAAGAATCACACCTCTTTTAGTATGGCCAGAAGAGTTCAAGCTCTTGGTATACAGTAGTAATAAAGTAGTAGGATTGTAATTACAGGGCTTTCTGATGAGTGAGCTTTTTTCGGTTCATGTTCTTACGAGACATCTGTAAGATATTCATCCTGGATTTGGCATTTTTTTTAATGTAGTTCCATGTGTATATGTTTATGTTGCCTGAATATCTTTCATCTTTCTTGATTGCAAACTCGAATTGGACACGCCATCCGCCGCATAAGCTACTTGTAAAAACTCCTATCGTAGTAAAATCTAATGGGATAAAACGTACGACAGGGAAAAAGAACGCCTAGACATTTATTCTGCGAAAGTTCCATAATAGAGAGCAGAGTACATAATAGACAAAATGGACATACATAAAGAGAATGGTAAAGATTACAGGACGAGGCAACAACAATTCACTGCATCATCAGCAGCCTTAATACAATCGAAAGACATAATCACTTCAGTTTATAACAGTATTAGTTTGTGACAATCTATTAAGAAACTTGCTGCAGAAGGCAATAAGAGGTATTTCTGCAGATCGAATCAAGTCAGATCACGGGATGTCTCTTTGCATATTATCCATACAGGGCAATCAAAAGCCACCCTGTTGAACTTGAAAGCCACGCAGTTGACTATCGCGGCGATCAGAACAGAGGCTCCTAAGAGCGCAACGGTCGTGGCTTCGTCAACCGAAGTACTTGCCATCACCGCGCAGATGTATGCACCGCTGAAGGAAGCTACCAATATCAGGAGCCAGGGCATGAGAGGCGGCAGATGGTGTAAGAGGATCACGATCAAGCCAATCGACGAGAAGAAGGCCATTGAGTTGAAGAGAACAAACGCGCGTGTGAGCATCAGGCTGTCGATTCTTAGTGCAGCATGGAAGGTCATCGTCGCGAACATAGTCGCGAGGAGTAGCGCCATGTGAGCACCACCTACAGATGATGGTCTTGTTGTCCTGTGAGACTTAGAAGGGCGAAAATTTTGATCAACTTCAATTAGCACCTCTTGGTTGCTTCCATCTTTCAGCAACTTTGTTGCATTCTCATTTTCCATGGAAGGATCTTGGTTTTTGGAGGCTTCACACTAAAACAAGGCGGGAAGATTTCTGGCAATTGGAAAGTGTCAGGGTCTCTTAGCTTCATTTCCTTTATTCTCTCAGCTATTGTAAACTACTTAGAAATTTCCTGAAATTGCATCACCGATTTGAATTGGTCAAAGGAAACCCATGTTGTAATTTCCGGCCAACAAACTTCATTTTCAATTTCTTAGATTTTTTAATTATTATGAAATCAATGTACAAACATTGCTTAGGGATAGAAATAAAAGGCTGGATGGTTTCCGGGCAATTTCGCGCGTGACATGGAAACATTGACTTTTTGGTTGCAAAGACTAAAAGCTCCAAGTCAACAAAATATGCCAAATAAAAATAACAAGGAGCCTACTCTCATTTCTCTTGTTTCAAAAAAAAAAATACTCTCATTTCTCTGATTATTTATGACCACGAAACCTCAAGGAACCTTCCCAATTATGAAACTTCCTTACTACTATAAACCAAGCCAATCTGGTATGACAATGAACCAAGTAGAAGCGTGCAAAGAAAGTATTGATCGGATTTGAATTATGAGCCAGATATATTATCCTTCTGTCTGCCCTCTATGAAGCAATCTTCAAACTTAAATCTTCAATTTCTGCTCTTCAGAAATGTCACGTGTCAGAAATGTTTCCCAAATAGTCAACAATCCGTACCTGATGCAACTTACCTTGGCCGTACAAATTGTCAACTTGTTTGACCTGTGTCAATCAGAAAAGTCGTCTACCTAACAATGTTTGTCACCATCCACCAAGCCAGCATAAATCTAACCCATGTTATAAAATTCAAGGTGACCCACAATCGACAAACACTTAATTAGGTAGAAGAGCCTAACATAGATGGTAAATATCCAACACATCAAACAATGTTAAGGAGTTATTCTATTTAACCAAAAATCTTGATTTCGAGTATGAGAATGCAACTGTTCCAACCTCTGTTGGGTTGAAATTGATCATATAAGCTTGAACTTTTGCATAATTCATTCTACAGGTTGTGGAGAAGCTGATTCCTAACACTGTGGCCTTAGGTATTGTCTATAATAGCATATTGGTGAGCAATGTGGTGCCAAAGTTTTGGGTCTGACGATAGGAAAATTGACAGTTCGGTGTTGATTTGGGTTCTAGCCGCGGCATTTGTTGGGCTTGGAGTACTGGGCTACCACGTTTTTATGTGTGCTCTGATGGTTTTTTTCCATGTTTGGTAGGTGGATATCCCTGAAAGCTCGACTCTACCATGTTGCTTATATTCTATACTACCCAATTTTCACACCCGATATATTTAACTAATGTGGATTCAAGTTAGTAACGCTCTTAAAACTTAGATGCTGCGATAATTGAGTTAGAAACATCACGAAATACATGTTCATGGTAACCCAAACATAAATGAAAACGTTAAATTTTCAACTCCGGAGAGTTATCTTGCTCGTTAGGAAAACTTGATAATATCCTTACTCCTCCGTCCATTTCCTAAAGAATCTACAATGCTCAATAAAATAAAATAAAAAGATTATTCTAACGTCAAGCAAATCTCTTCAGGAAAAAATGTCAAATAAACACATTCAATGACAATAATAGAAACAACGACTCTGAAGAATAAAAATAAAAACTATAAAGAGCTGCCTTTCTCAGTAAGCGAACAACAAATAAATATTACTATTAGAAATTGACAAGTAATATTATTCGAAACTAACACAAATCTTTTATTTACAAAGTTGAATAGTTTTAAACTTAAAAAAGACTCATCAATATTCTAAGTACAGAAAATGCTTAAAATATTTTTTATAAAATTTTGCTACATTATAAAAACTGAATTATTCAATAAAACACCGACTCTATTAAAAACAAGTTACTATCTTTTGGTTTATATCAATCAGTGTGAGATTATTTTATCGATTAATCCAAATTTGAGACCGACTCAATAACGACGAAGAGGCTATCAATAGCATCTCTGCCATCCATATCCCAAAAAACTCCAGTTTCACCATCCAAAAACGGCCTACAGATACGCCTTTGGGAGTCCCTCGTAATTCCACCTTCTAGGTATAAACCCTCCCATCCCCCCTCAATTATATAAAATTTAGGAAAAATTATAGTTTACCTACCTGTGGTTTGCCCGATTTCGCGTTCAAGACGTGTGGTTTCAATTTGGTAATTCAGTCCCTGTGCTTTCCAATCTTTTATAGTATATGGTCCACTCCAGATGACGGAGATAAAATGTCCACATGGCTTGCCACGTAGACTAATACGACATCATTGTTTGCCACGTGGCAAGGTGACTGGATAAATTGTTTGACATGGTTTTGACTGGGATCAATTTGGTAATTATCCACTCAAAACCATGTCAAACAATTTATCCAGTCACCTTGCCACGTGGCAAACAATGATGTCGTATTAGCCTACGTGGCAAGCCATGTGGACGTTTTATCTCCGTCATCCGGAGTGGACCATATACTATAAAAGATTGGAAAGCACAAGGACAGAATTACCAAATTGAAACCACACGTCATGAACACGAAATCGGGCAAACCACAAGTAGGTAAACTGTACTTTTCCCTAAAAATCAAAGCTTTTGGTTTCAAGGTTTAAAAGACTTTTACCTCTCTTGATTCTCTAGAAAGAGTTAGTGTTTCAGTCACCCACGTACGAAATGGAGATGGTGGAAACCGAAGGCGCGAATGGAGGATGGATGCTGCCATGGTAGAGATGAAGAAAGTCTGAGCCTTTCCATTTCTTGGTTGGTCGTGAGAAGAAGGGTATGGAATAAATGGATCAAGCAAGGAAAACGGGGTTCTTTTTAGCTCGCACGACCCTCGTGTAAGAGCATTGTTGACGAAGTCGGAACATATGCAAACTTCAACCTGACAGACTTCGTATGAATGAGCGTATGAAAACATTCTACCAGTAAGGAACTATGGAAACAGTCCAGCTGTAACCTCTTTGTCCACCTCAGTAAGTTTACCATTCAAAGTCATGACAAATCTAGAAGCAAGTGCAAGATGTCCATTGATAGGATGGATGGAAGTCCTAAGATAAATGCATCACCTAACTAAAGAAGGGAGAATATACAAAATGCAAGTGATACAGTTGAATGAGGGTAGGATAAAACCCATGAGGAGAAGCAGAGCTTCTGTCTCCAGATCCGAAATGTTCCGGTTTTCACCCTATGTTACCCATCATCCATTCTAGACCTTGTCTCATGGTGCTTTCCGACGGGAACGCATCTCCATTACCGAGCAAGGGCCTTGATCTTTTCTTCATTTGGGAGACAGCACCCATCGGAGAAATTGCATTGCCTGCTGAAGTTAAGCAGCTCTCGACCGAGCCATCGCCAATACTAGCCGAAACATCAGGAGCGTCTTTATTCTCGAAAGCTGCAGCAAGTTCAAACAAAGATGGCATTTTTATGGTATCTAGTGGGCCCGCTCCTAGGCAGTCGTTAGAAACCTCGATGGCTAATTCAGAAAGCTCTTCTCTGGCAGCTTCAAGACCAGCAGATGCAACTGCCTGATCATTTAGTGCTTTACAAGCCTTCTCCAGTATGGTATGAAGATACTTCCCTTGTGCTTCAATTCGGAGCTGGAGACGACGCTGCACCTGCATACAACAAAATTCACAACACAGCAGCTCAGTTTCAGAGCGCGAATAAATTTTGTCATGGGGTTTTCCAGAAGAGGATGGGAAATGCAATTATCAACATCTATAGCTCAAGTTCTTATGCCGATTCACCAAGAATAAAAGCTACCTCTAGCTGCTCGTGCAATCTCCTTTGGACTTCCATCTGGACACGCAGGGCCTCGGTAACTTGGAAACCACTGTTTGAATGGCAAGTAGTAGTATAGGCATAAGAATTTGGAAAGCTAGCAAGTTAAAAAGTGTAAACGAATGAAAGCGATGGCATACTCGTTCAGATCTTGTGCAATAACTCTCGCTGACGTAGATGTGGATGAGCTGGTGTCCTGACTTTCTGCAACAGAAGCTACAACACAACTACATATATCAATATATATTTGCTCAGGGTAAGCTTCAAAGTTTACAGATTCCCGCCCCAACTTTTTTTGCATGCCATATACAGATTAGGCTTTTAAGTCATATCTTCTCTACCTACTCAGCCAACCGTCATGTCTACCTACACCAACTTCATTTCATGAGAGAGACATATAGGCCCCGGCACATGCATGTCTCCTATCTTTCCTCCCTTTTATGGCCCACATGGAGAAACTGTGTGGCCAAACATTAAGCGACGAGAAACAACAAACAAGAAGTAGACGATCGGAAGCAGGCTATCAACTTGATCAAGAGTGGAATATCTAGGGAAAAGTTCCAAGTCTGAAGCTCCAGAGTGAAGTTCGTAGAACTCAAATAAGTAATACCGGTATAAAATATTGCACAGAGACGAGATTTATTACCATCCTTTGAGTTCTCTGTTGATTCCTTGCAGGATTGCTTTCCTAGTCGGTACTTCTACAATACAATAGCATCACAAATAACTTGAGAATTTGAGGAAAATGAACCTTTTCTTAATTGAGACTAGAAACAAAATCACAAACCTGTAAGTGAGATTTCAAATGATAAAGGGTCAGTCCTTTTACCCCCATGGTCCTCATTATAGTTTTCGGAGTTGCTTCTGCAAGTTATACCACGGAGGATGAGTAATAAAATGTTGATGTGCCAAGATGTCGACTAAAATAACTATTTAAACAGAGATGTCAAGTTGAAACAGTGAAGTTTTGTTAAGCACGACAGGAAAATAAAACGAAGAGTTGTGTACCATTCCATAAAAAAAGACACAAAATATTTGGAAATACATTAGCACCGCATAACAAATCTCCGTATATAGTACGATTCGTCTCCTTTCAAATGAGACACCAGCATCTTATCAATAAAATATTGAGTTTAATGGTCAGATATTGTCAATCTACTGGGCTGTAGCTGCCTATCAAACTCACCTAACAAACCCAACATAGTGATCTACACTGATAAGAAGTATCAAGCAGGACACTAGACATGGACACGACACTGGACGGACAGGGGGAACAAAGATGGTAATGGATTTTTCAAGACTTCAGATGTGACAAGTCAAGAGAAAATAGAAAATGGTAATTATGGTTACTAATTGCAGCATGATCTTATCCTATATGCATCTCTCACTCACACATTTTACAACCAGGCAAGATTTACAGGCTGAATTACCTCATCAGGTGGTTGGCCTAATATAAAGAGCCCAAATTTCAACTCCTAGCCTAATTTCTATAGGTGGACTGAATCATACTTCAGGCCAGCCAAAAAAGATATATATACATATATATATATATATTCCAGTTTCGTTTCTTCTGGTACATTTTGTTCAGCAGTTGTACCGTAGAGTCTTCAAATGGTCCGTTTCATCGAAAATCAGGATGTGCGCTTTAAGTACAAAATAGAGCTCCCCAAGCCAACTTTTCAATAACTATGTTCCGTTAAACCAAGAAATAGGCCAACTCGGCCACAATTTACATCAAGTTGCGTTCTACCCACAGACAATCTATGAAATACAAACATCTGCATCAGCCACAATTTACATCAAGTTGCGTTCTACCCACAGACAATCTATGAAATACAAACATCTGCAGCTGTCGAAACAAAGGTCCCTGGGAGTCTTTGAAACAAGCCACCTTCTTCATGTTTAAATTGTCCATAAATCAAAAATTCAACCAAGTCAGTATTATATTACACTATAAACCTCTGATTCTGCAGCGGCATAGTGTCAAGCTCCCATCTTTTAGATTCAAAAGCAATCAGTGCATCAATCAGTTATTGAAAAGTTGGCTTGGGGAGCTCTATTTTGTACATCAGGTTGTGTTCTATTCTTAGCCAATTGCCTTTATGCAACTAGATTTAGAAGCAATCAGTGCATCAATCAGGAACTCCAATTTAGAAACAAATACATAGAGCAAGAAGTAAAGCATCCCCAACTGTGGAGTCAGTATGGACACTGTTCGAGCAGAAGGCTTTCTATTGATTAGCAAAGTCTCAACAGCAACGGTCCTACCAATGTTTGAACCAGAAGTGGGAGCATGATTAATAGACAAAGTAGAATATTCTTAACCATGCCAAGACAAAACCATAGTGCTTCCCACATTTGTCCTTCTGGTCCTACACCCCACAGCAAATCATCACAATCCAAGCAATAACCTTATTAGCCAACTAGGAACACGGACGGGAAGAGGCCGGTTAGCTGAAGTAATCAGTCAAATAATACGAATAAACAAGGGAAGGAACAAATATAAAACCGCAAACAACATCATAACATAATAATGCCCAAGTGAAAACATCAATATATTAGTACTTCAAACTAAGTAAAGACAAAACCGATCCCAGGATCACATCAACCATAACAGCAACTGGAAAGAAAGCGAAACTTGACCAACTAATTAGTAGGAACTCCAAGCATTAGTGCTGCTAACAAACCGATCACGCTCACGTTAAATGACAAACAAAATAATCTGTTTAGTCAATAAAGGATGGTTAGACCATCAGAGCAGAAGAACCCAGTTGACTAGGGAAAAAGAACAAAGTAAAAAGCCACCAACTTTACAATTCTCCGTCATAAAGAAAGTGAAAAAAAAGCTAACCCATGTCAAAGCCTCCTCAGGTGCTCCATATGTATAAGCAATAAGAGAGTAAAAAAAAAAAGAATTTAACTTGGACCATATTCCATTCAATGAAGTCAGTGGAATGGTGACTCTAAATTCCCAAACACTGAGCTAATCCAACCAAATTCCACCACGGAAGCTACCAAGACCAAAAGCCCGCCAAGTCAACGGAGACAAATTAATAAAAAAATAATAATAACAAAACAAACATCTAAAGAACCACTTGCAGGGATTTCGCATTTGGGACATTCAAAGCAACCCACTTTTTTTGTCTAATCAGACTTCGGAATTTGGTTAATATAAATTAAATAATAATAATAAAAGGGGAAAGAGAGAGAAAAGGGGAACGGACTGTCGGGGCCGCCGAGGTGGGTGACGGCGTCGATGAAGCGCTCGTGAAGCTCGGCGGTCCAGCGGAGACGGGGCTTAGGGTCGGTGGTGAGGACCAAGCAAGCGTCGCCGGGGAGGTTGGTCCCGTCGAGCGCCGACCCGTGTGGGCCATCCAGAGGCAGCGCGTGTATCGCCGAGTACATTCTCTCTCTTCAAAAAAGAAATTGAACTCCTCCCCCTGGGGCAGTGCCTGGGTCGGGTGGAGCCCCGAGACACAGAGAGAGAGAGAGAGAGAGAGTGTGTGTGTGTAGAGGCAGAGTGGGTTGAGGGAGGGAGGAGGGAGGAGCGAGTGAGGAGGGTAAAGTAATGGGATGGTTTTTTTGGTGGAGAGAGAGAGTCAGAGAGAGGTGGGGAAGGGCTCACTTCAGACAGCGATGGGTCTCATTGTCTCATGTCTTGTGTCTGTCTCTGTCTTCTCTCTCTCTCTCTCCCCCTCCATTGTTCTTTTTGTTTTCTCTTTCGCCAATTAACCCATTACCCTTGCAAGCTATTGCACTTTTCTAAGATGATTTTAAGATTAATTAATAGGGAAAAGTTAACTGTAGTTTCACTTTTTTTCCAATTCAGGACTTGTAGTTTTAAAATTGGTAATTTAGTTTATTTGGTTTACCAATTTTTATCCAGGCATGTTTAGGGCAACTGTCCGGCCAAACAGACTTGAAACATTTATTTTTTTACCTAATGTGTCGGACACGTGGCGATCAAGTGAGTTTAATTAATATTGACATGTAGTATTTAGGCTCTGTAGTTAAAAATATCCAGTTTCAGCCCTAACGTTATGAACATTATTTTTTTCAAAAATCTCTAAAATATCTTGATATTCGATTGGAATTAACCATAACCATAAACCACAATCAATTCGTCTAAGAACGAATTTGAATACGGATTATAAGCTACCAAATTCCAATCGAATTCAAATCGCATATGAATTCTTTCGTTTATTTTTTATTTAATCTTTTCTGAAAAAAAATCAACTTTTTTGAAATATTTTTGAAGATTTTCGAAGTTTTTTCCAACATTTTCTGAAAATTTTAAAAAATTTAAGGTTTATACCACAGTAACAAGGAAAAACTATAAGGTGCATCATCAATAAGTTCAAATTCGTTGTTAATAAAAGTATTAAATTCTGATTTGATTGCATTAATTCTTTGTGGTCTTTTTGCTTTTTCATCAATAATTTTTTCACAAATTAAATTTATTAACAACTCATGATGGAGAGAGAGTTGAATTATTAGATGTAGAAGCACCTGCCTTATTATTTATTTTCACTCATAAAATCTCAAAGATCATTTTTTACATCGTTTATAATTATAAGAACATGAGTTTTTATATCAAAACCAACTTCCAAAAAATTATTCAATTTCTCACAATAAACATGTAACAAATTTTGTAAACTTTCAATTTTAATATTTGAATTAAAAATCAATTAAATAAAGTCATGATTTTCTTAAAATATTTTAACCATTTTAATAATGTTGTTAACACATATTGACAATTCAAAATCTTTGATACCATTATTTAACTAACAATATGACTAATATGGCTGATTATAAATTTAGAGAGAGAATAGATCAAATTATCAATAGAGAGAATTAAAAAATGCATAATTGAATTTATTAAAAAATTAAAATAATAAAATCCAAACTTATCTGTTGTTGTTACTTCGGGCAATGGCAGCTGATTTGGCAATCAGGCTTCAGAAGTGACGCGTGAATGGTAGTTGATGGGGGCGGGTCAGTTCGACGAATTTTAGAATTCCTGAATTGTTTCAATTCGTTTTCAAAAAATTCGATCAAATTTTTTACAAATCAATTTTTTAATAAATCAAATTAATTTTTTGACTAATCGAATTAGATTCAAAAAATTTCACATACCTGTGACATTAGTTCAACTATGTACATTAAAGCACAATTTTATTACCACCTCCAAGAAAACCCATAATGATTGCCCTTCAATCATTCCGAAGACTACCAAGAATCAAAGCTTTGTTGGTTCAAATAAAACTTATAAAATTTTAATAATTAAATGGCCCCTAATTTTGTAGAGAAAAGTGACAAATAATTCCTTCTGTTAAAAAAGATGACAAATAATTAAGGTTTCCACGGATTTTTTTAAATTAAGGTTACATCACAACTACCACATGAGAAGAATTTGAGATGGCGGATGAAAAGTTAAAAAATAGGTAATATTAATATTAAAAGGTATTAGTTATTACAGTTTTTGTAAGCTTCTGTTTAAATACTAATAAATTAATAGGTAAATTACCCTCAGTATTTTCACACCCTACTTATCGAGTGCTTGAGTTTCAGAAATAATTTTTTTATTTTTATATTTAATTTTATTATACTTTTGAATTCTTCAATTAATTTTTCATATAAAATAACTTTAATTGCCATTAAAGAAAAAAAAATCTCTCTCTTCCCGTTCTCTCTCTCGACCTCTGGTCAAAAACTCGTTCAATTTTTTCTCTCCCGTCCACAGCTTCAACTCCGACGCCGACCAAAGCTACAACTTGAACATCGACGAACCTCAAGTTCTCTGTTATGACGACGACGAAAACGGCGGTCCTAGAAGTTCGCCGTTACGGCGACGACGGAAATGGAAGTCGAATCCCGTCGTAGATCCATCTTGACGCCGTCCCGATGGTCAAACGCCTCGCCGGCGCCGTCAGGCCGGGTCGCCGTGTTCCGCTTTTATATTGGCTTCTGTTCCTGGCTTTCGTTGCTCCAAGTGGGCGAGCGGGAGAGAGAGAGAAGCACAGAGGCGAAGATGGAGGAGGCTGCGACCATCGGATCTGAGAATCCAGTTCACGATTTCGGAAGCAAGATCCCTTTTTTAATGGGTTTTATGTTAAATTGTTGGGGAGTTATTTATTCGTTGATTAGTATCCATTTTCATTGCTCGTGAAGGGATGATTTTTAATGAAGAGATGATTTGCTTTTATTTCTGTTAGGGTGGCAGTAGTGTTAGATTTAGGCAAAATGTTTTTAAAATCATCTCAGCGATGAAGAAATGAAGCGACGAAGATATGAAAAGATGAAGCTTCTTGACCATGTCTTAGATAGAATAATAATCATTTCAAGATTAATAAATAAAAAATTGATCGATGATACTAGCGAAAGACCCAAGAGTATAATAAAATCAAACATAAGGACAGAAAACTCATTTTCGAAAATCTAAGAATGCGAGAAATAAGATGTCAAAATACCAAGAGAATAAGTTGCCATAAATTAATTATACCTCTTCCGTGTAAAAAAATCAAGTGTCTAACATTAAGTATGAAATATTTAATTTACTTTTTCTCAAAAAAATAAATATTTAATTTACGGGTGACAGTTCAATGTCAACCGTTGTTTTTTTTAAAACACAAACCGTTGTGTTTTAGGGGTAAACATTTTCATATCTAAATATTAGACAGGTAAATTAATGTACAATAATGCATCGAGTTCCAAAGAATGATTTGTAAACCGATCCGCAGTGAGAGTTCTATCTTTTTTTGAAGGGGTGGTTTAGAAGCCTTTCATTCATAATAATAACAAATTACAGAGCGGATTGCAGGTAATAGACATAGAATAAAAGTTAAGGATAACATCGATACTTGACTAACACAATTGTAAACTGCAAAGAGTTCCAAAATCACAGAATAAGCATGTTGGCTATGGGTAGTAGCGACATCAATTTTGAGAGCCGAATCCACTTCCACATCGGAAGAACCACCCAAGAAACTGTTGAATACAAGATCAGTTAAAGCTCCCCTCTCAGCTACAGAGGTCTCCACATGGTCATATCATACGAGATAACACTTGATGGGAATACTATTATCCAGATTAAACTGAACAAAGTAGGGAAAAAAAATTGTTCTACAAAAGAAACCATTACAGTAAACAAATCAAATAAAAAGTCAATCCAGAATCGGCTAACACAGACAAAAACGTAGAAATAAACCACATAAAATAGAGAAAATTAAAACTAGACCATAAGACAAGTTGAAGAAGAAAACAGTAAATAAAATCAGCTTGGGGTGGTGGGGGGCACCGGTGAAGGTCTTAGAAACCAACCCCACAACCCCTCACCCCCAAGAAGTGGGCCAGAGGCTGCCGGCAAGCAAAGGCGGCCGATTAGGGTCTCCACCAGATGGCGAGTAGCTCAGAAGAGCGGCGAGACTGAGGCTTACAGGGTTCGGGTGGTTAACGAACAAGGGGTGGTTTGTCACACATTTGAACTTATATCTCTATTATATGTACTTATAGCTAATTCTTTGCAAAAAATCTAGTTGTGAAATATCTTTTTGTCTTACATATAATTATTTCCATCCAAAAAATTCAACTTTTGCACTAAATAAAGCACTTTGGAGATGAAAAGTAGACAAAAAGTAGTCGTTCGCCGCACATTGAACTCATAACCCTATTATATACACTCATAGCTAATTCAATGCAAAAAATCTTGTTGCGAAATATCTTTTTGCGATACATATAATTACTTCCATAAAAAAAATCTAATTTTTGCACTAAATAAAGTACTTTAGGGATGAAAAGTGGACAAAAAGGAGTCGTTCGCCACATAGTTGAACTCATATCCTTATTAAATATACTCAAAGCTAGTTTCTTGCAAAAAATCTCATCGCGAAACATCTTTTTGTGATAGATATAATTATTTCCATCCAAAAAACTCAATTTTTGTACTAGATAAAGTACTTTGGAGATGAAAAGTAGACAAAAAGTAGTCGTTCACCAAATATTTGAACTCATACCCCTATTGTATATACTCATAGCTAATTCCTGGCAACAAATCTCGTCGTAACATATCTTTTTGTGATACATATAGTTGTTTACATCCAAAAAATCTAATTTTCACACTAAATAAAGTACTTTGGAGATGAATAGTGGACAAAAAGCAGTGGTTCGTCACAGATTTGAACTCATACCTCAATTATATATATCCATAGCTAATTCCTTCAAAAAATTCATCATGAAATATCGATTTCTGATACATATAATTATTTCCATCCAAAAAACCCAATTTTTGCCCTAAATAAAGAACTTTGGAGATGAAAATGGAAAAAAATAGTAGCCCTTTGCCACACATTTGAAGTCATATCCCTATTATATACACTCATAACTAATTCATTGCAAAAAATTTCTTCACGAAACATCTTTTTGTGATAGATATGATTATTTCTGTCCAAAAAATCCAATTTTTGCACTAAATAAAATTTTTTGGAGATGAAAAGCGGACAAAAAGTAGTCGTTCACTACAGATTTAAACTCATACCCCTATTATATACACTCATAGCTAATTCATGGCAAATGGAGGACAGCTAGAGAAGCTGGAGTGGACGACGAGACCCTACGGACGAGCTCCGGTCAAGGCGGTGACTGGGAGCGGGATGGTCTTCGAGAACCTAGGATCTATGTGGTGCTGTGTTGGAGATAACCAGTACATAGTTCTATCTAAGCCCACAATGCTTACACAATTAGTCGCCCGTATGGATGGTTTTGTGGCCACTAATACATAAAATTTGGCACGTGGTTAAAATTTTGAATTCTTTCCTAATCTCAAATACAAACAGCTAAAGCTATCAATTGAGTTATGAATAAGAATCTATTTCAATGATGGTCTTCACAACTATAAAATCTATCTAAATTAGTCAAATTGTATAGGTAAAATGTCACGCCCTAAAAATTAGGCATGTTTACCGCCACAGAATAAATATGTCAGCAAGTTACATTTATTTCTTGAATTAAATAAGTATTAAATCTAATATAACAATTGTCTTAAACATAAACTGAAAAGTCTTAAAACATAAAAAATTGTCTAAAGATACATGTTTTTGCCTTTAATTCTCATTCTCAGTCCGTCCCTGACATATCTAAAATAAAATAGTATATTTTGATGAGATTATGCTACTCATCAAGCGGAAATCGAATAACACAGCATTCGCAAAATAACATAGCGATCGCAAAGCATCGCAAAAAATACACATATTTAGCAACAGATACAATACAAATGAAACTTTTGAGTTACCAATATTGGGATCCCATGGGACTCAGTGGACACTTTTTTCGCTCTCATAGGACGTACATCCCACAGGGCACAGAAGCAGAAAGAGCACTCTCTGTGCAGGGAACATATAGTTTCTCTATACTCGCGTAGAGTATGTAACTAGAACATAACATAATATTTTACGGGAACATGAATAGTAGTGTAGGAATAATCTCATCCAGTACAGAACAAAATATATGTGAATAGAACATAACATGTACAGATAAGAAAAAACACATACAAATAGAAACAAAACACATACATACAGATCAAAATACATAGAGTATATTCAAAAGTCCTACCAACTCGAATCTAGATTAGTCGGCCTAGTAGTTCAGATATCATATGATATTAACAAAATATATATTTAATAGTACAATTAATGTACCACTATGATGAGTTGTGGTTAAAAATTACGACGAGTTATTGTACAATTGCAATTATTGGTGATATATATGAAAAAAAGATAAATTACTTTTAAGTCTGTCGTGTTTGTTTAAATATAATCAAAAGTTCTTCGTATTTGTAAAATACATGACAACGTCCATCGTGTTTGATTTTATTATACTTTTGGGTCCCTGTCTCGAAATATTTAATTTTCTCCAGCGAAAGCCCACTTGAAAAGACCAAAATGTCCTTCCCACAAAAAAACTATTTTCCTTCCCCTTCCTCTTTCTCCCACCTTTAACCAAGAATACCAACCCAAAAAATAAGAACACAAACCCAAAAAACAAGAACACCATCCAAAACAAAATAAAAAACATTAAGAACAACAACCCAAAGCACAAGTCT
The DNA here is from genome assembly GCA_963995505.1 of Hypericum androsaemum. NCBI lineage: Eukaryota > Viridiplantae > Streptophyta > Magnoliopsida > Malpighiales > Hypericaceae > Hypericum > Hypericum androsaemum. The sequence continues at coordinate 15,633,320 of OZ023180.1, forward strand.
TTATGGTGATTACGAAGCCTCGTTGAGAAAAACATAAACAAAAAAATTGAAATCTCTTCTCCCTATATTCCTTATTCTTCTTCTCCTCCCTAAGTACTCTATTAGGCAGGCCATTACTAGACCCTAATTGACCAGCCAGAAGAGGACAAAACCATCTCCTTTTAGTTTCCTTCTCTCTCTAGACTACGAAGCCTCGTTGAGAAAAACATAAACAAAACAAATTGAAATCTCTTCTCCCTATATTCCCTATTCTTCCTCTCCTCCCTAAGTACTCTATTAGGCAGGCCATTACTAGACCCTAATTGACCAGCCAGAAGAGGACATAACCATCTTCTTTTAGTTTCCTTCTCTCTCTAGACCACCTCTTCTCTCTCTTCTTCTTTTGCTGGTACAAGGAGATCATCGAGAAAGAAAAACTGGTAAGACCCTTTTGTTAATTCGTTATAAAGATTGAACCTTTACACCTAGTTATAAATTCTTTTTTTTATTTTGGGTTACGGGTTTGTTGGTAAAATCCTTTCTTTTGGTCATGGGAGCGCGTAGAAGACGAAGAATATTCTCTCTCCTAATTTTTTAGAGAGAGATTTCTCTCCTTTTTTGGGAGCTTTTTGCCTAGAGTTTTTCCACTTTTCTCTTCCCTTCTTGCCGACAGAGGCAACATCTAACCTTTAACCTTCCTCTTATTCAACACCAATCCCTTTCTCTCCAAAATTTTTTTGTTCACCCGCGGCAGTGGTGACAAGATTCTTCTACGAAAGAGGCCCAGATCTGAGCTTACCTTATCTCCGGTCACCGTCCGGTCGGGCCACCTGCTCAGGCAGCCCATCGGTTAGGAAGTCGGAGTCCGCCTTTCTTGCTACACTACCACTTAGCCAGCAGGCCGCTCCGAGTTCCAAGTCCGCCTTTCCTACTGCACCACCACTCAGCTAATCGGCCGCTCCCACTCTTGTTACCATGCCGCTCTGTTAATTGCGATTTAGTTTTATTTTTATGTTCGGTGCAGCCATTTGTTATCTATGTATTTCTCTTTCTTGTATTGTAACCCGTTCTTTTTAATATACACGCCGTGCCACCCTTTAAAAAAAGTTTACAATGTGATCAAATGTTAGAGGAGTTTACTTATAAAAAAAAGGTCCGAGGAGTACTATGGCCATACGAAGGGACGTTGTTCCTTGCAAAGTGGTGTTAGACATTGCTTTCTAGAGGACTTGTGGGTTTGGCCAAATAAGAAGCACCAAATGACACTGTCATTTATTCACCCCAAAAAAAATGACTGTGTCATTTGTATTTAGTGATTTTTATTCAGTGATGTGACTTGTCTGATTTATGTCGTGTTACTATGGTCTATTCATTTGTGCTTTTCCTTTATTTTGTTTTTTGTTTTGTGCCTTTCGTTTACCTTTCGTTTTTTAGTCTTCCTCGAGGTGACCAATGTTCTTTTTTTTTTTGAAGGGGGTGACCAATGTTCAATAGCGTGCGAATTTGATAAGTACCAAAAAAACTATTAGAATTGTAATTTTTGGTGAAGCAAATGGGAAATTTTCGTTTTTGCTCCTATAGTGAAGCAAATAGGATGCTTGATCATTAATATGAATGAAAAACAGAATGGTAATGTTATACCTCGTGATCGACCAACTATTTTCATAGATCAATATGAGTATTTTTCAGCTATGTTTTATCATAATTCACACACATTATGAAATTTTTCCAGGAGATCACCAATTTTGAAATTGTCTCAGGCCAAACACGCTTAATTTTGGAATTCTCTCAATGTGTCAGAAAAAAGATGCACATTGTTAATGTAGATAGTTCAAATCAAATTACTTAAATCTTTTCAGGGCATATTATTTACTAGATATCATATATGATTTTTTTTTGAATAATCACAGGTAAATATAAGGGTAATGGAGACCAGCAAGAGAAGGGCGGCAGATTGGATCATAGGACCTCTTTTATTGAATAGTGTTGCTAATGGTTTTGAAACATCGACCCTCGTGAGGGTGAAATGGAAGGACCATATAGAAAGCTCCCACTTGCAACTTTTGGACAAGAGACCAAATTTTCCAATTAAGGCCACTCCCGTGGGCCCTGCCTACATTTCTTCGTCCTTTTCTTGAAAGGGACCATTTCTTTCTTTTCTTTTAGGAAGAAAACTACTACATTACTTTTGTTTTTGAAGACCACCTAAAAAAAGTTTTTGAGGAGAGCTACTAGACGACATTTCGAGACCTTGCATTTTGCTAATGGCTAAGTTATTCTTGTGATTGGAGTTGTAAGATGTCCTTAAATCTCAGAGCAAGTAGTTACCAGTTAAAATTGAGAAGAATAAAAAAATCTACTGACAAAAAAAGTAAATTACCCTGTTTATAAGTTCTCTGACTTTGTTCATGCTTAGTGGACTATGCAAGTTAAGTTAGTTTGGATCTCACAAAACAAATTGTTAAGTTAGTTTGGATTGGCTTTCTTAGTATGTTAACATGGATATATCGTATCACCTTAAAGTTTATAATTTACCCTATTTTTATATGTTCATTTTGTGTTAGATGTACATTTCTCTAATGAATTGGATTTGAATTCGGCTTTATTCTATTTCTACTAAATTGATCGCAAAGTTAACCCAATTAAATAATATGGGTCACTATCTTTCGGCCGAAAAGAGCCCAACTTGTATGCACAAAAAAAAGGGGACCAGCTTGCAAGAGGAGCACTACAAGGATATCACAGCCACTTTCGCTTGCATTCAATGAGGCAATCTTGTAAAGTTGAATCCTAGGATCTTTCATTTTGCCGACTAAAGTGTTGATGAATCATGAGTTAAATATATATACCCTTCCATATTATTTTGAACCTTGGATACATATGAAACTAGTTATAACTCGTGAATCAAGCAAATATTGTTCAAAGAGTCACCATTTTTGTGGAATAATGCTGTTCGTGAATATAACAGCATATACATGGACATCGTAAACAAAAATATATTGTTCCATAATATTTTCTTGTGAAAAAGTAACGGAGAAGTGACCACCAGGGATTGCCTTATATGTAGGGTGAGCAAATGATTTGAACAAAACCAAACTGATTCGAATCAAAAAGTTGAAATAATGAATTCCGATATTGTTAGAATTTTTATATCCAATCCAAAACTTTAAGGTAATAGGTTGATGAATTTTCCACTCTTATAAACTTGCCCCCTACTCATACACAAGCAATGTGAGATTTTCAACATGCCCCCTCAAATAAGATCCATCGGGTCGAAGATTGTACGGACTTTGACTTGGCCAACGTGCGAAAAATGGGAGTTATGCGAGCACAAACCAAACCAATTTGCTCTTGTACCATGTTAGAATCTCCATATTCAACCAAGAACTTTAAGGTAACAAATTGATGAATTTTCCACACTTATAAAATTCTCCTTATTTTTGCACTAAACGATGCGAGATTTTTAACAGATCTGGACAAAAGAATTTAGTCTGATTCCGATCCAGAATTGAAAACAAAAAATTGTGAAACATTTGCGGGTTGGATGTAGCATTGCACTATTAATGAAAAAAACGTGACGCGAAGAAATTATAATATTGTCGAATCACAAATAAAATTAGTTGGGAAATTGTGCCTCCATAACTTGTCAAGAAAAAAAAAATAATTTTTTGTTGTCACATATGAGATTTTTTTTGCCCTTATTTGAGATTTTTATGTAAATTGCAATTTGATGCGAATCTTTATGGTTCTTTGTAAGAAGATCCGAACCAAAACTGAGAACGAACTTTTTGAGTCGACAAGGACCAATTCGGACCAAATCTCTTATGATTCTACTTCCAATCCAAAATTTTGGTCCAATTTGAATCGAATATATGGTTCTCTGTTTTTTTTTTCACCCCTACATATATGAGGATGAAAAGTATTTCCATTTCATTTGGTAGATATTGTTGAAATTGACTTTCCAATATGGTGGTGGTACAAGTTAAAGCACTTAAAATGATTTTCTTTTTTGAATGTGACATTTTTTATTAATAAAATATTTGACTTTGAATGTTTTTTTTTGGCATAAGTGCAAGGCCTTAGAATTCCGAAAAAGTTGCTTAAATTATACCTCTTATTAATCGAATGCTACTTATTCTAGATTTTAAGAGAATGATATAACACAATGATTTTATAGGAGGTCACACATTATTATTCTTGCCTAAGCGTATTTAATTTTGAAATTTTAATGAAATCTGGTGCATTAATGCTATAATAATCGCACCCTTAATGCTACTTTTTATATATTTGTAAGTAGTACATTTTTGTAAATCATTTTTCCTAAATATGGATACTTTTCACTATATGTTTTTGTTTGGTGTCATACAAAAAGCAGAAAGAATTCTAATGTCAAAGGGAACATGGGCCTGAGTCTGATAAAAGTGACCCAACAAGTGGACTACAACAAGGAAATGCAAACTAGAAGGTTTAAAAAGGTTAATTTAGTTTGTATATTTACTTTTAAAATTTTTTCTATAATGGAATTACAATGTTAAGTTATTCTTTGTAGTTTTTATTTTGATATCAATAACTTAATGAGCAAAACACAATTTTTTACTTCTTAAAAGTTTAATATATTTACTAATTTTTGTACCTCTCCTATCCATTCATTGTATTTAGTTATTAACCAAACTGAACCAAAAAATTTGGTTTGGTTCTGAATTGGATCCTCTTCTAAGTTGGAAGTGTCTATTTTAGCATTTTCTCTCTCATCCAGTTTTGACCAATTTGGTTCCATTCGAATCAAATGTTCTTTTTTTGTGTGAAGATTATTCGAATCAAATGTACAGCTCTAGTGGTTTAGGCTATTTTTGATAAATTGTGATGCGGGGCACGCGACAGGGTTCCTGGCATGGGAACAGATGCATGAAAGAACTATCCGATTAATAAAATCTTACTTATAAAAAAAATATTTTTCGGTAGGATATATTAATTCATCAATAAAGTAGTTAAAAAATGAAATAGTTAGTGGTGGGATTCACATACAAGAATAATGTGTTACGAAACTATTAGTTGCCATATTTTTTTATAAGTAAAATTTATTTATTAATAATTATATTTACATTGTCGCCTAAGTTCCATCCCAGTAGTTAATTACATAGCTACAACCCCGTTGTCCCAAGCCCAAATCAGAGGAATTGTGAATTAATTGAGATGGCCAACTTGGTTAGATTGTGGGTCGGAGCTCCGATTGAAGAATCCATGTCTATGTCTATTAGTTGTCATATTGAAATTTTTTATGGGTCTCAAATTTTATATTAACGCTTTATGATCGATAAGTACCCCACAAAGTTCACTCGAGAATCTCAAATATATATATTCAGGCAGCAATTCTTGACGGCCCTGGACATTAATACAATGCTACTATAAAGTATAATCTTCAAAAAAAAAGAAGAGAAATTACAATGCTTCGACTAAATAATGATCCCAGTTAGTCGTCAAACGGCTGTCGTGGAACCCAATTTTCTGTATCAACGAAGGATAAGCTAGTTAGATGCCACAAATCGTCGTAGCTCAGCTTCTTCTCCCATGGAACTCTGTGTGACGTGTCCGCTCCCGGCCCGTAGTTTCCGTACTCAGCGAACGTTATGTGGTTCCTGCTTTATCAAACATAAATTAGATTAGATGACAGCTAATACGATTGAAAGCTCAAAATTTTGATGGCTGATCAACACCACGTAACACTAAAAACGATTTAATGATGTGGCAATCAATTAGGATCAGAAGGAGTCTGAGCCTGAGTAGCTTAATAAAAATTTAAATAATTTGGACCTATTTGCTGGTTTTAAAACCATATAGTCTAATTAAGAAAACCAAACGTGATACACATTGTACTAAAACTTAAGTGTACTATTCTAAATTCCGAATTTAGTTATAAAAAAATGTACTATTCTATTAAAAAATTAAGGACTTACTCGTGGCCCACGAATTTCCAGGCGTTCCAGCCCTGGGGATTGACGACACTTGAGAAACTGGACTTGTAGAAAAGGACCCTGGAGTATTCCCTCCATGGCCTACCCAAGTAGGTTGAGGTGGATCCAGATCCGGATCCAACCACACTGCAGCTTCTAAATACAAACCCTCCGGTGTCTCTTGGATTATCTCTTGATTGGGCTGTGATAAACCCATCATCCAGCACTTTTATCACACAACCCTAGCACATCTCAAAGGGACGACGCAATGTTATCGTTTGGTAAAACAATAATATATTTTTAACATGTTATAAATTTAATTTTGTTGCATGTGATTGTCTTCAGACAACCATGTTTGATCACACACATTATCCAAATAAAAATCGTGCAAACTTCGATAATTTGATAATTCTTCGCACTTGTGAATAAGGTCTAACCACTTGACATAAATAATTTGGTAATTTTAACATGTATGAAATTTTGTTTGTTTTGTCGAGAAAAAATACTGTTGAGTTTCATATAAAAGTGATGAGTTTTTACTCAATTTAGAACTCATATAATCATTAACTTAAAATGAATACAAAAATTTTAAACAAACATCTCGCTCTTAACACTGAAATTTTTTTCCATTTATACCATTTTTTATGCTAGGATATAAAATAAAAAATAGAATATGTTAAAACTATATGAAAAAATATAGCATAAAGAATTGGAGGGTTATTTTATTATTTTTTTTCTTGTATATTATGATGCGTCCTTACATTAAAGAATATAATAGAAAAATTATAACATAAAAAAATTAGTTGCGTTAGTAACGTAATGTTAGTGTACATGCATAAAGACACCTTAGAAATCGTACTCAGATAGTGTTAATCAGATTTGTGCCTTTGATTAGCTTTTATCTAATATCTTAAGTGCAAGTACCGTAATTATCTTCTAGTGAACTCTTTCGAGAAAAATATACTTTATTTATTAAAAAAAATGTACATACATAAAATACTATAAGTTGCATGGAAACTTATTAATTTGGCAAGTTCTTTATTGGTTTATGAGATCTGAATTACTACATGATATGTAATACCATAGTTTATATTTTTTTTGGAAAAAGAATCCATAATTTAAATCTTTTGACGAACAATCAGCCAATCACAACAGTAAATGGGGAAACAGAATCGTTATTATCACTTTTGGTAGGCGATTATTTTACCATTAAAGATTGGTACCATGCCAACGGAAACCTTTATAATTTTCTTGAAGCTGAGCTTTTGACCATTGTTTTCAAAAACGACCCGGAGTTCAATCCGGATTTTCTTCCGAACTCCGGGTCAACCGGTCTGACTGGTTGAACTGTCGGTCGGACCGGACCTTTTTTAAATAAAAAATATTTAAAAAAAATTATATATGTATAGTCGTATATGTAATTACACTCACACCTCCAAAATTAATGAAATACATGCACAAATAGAATCAAATACTTGTTTCGGGGAAGTTTTTTAAATTTTAGGGTTGAAAATCAGAAAGAAAATGGCAAAATTCGGCAAGTTTAGGCTCGATTTTTCACTTTTTTCCCCAAAACCTAATGAACCGGAATTTTCCGGGTCACTTTTTCGGTCCAACTGTCCGGTCCGACCAGAAAATCTCCGGTTTGTAAGGTTGGCGTTCTGACCATGTTTTTTGACCCGCTAACCCTTCCGATTTGCGGTCCGACCGGCGGTCGGACCGCCATCTCGAAAACAATGCTTTTGACTTATTTAACCTCTTAAATATTAGTAGCATTTCCAACCATAAAGAATTAACGTAAACAGTCGTAACATGTCCTCTACGCCTCTGAATGTTTCACCAACCATTCTCCAAATTTTTGTATAAAAACGATCCGGTTTTAATATAGGATCGCAATCGAATTAGAAAGCATAATTGGATGGATATAAAAAGGTACCTCGTAAAGGGATTTCCCGGCACCAAAAATGAAATCAACGGCGCCCTCAATGACGCAATGTTTGAAATAATGTCGGCCCGACTGGTCCCACAAAGTGTCTTGCACGCCGGCAAATCGGCAACGGTAAAACGACGTCTTATCGCCGGTTATCAACGCTGCCACCGCAGGTACCCTAGGGTTATTGTTCCGGGGATAGTTGTACGAGTTCTGTTCAATTAAAAGCAAATCCAAACCAACATTATTATGTATTATATATATTTGGACCTAAAAGGTATAAGCAAGTGTACATAAGGAAAGATATCTTCCTCAAAAAAAAAATCAGGAAAGATATGTATATGACTTGCAAATTAAATTATTTCGCTACAATTTGATCCGCTGTGTCTTTGTACGTGATGTAAATATCAGAAATCCGAATATTTAAATAATAAAATTTAAAAATAAGTAAATACACAAATATACTCCAGTTAGTCCAAAATCGCCATTTTTCCTTTGCATAAAATTAATTTAAAATAATTTCTGATAATTCAAGTTACTCAAACCCAAATCCGGAAAATATTAGATCAGTAAATTTGGGTAATTCCTTATTTGAATTGATGTTCAAATAACCTGACTGCTTATATTACTCCTAATTTCAGTGGCGCCGATGCATGCAAATAGGACCAGAATATTCATTTCCTTTGTCGAAGATTTCACTCGTATGCTTTCGATGAGAAACACCAACCGTCTAGTTCACGGTTAATATTAATTCCTCTAGAAGACATGCATGCCAAAGGTCAAGCTCTGAATTAAGGTCTAATCAACTAATAATTTTATGTCATCATAAGATAATTAGCTCATGTCCACGGAGAATATTACAATGAACAAATTCGTCAACAAAGCATGAATCATTTTTAACACGGGTGCGAGGATAAATTTTTTATACCAAGAACATATCTTCTCTGTGAAATAGTCTTATATCTTGTGCTACTAAAGATAGATGCAGTTAAAGGTCTCTCACTTTAAGAAAAAGTGCACCTCAAATTGAACGTATTCTTCCAAAGATGGATGCAGTTAAAGGTCTCTCACTTTAAAAAAAAGTACATCAATTTTAGGGAGGCCGCAAAAATCTTGCATGCCAAAACAAAATTACGAACAAGTCAAATCATAGTCTCTTACCACGAAACTAAGGCTTTGAACCTTAGTATTATTGGCCATAGAGGTGAAAGTAGGGCTTTGAAAAGTGTTGGAGTGGTCGCCCCATACAACCAGAGTTTTCATGCTCCCAGATCCCTTGAGATATATGCAAGGCTTGTCAAATGGGATATTGATCTTCTCCCTGTACATGTAACGCATGCATTAAAAAAAATACTTAGGAAAATTGTGTCTAGAATTTCAAAGAATTTATAGCATTGGCGGACGTACCCCGATAAAGAATTTTATATGCTAATTTAAATAGTATGCATACTTTGTTTTTTACCTGTAGACGCCGGCGTTGACTGTGATGCAAACCCACTGTTTATTATTTGACGGCACTGAATCAATAGCCGATTGTACGGTACGGAAGTTGCCATGGCCTGACTTATCAACGGTAATTCTCTTAGTACACTGACCTCCTCCGTTGTTGCTTGGACTTCGAAGGTACCAAAATCCACCATTATTCTCTCGAAATCCCGGAAACACATGGGCACTTGGTACTGAAGGATAATTAGCTACCAACAAGAGGTTAAACCACACAACTAAGTAACGGTACTGGGACAGCATCTTCTTGGATACACGTGAAATTAATGGGGATGATGTGGTAGTGTAAATGGCTAAATTTTGAGGCAAATGAATGGCATTAAATCGATAGTCAAATTAAGAATGGGAAGAGTTGGCGGTTCGAACTTGGTAATTCCATTTGGTGGCATTTAATTAGTAGCCCAAAGGGCTGGAGTTACTTAAGGAAAAGCTAACTACCTTACTGGAGTCAAATCCGTCAGATTTGGTACCTAATTAGTTCTTTTTGTAAGAATTAAGACGATGAAAAATAATACTAAACTTTGAGATACCATCTGTACATGATTGCTTTCCCGCACTGTATACTCGAACTTAGATTCTAATGATGATCAATAAACCCATGTATCTACAAATAGAGAGGGTCGAATTCAGTGTTACCGGTGTCACAACCAGCATGGTCCAGGCAACGTTAATCGATCCATGCGTGTAATCGCAAACTTGTCATATCAGAGATTACATAAGAAAATTTTTGAAAATCTGTATTTAAGGCATGGTAAAAATTTTGAAAATTTATATTTAAGGCATGGTGTACTATTATTCACCGCATAGTGTACTAGTTTCTACCACATTGTGTACTGGTGTCCACCGTATGGTGTACTAGTGCTACCACATGTATACCTACAATCCTCAAATACCCCATCGGCAAACAATGGTACATTAATACGGCGAACAATAGTATACCATGCCGCAAAAAATGGTACATCATAGTAAAATAATTAAAAAAATAAAATTGTACATAATTTTCTATAACCTATTTGATTAATTTCCTGGTAAAATAATTAAAGAAATTAAATAATTAATAGTGTGTTTCTTTATATTACTTATCATGGTTCGATTTATATTATTAATGAGAAAAAAAAAGAAATTCAAGTTGGCCAAACTAGTACAGCATGCAGCGAATAACACCATACATCAAATAATAGTACACCTTGCTTGGTAACCAATTTTAGTAAGGGTGTAAGTTGCCTATTACATGTTTAACGAATTGCCTAGTAAAATCATTAAATAAAATCAAACAACTAACTAGAGACTTGTAAAACAGAGGGAGAGAATACGACTTATGGACGAAGAGTATGGTATTCGGTTGAGACTTGGGAGGAAAAACCGGAGAGGAAGGAGAATAAAGAGTTTTTTTTAATGAGTTTTCACATTAGGAGGAAGAGGATGCACTTTTGAGTTTTGAACACAGAACGACGAGGATGAAAGCCATGGCAAGGAAGGTGCTGTTGCCAGCACCAAGCTCGGTGGTAAAAGTAGTGTCGCGGTCCTTGAGATTGAAGTAGTTACCCGCCCGGTCTTTGTTTCCTGATCATGCGATGCCTATGCCAAATAAATCAAGGGTCTAGATTTTAGGCAGCATGTGTCGACAAGCGTATTAGATGCAGCACTCAATTCAACCTCAGAGAAACATATAGATGATTGTAGTTCGAATACAAATTTATGAACTGTTGATTTCAACATTAATTCGATTCGAATCGAATTAATTTTTTATTTAAGGTTAGGATTATGATTTAGGGTTAGGGGTTAGGGTTTGATAGATAATTGAATTGGATACAATATATATATGTGCTCGGAGTTGTAGCTGTATTATTTTCTATATAGTCATAAGAAGGCTAGAAGATAGAAGGATTAATTAGATGAATTTAAATAAATGGAACATAAATTCTGACTCTCATGGAATAAAATGCAAGTTGTGACAACAACTTAGTATTTGAATGTCCATTATATAAGTTCTAGTTAGATCTCGAGCTACAAAAAGTAGCAAAGCTCTCTTTATCAAGTCAACTAATTTAAGTTTGAACCAAATGGTCACAAAGAGTTGCAAAATGGCAACTATATAGGTAATAAATAGAATTAAGTACAATAGCTTAAATAACTAGATGCAAATCTATAAACAACTCCATCTAGCAAAACTCTCTTTTATTTTGCAAAATAGTAAATTTATATGAAGTTGAATAAATTGACTTATTCAGGTTCGAATTAAATAACCACAAATGTTTACAAAGAAGGAAAGCTCTCTTTTTTATTTAATTTTTCATTTTCCGAATTACTTTTTGAATTTTTTGAATTAAAAAAAATGAAAAACTGACTCGTCAGCACCGATGACGCATTTGACTCGTCTGACATATCAGGTGAGAGCTGAAGATGGGATGGGGTCAGGTGAGGGGAGGGGAGGGGATGTATTATGCATCCCTATTTCTTTTTTAATTTTTTTCATGTCTCCGGTTCAACCGAAGAATCAAATTCATTTTTAGAAATTTTGAACCTTATTTAATTCGTCTTTGGATGAATCCGAATCGAATTTTTTTAAAATGGAATGTGAAGGGGCCACTTCCTTGAGATATGTTAAGGGATAAATCTCTAGAATATTCGATGAAGTTTTCAAGACAGTTCAAGGCCAAAATAGACAACAACGAAAGAACCCATCAGTGATTTATGAAGGAGTTGTGTGAGTGCATTTATCTTATATACACAAAATGTCGAATAGTTCAAAGCATCGCGTCCATTGATTGGCAAGTATATCTGAAAGTATTTCACCAAGGAAGGTTCAAGGCTAACAACCACCTATCCTGATGCAACGAATTCTCACAAAACTCTAAAAGTTACATGTAGCACAGGTAGGTTCATATCATTTCATATCAACCAATTGCATTCGTGTCGGTGATTGTTGAAGAATTAAATTTTTAATACAACGAGGAGTTTGAACCAACAAAAGAATATGTTAGGCTAATTAAATATAATTTCTCAAAAATTTTGAGCTAATTGTAGTAGAAGCCACACTAATTAGTTTTGGGTATCTATGAGATCAATGTGAATCTCGTTGAGAAAATTTCGTAACGATAAACGATACTTGTAAAAAATCAATTCTCAGTGTGAATAAAAATTGGTTTCAAAGTGATATGGTTTGTGTTGATCATCATGAGTTTGAGATTTATGACTCTTGTAAATGATTATTTATTGACATTGGTTAATAAAAACGTTAAAGATTGTAACCGCTCATTTAGCGACCATGGTTAATAAGAAATTAATGATCGTCGTTATTCCAGAATAAAATGGGTCATAAAGCCAGCCTATAAAAGAGGACATCCTCCTCCCAATGTACAATGTCCACCTAGAACATAGCATATACATTTTTGCATAAAAGTATGAGTTCTGCAACTGCTGAGGATTCGCAGGTCTGTCAGATTGTCAATTTTATCTGACCGAGTGACTGGACGTTGTACCTTTGAAGTTTACTTACCCATGAGGCCTTAAACTATATAGGCAGATAATTCAAGTTTAATGACACAAAACTTATTGAGGCCTCATGCAAAATTAAATTCGAATATGTGATGTGTTGGAAAAATAACCCGTTCTACCTATGGGGGCCCAAGCAACGAAACAGAAACATACACAAGCAAACCACAATACCACGAGAAGAACAAACTCACAAGCACAAGGGAAGCACAAGGAGGAACACAAAAATTTGGTCACCCAGTTCGATCCACAACGATCTACATCTGAGGGCTTCCAAGCCAGGAGAGATTCTACTATCTTCACGCACATGAGCTTCACTCGCTCTACAATGGATGCCAACACACTTGGCTCACTCTCTCCTCTTCTCGCACTCTCGAGGCTACCCACACTCTTGGGAGCTCTCTTTCTCTCTTCCTCCTTCACATGGAGGGGGCCACCCTTCACTTGGGTTTGGCCTTCTTCTTCTTCTCCTTCACTTGGAGTGGCCACCCTTCACTTGGGTTTGGCATTCTTCTTCTTCTCCTTCTCCTTCTACTCCTTCACTTGGAGGGGGCCACCCTTCACTTGGGTTTGGCCTTCTTCTTCTTCTCCTTCACTTGGAGTGGCCACCCTTCATTTGGGTTTGGCCTTCTTCTTCTTCTCCTTCTCCTCCTTCACTTGGAGGGGGCCACCCTTCACTTGGGGTTTGGCCTTCTTCTTCTTCTTCTTCTTCTTCTTCTTCTTCTTCTTCTTCTTCTTCTTCTTCTTCTCCTTCACTTAGAGTGGCCACCCTTCACTTGGGTTTGTCCTTCTTCTTCTCCTCCTTCACTTGGAGGCAACCCTTCACTTGGGTTGGGCACCATTGGGGCACATGGGCCACTCTCCTTCACTTGGAGAGCACCACCTCTTTTCCTCTTCTATCTTTCTCTTTGGAGAAGTGGGCACATGGTCTCTCCTTCACTTGGAGAGCCTTTTGCCTATCTTCCTAGGAGGCCAAGAATGGGTATTTATAGTGCCCACAACTTAGGCAACTATTTGGAGTCGGAAGGGGCATTTTGGTCCACCAAAAAATACTTTTCTCAAATACCTGGCGGATGCCAATCGGCATCCAGGCATTTTCCAGCAGGCCCACCAGCCCCTTGGCGGGCGCTAGGTTCGCTCCCTGGACTTGGCTGGCGGGCGCCAGCCCTTCAGCTTCTCTTCAACCCGCTTCGTCTCGCTCCCTCGACTTCGTCTCGCTCCCTCGACTTCGTCCCTTGACCCGATCGTCACCTCGATCAACCTCAAGGCTCTTCACTCGAGCCACACGACCCTCAGATGCCCTCAACGTCTTCACTCGACTCTTGACTCGATTGATTCCCGAGTGTCCTCGGACATCAAACCCAATCGATCAACTCTCGGACCATCCTCACGACTCTTCACTCAAACAACCTGAATACTTCACTCGTACTCAGGCTCCATACCCAACATGATATTCAAGGAAGAAGACTCAAAATAAAGAAGGCGCTCTAAAAAAATGATATATTGACAATTTGTTCAAACTATTATTGAGAATATTCTCTACTATTTCAATATAATCCAATAGGCTAATCGTATTTATATGCACGGCAATAAGTATAACTACATCTTAACACCAACATTTTCACCACCGACCGCCTCCTCCAACCCTTCACCGGTCGTCACATCATCCCTGGACCTTAACTTTTTTGAAGGGTCCCTGGACCTTAACTTCAGCTTGAACTAAAGCTTGAAATTCTAGATCTTGGAGCGATGCTCATGGACAGGTGGAAGTCGGAAAGGGGCCAGGAGCGGCGAGGGGCTGTGAGAACCATGGTCGAGGTCGGGAGACAGCAGAGGAGTAAACGGTGGTCATGGGGGGCAGCTGCCCCGAGGCCAGCAGCGACGAGGAGGTGCTGAGCGTGATTATGTTTTTAATTGTAAGTTTATAATAGTCATTCAATAACTTAAACGATAATGTCAGCGAGGGATGCGGAAACTGGGACGATAAAATAATTTAAAAAAAATAAGGACCCGATAAACGATATTACCAAACACGAAAAAATTTAATATAATTTTTCTATTTTTTATTATTGTTCAAATTAATTTCTGGATGCACCTTAAATTTAAAATAACTACAGTCCAGATAGAGAATAAAATTACTGACGACATAAAATTTCTTTTCTTAAAGAAATTGGTTTCGCATATCTTAATTTTTTAGATTCCAATTTTTTCCTCATATTTCGCTAGATCGATAATTAAGTCTAATTTTTTTCTTGTCCGAATAACATGACAAGAATAAATTGACGAAATCTTATAGTTCAAATTTTAGCTTATATGAAAACAAGCTAATTGTGAGATCCATAATCGAGCGCGTTCGCCTCATGAAATAATTTTGACATAGTGTAGTCACCTCCATGAATATTTTTATGGACCGAGACTAATTATATGATCTTACAACATAAAACCACCACATTTTTTATTAATCATGAGGATATAAATGCATTTACCTGATTCCGGAATAATTTTTATTGTAAAGGATGAAAAGGTTACAACATAGAAAGACTATGGTAAAATTATAAATAAGTACCATAGAAAGCACATATCCCCCAGATAAAAACTAGAGGATTAATTAAAAAGTTGGAAAAAACAATAATTACTTTCACATAATTGTAGTTATCAATGGAATATAATAAAGCTAATCACTTTAAGATCCGTCTCCAAATATTATATATTATATAAGCTAGATACTGCTATTTGCATGGATGAAGCTGAATATTTCTTGAACCGAGCATGCAATATCTTCAGCCGTACACCTCGATTCACCTGTAATCTGCACCGTTTATAGACATGCACACATCAACATGTTACTTAATGTACTAAAAATAGAGTACGGTCAAATTTTGTTTTATTAAAAATTTGCGGAGTTGCTATCTCAACGGTGTTTGTTCTGTTCTCGGGATGGAAATTCGAAACCTCTTATAAATTACCTTGACATTGAAGGAGTAAAGAACAGTTTGCTCAATAGTGGTGATGTTGGTGTGGAGGATACTAAGGTGCAAGTCCTCAAGAGCAGCAATGGTTCTAATAAGCTGGCCCGGCCTTCTTCTACAGAGGATCTTGATCATGGCATCAAACCCTAGAAGCTTAACTTCAACGTCGGCCAGGCACGACTTGTTCTCCGCCGTCTCCTCCTCCTGTAGCCCGCCGGATTCCAAGTCCACGAGCTTCGTCCGGCCTTCGTTCGGAAGAGGCATGGGAGGGAAGAAGGGAGGCTGAGGTTGTTGGATTGCTAGACATGGATCTCCTCCCATCTGCATTGGACCTGCTTGATCTTCATAGAGCCTTCTCCTCTTTTGGGATTCCAGGCATTGGAGAAGTTGCTCCAATTCCCTCACAAACTCAATGGCTCCCCCAATTATTGATGCTTGATCTCCCTATATATTAACATGACCAAGAAAACTAGTTTATTAATGCAAGATATTACCCGATTAAGTTATTTTACCTTAACTATAATTTTCGAGTTAATATTCAGAATACGATTATGTTAAAACTTAGCTCTGTACTCTTTGGCATACTATTCTACTCGAACTCAAATTAGTTTGGGTTGATAGGAATGACAATGAGCGGGATTCATATGACCCAAATTCTTAATTTTTTTGAATAGTGAACCCAGATCAATACTCTTATCCTTTAAAAAAAAATAAGAATTCGGACACGATCTAAGTCCTAAAAAATTGGTGGATCCTAAACCCTAAACCGATCCCGATCCCGATCGGGTAGACCCTCAGGATATAACTACCATCCCTATGGGTTGAGACCATATCGCATGATGACAAGGGGATTATATATGAAAAATTCAGTGACATAGATTGATATATGTACCCTTTGAACATAAGAACCGGGCATGAGAGACCTCAACACCCGAAGATGCCCGTTCATTTGCTTCCTTCGGTTCCTCTCCACGGCGATATGAGTCATCCTCTGGCTCTCCACCTCCTCGCTAGTCTTCATAGTCCTCGCCCTTTTCCTCTTGTTCTTCCCTTCCGGTGCTAAACTGCTCTTGTGTGCTTGAGGAAACTGAAATTGCACCGGATCGTTACCATCCGAAACCCTAGCCTCCTCCACCTGTTGGCCTACCATCAGAGACTCATCGTCCTCGTCGTGATCGATCTTGTCGTTGAGGACGGGGAACTTGAGGAAGTAAATCGGGTCGATACCGCTCTCTTCCTCGCAGAACTCGGTATGGTTCAAGGCCAACTTCGGACCAAACTCCGCGAACTGCATCACCTCCGCGAAGCTCAGCTTGTCCATGGAAGTAGAACCGCCAAACCCGGCCGGGCCGGGCAGATATTCTTGTATAGTTTGTGGAATATCGTTGCTATTATTGATAATGTAATTTACCATTCCACAATTGTTGTCACCTGGAGCTTGATGCTCAATTCCGCTGTTTTGTGGGCGTCGGTCTAGTGAGTAGTCGAATCCCGTAAAATTTGCCTGCATGCGACCATATGTTAGGGTTATCAGAGCAAAAGTAATTTGACTGAAAGTTGTAAGTAAATGGGAAGATACCGAGTAGTTGTCTTGTTTATCCATTGCCATATATATATAAATAATAATAAGAATAACACCAAGGGAAGGTAAAAGGCAAAGTGGGGTTTGGATGTTTCAAGAGACAGAAGAACCAACCATGGAAGACACCAACATGCAGGTTTTGTCTTTATATATATATATATATATATATATATATATAACCTATAGAGAGAGAGAAGGGAGCCTTGTGGATGTGGGTTTATTAATGTCCACCTCACGGTTTCACCTCTTATAATTTATACACTTCACAGGGCTACAACGCTCTTCCATCCGATTCTCTTTTTTGCTTTTAACTTTTCATGACTCTAATTACAGATGGAGGCTGCTAGCTAGCGATTGATTTTTTTTCGACTTTGAATCTTTGAAAATCAACATCCCATGTCATCGTCGAAGAGTCATCAATCCTCGTCCGTGATTTCGTCTACTTTTCCTTTTTATTTTTTTTACTCAGGGGTAATGGATAATGGGAGGACAGAAAAGAGACCAAGAACGGCTACCAACGTAATTACTACGATATGAAAGCCTTGGTCTAGTGGTCAAGGATGCGAATAATATTGAGAAAAAAAAATAGAGTTTACTAATGCAAACACCATAGATACAAAACAATAGCGGACAGTTACACAAGATAAGCAACCGAAATGCAATCAATACAAAGAAAAACTCTCAACAAACCCACAAACGCGTAGCAAAGAGAGGAGCCCCAATATAAAAAAACTCATGCGCGTATAAACAAAATATACAAGTGTTGACGTTGCAGATATGAGAAACCATGCCCAGAATACATACATCCAAGAATAAATACATACAAACGCAGCCGATTTCGAGGCCTTATGAAACCAAAAATAAACGATTCACTATCCACAAACATAGCTAGAGCATCAATCGCCATAGGTACTTAAATATTCTCTAGGATGATGATTTTTTAATAAGCAAAATATATAACAAAATTAAAAGAAAAAAATTACATAAGATCAAAAACTGTTGGGATTTATCGAGAAGTGGCAATTGGCTGGCGCCATGTAGTTGGCGATCGCCAATAGCCTATTACAAAAGTTGGGAAGTTCGGGCAACTTGCGATTGCAAGTTAACTTATTTCGGCTCTTGTTTCAGACTCCTAATTCGACCTAGATAGGTTTCTTGTGCACCAAGAGTTCATCTACTATATAAAGACGTGTTACCCTATGGTTAGTTATGGCTTCGTGACTCAGATCTATCAATAAAAGTTCTTCTTTCTCCCCGTGGACGTACGTATTAGGCCAAACCCTGTTACCTTTTGTGTCCGTATTCTTTGCGCATTTTATTCTCTTGGTTGCTGAATTTCTAACAATTGGTATCAGAGCTAAGGTTGGAGAATGTCGGACGGCGAGAAGTTTGCTCTTGTGAAGTTCAATGTTTCTTCGAATTTTGAGTTATGGCAAAGGTGTGTCAAGGATCTCCTCGTACAACAAGGGATAGTTATCACGCTATCGGAGAAGAAGCCTGAGAAGATGGAGGACCAAGAGTGGGTGGAGTTAGAGGCCAAGGCGGTGGCAATAATTCGCTTGTGCTTGGCGGACGATGTGATGTATCACGTCATGGATGAGGAGTCACCAGCTGAGGTATGAAAGAAATTGGAGGCAAGGTATATGTCTAAGTCTTTGTCGAACAAGCTCTATCTTAAGTAAAAATTGTACGGGCTTAAGATGATGGAGGGCTCGGATTTGAGCCAACACATCAATATTTTCAATCAATTGTTGAGTGATTTGAGAAGGGTCGATGTGAAGTTTGAGGAGGAAGATAAAGTATTGTTGCTCCTGAATTCCTTACCGGCTTCCTACAAGAATTTGGTTACAATCTTAATTTGGGAGAAGGAGTCCCTGGTGTTGGAGGAGATTACAAGTGCTTTGCTAGAATTTTATCAAAGGAGGAAAACTGGCGATGAACGAATGTAAGGGATGGTTGTGAGGGGTAGCCATAGTGGTCGTAGTGAAGGAAAAAATGGAAGGGGATCCAAGTCGGGGTCAAGAAGGTTCAAAGAAAATTGCTTCGAATGCGGAAAAAAAGGGCACATGAAGAAGGATTATCCAAGAAGAACTCGGGATCGCGAGGGAAAAAGATCTAGTTTCGTCAATGTGGCCTCTTATTCGGACGGGTCGGATGGTGACTATCTTTCTATTTTATCAAGTCCAAAGCACTCTGATTCCTGGATTTTGGATAGCGCTTGTTCCTTTCACATGACATCCAAGAGAGGGTGGTTCGACACCTATAAGTTCATTGATTCAGGTATGGTGACTATGGGTGATAGTTTCGCTTGTAGAGTCACTGGCATAGGTGATATCCGGATCAAGATGTGGGATGGTGTCACGGTAAAGTTATGTGGGGTTAGGCATGTTTTGAAGTTAGAGAGAAATTTGATCTCATTAGGAGCCTTAGATTGTAGCGAATATGGCTGTAAGGTTGTAGGGTGGGCTAATTGAGGTGGAGAAGGATGCTATGGTGGTGATGAAGGGTGAAAAAGATGCAAGGAACCCCTACAGGTTAGTGGGGGGCACTGTTGTAGGTGGAGTCACATCCTTGGGTTCCGATGGAGAGGGGAAGAGCTCAGGTCATATGAGGTTGGTTCGTATGAGGGAGCAAAGGCTTGACATGGATGGTTTGAGTACAGTTGGGATTCGCAGAGACATGGATAGCAAGCTATGGTTGTTTTGTGGAGGCATGGTTGACAAGGAGCCATGGTTGTCTTGGAGAAGTATTATTAGCTAGGCCCCGCTATAGTTTTTTAAAGGAACGTGCACGTCAAAGATGTTTGGTAGGTTTGGCATTCTTTGTATGCTATGATACGAAGCATTGGTTTGAGGCAAGAAGGTCCAGCGGAAAAGTGGTTCGAGGTTGTAGAGAATGAGGCTGACCAAAAAATAGAGGACGCGTTTGCAAGGTTGCTTCAGCATGTGGACTTGCTAGTTAGGGTTCGATTGAGATTGGAGTGAAAAGGCCAAGCAGGCTCGGAAGCTCGAGCTTGGGGGCTGGCTCTAAGTGATTGAACGGAAAAGGTGGTGAGAAAGTGGAGATGGTCTTATTGATGGTGGTTATCTATGGTGCGAGGTAGCGGAGGTAGAGTCGTTTGGTTTCGTAAGATCTCATGGTCCTTCATGGGGCGGTGTCTCATCAAGGTGGAGTTTTTTGAAGTTCATGTGGAGCTTCATGATTCTTTCACGGGATGACTTCTCGCCAAGGTAGGTGTTGTTGGGATTTGTCGAGAAGTGGCAATTGGCGGGCGCCATGTAGTTGGCGATCGCCAATAGCCTGTTACAAAAGTTGGAAAATTTGGATAACTTGCGATCGCAAGTCCTCAGTGGCAGAATTTTTCTGTTTTGTTTCGGCTCTTATTTCAGACTCCTAATTCGACTTAGATAGATTTCTTGTACACTAAGGGTTCATCTATTATATAACGACATGTTACCTTATGGTTAGTCATGGCTTTGTGACTCTAATCCATCAATAAAAATTCTTCTTTTTCCCCGTGGATGTAGGCGTTAAGCCGAATCACGTTACCTCTTGTGTCCGTATTCTTTGCGCGTTTTGTTCACTTAGTTGCTGAATTCCTAACAAAAACTAACAAAATAGATTATCCCACATGCGGGTAGTGAGTAAGTCTTAAGAGATATTAGCAGACTCTCTCATACAAATGGTACGAAGTTGTAGCCGTGGACTTTTTAAAAAACTATGTCTTCGTAAAACTTCGTAGGATAAAACTTAGATAGGGAAAAAGAGCACTTTGAAGTTAATGATGTGAATGTTCCAGAATAGAAAAATATTTAAGATTTATCAAGCAGTGTAGACACCCACTTTAAAATACTATTGTCTAGCTTCTTTAGCTTTATAATGGGCTGGTCCTCCTCGGCTGGATCACCCCATCTATCTTGTTGTAACGCCCCGTGATCTGACCGACTGGCTCCACAAACCAACACAGGTCTTTTCTAGCGTGCTTTCTCCTCACTCGCACGCATACTGGAAAACTTCCCAGAAGGTCACCCATCCTGATCCTACTCCCTGCCAAAAGCGTTTAACCTTGGAGTTCTCTTAGGATGTGTGCCGGAAAAGAAGGTGCACTTTGTTGATATGGATAGCCTTATCAAATCACTTAAGCGTTTCAGACAGAACAGATCAGGGTATCACACTTGTAGTTATCAATATGACCTGCATAGCACCCGAGTATATTGAGCCCACTATGTCCACCTCATCACTCCGCGCTCCCGGTGTGGAATTGTCCGGCTTGTTCGAAATTGATCCATTGTTCCCCACACCAACGTGCTATTCTAAAGCCCTACGGGATCCTCACTGGCAACAAGCGATGTTAGAGGAAATCACGGCCCTCTTGCAGAACGGTACCTGAAAGCTTGTTCCTCCTGACCCTCGCTACAATATTTTGGGTAATAAATGGGTCTTTCGGGTTAAACAAAATGCTGACGGATCAATTGCCCGCTACAAAGTGCGTCTAGTTGCCAAGGGCTTTCAGCAACGGCTTGGCGTCGACTTCAATGAGACCTTTAGTCCGGTTATCAAGCCGGTAACTATCTGCCTCGTGTTATCTCTTGTAGTGGCCGGGAACTGGCCTATTCGCCAGCTGGACGTCTCTAATGCATTCCTTTATGGGTCTCTCTCTGAGCGTGTTTATATGCAGCAGTCACCTGGCTTTGTTGATCCCGACCGCCCCGCCATGTATGTTGCCTCCTGAAATCGCTCTATGGTTTAAAGCAGGTACCCCGGGCATGGTTTCACTGCCTACGCAATGCCCCTTGTGGATTTGGTTTCCGTGGCTCCCACACAGACTCTTCTCTGTTTTTCCTTCGTCGGGGTATGGTATGTATCTTTGTTCTTATTTATGTTGATGACATCCTACTCACTGGCAATGACCCAAAGGTGTTGGCGGACCTCTTGGCATTTCTACAGTCCAAGTTTTCTTTGAAAGATCTTGGTTCGTTGAGTTATTTTCTTGGATTGGAAGCCACTCGTACGCCACGAGGATTGTTCTTAAGTCAGGGAAAATATATTGCCGATATTCTTGCCAAAGCCGACATGACTAATTGCAACTCTCTTGCTACTCCGGCTGTGGTTGCTAACACAAATCCACCAGGTGATGATGAATGTGATGACAAACTCTATCATCAGGTGGTTGGATCCTTGCAGTATCTTGGTGTCACACGACCTGAGATTGCGTATGCTGTCGGTCGGGCCTCTCAGTTTATGCACAGTCCGACTCCGGAATGGTGGGCTACAGTAAAACGTATTTTGCGATATCAGCAGGGTACAATGCATTACGGGCTTCTTCTTCGGCCCTCGCGTGATCACTCGATTGCAGGCTATTCAGATGCTGATTGGGGCAGTTGTCCCGTAGATCGCCAGTCTACGACTGGATATGTAGTCTTTCTTGGGCCCAATCTTATTTCCTGGACATCACGTAAGCAACGATCTATTTCTTGCTCGTCTACTGAAGCTGAGTACTGTGCCCTCGCTACAGTGGCTTCCGAGATCATTTGGATACAATCCCTACTTCACGAGATTGGCCTGTCGTGTTCTAAGTCGCCTACGTTATGGTGTGACAATCTGGGTGCTACGCATCTCGCTGCTAATCCCGTTTTTCATCAACGCTCCAAACATATGGAAATTGATTTCCATTTTGTTCGGGAACGGGTTGCTGATGGTCGCTTGCGTGTGTGTTACATCTCTGGTAAAGACCAAGTTGTAGATGTCCTTACTAAGCCGCTTCCGCGGCCACGGTTTCAAGAGCTTCGGTCCAAGCTGATTGTCATCCCCCGTCAGCTTGAGGGGGCGTGATAAAGATAGTTTATCCTTCCCTCACATATCTCGGCAGTAGTTACTTCCAGCAGCTCATTTGAGCTTATCTCATCCGATAGTTTGAGTTTGATCTGAACAGATCTTATCTCTAGTTCAATTCATTATTTGTTGTAACAACTGTCATCTTATCCTGTATTTGAATAGCTGTAGATCTGCTATATAATGTAACTCCGTTGTCAAGAGAAATACAAGTGAACAAGTTACCACACTAGCATCCTTCGCAGTGAAGGCATGTTCCATAGCTTGACAATATGCTCAGTTAATTGCCACGGTCGAGGCAACTTTGGTAACACCAATTTACCAATGAGCAACAGACGCTGCATTCCCGCGTTCGAGCAGCGTACAAACCCTCATCTATGATAACCGAGAAGTGTTCTCCTTTCGGGGTGCCATACATGTTGCACCCCCGAAATCGGACGCACCTGATTTGCATATGATGGCACGTCCATAGTTGGAGTCGTCGGAGTTTGTTCGGGGTTCTTGTTCATCGAGCTAGCTTACGATCCGAGGATAGGAGCCGGAGGCAACCCATCCGCACTTGCCATATGCTCTGGTTCCCGTTCTGATTCGTAGAAAACTGCAAAGACCTGTACTAAATAGAGACGCAATGGGAAAACAAGGGCAGCAGAAGGGCGATACATAATCTGAAATCACATCTTATAGAATGCATTCCAACCAGCAAACTAAACCGAATCTAATGTCACCGCCATCGGTTTCAGAGATTGTATTACACAGTCATCTAGATTCTCTTCTGATAAAGGAAATGAGATTACAAGCACTCATCTTCGTTGTTGCGTTCACGACCAGACCAGGGCTAGTTCCCATTGGGATGCAATGGTGTGAATTGCAGCCTCTTCTTCCAGAGGCAACGAGATCCAAAGATCTAATACATTGGGATGAAACAATTTTAAGATCAAGAAGACGTGTCAAGCAGAAGCCCAAACCTTGAGCCGACAGTAATAGCAAAAGCCTTTTAAAAGCAGAATGGGAAGAAATGTGCCGACTTGAAGATATCTGAAGTCTCTGCCATGTTAAGCGCAGAGCTGCATGAAGGTGCATGAAACTGATAGCTACTAGCTACATGGATCATGATGTATACTCAAAAGGGTGGGGAGGCTGAGGTTCCTCATCAACAGCCATGGCTGCCGAGGTACCTTGCTGCCCTGGAGCTGAGCCAGCAGCTGGTGACGCTGCCGATGAAGGTGCATCGGTAAGAGAGAGTACTTCAGGTTCAGCAGGTTGCAAGTCTCTTAGAAGAACAAAACCTGAAGGTGCCAACTTGACTGGGACATATCTGCTATCCTCCATAAATTTAATAAACTTCTCCTGATATGGAACCACCCTAGCCGGGTTGGTCAAGATTTCGAATGATGGTTCAGGCTCCACTTTCTTCTCCTGTGGGCTATCAACCTATCAAACAAAGGGATATCAAACTAGTTGAGCAGATAACCAACAACTATTTACGGCAATGAATAGAACTGCTATGATCTCTATCGCTACTTAATCAAACAAAACACGGCAACACGGGAACTCTGAAGGATGAATCAAGGGAAAAACCAACGGGAACTTGGAAAACAATCTTTACCTGCATAGAATCAGCATCCTTCTCTCCAGATGCTTTCCCTTTACCGGTACTTGTGCCAGCTGAAGAAGAATCACCCCCAACTGCCTTTTCCACATTAGCTTTCTGATCGGCTTCTTTCTTTGCCCTGGCTTTGGCCTTCACTGATGTTGACAAGACTGCAGTAGGAAGCTTTATGGCAGATGCAGCAGCAGGTACAGTAGTAGGCTTTGGATACTCAAATAGAGAAGGCTTCGCGTGTGATACAAACTCAAACTTTGGAACTTTCAAGTCATAGTTCAGTCCGATGAATGCAGTTGGCGAGAAAGCCAAGCTTATGAAATAAATAAGGGGATACCAGTACCAAAACTGGCTAAAAACTGCAAGACCTACAACTGCAGTGACTTTGTCATGCTTTGTCTTGGAGAGTAATCTTATTGTAACATTCCTGCCGCCAGCATCCAGTATTCCGGAAGCAAGGATTGCTCCCATCTTGCTCATTGTGTCCTCGTGCTTATCGAGGATTATCTTTTCCAGCTGACGCCTGCATAAATCACATACAAACAAGCCCAACACTTGAATGAAATAACCATTCAAAACAACTTGAATGAACTGAATTCAACAGTGACTGGATTGAGGCTAAGAAAAATATTTTCTCGGTCTTGTTCTCCTCATAAAACGACAAAAAATGATATCTATTGAGACTTCTTTGAAGTATGTTCTTTTTTAGTCTGCCTCATAATGATCATCTACCAAAAAAGCTTTGATTTTCATATGAATTAAATCCAAAGTTTTCAACAAACAAAAGGAAATTGTAGAATGTCAGTCATCTTGTAGTGGGGCAACAACTATAAGGACAGTAACATATCAGTTTAATACCTGAATGTTCCAACGCGCGAATCACTGGCTTCATTCATTTGACCCATGACCATAGCCATTGCGATAAGAGCACCTTGGCGAACAAAATCAACAACATCTGATGTCAGAGGCTCCAGCAGCGATATGGCCTCACTCAGGCCAGTGCCAGCACAGGAAATGCCAACAGCAAGAGCTGCACCATATCGCACATGAGGGTTGTATGACTCTGAGAGCAAGGAGACAATCCTTGGAGTCTGCAGTTTCAGAGAAAGCAATTTCAACACAACTTACAGCAGCTAAATTGTTCAGCAACATAATTAAACATGGTGAACAAGAAACAGAAGTACAAAATAATTAAAGTAGCAAACCTACAATTATCTTGGACTAAAATAAAGGACTTGGCAACACAAATGGAAGTTAACATGAGAAAAGGGGTAGACACGTGAAACAGAATAAAACACACGATAACGAACCTGCTCTGGCTCAGAGTATAGGACGAATCCAAGAGCAAGTACAGCTGTCCTCCGAACATCATCGCTAACATCTGACACAGCAAAGTGTAGCAACTGGCGAATTGCCTTGTTGTTCGCAGTACCCGCATAGGCCAATGCCAAAGCATACATGCCTCCGTAACGAAGTATGGGATCTTGATCACGGGTCATCTGTTCAATCAGTGCGTCTGCTTCTTCTTCTCTTCCATAGACTGTAAGGGCTATTCCAAGCGCTAATCCCCTATATCAAATAGCAATTTACCAGTCAGAAATCATAATCAAACAGTATGCTGCAGCTTTAGATCATAGAACTCACCTGATGATTTTCTCATGCTGTGTCTCATGTGCATATACAAGCATCTCGCTTGCTTTCTCAGTAGCAGTTCCAACCATAAGCAACCCCATGCTAATACCAGCAGCTTCACCAGCTACAGCACTATCAGTGTAGAGCGTATTTTTTATATCGTCATAGATATCTTCATCAGCTGTTCCTAGGGCTGACAACCCAAGACCCAAGCATGCACCATGTTGGATGACCTGCATGAACCGTGAAATATCAATACCATAATAGCGTCATCCATACTCATTCTCTCTCCAAGTAAGTATGGATAGATTAACAACCCACCTCTACATTGGTATTTCGCAGGCTATCACGGAGGAATTGTTTAATTCCCTCACCATGATTGGCATGAATGAGCCCTAGGGCATACAAAGCACCACCTTCGGAATATGGACTACCTCCACTACTGGCTCCACCTTGGGGCAAGTATGGAGCCATTAGAGACCTTCCCTGCTGCAAGTGACCCCTATGAATAACACCAAGACCAGCTGTAGCACTGAATTTTGCCCAGTTCGTGGCCCTGCCTAACCAGTCCTGGATAGTTCGGGCAAATAAAAAAAGCCGAACAAACATTAGCAATACCATAAAAAGTAGCACCATAATCAAAACACTTTATTTAGGTACACGGGTTCAGGATGGCAAACAATAAAAATGGAAATGAAAGGTACTAACAAGATTTTCTCTCAGGAAAGTATCCACAGTAGTCCCAGCATGCATAATCGCATTGGCATAGATTGTTGCACTATGGCAGACACTATTTCTCACTTCAACTGACTGCTTTATTGTCTTCAATATAAGCAAATCTGACCTGTAGAATGATTACATAAATAAGATTCTGCATATTCTAATAGGATAGCAAGGAAGCAGAGCAAAAAAGAAAATGTTCTGCCAAAGAACTATTGCAAAGATAGTTCTGCCTTACTTATTATGGCTGTAGAGGAATTGCAGAGTCAGGTTAATTGAAGTCTCCCCAGACAGAATTCCCTTGATCTTTGAGAGCCTCTCAGCATAAACTGTTTCCTTCGGATCTATCTGTGGAGCAATCACGGTAGAGGTTGAGGTGTCTTCCACCATCTGAACATCGTCAGAAGCAGCAGCACTTTCATTTTGAGCAGAATCAGGACCACTAGGCTTTGGCTCCACCGACTCGGTGGGTAGGGATTTTGGTGCAGGGAGACGATCTCTGACATTCAATAGAAAGGCTTGATGCTCATTTTCAACAAGATCGAAGGCTATCTGAAATGCCAAAAGAGCATCGTCCTTATTGTCTGAGCGTAGAAGCCTTTCCAAGATGCTCGCCACACCATCTGGTTCATCCAAAAACATAAGGCACTGACAGATGCTCAGAAAATCAGGCGAAGTCAGCCCTTGATACACTTTCACAAGGAGGCGGAGCACCTGGGTCACCAAAGAAAGAAATAGAAACTTTGTGTCACCCTCTCTCCTCAAATTGATCTTGTACACATTGTATCTAGTCAAGTATGTAGGTACAATGTTCGCAACCTTGTGTACACAAGTAATATGAATAAACTACAAATCAACGCACAAGAAAGAAAATACCATACCTCTTGGCGATACTCTCTAAGATTGACAAAAGAATGGGAGATATCAATGCAGTATGCTAGAGTTCCAGGAACATTATCACTCTTTGTGATTGCTTCCTCCAGTTTGTCCAATCTTCGGCACTCGATCGCAGTTCCCATAGCTTGTTGATACTTTCCGTCCGCGATACACCTATGAAAGAAAAACTAATGAGACAAGCCAAATACCAGATAATTAAAAAGGAAAAAGTATTGACGATGACGTACTTATCCAGCATTCTTTCCACGATGGCTTCTAATCGGGGATCAACATTTGCTGCTTCAGCACTAGATTCAGCCGCCTTACACCTCAGACTTGCATATTCATCAATTGCTTTAGCTGAAAAGAGAACCAGAAGCAATGGGTGGAGTTACATGTTTTTGATAAACAAGAACCGGAGTTACATTAATTGCACGGAATGTCACACAAATGACAAGTCTACGCCCTTTGTAATTTACCACCAGTAACCTAGGTTCATTGATCACAATAAGGCTCGAATTATCAACTCACCAAGAAGAGTATGAACATAATCAGAATCTTCTGAGACATCAAACAACGAACCAGCTCCAAGGGCATAACTTAGTGAATCATTAAGTTCACCCAAGTAGTAAAAGACCTGTAGAAACATACAGGTACATCATTGAGAAAACAGACACAAGTCACAACAAGGTTCAAGAAAGGTCAAGCAATATTCTACTTATCTCATACTTCTAAACAGATCTTGACAAAAAAAATAAGCACTCAAAGCTTTCCCCTAGCAAATGTATTTCTTACTAATCATGAGCAAAGAAATAGCATGGTATACAATATTCTAGAACCTGAAATAAGAATTGTGTTAGTTGACCTCATCTCCTATATCTCAAGTAACAGTCCGGTTGCTAAAACTCCCTCAAGCAGCTAGTGAATCTTACTCCCCCACACTAATACAGATTATTGGGTCACCAAAAAACTATTAGTTCACAGTTTACGGAAACCGGGGGAGAGGGAAGGGAAAGCAGGTATGGCAACAACATAATTAGATATTTCATCACTCGCTTGTTGTTCTCTGTTTCTAATTCGTACAAACAAAAGAGAATATGTAACAAATAGTAACCTTGGAAACAAGCAGAGCAGCAAGTTCCCTCTGTTTCTGATCAAACTCCTCATCTTCATACAAACTCTCTCTGTCCAAAAGAAGACGAAAAATAGCCAATGTCAAAATATTCATCACTATGTTTCAGTTTTAATCCACAGAGACCAAGTAACTTTAACCAGAATCAAGCACAAAGCGACACCACAAAACAAGCACGGTCTACCACACCCGCGCGATACGAAAGAAATAGCTTCGACATTGCCACCCAAACACGAATCACAACCGCCAGAATTAAGCATGTCCGTTACAGATCAAACAGATAGCCTCAACTCCGGAATCCGACATCTACTTCAAGATCAAAATTCAAACAAAAGAACCCGAACTCTGCAACAAACCACGGTCCAAAGCTCGAAAGTTGAAGCCTAACAAAATTGGAACGACAAGAGAAGCAAAAAAGGAAAACGAGGGGCAAGATAGGGATTTCACATGATGGGGACGCTGGTGGAGATCTCGGGCCAGAAGCGGTCCACGAAGAGGTTGAGGTTATGGAGCGCGTGCTGCTTGAGCAACGGGTGGGTCTCGTTGAGCATCGCCAGCAACCCACCCGCCGAGCTCACCGCCGTCGCCATGTCCGCCGCTCCCCCTAGGGTTTCAACCGTGTTTCCGACGGTGGAAGGGATCCTAAGCTCCGATTTGGGACTTAGGGTTTTGGCTTTCGAATACGGATTTTAATTCGATTGGGTTAGAGAGAGAAGACGAAGGATAAAGATTTGTAGTCGCACCGATTTTACTTTACTTTCTCTTCAAGTCAGGGATCTTATTGGTTTCCTTGAACCGGACCGGAAACGGTTCGTTAATTTCACGGTTGGACCCATTGTACCCGAGACCGTTTGTTGTCTGACCCAATCCACTGTTTGGTAGGTAACTTTTGATGCTAACAAAATTTTCAATAATTATTTAATATTAATGTATTTTGATGGCTAAATTTGAAAGTTCTTTGTTATACTATAGTTAATATGTAGTTGAATTAAATTTAATTTTGGAGTCCTTTGACTCTTTTGCTCATGTATTTGGATTATGTTTTAAACACCCGAAGCAATAAACTCTTCTATGTGGTATACATATATAAGTATTTTGGGCACAAGACAATGAAATTACATTTGACAATAAATAAATTTGGGAGTACATAAACTCTGGCAAGAAATACATCCAGTTCATAAGTGCATTTAAATAAACTCCACGTAATTTTAAGCCAAGATTGCACCATCCATGACTAGAAAAAAATTCATTCTCCAATGAAACATTTTCAGACTGGGATATCATCTCCCTGCATCTTTTAATTTTCTTGGCATTTGTAGCATAATATGTATGTATTTAGTGGTGGAAAGTTCGATTTTAATAACTTAAAGCTAAAAGAAATTTCGTATGTGATAATTCATCTATGGTAATTTTTTTTCTCAATTCTCAAATATCACTAATTTTACCGTATGAACTACGAATGTCAATTTGACATTTATCCTTAGGGTCAAAAACCCATTCTTTGATTGGATCTAGTCCCAGATTCTTATTTTAAAAAATGATAAGAACATAAATAAGGATTTATAAAATCCTGTCCGAATCCTACGTAGCAAACTTAACATAATTTTCAAGTACATCCCTTTTATAAGCTACTAAATTAATTACGAGGATTGTCGTAAACGACGACGACGCTCCCATGTCGACTAAATTAACGACTCCCATAACCAGTCACCAAAATTAAAAGCTACTCACCATTGGATTGGAACAAAATAAAAGGAAACTCATTTATTTGTTTATTGTTTTTTTTAACAATCTTTCTCTCTCTGACCAACTTTGTTTTGTAATCTCAGAATTTGGGAGCTGTTGTATGTTGAAAACAAGCCCTCCCTCTCCTTCTCCTTCTCCTTCTCCTCTCCTATTGGCTAGGCCTAGGCCCACAGGTTTTCACCAAGCAATTCCATTTCCACACCCAACCCTCCACCTACCCCCACCACTCTAAATATTAATAGCCAAAACCCATCTCAAAGCACCAAGCTTTTGAGGAGCACCATGGGTGGGGATGGTAAAGTTTTCACCTTGGCCCAAGTCTCTGAGCATAACAACTCCAAGGATTGCTGGCTTCTCATTGATGGCAAGGTGATCTTCTTCTTCTTCTTCTTCTTTTGGCTTGCTTTTACTTGTTGATGTTCCTGTGTGTGTGTCTGTGATCTGATTGCTGTTTTACCTGGCGAGTATGATTTGGCAGTCCAGCATCCAAAATATTTGTTGGGTTTTGTTGTTTTTTTATGATTTGGTTTGGTCTTTCTGTTGTTGTTTTTGTCTGCCATGGGAGTCTTAAAGTTGACTTGCTTGGTCACTTCTAGTCCTTGATCTATCTTTATGTAGGCTGAATCTGTGAAAAGTAGTAATGCCTCCAACTGAATATGAACGGTTTTTGGTTGGATTCAAAGATTCTGCCTTAAGGTTTTTGGTTGAATATGAAGATTCAGACCCAATTGCTCTTACATCACTGTTTTATGTTGTCACGTTGGCAAAGTAAAAGCCCAAGCAAACTTCGGTCCGATGATCTTCGCTTGAGAGGGTGTTTTGAGATGGACATTTTTATAAGTGTGGAGGATCCACCTACTCATTGTCTTAGGATTTTTGTTGGATATGAAGATTCTAACACTAAGATACTATGGGATTGTTTTCTGTTTGGAGTTGATAACTTTTCTCCCCCAAAAGAAATATGGGAATATTTTCCAGCATTTACTGCAACCGCTTTGGTGATTGTTGCTTCTTTGAAATCTTTCTGTAACAGGAAGATCTCTGTTTGTCGTGTTTTTATTTGCACGTTTATTTGATGTTAGAATCTCAGGTTAGTCAGGTAGAAGAGCAGCTTGTTATTCTAATGGTCTGACAAGTACCACTTGGGTCCAGACTTTCGAATATACTATGTCTGGATGGTTTAAACCATTGGTGTTAGTTGCTCTGCTGGTGTGGTAAGTATGATGCTCGTTGTAGCAACAATGTCTGTAATGGTGATCGATTTAGTCTTGCTGTTATGGTCTGGTGGGTCAAAGATTGACCCTTGCGAGACTTCGTGTGCCCCAGTTATAACAGCAGGTGACTAGATAGTAGGAGCAATGCAATACCAGAAACAGAACTGCCAGTTTGTTACTCTATCTGAGCAGCAATACATGCAAGATTCTTTTCATTGATTTATTCCAATCTTTTCAGCTAGTTCCCTTGCCAATTATTCAGTGACCACTTACTCTTTATGGCGCGGGGATGTAAATGAAGGAAAAATATGAACCTGACTTTAAGATGTTCTGCTGCAATGTTATGATTTTAACATGCTTCTCCTGTTCATATCGACTGTTCTTTTTGTGAATCCGGACAATATAATAAGATTGGTGACAGTAATCATTGATGACAGTGTCATTTTGAGTGTACTTTGTCTATTGGTACTCTATTTTCTTCTACAACCCTTCGTGCAGTCCTTGCCAAATTAGAGTAGAATTTGAGTTGGAAGCATCACAGTACAATTTTGTGACAGCATATATATAATCCACCTTCGATGCATCATAATTCTTGTCCAACTCAGGTTTACGACGTAACGAAGTTTTTGGATGACCATCCTGGTGGCGACGAGGTTCTATTATCTGCCACAGGTATTGTTTTGTCACGGCTGTCCGAATTTACACTTCAATCAAGTCTCTATTTGATCCGGTGCATATTTGTGTTCATATTTGACAGGGAAGGATGCAACTGATGATTTTGAAGACGTTGGTCATAGTACGTCTGCTAGAGATATGATGGATGAGTACTATGTTGGTGAGATTGACGTATCCACCATACCGAAGAAGACTGCATATACTCCTCCAAAGCAACCTCACTACAATCAGGATAAAACCGGCGAATTCATCGTGAAGATCTTGCAATTCCTCGTTCCCCTTGCAATACTGGGTTTGGCATTCGGCATCCGCTTCTACACCAAAACAAACTAAGCATTTAGGCTCTTAAGAACTGATTCATGGTCTGAATTTCTTTGTCATTGCAAGCATCTATTGTACTTGTTGTGGCGGGTCTGTCCGGCTTGTTCTCTGATTGGCTGTCCAAAGTTACTTCATATTAAGCTGCTAAAATTTGATTAAGGTTGACATGGATACCATTTGATCCTTTTCTTACATGACTCTTTCTTTACCTTGAGGGATCATGCTATTTTGCTGTATGTCTTGATAATGAGGTTAAGTCTATTCGAAACCAACTCATCGGTCGCAAAACACAGAATGATCTGTATTTGGGTGGCCGTAATCCAAGTCAAACCTAAAAATGGATCCACCATGAACCTGGAATGTTAGGACACAGTGAGAGATGGAGAGAAAAAAGGGTATACCGATTCGTACTCGAACTTGAACACGTCGTCGATGTGGGACGTATCCTTGGGGGTTACGTGGAAATTACTTTCATGAATTATAATATCCCTTTCTTTGATTTTCGGTGAATGTAATCAGAAATAAATTTGATGGGGGTATTATATATATACTATTATTCCGTTTTTAAATTACATAATAAACTTAATATTCTTAGATATCTATTTTTAATTACTGTATTTCATATTTTGCACTGGCATTGCAGCAACAGGAAAACCGTGTTTGATTCAAGTGAACTATTCATAGTAGTATCCCTCGAGAACTACTCCAATGCTCAGTTATTCCGGCTCATAACACCAGTATACACTTAAATTAACAGAGAAATCAATCGTCTTAACTTAATCAAAATATTTCTAATTTGAATCATTATGAACAAAACATTATTAGATACTTGTTAGAAACCTCGAGAACTAACATTATTAAATACTTGAATTGGTAAATTACAGACCACTACCTATAATTTTCAGTAATGTCATTATTAGTTTTATGGTTTTCGCAACTGCTCAATTAAATCCCTCTAAAACAAAGTTCTTAGATATTTGTGAATCCCAGAACAAATATTACCTCCTAAAGTTCCGTACTAGTTCTTTCTATTCCATTTCCTTGATAACTTTGAAACTCTTATTACACCCAACGAATATTCCACGCTTCAAAGCAAGACTATTCAAGAATCCCCCAATTGTCTATGGTGGAAACCTCCTCTCCTTTTGCCTCTTCCTCCTTGATTAAAAAGGTATATAACATCAGGGGTTGGTCCGACGAACGAATGAGGATGATGGCAACAACCGTCTTGATTTTGCCGTCTGATAGTCGGGCGAGTGGCACGTGCTCGGTGTCACACAAGTGGCATTAGCAGAGGAACGAGGTTATTTCGGTTGGAGATTGACGTCAGGAATGTCTTGTTGCCGCTCTTCGACATCGTCGTATTAGCACCACCTATCACTCCCCCATCTTTTTTCCTCTAGTGAGCTGGCACTTAGGGTTTAGAGTAAGCAAAATGCGAGTTTCAACTTTTCTCTAAATGAGCTAGTGTAATGGTACTCGATCCATCATCCTCTTTCCAGCTTGTTGAAGCTAAGATGCTGAGAGTAAGGATGGCAGAAATACCCATACCTGTGGGTCAGATCCTACTCTTACCCTATAAGTCAGACCTTATACTTACCATATGGGTCTAGGGTATGTTGACTTTGACTGTGTCTAGGGTAGGGTATGGGTATGGGTCAATGTTTAGAAGTAGGGTCTAAGGTAGAGTATGAATCCTATAGATTCAGACCATACCCGTAACCTTTTACTATACTTTAGACCCTATCCTATTTAGACCATAGTTATACTCTAATTAGACCCTATTGATGATATACATATATATAATTAGAACTTAAAAAAAGAAAAAATAACTAACAAGAACCTTAAATATAACTAGTTTAGAAGATATCGTGAATGATGGAACACTAAAAAATAATTTTTATATATTTCTTTTGTTGAATTGATTATCTACTTAAAATTTGAAAGGAAAACGTTGCACTATTTAAATTAAATTGTAAAATTTAATATTTTTTAATTTTTTATTGAATGTTGATGTGTAATGTAGCAGATATCTTGAATTTATTTAAAATTTATATGAAAATTAATTTTGTGTATAAAAATTATCAAAAAGTAGAACGTTATAGAGTCGGACCTTGCAGTCCCTGTAGACCCTGAGTCTCTGTAGAGGGTGGGGTATGGGTCTAACAATAAAAAATTTGTAGGGTCGAGAGTAGGGTATGACTCTAACTTCAAAAACTAGGGTATGTGTAGGATCCTGCCAATATCTTACCCTATCATATCCATTGTCATCCCTAGCTGAGAGAGAGGGGGGAGGATAATTTTGAAAAAAATATAAACTAATTTGGGATTTAGAAATTATTCACAACGACGACTCAGCGACAAAGGATTATATTTTTTTCCCAATTGGCATGCCACGTAGGTACGAAATAATGTCGTTTTGTGTTCAGGCAGTTGGGTTGCTGCCCGTGATGTTCCATTGAATCTACATGGACCATGTTGATGAGTTTCCACATTACTAAAATTGTCAATTTCTCAAACTACAGATACTAAAAATAACTTTTCCCAAAAACAAATTAGAAACAAGTGCTCCACTCTCTTAAATGTGGCTCTGCCAATTTGGCAGACGTCACGAAGGTGAAATGACTAGATACAAGCTGTTTTGTGAATTGTGCCACCTCGAAATAATTTCACCAAATTCATCGAAAATGTACGGTTATTTGTTAGGGAGTTCAATTTCATTCTTTAAATGTGTTGTAATTGTTTATAATTATAAAAATATTGCACATTCATTAATTTAACTGAGTGGTTTGTTGTTATTTACACGACTTTCGTATCATGTCGGTCGAAGTTAAAAATCTCTGTCTATATGAAATTTATACGAAGGGGGCGTCCTTAAGGTTTTAGGTGTTCTCATTTTTTACATTTGTTTCGGTAGAATCATTTTCATTTTTATTGAAGTTGGAACTTAACTAAAAACTTTTGACTTAGTAATTTCCCTTTTGCTGAGCAAAAACTTGTTTCTGGCCATGAGATGAGATTAATGGGTGGGTCGGCAACAACCCCTGAGATAATTGATTTAGATGGATTAACGTGAATGGGTTGGGCCTAACTTGGAACTCAAATTGTGTAATTTACCAAACTCTAATTTGGAACCATAGGATTTTGTCTATATAAGTACTGTTAGAGGGTTAGCCAACCCTACCACCCCCTCCCTCACTGAAATCCCTTTTGCTCTACTCTAAGGTGAAAGCAGTGAGTTGCACCAGCTAAGGAACAAAGACAAAGATGACATTGCCCCACTAGACATTAGGGTAAGCTATTTTATTTCGTATACTTTGTTCTCTATTAGAGATTATAGATCAACTATAGCCTAGCTAAAAAATCTACCTGGAGGAGAACATCGAGGAATATCAGCTAAATGAACTAACAGAATGGGGAAACCATAGTATATGAGGTCAGTTCGGATCTCTGTCAGTATTTCGTACGTATGTCATTTATATTATGTATTGGTATAGGTATTATGTATGTATTCTGTATCGCTAATCATATTCTGTATTAGTGATGGATATTCGTATTTTGTACTTATATTTGGTCTGTATTCTGTATTTGACTCATGTTTGTATTGTGTCTGTGTTAGTATTCTATATTATAAAAATATTGCACGTTCATTAGCAGTCAACAGTGGATCAATTTCATTCAATCTTATAAGTGAGAGCAAATTTAAAAATTCTGTAGTTCAGATAACAAAGCTCATAACTCCTGCAAATGCTTCTTTCAATGATTAGTAGTTGAATGTTGTACTCTGCAACTTTTTTTTCAGTTCCATCTCTTACAATGGTCACTGGTGAAATACCAGCAGCTGCACATTCAATCAAAAAGAAACAGAAACAGAAAAAATACGTCCTACCGCACATCGTTCCATCGAATCATCGAGTATTCCCACCTGAACTTAGTGAATGCCTCTGTATGATCTGATAAAGCTAGAATCTCCAAGCATCTCGAGATTCAGCCTATTCTAATGCCTGGCTTTAAGAGAAATCAAAATAGATTCAGAAGTCACGGATTCAGCCATGCGAAGCTTCCAAGGTCGGCCTGCTCCTTCCTCAAACACCGACTTGCCTACGACATCATCGTCCTCCTCGCCAGCAGCCTCCAAGGTGAAGCGGGAGATCCTCGACAATC
The DNA here is from genome assembly GCA_963995505.1 of Hypericum androsaemum. NCBI lineage: Eukaryota > Viridiplantae > Streptophyta > Magnoliopsida > Malpighiales > Hypericaceae > Hypericum > Hypericum androsaemum. The sequence goes on from OZ023180.1 coordinate 15,670,644, forward strand.
CCTCGGAGGATGCTCGTTGCCCCCTCTCCAAATGCCCCAAAAACGTCGTCGCTGTGCGTTGAATTTAATCCCCTTTGTTTCAAACCCTAAAATCCAAAATCAAATTTTTTAGTACCAAATTTAATCCCCCCCAAACCTAACTCATTCGGAGGTCTTCGACGTGAGGCCAGAGACGGCGGCAGTGGTCGGCGTCAGTCGCCGGGGGATCGTCGGGCAGCGTCTTCTTCTTCTTCTCTATGTGAAGGGTTTTGTCTTTCCATCGCAGAAGAAGAGAGGAGGGGAAGAAGAGACCGTACGTGAGGAAAGAGAAAAGAGGAAGAAAAACTGTGGGGGCGATAATTTAGTTTAATTGTTCATATTTTAATTTAGGGTGGGCGATAATTTAGTTTAATTGTGTGGGGTCGAGGAAATTTTGTTTCCTTTTCAGCTTGTTTGGAACCAATTCTATCAAGAAAAGAATTCCATTTCCATTACTATTGAAAATAGAAATAGAATCTTTTTCCTATTTTCTTGTTTGGAACCAAAACTTACACTTAAGAATTGATTTGTTATTTTTACGTTAACACCCTTACAATTCTTTTGACTAAAAAAATCCAACTTGAAAAATATCAACTTCCAATCTTACACCAGACCATATACTGCAACCTACAATTAACTCATACTCTAGGCAGCAGGATGAGCTGCTTATCCACTGGCTTCAAACCAACCCTCAGGCTCATCCAGAGACCTCGCAACTCATTTCATAAACTAATCAGATGTTGTATGGTTGCCAATTAGATGGATGTCGGTTTTTCCTGCAACACTATTGTGCCAGCCTTCCACCACAACTCCACCATTTCTTCACTCTTTACCTTCGGCATCGTTTCGAGTTCTATTGCAAAGCTTGTACCAATGTCTGCTTCCGTTCTGATCTCCATTATGAATGTCACGACTGTTTTAAAGAGACAAATCGAAGTTCATTAAAACTGACCTATCTTGCAATTTGGGTGATCTGCTGAAGGTCCATTGGGATCAAAGTAAAGATGGTATGTAACTTGATATACTAGAAGGTGAACTTACGGGCAAACGGCATGATCAACTTTGTGGTAAGCCACCGACATTTTGCTCTTGCCATTGGTTATCTTGGTTCCTTCCAGTCCAGCGATAATCCTATCAATGGAGTCAGCAATTTCATTCACAGAAATTTGGTCCATGCCCTTCCTTCCAGAGAGAATGGCAGCTTCATTCATGACGTTTGCCAAGTCTGCAGCAATACAGGGGTTCTCATAGCAATAATATCAGGGGATTGGCAGCAATGCGTTCCAAGCTGACCTATTTGCATATCCATCTGTGGCATAATAAAAAAAATACTTCTCGAATCCATGGACCTGCAACCCAGAATAGAAGACAGGGAATACCATCAATATTTATCTAAACAGTGACGAACAAATATGAACTATAAAATGCATCTGATCGGAAGTTAATCCCTCACATCATCGAAATCTCACGCCTTCTTTGTTGGACCTTCTACAGAGCAGAAGAAACAGATCTGTGAACAATCGGCACGCGCCTACACACAAAAGTAACAAACCAAAACGTTAAAAACTGTCAACAGAACTCATACCAAACTCCACCTTCTTATTGACCAAGAAGCTCACCACCTCCTCCACATCCAAATCAACCAACTCCACATGGAAGCCCTCAGATCTACTCAAACTAGGCCACCCAAGAATAAAACAAACAAGCCCACCTCAGCCAAACAACCATCCTCCCAAGTCGAACCCATCTCAGACAGGAACGAAAACAACCAGCTAAAGGAATCCCAACTCACAAATTTGGTGCAACAACTAAAACAGAGAAAACCCTAACTTTGAAAAAGGAAATGGGAAAAGAGGTCAGAGACATACCTGTTGAGAAACGTCGACGGCGGGAGGAGGAAGGTCGTCGGCGGCGGAGGAAGGCCTCCTGCGAATCTGCTGGGACAGCCGTCGTTAGCCTCGAAGGGAAAAAAAAGGGGAAGAACAGGCTGAGAGAACGTCGAGAAGAAAGAAATGGCAGATTAGAATTGGAGGGTATAAATGTCATTTAACAGAGAATTCCAGTTTGGTCACTATAATTCCGACATATTTTGGTAGGAATTCTCAATCCTGACTTTTAATCATAACGAGAATTCCTTTCCGATAAATATTGGTTCCAAACACGCTCAAATATTTTAAAACTCAGGAAAGTGATTCAATTTCTATTTTTTATAGTTTCCAAACAGGCTTTTAAGAAAATTTTTTTTTGATAGGAATGATGGGATAGAGGATTACGTGAATTGTGGAGGGAGAGGAAGGAAACTAGCTGTCAATTTTTGGGATCATATGGACTAAAATACCCTCTAAAAGATTTGGACTATTAGATGAAAAAAATTTCAATTTTTATCAAATCTAAAGGACCAGATTTAGTCCATACCATGGGGATAATTTTTGTGTAGTCCCCTCTGAATCCAAATCCGCCAACCACTTGGAAGAGTTTTTTATCACATTTGACCTAACTCGAACCACTTATTTTTTGGTTGATATTAACTGCTATTTGCACAATATTCAATGCTTTAAATTCGAATTAGATAAGATTATTAAGTGATAATAAAATTTTTACAATAAATATTTAACACCGTAATATTTTTAAAGTTTAGACTGAGAGATTTAAACCATATCGACTAAGTGATTGTTGTAACTGTCAACTAAATTAGTTCAGAACAAACCCGACCCTTGTAATTACACTAAGAAATATACCCGCAAAGAATTGAACCCTAAAACGAATATTATTTGATATTGAAAAGCTGCAGATGCCATCATCGTTACATCAATGGCAGAAATGTCCAGGAGTAAAATGAAGGACCACCTGCGAAGTAGACACACGCATGTTACCGCAACCGCAGTACATCATTAGGAGTAGTCCCAAACAAAGCTAGCCTGCCTCCATCTAATTGCTCTTCAAGCCCCACCACACCAGATAAGAGTGAGAGATAGTACCCCGTGGCCGGCAGGATGGATTGAGTGGGGATTAAATAAATATTGTCCATAGGTGGGGAGTTAGATATAGGCCGTCAGATTTAATTTTAAAACAATATCTGCAAATCCAAGGGCCATTAATCTATCAAGGATACTTTTGACTTTTTACCCATCCCATACCAACTAGGGTTTCCACCCCATCTATTTAAACTTTTTTAAACACAACCCACCATCTCTCCCACGTCTCTTCCTTTTCTTCTTCTTCTTTTTCTCTCTCTCCCTCCTCCATTAAAAATTCCTCATGTCTGCTGGCCGAGTCCCGTCGCTGCTGCCCGGCGTCATCCCGCCATCGAGGAGAGAGAGAGCTCGGCGGAAGAAGAAGGAGCCGTCAAGGAGAGAGAGAGAGCTCGCGGAGAGAGAGAGCTCGGGGAGAGAGCCCACAAACCCGCGCCGTGCCTAGAGGAGACGTGCTCGCCGTCGCTCGTCCGTCGCCTGGAGTACCACCGCCGCTTGCTGTCTGTGAAGAAGAAGAAGAAACGACGGAAGAAGAATACAGTAGTGTTATTGGTTTTCTACAGTAGTGATAATGGTTTTCTTCAGTAGTGATAATGGTTTTCTACAGTAGTGATATTGGTTTTCTACAGTATTGATATTGGTTTTCGTAATCTCTTTTGTTTGGTTTGAGTATGTAATAATATTGGTTTTAGTCTCTAATAATATTGGTTCGAGTATGTATTGATATTGGTTTTACTCTGTACTGATATTGGTTTCAATCGCTAATAATATTGGCTTGAGTATGTATTGATATTGGTTTGAGTACATCTTGTTATTGATTTGATTACCTATTGATATTGGTTTTAGTACGTATCGACATTTGTTTTAGCCTGTACTGATATTGGTTTTCAGACGTAATGATATTGGTTTGAGTACGTACTGATATTGGTTTGAGTACGTAGTGATATTGGTTAGAGTACGTACTGATATTGGTTAGAGTACGTACTGATATTGGTTTGAGTACGTACTAATATTGGTTTTAGTACGTATTGACATTGGTTTTAGTCTGTACTGATATTGGTTTTCAGACGTAATGATATTGGTTTGAGTACGTACTGATATTGGTTTGAGTACGTAGTGATATTGGTTTGAGTAAGTACTGATATTGGTTTGAGTACGTACTGATATTGGTTTGAGTACGTACTGATATTGGTTTTCTATTGTATTTTCGTTCTTTGGTTTTTTGAGTTTATTTAAAAAATAATAATCTGGTAGGTGGTAGAATTTTTGAAATTGACAATAATTTAATGAGAGAGAGAAAGAATCCCTTCCTCTTTTAACGTGAGATTGGTTTATTTATTTATTTTACCTTTTTAGTCTTTCCATAAAAAGTGTGCCAGCTAATTTTCTATCTCCTCTTTTGTTTTTATTAGTTTTCCAATTTTACCCTTAATTATTTTGTTAATACCTAAATTGCCACAATCTTCCTTTTAGTTCCCAAATTTGGGGATTAGCCTTGTCCCCATAGAATCTGCCCCCGTGGCCGGTACTTTGAGAAAAATAGATTTTAACATTTTTATTCTGAAGGAAACGGCGTGAACAGTCAAACTGTATTTCTATAATAAAAAATCTCAATGAGTTGTAGAAGGTTAGTTTCAGATTTTGATAAACTTTTTAGTGCGTATATTCTAATTATTCCAATTGTACGCATGTACGCCTACACACAACGACTCGTCCCAATTCTACGGGTTCTGATTCGGTGGGGACAAGAGTTGTCCCTACTGAAATGAATCCAGTCATTATACTTATAGACACGGTTTTAAATGACTGTCAGATTTGTAGATACGATTTTTAATAAAATTTGATGGTCTAAACGAAATCTCCTCCGTAGAGACGACTTTTATGTTGTTCCCACTCAATCCAAAATTCAATTCTACGCTCCTAGAAACAGTAAATCATCAAATTCCATAAACCAAAATGGGTATTTCTCTGCCTGTCCCCAAACTTGACTTGGGCATCAACTTTTTCGCCCATGATGAGGCTCCTCACTGATCCATTATGGCAAGAAAACGGGGGAAACAAGGTAGGTCACGGATTATTAATACGGGCCACCCTTACTTTATAGGTCTAGAACTACCTGTCCTTCAATTTTACGTACTGTGACCAGCATTAATATTACTACAGTTATTTAACTGTTCATTCAATATTTATTGTTAATACCTCGTAATATTCGGATACTCACTGAGCAGGTTAATTCAGATTCGAATCAGGAAAAAAATTTGAATGTTAAAAAATTCTCAAAATGTTATATTCTAATGGCTTGAATTGGAAACAGACTGATTAACCGGTGACCAATACTTGACATCACCTTTAAGGCCACTGCCTCATTTTTGCATTTGGAACTCTAATCAGTTTACTTCCTGGTTCTTAGAGTCTCCTGAATCTGTTAGCAATTAAAGAAATAGCCCAAGTGAACCTTTCAAAATAAAAGATAAACCCACTTGAATATAATTAAGGGCACTTGACGAACTTTTTGAAAACTGGGAGAGAATGTTTCCTTTTTTTTTAGAATGAGATAATGGTTCATTGGGAATTGAAAATTGAAAATTTGCGTCGACTTCAACCAATGCAACTTAGGCTACCCACGAGAACAACTCATCCCAACTTAGGTTACGAAATAAATAATTAATTTATCACTCATCTATACCTAACTCAACCCAATTAAATATTTGATACTTATAATAACAACTCATCCTAACTTAGGTCACATAATAAACAATTAATTTCTCTCTCGTCTACAAACATGTATTAGTTATACAAATTTTCAAAGAAAATTAAAAAATAAGTTATATACCCTTTAAAAATATTAGGCTCAATTTATAAGGAATTTAAAAATACAAATTTTCATATTTTTATAAAATAATATTATACTAAATGTAACTAAACAAGATTAAAAAACAACAACAAAAATTACCGCTCGCGGCCGACCGCTCTGGGCCGCCCCAAATTAAGCAATTTCTTTTTTTAAAATTTTTTTCTGACATGGGTGGGTCGCGACCCACCCCGTTGTGGATAGCCATATATCTTAATTGCAAGTTTTCAATGGCCTATCATTACCAAGGAGGGAAGGAATGTCTACCTCGATTAGCTTCCTACAAATAAAGAGTGACTTATCACTATTCACGATGCACACTTACACTTGGATACGCTGTTTTGGAAATGAATCCTGCCAAACTTTTTATTTTATAATTATTTGACTAATTAATTTATATTTGAACTGAGTCGTTAAATCGGATCATAGAATATGATAAAAAATTTCTTATATACCTTTGACAGAGTTGCATTTCTAAATTTTAAAAATCTAAATTTCTGGTTAAACTAAAACTACAAGAGACTACTTCTCACCTTACCTCACCAATTAGAAGGGAGGGGCCTCACCAATTTAGAACTTTTCTCTGCGCGGCAACGTCCATATCGATTTGGACAGGACGGTACTAAACAAAATGCTGTCTGACGTGCTCTATATAGAACTATCACGTGTAATCTTTGGATCCATCGGAATAGTATAATCTTTAATGAGATCAAGAGTAATCGAAACTTTTCTAATATTCCGTCCTCTATCATGTTCATGAGTATTTAACTTGGTCTAATTCTATTACCGTACTGTGTAACTAGGACTTGCTTATGTACCTAGATTCTCTAAGGTGATGAGCATCGAGGTGATGCCCTAGGTTTGATGTATAGCGGGTGGACTTGCGTAAGTTTTCTATTGGATTTTGTTGTGACAGCAATTTAATGGGGCATGTAACTGCAATATTGTATCAGCATGAGGGAATTTAACGCACGGGAAATGAATATGCAAATATGTATATTTTGGCGGAATAAAATTTACTTATATAAAAAGAACTTCTGTAAGGGAGAGAGTAAAATTTTATAGAAAATTGATTCTGAAGGTTTCATATATAAAATAAAGCGTTTCTACGTTGAAATTTAGAAAAAAAAATGTTTTAATTCATTTTCAACTCTGTATATCATTGCTTTCGCCCAAAAGAAACTACATTTTTTTTCCCAATAGAAGAAACTAACCGGCGAATGCGAACCTAAGCCATAATGACGATCTACGCAAGATCTTCACTCTTGCTAAGAGCATATTCCCACAATACCAACTTAAAATATGTCCAAGCTGAAGCCAAATAACAAGTGCTAGGTGGGGCCTGACATTAGAAATGGCAAGATTCTTCATTATCTTCAGCAAAAGGCAAAAGAAAGAGTAACCTCACCACAAGAAATGTCCACCTACCGTTCTCACCTATGGTTAAAATAACTCGTCGGTTGTGGACATTAGGCCAGTGATGGGTATCACCCATCTACTTAAGTTGAGAAGATGCCTCGTCTCAAATAAGGCTAAATAGGGTCAAAAAGTTTCACTTGAACAAAAAAACAAGAGTAGATGATACAAGTAAAGAGAAAGATGCCGATGAGTTGTTGTAAATTAACTAAGATGTCTAAAGTTCGACCCATTAAGCACGCATTAATGTTAAATACTTGTTGGAGCTGTTGGGAGAGCTCTGCCATCTTTCAAAAGACCTACCCGAAATCTATATTAGTCGACCGAGTAACTAGATGATGATGCAAAAAAAAAAAGGATCTGATGAAGAGGGAGAGTAGGAAACGGGTCAAGTTTATTCCATAGAGTTTCTAGAGTTCCATCAGTACATAGTATAGACAGAGGTGGGTAGGAAAATACAGTACAAAAAGAAGAAAAAAGAGTGAGATCTAGTAAATTTCTGTACCCAGATTAAGATGCACTGACCTAATTGACCAAAAGCCTAAATATCCTACACTGCCCCTGTTTCCTTCCCTTCCCATCCAAGATGATCCGTTAGACAAAGGTTTTACTTATTTGTGCTGTAACTAATACCCCCGTTATGGTACAGACCATTAGTCTACACATCTTTGATAAATCCCCCCTACTCGTTTCTCTACAAGTTCAAACAAGGGTGACGGAAAATCGAAACACTACCATCCCCCGTCGGAACTAGAACTAGAACTAACTCCTGCGACTTCTAAATTCCTAAGCTCAAGATGACACTGGGAATTAGCAGGAATATCAGTCCCTACAGAAATACTAGCATCTTCTAAGGATCCACCTTCTCCCATTCAAAACTACCCGGGAGTGGCTTCTCCTCGAGAGGGTCAAAGTTGTACCTGCCGAAAACAAATTTCAGGTTACTATTTCCGAGAAAAACCAAAAGCTAGCAGAAGAAAGAGACCAAGTGTAGAATATCTACTTCTGAATAAATGCCTGCCGCTGCTCTTCTTCAGACTTAGCAAAGAACCCATCCAAGACCCCGGTTGAAGGTATGCCTCTTCGGCTTTGCGATCTCCTTTCAGCATCAGTTGAGCTCGTCGGCCTCGTAGTAGAACCAGGTGTCTGTATAGACTCTGGATCCCTTACCAAGTTGGAAGGGGTGGATTCCCTTGTGCTCCTGCACAATGAAGATGCAATAAACACGACATTGAGGATGACAAATCCAATGCATATCACCACTATAATTGGCAAAGATAAAGCAAGGACAAGAAGCACCCGAGATTCATCCAAGTAAAATAAACATCAGAAAATGACATGTGAAGAGAAGTGAGAATACATCAAATTTAAAACTTCAGTACTAGATAAAGAAGAAGTGAACTTTTTCCAGTATCATAAACCAAAACCAGTCCAGACAGCATCCCTCCAATTTACAAAGGTGACCGTAACAGCCTAATCATACCATCACAGGTAAATCTAAAGCACAAAAAAGGCCAAACTAGGATGACTGAATATTCATGACAAAAAAGTTATTCACATCAGGAAAATTCTTTTCCATACACCCTTGATCTCCGAGAAAAATATCCCAAAACACTATGGAAAAATGTTTTTTTCATCCATTGCTCTTCAGCAAAAATCACACGCCTTCTTCTCTCATCACCAGATAGCACAAACACCATGACAGAGTACGGGAAAAGAATAATGGGAATTAAGAAAGCTACAATATCCAATGTACTTTGATATATCATTTGGCTCAACTGATTCTCATGAAGGAGCTCATGCACAAACATAGTGAGACAGAAAACACGGAAACAGAAGCAAACACCATTGTAAGAGAGAGGACATCATAATCACTTAATTAACATCAGTTCAATCGAAAACATCATGCTGTCGATAAAGCTCAAGAGCTTGTCACTCCCACTTGTGCAATACTGTTTACATCAAGAGCAACAAAATTGCCTGCAAATGATATGGTCCACATGCATAGCTAAAAGACATATTGATGCCTGAAACCCAGTAACAGTTTTTGAACACCGACACTAGGATATCATATCTCCACGAGCACAACAAAGTGAAATTGAAACCCATAAGTGCACAATACTAAGCACGGGGACGCCATCAAAATTGGTTTTGGGGACACATCTTTATGAAAAGATCATAAATAGTTCCGACCGAGCTCCATAATTAACCGATCCATTTGTACCAAATTATGCAATTAAGGTCTCAACGGTTCGTCCCAGAAATAATAGGTATGGTTAGGTTCACATGCAACCCCCGGAAAGGAAAGAAAAACAAAACAAAAATCATTTTCTAACAAAGGAAAAGAGGAAAGTTGAATTGTAACGGACAATTGAAAGGGAATTAAAAAAAGAGGGGAAACGCCCGAAATTAAAAAACCCTAATTCTGACAGACCAAAAATGAAGAAACAAAGTAAAGAAAAATTTGGAGAGAGAAAAACCTTCACCTCTCTCTAGAGTCAATCTCCAAGCAATTCTCCCCAAACGAAGCCTCAGCCCCCAAATCTTCCTCTGGGCCATCACCCTCCCGGTTCGCCTCTTCCTCCTCTCTCCCTTCCACCCGGCCTGGCCCCCGCGGCCTGGGCGCGGGCTTCTCAACCCGGTTAGTTCCGGGGGCGTCCTTGGGGCGGCGACTGCGGAGGAGGTAGGGTGGGGAGCGGCGCTGGAGGGCGAGGGTCTTGGCGCGTGTGCGGACACCCAAGGTCATGTCCACCACCGCCACGTCGCCTGTCGTTTTGGACTTCCTCATGTACTTTCCCATCCCCGAAACCGCAACCGAAAGAAGCGTGAGATTGCTTCTGTTATTTTTTTTTTAAAAAAAAATATTTACCCGAGGCGAGCCAGAGAGGGAGCTGGTTTTCTGGGTCGGGGTGGTGGTTTTAGCAGTTGTTCGTTGGAGAGAGAGAGAGAGAGAGAGAGAGGTGCGTTTAACGAATGGAAATTGTACTTGCAAGCGCCTCCACTTTTCACTATACTCTCCACTTGTTTCAATTTCTCTTCCACTACTTTCTCTTTTTTGCTTTTTTCAACATTTTAAAAAATACGATCCGACTGATCATATATCGACCATCTGGGCGTACCAAATTTGGGATTGGTACACCCACCTTGCAAACCGTCTGAAATATGATAGGACCAGGTGGTTCAACATAATTTTTTAACTTTCACCGATAGGTATGACCAGATTTTATTTGAAATCAACATAAAATAAATGAAAAAATCGTATCACAAGCTGGATTTCCCAAATCAACAAAGAAATGTAGACGAGAGATGAAATAAATTGGACGGAATACGAATTTTGAAATATATACTTAGACTATATATTAGTAAAAAAATCAAAAATAAAAGTCCAATCCGGCTGGCAAATCGACCAATCAAATTTGTCGACCTAGAGGATTGGAGAAATACCGAATCAGCCTCCAAACTATTTTTAAAAACTTTTCTTTTTTAAGGGATGTTCTCATTTCGATGTATCCGTCTAATCTTCTTGGTACATACTTGTGTAATTTTAAATACATTTTAGTGTGTCGGATAAAAATTGAGGAAAATAGTACATAATTTGATAAAATTGATACAAGGTTAGTGAGGATGGGATCGGATTTGGTCCTGGAGGCCAAATCCAGCACGGTGCTGGAGGATTTTTATTGAAGAATACGCGAGAACTATTTTGAAAAAATATAGAAATACGGGGGTACAAAATAAAAAAAGCTCACAACTATTGAATCATAACTGGGTAAACTATTGAATCGTAACTGAGTAAACTATTGAATCGTAACTGAGTAAACTATTGAATCGTAACTGTGTAACTGGGACGGACCCCGATTTATTCGGGACGGGAAAAAATAGACCATTGAATCATAACTAGGTAGACCATTGAATCATAATTAAGTGAACCATTGAATCATAATTAAGTGAACCATTGAATCGTCCAGGACGGTCCTGGTTGAATTTGGCCTTCCAGGACCAAATCCGCTCCAAGTGAGAATATGTAATTTTATTAGATAACGAAATACTAATATAAAATAATTTGATAGCTTTATTTGGATAAAAAGGTGAAATGAAATTATTGTATTTAAAATCAACTAATTAGTAATAACGAGCAAGAAAATATGTTATCTAACCCATTTTGGAGTAATGATTTGAGAGTAAAGAGAATTACCACAGTTCTTTTATTATCATACCTTACCTCATTTACAAACACTTTTAACAAAAAAGAATGAGTTTTCTTCTTCCAATTTTAAAGGGTGCCGATTTTTTTATAAGGTGGTACATCAAATTGAATTTATGTTGGAAGTCTAGAAAAATATTTCTGGCTACTCTGTGGTGAATTTTTTTTAATTTTTTTTGTATCCCGACAACATCGATGAGTATAATTGATTGTTTTTTGAAGATTAGTATAGTCGATTGCTAGTGTCAAACTTTTTGGTATGTAATTCCACATTATTCTGAACATTAATTTTTTACAACTAATTTTAGTAGAGATGGGTTTAGCAATTGGTAGGATGTGTTTTGTGATATAAGTTAACATAGTTAGATTCGGTGTTGCTGGGGGCTAGCAGAATAGTGCTGCTGGTGATTAATAATAGTATACAGTTATTAATAATGATACAGCTCAGATTAACAATGGTACAACTGAGACTAATAATTGTACAAAAAGCGACTAATAATGATATACAACGCAGCTAACAATGATATACCATGCGTCTAATAATGATACAACTGTATTATATAATTGTGCAACACACGATATACACTCTGTTGGGATGGCGAGAAATAGGAAAGACTTATTTCCTATTCCTATTCCTATTCTGACTAAATTCTGGACTCCTAATTAGACCTAGATAGATTATTTATACACCAAGGGTTTGTCTCTATATAAAGACATGTTACCCTAAGGTTTTATATAGCTTTGTGACTCGGATCCATCAATAAAAGTTCTCCTTTCTCACCGTGGACGTAGGCATTAGGCCGAACCACGTAATTCTCTTGTTCCGTGTTCTTTGCGCGATATTGTTCTCTAGTTGCTGAATTCTTAACAATTGGTATCAAGAGCTTGGGTTGGAGGATGACGGACGGCGCGAAGTTTGCTCTTGTGAAATTCGATGGTTCTTCGAATTTCGGGTTATGGCAAAGGCGTGTCAAGGATCTCCTCGTGCAACAAGGGATGGTCATCGCGCTCTCGGAGAAGAAGCCCGAGAAGATGGAGGAGCAAGAGTGGAAGGAGATGGGGGCCAAGGCGGTGGCGACAATTCGCTTGTGCTTGGCGGATGATGTGATGTATCACGTCATGGATGAGGAGTCACCAGCTGAGGTATGGAAGAAATTGGAGGCAAGGTATATGTCTAAGTCTTTGTCGAACAAGCTTTATCTTAAGCAAAGATTGTACGGGCTCAAGATGAATGAGGGCTCGGATTTGAGCCAACACATTAATAGTTTCAGTCAACTTGTGAGTGACTTGAGAAAGGTTGATGTGAAGTTCGAGGAAGAAGACAAGGCATTGTTGCTGCTGAATTCTTTACCTGGCTCCTACGAAAATTTGGTTACAACTCTAACTTGGGGGAAGGAATCCCTGGTGTTGGAAGATATCACAAGTGCTCTGCTAGGGTTTCATCAAAGAAGGAAAATTGACGATGAACAAGCGGAAGGGCTAGTTGTGAGGGGTAGCCATGGTGATCGTAGTGGGGCAAAAGATAGGAAGGGATCCAAGTCGTGGTCAAGGAGGTTTAAGGGAAATTGCCTCGAGTGCGGAGAAAAAGGGCACGTGAAGAAGGATTGTCCAAAAAGAACTCGGGATCGCGAGGAAAAAGGATCAGGTTCCGTGAATGTGGCCTCACATTCGGACGGGTCGGATGGTGATCTCCTTTCTGTTTTGTCAAGTCCAAAGCATTCTGTTTCCTGGATTTTGGATAGCGCTTGCTCTTTCCACATGACGCCCAAGAGAGGGTGGTTCGACACCTACAAGTTCGTTGATTCAAGTATAGTGACTATGGGTGATGGTTCTACTTGTAGAATTGCTGGCATAGGTGATATCCGAATTAAGATGTGGGATGGTGTTGAGAGAAAATTGTGTGGGGTTAGGCATGTTCCAAAGTTGGAGAGGAATTTGATCTCGTTAGGAGCCTTGGATTATAGTGGGTACAACTATAATGTTGTAGGCGGGCTAATGGAGGTGGAGAAGGATGCTGTGGTGGTGATGAAGGGTGAAAGGAATGCTAGAAACACCTACAGGTTAGTGGGGAACACGGTTATAGGTGGAGTCACCTCGTTGGGTTCTGATAGAGGGGAGAAAAGCTCTTGTGTGATGGAGCAAAAGCTTGACATGAATGGTTTGAGTAGAGTTGAGATTCGCAAAGATAAAGTTAGCAAGTTCCCGCTATGGTTGTCTAAAAGGACGTGCACGTCAAAGGTGTTGGGTAGGTTTTGCATGGGAAATGCGAAGCCATTGGTAGCACCACGGGCGAATCAGGTATCTCACTCAAGGCCGAACGGTGGAGTTCGTGGCATGTCGAGAGTTCTACTTGGTGGAACAAAAGGTTGCCTTTTGTATGCTATGGCATGCAGCATTGGTATGAGGCAAGAAGGTCCAGCGGAGAAGCAGTTCGAGGTTGCGGAGCATGGGGTTGACCGAAAAATAGAGAGCGCATCTATTGGTCACAAGTTTGCTTCAGCAGGTGGACTTGCTAGTTGGAGTTCGATGGAGGTTGGAGAGAATAGGCCAAGCAAGCTCAGAAGCTCGAGCTTGGGGGCTGGCTCCAAGTGATTGAACAAAAGGTGAAGAGAAAGTTGAGATGGTCTTATTGATGCAGTTATCTATGGTCCGAGATGGAGTCGGTGGAGTTGGATTGGTTTTGCAAGATCTTATGGTTCTTCATGGGGCGGTGTTTTGTCAAGGTGGAGTTTGTTGAAGTTCGGGTGGAGCTTCATGGTTCTTCCACGAGATGATTTCTCGCCAAGGTGGAGATTGTTGGGATGGCGAGAAATAGAAAAGACTTATTTCCTATTCCTATTCCTATTCTAACTAGATTCTGGACTACTAATTAGACCTAGATAAGTTATTTGTACACCAAGGGTTTGTCTCTATATAAAGACATGTTACCCTAAGGTTTTATATAGCTTTGTGACTCGGATCCATCAATAAAAATTCTCCTTTCTCACCGTGGACGTAGGCATTATGCCGAACCACGTAATTCTCTTGTTCCGTGTTCTTTGCGCGATCTTGTTCTCTAGTTGCTGAATTCTTAACACACTCGTATTTGAAGTGAGACAATGGTACAACACGATACTAACAATGGAACAACACATGATTAATAATAGTATAGCATGCAACTAACAATAGTTCACAGAGATAAACAATAGTACAAACGGTTTTTACATACAAATTACAAAGATGGCCATATATAATCTCTCAGACACCTTCTCTGTATTATCAATAGGATTCATTAGAACAAGTCGCACACTCATATTCCAAAAATGCAGAAAGAAATTCTACGATTGAATTCCTATATTACAAATTTATCATCGCGCATACCAACACGCGTTATCCAGACCTTGATGCCGGAGCACAACAACACTCAATCCAAAACCAAGTTAATGAAACGATGAACAGCCATTAAAAGGCTTAATAAGATATCCAAATTCAAATCCCTAAAACGTATCGAATTTCAAAAACTGTTGAATAATCACTCATAAATTTTGCCGCTATATTTTTAATGACTTTTTATGTAATTAATGTCTTTTTTACAAGTAATAAAATTGAAAATTCAAATGAAATCATGGAGTATGTGTCACTCGTACACAATACATAAATGCTAGTTTTTGTCGATATTTCAAACAAAACTACTACTTTTTTTCCTTTCTCCGCAGAATTTTAAAATAATATGTTGTTCATTTGATCCGAAAGCTTTTTTTTTTGTACTGTTTTTTTTACAACTAACAACCTCTTAATATATTACGTCCTAGGTCAGGAAATCACAATACATGTAATTCCTGTGACAGATGAATTGTCCAATTCGAAGCACATTATCCCACACGAGGTTTAGTAACTATTCAGTTGGCCACCTCATTAGTTGAATGCGAAATATAGAAAAGGTTATAAATTTTTTTAGTAAACAAATTTTAGATTAGACTTATCAAATTTTTGTATTATACCTTTATAAGCAGTAAATGATGGGCCTAGACTCAGTGCTATTGGAGGCCCAGTAGCATAGTACGAATAGTATAAAAGAGTCTGCACGTGATGACAAATTTGTAATTTCAAAAGTTATATAGAGAGCAATTTGAAAATTTATATTTAGAACGTGTTGCATCATTGTTTGACGTTGTTGCACTATTGTCCAACAATGTTGCATCACTATATGTCGCATCATTGTTGTCGTTTGTTGTACTATTGTCTTACACCAAAATAATACTATATTTGTATGTTGTATCACTTTTATATCACATGTTATACCATGGTTATCGCATTTTTTACAACTATCAACCATTGTGATTAAAATTCACGTGCGTCTTCCCTCATCTAACTATGCACTTCACACTCCGAATATTATTGTTCACTCTATTAATAACATCATCCGATCCAACCTCGCAAATCACAGTTGCAACTACTGATAATTTTTAAACTACAATACACTCTTTGCACTCGATTTTTTTTCTAGTGTTGATTGCCGATATAGAACAAGCGAGTGACTTGCGATATGATTAGGATTCGAAAAAATCGTCGCGAGATGATCAACAGACAAGTCATTGGATACCCTTTTTGGCGGCCAGGTGGAAAGCACATTTTCTATTATCTATTTTTATCGTGGAGAAAAAGATGTGACTTCGTAACTTAGGCTACTTAGCCACCTCCCACACGCGGCATCCCATGTGTGTTTTCCCACGCGCCCCACACGTTGCCCTTTCTCAGGACTCTTGCAGTGGAGCATTAGACGGCCGAAAGTCCCAATCCCTGTAGTGTTATAAATGCAAGATAGGAAAGAAGGGAAAAAAAAAACGCTGTCCAGAATGTTAGATTAATTAATAAAAATTAATAACCTTCCTTATCCAGCAACTGGATTCACAAATTTTTTTTTAAAAGGGGATTCACAATTTTCATTTTAGTTTCTTTACGCCCGTTAGGAACTAAGAAGTAAAGAGAGATAATTTTATTTTGCACGGATGGATTGCAAGATCAATCTTCGGGCAGGGGATGTAATACGTGTTCATACTATTTATAAAGCTACCTCTATTTATTGAAAAAAATATATAAATTAATTTTATTTTGCAAATTTAAGTTTTTTTTTTAGAAATTTTTTTAAAGATAGGATGGTCAATGGTGTGCTTGGAGTTCTACGAGAATCCAAATCAAAACTTGATAAACTCCCGGCGAAGGCTTTTTACGAGTGGTCAGTTGGGCTTGAGGTCTCATGGGATGTTCGCGTATGTTTTTATTCTGTATAGAGTATAGTTTTTTAGGAAAAGTTTAGTTGATTACTTTGTAGTATCGCCATATTGGCACTTGACTACTCAGTAGTTTAAAACGCATAGAATATGTCCAATATTTTTTAATTTTTATCAAAAATAGGCCCCGAAAAGCTCGGGTGCCTACGATTTTTTTTTTCAAAACGACATTATTTTGATGCCTACGTGGACCACCATTTCAACATTCGATCTTCCCTCAACCATCAGCTCAACTGCCCGGGACCTATTTTTGATAAAAATTAGAAAAAGGTGGACATGTTTATATGCGTTTTAAACCACAGGGTAGTCAAATACGAATCTATGATACCACAAGGTAGTAAAGTAAACTTTTCCCTAGTTTTTGTTATAACTAGATTTTGTCCAGAATTTAAGCCAAATTTTCCTGTAATTTTTTAGTTTTAGTTTTATTTTTTTTTATGGTTTCCTTGTTTTCTTTTAGGTTTTTTTTGGGTTATTGAGCTGTTAAACCGTGTAATGCATTATTATCGAAGTACGAGGATATTCTAATATTGGGAGTATTAATGGCCTAAAGTCTAGGACTTTAGACACCATTATACTTTGATCTCCTACCAAACATGTTATTTTAATTTTCACAAAAAGCAAGAATTGACCTACCGACCATGAAAAATAAAAACGATTTGTTATCATCATATCCATCAATTGTTGGTTACCTATGTATAATTGATATATCTAATAATTAGAATTTAACCGTAACAATTTTATGATATCCTATATACTTTATTTTATCTTTTTAGATTTTGTTAAAATATTAATAATTTTATTATTACCAATATTTGAAATTATAATGGTCAACTCACTGACGAGCGTGCCGAGGCCCCTCAAAATAAATCGATATTCACGGCTCACTGGTTTGTAGTAAGAAAGCAGAAATACCGAGTCAGATTCAAGGAGGGACGAATATTCAAATAAGCTAACTATTGAAACAAAAGAAAGGAAGGGGGTGGGGGCGGGGTGGGGGCGGGGCGGGGGAGTTGAAGATTATAGATCAAACAAAACTAACGAACACAAAAGAGAGTAGAAGTAGTAAAAATCGATGAGAGAAAAGCGGCAGATTCGAGATCGGAATATCACGATAGGTTGGTTGATCACTGGATCACAAAAGATAATTTAATACATGTTGTAAGTAGGTGTAAATCTCTCGCAACCGCAAAGAGACCACAAACATCCAACAATCAACTAGCCAAACAACCGCCTAACTAGTTGTTTATCACCTAATAGACAGAATATCAACCGATTTTAATTCTATAAGCTAATAGCATTAAGAACATATATTCCTACTCGTAGCGATTAGACAAAAATCTTGGTATCTATAAACTAGCCTTACTTATTCCTAGTTAATTAGTTTGGTAATGACTGTTCCTCGCTGAATTAACTTTGCTCCTAGTTCAATTCCTAACTACAACCGCTAATAAAAAATCAAAGGCAAATCTGTTCAAGAATAAATTCACAAATGCAAACCATTCAAGAACAATAATAAGTACAAGAAAATAAGTAAATACTACTGAGATAGATTAATAAAATCAAGATCCTCACAACAAAAACTTGAGTCTCTTCCCTCAAATCAACCTGAGGAGGATTAGTTCCTCATATTCATGACAAAGGCAAAGAAATATTTTTATTCTCTGGAATGGAAAAGATCTGTCTAAAAATAAGTCTAGAGGGTTATGTATACCCCTCCTAAGTGTAAAGACCTATAGTAGTCATTTCGAGAGTCCTCAGCGATGCAGAAACTAAATTTTTAATTTTACCCCGAATATTCGTCAATAAATCTGCAAGATCAGCCTTCAGTATTTTGGTCGTAATGTCCTCTTCCGACCTCCGATTTTTACGTTCTTTATATCCACGAAAATAGAAAAGAAAATTCTTCAATTATCTGTCTAATAGATGTCCTCTAATTCAGCCCTAAAATCGATCAAAATACCCTTCCAAGTTAGCTGTCCTTGCTGGACTCCTTCTTCAAGTGTAATTCCTTTCCAAATTTGTCTCCTTTTCCTACAATTTAGCACAAAGAATCCATTAGTCACATAAAACTCAAATATTCACTAAAATGATACTAAAGTAAAGACAAAAGTGCAAAAATGACTTAAAATTTTATGCGTTTAATGCGTATTTTAGACACACATCACTCACATAAGCATTGGAAAAAGAGTTGATAGCCTCAGCTGGGAAGCAACCTCTACTCGACTACATCCGACGTGAACTCAAAGGAGATAACTTTTTGAAGACTTGTTTGGCATGCAAGTTCAAGTAATGAAAGAAGGAGTCATGATGCTATAAATAGACGATAAAGGCAAAGGAGAAAGTAACTCTCTGGGTGATCAACCATTCAAATATACAAATCAAGTGAAGAGCTGAATTCATACATTCAAAGAGAGAAGTTGAGATCACCGTGTTAAGACAAAGAGCATTTATATGATACCATTGTTTTAGGATACTTGCTCGACTTCTGTGTGAAGTATTGAGAAATATATTTGTGAAAGCAACAATTGAAAAGGTCTCTAGATAGCCTGTAAATTTAGAAAGTTGGTGGCTAGCTGTAATATATCAAAGCTAACAGTTGTAAGGTTGCAAGTGAACCGTGAAAATTTATGGTGTACTCTTGTTATTTTTATTCAAAACAATAAAAAGATGAGAGGATGGTTGAAGAATGGACGTAAGCTCAAGTAGATCCGAGCTGAACTACTATACATCTAGTGTCAAATATCTTTATCCTTACTCTCTTATATGCTAATAGGCTAAGTGTCGATAAGTTGGTAAAACTGTTATCAAGCTAATTCACCTCCCTCTAAGGTTGCTTATTGGACCTACAATAGATACTCGAAATAAGATACTCAAACAAAACTCAGAACATGACACTCGACCAATAAATCCAAACACGACACTTAAAAGAGACTCCAAAGTTTCACCTATCATATGACCGGATTTTTGGGGGCACAATTAGATATCCCCTCAATTTGATGTAGAGCGTAAAAATCCAAATGCCCAGCCGACCCAAAAAGATGTAAAGAGATATCCTCTCTGCGAGCCAAGACAATTTCTGCACTCCCCTCCCATTTGAAGGTACATACCTCAGGTTACTGGATGACCCCTTACACAAGATATACACACGACAAGTCCAAAAAGTATAGGAACGATCCCACATATGTTAAATTAATACGAATATCATTCACAACGAACGAAACCAAACTGACAGTCACAACATCAAAACAAAATCAATAAGCAACCACAACCTCAAAACAAAATCAAACAGTCAACATAAACAAAAATACATAAACCAAAATCACACGATACCAATATAGAACAATAATCATTCACACAATAATAAGAGAAGCAATAGATACTCAAAATAAGCAAACAACACACACACGAGTAAGATGGAACCGACTTACATTGGTTTTCATAATTCCTCTTTTTATTCAGATTTATAACTCCAAAATATTCACTTGAGACAAGATTTCACCATTGGATTTCACTGACAACAAGTGCTTCTTGTGAAATCTGAGGTTAATCTTTTTACTCCAAAGAAAATGAAAAAATTATAAGGTTGATCTAGGAGAGTCTGATACGTTACCTTTTACTGTTTTAGTTATTGAGCTTATTGAGACTATGACATACTACAACTAAGATCTTCTTGATTGAGCACTGTTGTCAATCGGATGATGGTGTACTTGATTAGGATCTAACTCGAGGCAAGAGTTTGACTCTTTCTCTGTAAGACGAGATTGCCCCGTATTTACTGCTTACGAACTATAGCAATCGTCCCC
The DNA here is from genome assembly GCA_963995505.1 of Hypericum androsaemum. Lineage (NCBI taxonomy): Eukaryota > Viridiplantae > Streptophyta > Magnoliopsida > Malpighiales > Hypericaceae > Hypericum > Hypericum androsaemum. Next base: position 15,691,181 of record OZ023180.1, read on the forward strand.
AAGATACAACAAATTTGTACTTCAATATCGTAGCACAACTACTCTGAAGTCTTTGTGAACCTTTGGATACTCGAAACTTTCTTGATAGAGAGAGAGAGAATGACTATTGCTAATGAATGCTTATGCAATGGGTGTTCGAGATGATTTGCAACTGAGGGAGAGAGGCCTATTTATAGGCTGTGGAGGATTGGAGGCAGGTAATTCCGAGGGGGCATGAGTGTGGCAGCCTACACATATGAGGAGACACGTCCTTTCAAACAACAGACAATCTGCCCTACATGCACCACTTTGGCCAGCAGTCTGCTCGTGTCTCTTCGGTGGAAATTCTGGATAGGCACCCCTTCGGCTAGCAGCCTGTACTCGTACTCCTTCGGGATAGCCTGTAGCTACTGTTCGCGACCCTTCAGTTGGACAGGCCAGCCCTTTCGCACTTCTTCATGAACCTTCTGGAGTTTTCCAAAATTTGCCAAAACTTTAAGGCTTCTCCAACTCCTCGCAATGATGCGCACGTGTGAAGTGCCAAGTGCACCACAAAGCACCCATTGTACCCTGCATGTGCTCGTGCGTGAGCGTGTGCTCATGCTCGGATGGTGCTTCACACCATCCTCGTAACCAACCTTGGACAACACTCCAAGTGGAACACTTAATGTCACACTAGCTTGGAGCTCCTCCTTATATACTTGGAATCATTTGTGCCATTTTCCAATGTGGGATTGGTTTTCCTCTAACCTTGGGCGTTTTCGCTTTGGGCCTTCCTACCTTGGGCCTTCTTATGCATTTATTATCTTTTAATTCCACATAAATGATAATTAATGCATGCTGATACTTTTAAGAAAAATTTTGACGAGTTATCAATGCATCGAGATCGGTAGCTTATGACTTTGAACCTGTTCTATTAAGATATTATCTGAATTACTTGCTGCTCAGTGAACGTAATATCTTGAACTAGTCAGCTTTGATATAAACCAAGACAATAACATTAACACAATGATATCTCTAATATCCTTAATTCTCACGTTGTGTCTGTTTCGGCCATGGACCTTATCTTGGATTCATAAGTATTTTTTCATTTAAAGTGATCTCACTTCAAACTTATATAGGTGATCTCCTATCAGGAGTATCCTACCATACTCCACCCTTATCTGGTATATGAATTATTGAAAGCGTAGACGCTTAACCTTACCACACCTCTACGGGTTAGTACTTGGACCTTCTGAGAATGGGATGGGTTCCAAGTGATCATCTTAACCATCCATAACTTAGTTATCTCATTGAACCAAGTTTGTGGAATTTTTACTCATCATGGTTGAGTTACCGCTATGAACGTTTTTAATGTATGGGTTTTAACCCCATTCTCCTTACTGCATTATACATTTGATCTCTGTTGATTCTTTTCGTCAAAGGATCAGCTATGTTATCTTTAGACTTCACATAATTAATGGTAATTATACCACCAGAGATCAATTATCTAACGGTGTTATGTCTCCTACGGATGTGTCGAGACTTACCGTTGTACATAGTACTTTGTACTCTTCCGATTGCTGACATGCTATTACAATATATCAAAACATGAGCCATTCATCTTCTTCTCCAGCTTTATCTAGTGCTATAAATTTTGACTCCGTGGTGGATCGAGCTATGCACGTTTATTTAGAAGATTTTCAGGACACAACTCCTCCACCTATAGTGAACACGTAACCACTAGTGGATTTGGAGTCTTTATTGTCTGATATCCAATTTACATGACTGTATCCTTCCAATACAGCTAAATATCTCGTATAAAGTATGCCATGATTCAAAGTATATTTTAGGTACTTTAGAACCCTTTCCAGAGCTAGCCAGTGATCCATTCCTGGATTGCTTGTGAATCTACTAAGCTTGCTAACTGAATACGCAATATCAGGGCGTGTACAATTTGTCAATTACGTCAAGCTCCCAATGATTCTTGCATATTTCAATTGAGATACTGGATCTCCTCTATTTTTAGCTAAGTGTAGACTCAGGTCTACTGGAGTCTTAGCCAGACATTTGTCAAAAGCTTCGAATTTTTTGAGTACGTTCTCAATATAGTGAGATTGTGACAAGACAATTCCTTTTATCGTCCTAGAGATTTTGATCCATAGTATGACATCAGCTAGACCCATATCTTTCATGTCAAAGTTGTTCTTTAACATGTTCTTAATTTTCCCGATAAGATCATTACTGCTTCTCATGATTAGCATGTCGTCTAAGTACAAACATACAATCACGTAAGCATCAGGTGTGTCTTTAATGTATATACATTTATCATACTCTTTGATCTTAAAGCCATTTGACATTATTATTTTGTCGAATTTCTCATGCCATTATTTCGACGCCTGTTTCAGCCTGTACAATGACTTGACCAGTTTGCATACTTTATGTTCTTGTCTGGGGGCAACAAACCCTTCAGGTTGTTTCATATATATTTCTTCTTCTAATTCTCTATTTAGGAAAGCTATTTTTACATCCATCTGATGTATCTCGAGGTTATAGAGTACTGTAACGACTATGAGCACTCTAATAGATGTGATTCTTGTGACCGGCGAATACGTGTCAAAATAATCATATCCTTCCTTCTGTTTGAATCCTCTAGCTACCAAACGAGCTTTCTATTTGTCGATTGATCCATCCGTTTTGTATTTTCTTTTAAGGATCCACTTGCAACCTAAAGGTTTGCAACCTGGTGGGAGATCTATGATTTTTCACGTGTGGTTTTGCATGATGGACTCTATCTCAATGTTGATAGCTTCTTTCCAGAGAGGAGCATCTGAACTAGACAATGCCTCATGGATTGTCCTAGGTTCATTTTCTAACATGTATGTTAGAAAATCTAGACCAAACGACTTAGCTACCTTGGTCCTCTTACCACGTCTAGGTTCCTGAAAAAAAGGCAAGATAATGAAAGAAAAGGCAAGGAAAAGGCAAGAAAAGGCAAAAAAAGGGAAGATAAGACAATAAAAGGCAAGGAAAAGGTAAGAAAAGTCAAGAAAAAGTATGAAAAGGTAAGAAAATGCAAGATAAGGCTAGAAAAGGGAAGAAAAGGAAGAAAAGGAAAGTTAAGGCAAGATTAGACAAGATAAGGCAAGAAAAAAGCAAGATAAGGAAACAAATGGCAAGAAAAGGTAAGATAAGGCAAGAAAATGATAGAAAAGGCAAGAAAAGGCATGAACAGGAAAGACAATGAAAGATGAGGCAAGAAAAGGCCAGATAAGGCAAGAAAATGTAAGAAAAGACAAGGACAAGTCAAGAAAAGACAAGATAAGAAAAGAAAAAGAAAAAAAATGCAATAAAAGGAAAGATATGGTAAGAAAGGGAAAGATACGGAATGAAAAGGCAAGATAAGGCAAGAAAACTCAAGGAAAAGTAAGAAAAGAAAAGATAAGGCAAGAAAAGGAAAGAAAAGGCAAGGAAAAGGTAAGGAAAAAGAAAGAATAGGTAAGATAAGGAAAGAAAAGGCATGGAAAAGGCATGAAAAGGCAAGAAAAAGGTAAGATAAGGCAAGAAAAGATAAGAAAATGCAAGAAGGGGAAAGATAAGGCAAGAAAAGGCAAGGAAAATGCAAGCAAAGGAAAGAAAGTCCTCTTATTATAACTTACTTATTTCCTTTCCTTATTAGGAAAAATATTCTCAAAGAATATCGCATTCTTTCTTTCCATGACCATTCCCTCATTAATTTTAGGGTTTTCAGACGTGTGTACTAGAAATCGGTATGCGCTACTGTTGTAGGCATATCCGATAAAGATGCAGTTAGCGATCTTGGGTCCTATTCTTACCCTTTTAGCCAGAGGTATTTTAACCTTAGCTAGGCACCCCCACACTTGAAGGTAACCGTAGGAATACTTTCTCCCTTTCCATAGTTCATATGAGGTCTTGTCTCTTTTCTTGTGTGGTAATTTATTTAGAATATGGTTAGCTGAGAGCACAGCTTCCCCCCCACATATTTTGGGATAAGCCCGAGCTAATCAACATAGCATTCATCATCTCATTGAGAGTTTGATTCTTACGTTCAGTTATGCTATTTAATTTGAGGTGAGTATGGTGCAGTTGTCTGATGAATAATGCCATTTTGTTGGCAGAATTTCTCAAACGGAGCTACATATTCTCCCCCTTTATCACTTCGAATCATTTTGATTTTATTCCTAAGTTGATTTTCAACCTCATTCTTATAACTCTTGAAGGCTTCGAAGGCTTCGTCCTTTCCTTTCAAGAGATATACATAGCAGTATCTTGTGCAATCATCGATAAATGTAATAAAATATTTTTTTCTACCTCTAGTTTGCACGTGTTTCATATCGCAGACGTCGGTTGAATTAACTCTAAAGGTGTTGTACTTCTTTCCACTTAATGAAAATATGCTTTTGCCATTTCTGCCTCAACACATACTTCGCATTTATTATTTGGGTTAAACTCCAGTTTAGGCAATAAATTTAAACTTGCCAACTTTCTTAGTGAGCTTAAATTTAAGTGTCCTAATCTATCATGCCATAATTAAAATACTCAGTCAAGTAAGAAGAATTGAAAACTTTATTCTGGCCCTAAAAGGCATGTTGTACAGTTATTACATTCAACTTGAAGAGTTCCCTATCTAGGTAACCCTTTTCTACAAATGTAGTAGCTTTGGTCAATACAAACTTATCAGCCTTAAAAACTAGCTTCAGCCCAGCTTTGCTTAACAGGAAGCCAGATACCAGATTTTTATAGATGTCTGGGACACGCAACACATCCTTGAGGGTCAGCTCTTTTCCCGAGGTTAGCTTCACGACCACTTTACCTAGTCCGACTACCTTGGAAGTTACAAAGTTACCCACAAACAGCTTTCTTCCGATGATCGGGACATAGGTCATGAACATCTCATTGTCTGAGCAGATGTGGCGGGTTGCCCCTGTGTCGACGAACTACTCTCTTAGGTTATCCACCAAATTGGCTTCGAATACCATGGCGGATAGATCTAACTCAGACAGGTCTTCAGCCAAATTAGTTTTCTCACAATTATCCTTCTTTGGTAGACGACAATCCTTTGCCATGTGACCGGGCTTATCGCAGTTAAAGCAGTTGCCCTTTATTTTCTTGGCCTTCTTCTACTTTAGCTTTTGCTTCTCCTGCTTGTTGCCGGTACCTCCTTCAGCGAGATGTACCTTGGCTTCAGAGTCGGTCCAACTTTTCTTGACTTCGGACTTTCAGTTATCTTCCTCGATCCTCAGTCTCACAATCAGGTCCTCAAGGCCCATATCTTTCCTCTTATGCTTGAGGTAGTTCTTGAAATCCTTCCACATGGATGGTAGCTTTTCAATCAGTGCTGCCACTTGGAAAGACTCACTTAGGTGCATCCCTTCGGTGGGATCTCATGTAGAATTAGTTGCAACTCTTGCACTTGATCTATAACCTTCTTGGAATCTACCATCTTGAAGTCGAAAAATCTTCTGATGATGAATTTCTTCAACCCGACATCTTCTGTCTTGTAGTTACCGCATAGACATTGTAGAGAGTGTCGTCTAATCTATTCAAGATGTAGTTACAACATAGGAAGTCGCTACGATTCCAAGCATCGAGAGCGTTGATAATCTGTTGATCAGCCTCATTTTCTGCCACCTTCGGAGCCTCTTTCTTCAAGAATCGGACAAGGTTGAGCGTTGTCAGGTAGAACAATATCTTCTGTTGACACCTTTTAAACACAGTGCCATTAAACTTTGCCGATCTTTCGGCGTGACAGTTCCTGGGACCGTTGGTACTGGTGCCTGAGCAGAGCTTGATGATGCCATCTTCAAGTACACAGTTCTCGTCTTACGATTATTGTATTTCCGAATGATGGTGTACTTGATTAGAATCTAAGTCGAGACAAGAGTTTTACTCTTTCTTCGAAAGACGAGATTGCCCCGTATTCAGTGCTTATGGGCTGCGGTAATCATCCCCAAGATACAACGACTTTGCACTTCAAGATCGTAGCACAACGACTCTCGAAGTCTCGGTAAATTTTTGGATACTCGAAACTTTTTTGAGAGATAGAGAGAGAACGACTATTGCTAATGAATGCTTATTTATAGGCTGTAGAGGGTTGAAGGCATGTAATTTCGAAGGGGCACGAGTGTGGCAGCCTGCACAACCGAGGAGACACATCCTTTCGGACAACAGGCAGTCTGCCCTGCAGGTACCTCTTCGGCCAGCAGTCTACTCGTACTCCTTCGGGGCAGCCTGTAGCTACTGCTCGCGACTCTTCGGTTGGATAGGCCAGCCCTTTCGCACTTCTTCGTGGCCATTCTGGAGTTTTTCAGAATTTGTCAAAACTTTAAGGCTCATTGTGACGATGCGCACGTGAGAAGTGCCAAGTGCACCACAAATTGCCCATTGTGTCCTGCGCGTGCGCGAGCTCGTGCTCGGATGGTGCACCATCCTCACAACTAGCCTTAGACAGCACTCCAAGTGGAACACTTAATATCACACTAGCTTGGAGCTCCTCCTTATATACTTGAAATCATTTGTGTCATTTTTCAACGTGGGATTGGTTTCCTTCAAATCTTGAGCCTTCTCCCTTTGGGTCTTCCTACCTTTGGCCTTCCTATACATTTATTGTCTTTTAATTTCAACAAGTACTAGTTAATCCGAAGCTTTAAGTGGAGGTGCATTAGCTTGATCAAATGGAGCAATAGCAGCAGCTGGATCAAGTTCATCTCAGAACTTTGTCATCCTCCCACAAGTTGGAGCATGATCATGCCCAATTTGGAGATAAGAAAGTGATGTCTGCGAGTAGGCAAGTCTTAGCAAAAATGTCTGCAACTTGAAATTATGTTTGAACATGAAAAAATTTCACTAATCCATTTTGAACATTCTCTTAAATCAGATGATAATCCAATTTAATATGTTTTGTACACTCATGAAATACCGAATTCTCTAACCATGATAAATGATTATGGTTTAAAAAAATATTTGTTTAACTAGTCATGATTAAATTGCTATTTACATAGCAGTTAGATCGAACTCACATTTTATTGTTTTAAAATATTTGGATCAATACTAATAAATACCTGGATCAACTGGTGATGACATTTTTCTAACATCTCGAGTTCGATCTCTTGAAAACGAGTCAGTGTGAAATACTCGTTCAGGTATCTCATACTATATTAATTGGATTCGATGTTTTAGGTTCAAAACTTGTAAATATAAAAATATTATTGGAATAAACAACTCTAATACCATACAGTGGAATAAGCAATCCTCGTGCTAATGAACTTATACTTTTTAAAAAAGTCGACTCAGTCTTATACACCTAGACCTAAGTAGAAGATTTCGAAATTTTTCTAAAATTTTAAAATTTATTCGTATTCGTCGGTTCATTGTTATTCAAAATTTTCCGAACTAGAACAGTCAGTATCCACCCAAGTAAGTTCAATTGTTGCCCGGACACAAATCCAAATTACGTGGTTGAGGACCTCAGCGTCCGCGGCACCCCTCTGTGGGCCTTTGAGAGGCTAATAAATAAATTAGACACCGATCCACGAGCCCATGCCCACCTCAGATTTTGGAAGCCCATAGCTCGAAGAAGATACGGGTTTTTTTTTGTCAAAGGGTATATCCGTCATTTCTTTGACGAGAATAAAATTATTGTAGAAAAAAATTGATAATGTGAGCCAAGAACATGAGACCAATATTCCCAAAAAAATCAACTCAAGACATTTTTTTAAATCAACAAGTACGAAACTGAAAACCCAACAATTGCAAATCTAAGCTAACGAATCACCGTCTTCAAGTCAAGTGAGTCGAAAGCCCAGGTGGTGGTGGTGACCTTGAAGAGTTCTTGCCTGCGAGCACCCGAAGTGACAGCAACAACGGCATGACGATGAGTACAACCCAGTCCGTCTTCCCCATTTTCGAGGCAAAGGAGCACGAATCGTCACCGTCGAAGGCAAAGGCACATCTGTCTCCTCTTCCGTGGTCGCAGCCGGCTTCGCACCGAAGAAGGAAGAGCCGCCTCCACCAGGCCCAACCAACCCTAAACCCCAAGACTGGTCACTCGAATTTCTGCAGGTGTTCTACGGACACACAGGATGCAGCAATGTCCTCGTCTCTTGCATCTTCATCCCGTCCTCGTGCGCAGCGGTCCTCGTCGGGAAAAATAAAGTTGGCGGCGGAGAGATCCTCCTCGCAAAAAAGCCGGCCGCTTCAAGAAGGACGAGCGCCCCCCCCCCCCCACATCATCGACATCTCGTGGAAATTAACTAATCGAAATTAATTAATTAGTAGACAGAGGAAGGCCTTCGATTAGGGATTTGGGTTTCTCTTGAGAGAGAGGGAGAGGGATTTGAGTTTTCAAGAGAGAGGGGGAGAGAGAGGGATTTGGGCTTCGATTAGGTGTTCATTTGGATTTAGAAAAATCTGTATTTTTTCACATTTAATTTGAAGGTTTTTAAATTTTGGTGTTCGAAGGTTTCTGGATTTTTTTTGTTAGTGTTCTTCGTGTTGACAGGTTGAAGAAGATGAAATTTTTGTTAAAGGGTATTTTGGTCATTTTTTAAAAAAATTGGAAAAAAATTGATAACGTCAGCTAGTGACCTGAGACCAACATTTTTAGATAAAGTAGGGACGTTAAATAATTTTTTAAAAAGTAGGGACCTTAAAGTGATTTCACTATAGACCAGGGACTAAAGTGTAATTTACCCTAGCAATTTTTATCTTCCAAGATCAATGACATGTACATTCGGAAAATGTTGTCGACCTGCACTATTTTATACTCGGTGGTACCCCAATATGGTAAGGAACCTGTTATGAGTTTGAAGGAGGTTGCGAATGAGCTTCAGTTGAGGGCATCCATAGTTAGTTGTGCATTGATTGAAAATTTCTTCAATGCTATGCCATACTAAATACCGAAATATTGATCAAATATCAAAATTGTGTAAACTTATATTTCAATAACTTAATTTAATCTTAAAATTTATTATTTCTGGTACGGAATTGACATACCGAATCTTTTTACCACCCCTGATTGCAACCTTTGCTCAATCCAATAAGTTATAATTGAATTCCGTATGCTAAAAATTAACAAGATCGCTTTGATGGATGTGGTCACGTAGCCCCAGTACATTAATTGATCTCTAAAAGCCCAATAAATTGATTCTTTTTTTGAAGGGCTCAATAAATTGTTTTGAGAGTGACCTTTCCACGCGGTTACCTGATGGAACTTGTGGCTGAGAGAAAAACAGTGAAGTTTGGTTGCAACATTAATGACATTAACAATGGCAATAGATGCGATTCGGATTATGAAGTATAGTGAGCTGTCATCCTTGGGTGTACCTCCTTATCATTTCACTTACAATGAAAATGAAATGATATATGCATGTTGAGAGAATAAGTGAACAAGTAACTCGAGACAGATTCAGAGTGATCATCACAAGGTCGGTCTATACTATGCTAAAGTTAGAGTTAAGCTACGGGCTACGCTAGGCTACGAAAAGAAAAAGCAACAAGATAAGTAAAGTAGTTGTGTGTTGTGTTATTGATGTCCTTCTCTGGTACCAGAGCTCCCTTTATATAGTACTAGGGATGGCAATTAGACCCTTACCCTGAGGGTCTACCCTGATCCAGACCCGAAGGGTCCAAGACCCGTTGACTTTGACCGGGTCTAGACTCTGATCCTGCCCAGATTCTGATATTTTAAAAGGATAAGGGCATGGGTATGGATCTATAGGATCCTGCCCTGATCCTACCCTGATCCTACCCGAATTTTTTAAATTAATATTAAAATAATATACATGTATATTAATTATTAGACATAATACAAATTCTCAATTTTGTTGGTAGGTAAATATTTTTTATTAAAACAAAAGTTCAAAACCGAGGAAGCGAAAGACAAGATAAAAGGGGCCTAATATTTACATCAGTTATAACCCCACCCCGACCAAAACGTTTCCTCAACCTCAAGAGGTAAAGAAGAGAGACCTATAAATTATTGTAAGCAATCAAGAAAGTGAGCAGCGATTGATTGTGAATGATCTAGGCATATCTCCAAAGGATCCACTCTTGGACATGAAAGAACACAAAATACAGGAGAAGCTCATTATCGTACCTCACCTCATTGAGGATAATACCATTACGAAGCAGCCACATGCCCCAAGTAATAGCAGCAAAAATTACAAACCAAATTCTCAATTTTAACTTACCCAACTTCAACTTTTTTTTGATTTGTTTTTTTAGTTTCTTTGTATTGATATGTTTAATGAATAAAAATGTCTCATTGCTATTTGAAAACTATTAAAAGATAATTTAATTTTTTTAAATTAAATATATTTAAAAAAATAAGGACCCGCGGGTCGCCCAGATCCTGCCCGATTTTTTAGGACCCAGATTCTGCCCGAATCCTTATTTTTAAAGAGGATAAGGGTAAGGATCTGGGTCCACTATTTAAAAAGAGGGTAAGGATCTCGGTCCTATAGATCCTGTCCGGATCCTGCCCATTGTCATCCCTATATAGTACGTCCTGACCTAGCTACATTCTTCCCGTGCAAGAAATCTCATCCCGAGTAAATATCTCGTTTCCAAATCAACCCGGCTTAGAATAGAAAAATATAAGCCGTCTTCTTCAAATGAACTGATCTCGTCTTCGATTAGGAATATACTGGTCGTGCTGACCAAGCAATTGTATCCCAAAATCTTATTCGAATCTCAAAAATTCTGGCTCTACATGGAAAAATATAAGCCGACCTGATCCTCTCGAACCTTCTATGCAAAAGCTCATCTTAAGCCTATCAACGCTGAAACAGCTTACCGTCTTTAGGCCCAAACCTTCCGCTTATATAGACCAAATAGTCTTCCGTTCACCAACCGCGTGAGCCCTCTAAGCGGTCTTTACCTTACCGCCCGAACCCCTAAACGGGTCTCCTTTTTCCACCCGCAGGTCCTCGGCGGTCTGTGCCTACCGCCCTACGGGCCCTAGGCAGCCCGTACTTACCGTCCATGAGTCCTAGGCAGCTCATGCTTACCGCCCACGAGCCCAAATGGAGCTCCTACCGCCCGGGCGCCTTTCACTTACACATCGAAGGCGGTATGCCGCCTCGTAACAGGCTAGACGGCCTAATGGGCCACTCACCGACGAGCCCGGATTGCCTTATACGAATCAACTTGGAGTATTAATTTTGTACTTCAACAAGGTTAAAGCGTACATCCGGGTTCCCGTCTTGTAGGTCAAAGTACCCTTCCGGGCTCCCATCACTTCTAAGCCCAAAGTGGGATGACGGCCACTACTAAGTCCAAAGAGCGACGGTGCCTACTACTAAACTTAAAGCGAGAGGACACCTGATGAGTGTGTAAACGCTCATGATTTTTCATATGTTTCGTACGTGTTTAGTCATATTTTGAGTTATATTCATCATGTCATGTTAAGTCTTATGATCGATTTAGTATATTTATGTTCGGGAATGGATTTCTACCCATTGTCATATTTTGTAGGAAATTGGAGCTCAATGAAGGTTGTTGGAGGGGTGATTTCCAGAGACCATATTACAAGAGTCATAACTTTGTGCTCGAGTGTCCGATTGTATTAAATAAAATACCGTTGGAAAGCTTGAAGAAAGATCTACATTTTGTCTTTTATAGTCGAAGCCAAATTCGGAGCAGAAGAGGGACAAAAATGGAAAATGCAAAGATTTGATGAAGCTGTGCAGCCCAACTAGCGACGGGGAGTTAACTAGCGGCCGCCAGTGAACGTGGAAGGCCTCCCCATCACTAATGAACTAGCGATCGCTAGTAAGGGGTCCCAGAATGTTTATTAAAGACCCAACTAGCGGCCGCAAGTTCATTAGCGGCCGCCAGTTGTCCGAAACCGAGACTTTCCAGACTTCCTAATTTGCTAGGAATTTGATTCGTTTCTTATTTATTCGACTCTGTTACGGGCCAAATAACATAAATATATTATTATTTGGCTAGTTAAACTTCCAATTTAGATTAACCTCCTCTAGGTTTTCCTAATTTTGTATTAGATTCGTGGCTATATATAAGCCTTAGGAGACAATTCACGGGGGACGTTTTGGAGGACGGTTACTACTGCAATATTGAGAACAGCCTTTAGAGCTTAATAAAGGGGCGATTGCAGTTAGCACGGGGAGAGGATTGGCAAATCTTGATCATCACGACTAAGCTTTCTCTACCTCTACCTTTATGTTAATTGCTATCATGTTCTTCGTTAATCTTTTGTGCTTTGTTAACATGCTTAGTGAGTAGTTCTCTTGTGAGTGCGATGCCCTAATTATGTGATTACTCGTCTACATTATAAAACTTTAATTTTTCTGCTTCACATAATTATTTGCCTTGATTTAGTGTTCAACCCTCAGTTCTAAGAACCTTACTTACCACTATACTATTTGCTTGTGCGTTTAATTGCTTATCAATTTTGCGTACATCAAATTGGCGCCGTCCGTGGGGAACTGAGATTTTAGGACATAAACTCAATAGCACTTGGTTTTGTGTGGCAAACTTGCTGATTTCGTGTGATTTTTTTTTTCAGGATTCTCTAGTGCATGCCAAGAACTTGGAGTGAAGGACTAGACCTTGACACAGACACGGTGCTTGAGATTGACATCGGAGTACTCGAAAGGGTGATTAGGCATGAAAAGAGGGACCAAGCGAGATCAATGGCACAAAATCAGGAAGACGGAGCGCTCCAAGCTGTAGGGGACGCTCCACGAAGAAGGACGCTGTTGGAATCATCTGTTCCTACATGGAATGGGAACCCTAATGGTCTACAACAACCACATGTAGGTCCCCACTCTTTCCAGATTCCAGCAGCAATTGTCGGACTACTGCAAAACTTGGTCCAATTTGGCGGCTTGCCAAGCGAAGATCCTCAAGACCATCTATCTCGATTTGAAGATATCTGCAACATCATAAAATTCACGGGGGACGTTTTGGAGGACGGTTACTACTGCAATATTGAGAACAGCCTTTAGAGCTTAATAAAGGGGCGATTGCAGTTAGCACGGGGAGAGGATTGGCAAATCTTGATCATCACGACTAAGCTTTCTCTACCTCTACCTTTATGTTAATTGCTATCATGTTCTTCGTTAATCTTTTGTGCTTTGTTAACATGCTTAGTGAGTAGTTCTCTTGTGAGTGCGATGCCCTAATTATGTGATTACTCGTCTACGTTATAAAACTTTAATTTTTCTGCTTCACATAATTATTTGCCTTGATTTAGTGTTCAACCCTCAGTTCTAAGAACCTTACTTACCACTATACTATTTGCTTGTGCGTTTAATTGCTTATCAATTTTGCGTACATCAAATTGGCGCCGTCCGTGGGGAACTGAGATTTTAGGACATAAACTCAATAGCACTTGGTTTTGTGTGGCAAACTTGCTGATTTCGTGTGATTTTTTTTTTCAGGATTCTCTAGTGCATGCCAAGAACTTGGAGTGAAGGACTAGACCTTGACACAGACACGGTGCTTGAGATTGACATCGGAGTACTCGAAAGGGTGATTAGGCATGAAAAGAGGGACCAAGCGAGATCAATGGCACAAAATCAGGAAGACGGAGCGCTCCAAGCTGTAGGGGACGCTCCACGAAGAAGGACGCTGTTGGAATCATCTGTTCCTACATGGAATGGGAACCCTAATGGTCTACAACAACCACATGTAGGTCCCCACTCTTTCCAGATTCCAGCAGCAATTGTCGGACTACTGCAAAACTTGGTCCAATTTGGCGGCTTGCCAAGCGAAGATCCTCAAGACCATCTATCTCGATTTGAAGATATCTGCAACATCATAAAATTCCAAAATGTCGATGATGACGTCTTGAAGCTGCGCCTCTTTCACTTTTCTTTGAAAGATAGAGCTCGTGTTTGGTACAACAAGTTGAAATGAGAGACGATTCAGAGTTGGAATGATCTGGCACATGCTTTCCTCCGAAAGTTCTTTTCTATGGCCAAGTCAGCCAAACTCTTGCAAGAAATCAACACGTTTATCCAAGGAGATGGGGAGAGCATCTATGAAGCCTGGGAACGGTTCACGGATCTCCAAAGTGCCTTCCCTCAACATGGTATAACTCAAGACAACCTCATGAAAATCTTCTACAACGGATTAGATGACCCATCCCGTGACCATATTGATGCCTCCTCTCAAGGGGTGTTCTTGAGGAAGACTGCTGATGAAGCTACTCGCTTAATGGAGGAAATGGCTGAAGTCAATGGTATGTGGCCAAAAGAATGTGCTAGGCAACCACGTAAGGAAGCAGCCCGAGGAGTACTTACAGTAAATGCCAACATGAAGCTCGAAGCTCAAATAGAAGCACTTACCAAAAGACTTGACAAGTTGACCAAGGACAAGGAACAGGCAGCTGTGGTGTAAGATACTTGTCAGCTTTGCAAAGGGGCACATCCCACAACTGACTGTCCAATGTTGGAAGAGATCCAGGCCATCGCTGATAGAACACTACCAGGAATGGGCTACTCACAACAAGCTAATGCTCAGCCAAATTTCTCTCGATTTGGTCAGCAAGCACACAACACTTATGCCCAGCAAGACTCCAGGAAACTATATTTGGGCGAGCAAGTCAAAGAAATGGGTGACAAGATCGATAAGTTAGTGGGGGTAGTCCAGCAGTCCATCCAACAACAAAGTATAACTGTGCAGCGACTGGATCGTTGTGAAGCACGTCAGCAAGAGTTTGAGACATACCTAAAGGGGCAAGCCACGCAACTCAAGAAGATGGAGATCGAAATTGGAAATTTGGCTGCAGCAAACACTCAAAGGGAAATGGGTGCTCTACCCAGCAATACCGAGTCGAACCCGCGAGGACAGGTGATGGCCATTACAGTGAGGAGTGTGGACGAGGATGATGAACCATATATTCCTCCACCACCTTATGTCCCTCCACCTCCATTCCCGCAAAGACTCCGGAGAAAGCCACCACTTGAGAACAAATCCTCTTCAAAAGAATATGCTGAACAGATCAAGCCAGCCATAGTGGAGGAGGTAGTTACAAAAAAAAAGAAACCACCAGTTTATATCAGTGAACAAGAGGAATTTTATGTTCCTCCACCTTCACCTCAACAAGTCAAGAAAGCAGCAGTGATCGATGAGAAGGCCCTTGAATTCATAGAGACAATGGAGGACATTCAAAGCCATGTCTCTTTCTTGGAGATGTTAGATAAAAGGCCATAATATGCTGAGTTTTTGAAGGAGATCATCGTGAGGAAGAAGAGGCAGAATGATGGCAAGATGACCTCTTTGGTAGAAAATGACATACCGCCAAAACTAAAAGATCCAGGGAGTTTTACTATTCCTTGCAATATTGATGGTATTCAATTTCCGTATTGCTTATGTGATTTGGGTGCCAATGTTAACCTCATGCCTCTTGCTATTTTTAGGAAACTTGGACTTGGAGGCCTCAAGCCAAAGGAGATGTACCTTCAACTAGCCGATCAATCAGTCAAGAAACCACATGGAATCGTGGAGGATGTGATAATCAAAGTCGACAAGTCTCTCGTACCTGTAGATTTTGTGGTGCTGGACTATGCTACAAATAAAAGTTACCCATTGATTCTGGGACATCCATTCCTCAACACTTGTCATGCAATGGTAGATGTTCACAAGGGCAAGCTACTTCTCTGCATAGGCCCAGATGAAATAGAGTTCAAAGTAACCGATAAGCGTCTCCATCCACCATAGTGCCACAGGGAGTAACAAAGTCAAGCTAACGACTCTAAATTAGCACGTTTAGTATTTAATCTTTCTTTATGTTTGTATTTGCTTCAGTATTGTTATTTTGATTCAGTATTTTAATGGTCTTAGCAAGAGGTTCAGAACAGAGACAAATTGAGCTGCAGCAGAATTCGCCAGTCCATACACAAACTTTGTTGCGCGGAAAGGCAGTTCGAGCAAAACCCCACCAACTTTCCCCACCGCCTCCCACCGACGATTGATGGGCAGTACCAATCCCTTCCCTTTCTTATTGTCTGTTATCGTAGTATCTGTTATGTCCTTCTGGTCTTTGTTTCTATCCTGTGCTGTTTGCTTGTGTCCCCTACATTGAGGACAATGTGTTTAATAAGTGTGGGGGGGTCAACGTGCATTTTCGTTTCGGTTTGGCGTATGTGATCGAGTCTAGATCTGGATTTAGGATTGTGTTTGTGATTGAAGTGGTGTATTTAAAGCAAATGATGAATTTCTCCCTGAATTTTTGAACTTTTGTTAGAAGTTAAACCTCATACCTTGTTAGGAATCAAGTTTGAGTACGATGAGTAGAGACGTGTAGGAACAACACCATTGGTTGTTTAGGTTAGTGGTTGCACTTGGTAGATTATACTAGTGGCATTGATGAGTGACCTTGTGAGATTTTAGAGCCGAAGGAGGAGACAACCGTCTTCGCATAGCATGAGGTGCCTACATTGCTCCGGTCATCGGGTTTCATGCCATCACTTGGTACCGTTTTGGTGGTGTGGGTGTAAGTGACAGGACGGGGTCATCTTTGATATTGAGCCTAGAGCCTTAGAGCCGAAAACCCTTTATATCCTTTGTTTAAACCCGTTGAGCTTGAACTTTTTCTTTGAAATATTATATGTAAGCCAATATGTAAGCCCTATATCCACAATCTTACCCACCTTTGATCACTTTGGTCCGAGGATGCATTAGGTCTTAATCTTTGGGGTATAATTGTAAGAGTTCATTTGGTAGAATAGCTCGGGAATAAACAATGGGTAATGGGTAGAAATGAGGCCAACAAAGAAGCCGAGACCAGTTGCCTTTGATGTGCAATGTGATGAATTTCATGTGATTGAGGAAGGTTGTGAAAAAAGCAAAAAAAAAAAAGGAAAAAAAAGAAAGAAAAAAAGAAAAGTGAAGGAAAAGAAGAAGAAAAAAGTGAAAAAGTGATGAAAAGGGAATGTGAAAGTTGGAAATGGAACAAACGTTGAATGATGGAAAGTGAAAAGTTTGGAAAGAGGTTGGAAAGTGAATAAATGGCACGGCTCGAGCTAAGTGGTCAATATGATTTGGGTGTAATCTTGGGCTGAGTGCGTATTAGATATAGTGTGAGGTATTTAGAGTAGACGAGAGCTAGAACATTTTTGTGAGCTCCTCGGCCGGGTGGTTTAGCTACTTCCCACATATATTATCCTCACCTGACCCTAACCCCATTACAACCCAATGAAAAGTTCCCTTGATCATGAGCCCCACATTTATCGAGGCACCACTGAGTGAGACGTATGAAACTTTGAGATCTTGGTCGTGTACGCGAGTGATAGGTAGTTGACTACTCATATATGTGAGCTTAAATTTTCGAACCTCTGAGTGGTCAACCTTCTAGTGTAATCTACTAAGTGCAAAAACTGGGTTAAACCATCAAGGATGCGGTGTCTACACGTTCTTACTCCTTGTACTCAGGTAAGTGAACTACTTGGTTGTGGGGTGGTATTTTAATAAGAGTTTGAAAGTTGGGTGTGTGTCTGATGCGCCTTACTTGAGGACAAGCAAGGAAATAAGTGTGGGGGTGTGATGAGTGTGTAAACGCTCATGATTTGTCATATATTTCGTACGTGTTTAGTCATGTTTTGAGTTATATTTATTATGTCATGTTAAGTCTTATGATCGATTTAGTATATTTATGTTCGGGAATGGATTTCTACCCATTGTCATATTTTGTAGGAAATTGGAGCTCAATGAAGGTTGTTGGAGGGGTGATTTCCAGAGATCATATTACAAGAGTCATAACTTTGTGCTCGAGTGTCCGATTGTATCAAATAAGATATCGTTGGAAAGCTTGAAGAAAGATCTACATTTCGTATTTTATAGTCGAAGCCAAATTCGGAGCAGAAGAGGGAAAAAAATGGAAAATACGAAGATTTGATGAAGCTGTGCAGCCCAACTAGCGACGGGGAGTTAACTAGCGGCCGCCAGTGAACGTGGAAGGCCTCCCCATCGCTAATGAACTAGCGATCGCTAGTAAGGGGTCCCAAAATGTTTATTAAAGACCCAACTAGCGGCCGCAAGTTCATTAGCGGCCGCCAGTTGTCCGAAACCGAGACTTTCCAGACTTCCTAATTTGCTAGGAATTTGATTCGTTTCTTATTTATTCGACTCTGTTACGGGCCAAATAACATAAATATATTATTATTTGGCTAGTTAAACTTCTAATTTAGATTAACCTCCTCTAGGTTTTCCTAATTTTGTATTAGATTCGTGGCTATATATAAGCCTTAGGAAATAATTCACGGGGGACGTTTTGGAGGACGGTTACTACTGCAATATTGAGAACAGCCTTTAGAGCTTAATAAAGGGGCGATTGCAGTTAGCACGGGGAGAGGATTGGCAAATCTTGATCATCACGACTAAGCTTTCTCTACCTCTACCTTTATGTTAATTGCTATCATGTTCTTCGTTAATCTTTTGTGCTTTGTTAACATGCTTAGTGAGTAGTTCTCTTGTGAGTGCGATGCCCTAATTATGTGATTACTCGTCTATGTTAGCTATGGTTTGATTATCTTTCGTAGTAGTTGTCAATTGATGATCTTAATGCTTAATCTAATTTGATCACTTAGATTATGATATTTAGTTGATAATAATGGACCGGAAGGTATTAGAATCAACGGAAGAGTCAATTGACATGTCTTAAGGTATTAATGAGGAATCTTGATACTAAGGGATAACCCGATAGGAGTTAACTTCATAATTGAGTTTAGTTTAATTCTTGGTCTAATTAATGAGCGGAAGCGTTGATTAGTAATCATGAACTACTCTAGCTTAGTTTTGTCACCCTAATGAGCGGAAGCGTTAGGGAGATGCATTAGAATACTCCGAGTACTAGTTAGAACTTCATAAAAACCATAGTCTCGACATAGATGGGTAGTCCATAAGGGTATCGTGCTCGTTTATCTCCATTGATTTATAACTCGTCTTTTATTTACGTTTTCGATCTAGTTTATTTACTTGCGACCTTTCACAACGTTATAAAACTTTAATTTTCCTGCTTCACATAATTATTTACCTTGATTTAGTGTTCAACCCTCAGTTCTAAGAACCTTACTTACCACTATACTATTTGCTTGTGCGTTTAATTGCTTATCAATTTTGCGTACATCAACACCTACCGTCAAGTGAAAAGTGGGACGACACCCACAACCAAGCTTAGAGCGGGAGGGTACCTACCGCCAAGTCCAAAGCGGGACGGTGCCCACTACCAAGCTTAGAGCAGGAGGGTGCCTACCGCCAAGTCCAAAGCCGGATGGTGCCTACTACCAAGCTTAGAGCGGGAGAGCGCCCACCCGGACATCCACTTCAAGGGCTAGGCGTCCACCCGGACATCTACTTCAAGGGCTAGGCGTTTACCCGGACATCCACTTCAAGGGCTAGGCGTCTACCCGGATATCTGCTTCAAAGTCTTGGCATCCACCCAGACATCCAATTTAAGGGCTGCGGCACCCACCTTCAAATCCAGAGCAAACACCCGCCTTAACCTATATTTTTTACTTCCTTTTGCTTCGAATCAAAAAAAATTATAAACTAAAAAGTTGTAGATCCACATTTTAGCTTTTCATAGAAACTTGAATCGGCATTTAATGGGCTACCAAAACAAAGGCTGTAGTGCAAGTTTTCATAGAGAAAGTTCAAAAGATTGAAGTTGGTCCAAGTAGTAATGAATTTAGATCTTGTATCTCGAGTTTGAGCATTAGAAGTGAAAAATATTTTACAAGGAGAGCTATCTCTAAATATGTTCAATAGTACTCGAGTTTGGTATATTAAGAGAGTGGAAAAAATGTTAGAAGTTGAGACTTTATTTTTAAGTATGTCTATGTCTTTTATACTAGATTTTCTATTAGAGTTTTCATTCTTGTAATGTTTGTCAACTATTAGAGATGTTGTTTAGCTTTTATTAATTAAATTATTTGTTTAAAAAATATTACAAGTTTGTCAATGAACAAAATAGTTAAAAAAATATCATTAAAATATTATTGGAAGAGCATTCTCCCAAATAGAATTCAATAATATTCGACTCTAAATATATAGATTACGAATTAGCTACAACTTTAGGTGAGACCTTATTTTAGCAACTTTGTATATTTGAAGGCTGAAAGTTGTTGTTGGTGTTTTTTTTTAAGGTTAACGATCCAGTATATTAAAAACTTAGGTTGGGAAATCAGTAAATAAGAGGGCATTGAACTTCTCCGGCGAAACTATAAGCCAGTCCCCAGGGAGCGTGCTTAGTCTAAAATATTTGCAGAACCAATCTGCAATATGGTTCTGCAGTCTAGAGATCAAGCAGAACTTACAATTTGGTAAATCACCTAACAAAGATCTAATCCTTAAAATAAGAGATTCAACTTGCCAAAAGACTAAAGAGGTTAGATCATTAACAAAATTGTAAGCTAGAAGACAATCAGTTTTCACTAAAGTTGTTGTTGGTGTTATATGCCATAAAGATGTATAACTGTAACCTGATTCGTATTAATTCGGCTGTCTGTCCTATACCATGTGCTTAATTTCGTTTATCAGTGGCTAGTACGTGACATAATGTTAAAGGAGAACATGCAAATGGGCCATACGTTCTTTGGTTCATTAATGTCCGGATAGTTAGATAGAACTAATTCATGTTCAAATAGAGTAACATTTTAAAATATAATAGAATTCTTTTAATAATTATTTAATACATACATTTTTATAATTTAAATTTTAGACCTATTAATTAAGATAAAATAATTATTTCGCAACTTAATTTAAGTACATGATCTTAAATGGGCCATACGTAAGATGTTGACCAATTACATCTAAGGCCACATTACTCATGTAAACGTGACGGTTGAGATCGTCCTGTCCTACCAGATAGTGGCTCTCTCACTCTATAGCTTGATAAAGTTTAAGATATAACACTGAACCCTATTGCGATAAGTTTTATTAACCAAATATCATAGGAAATTATATGAAAATTCTACTATGATTGCAACAAAATACGACTTCTTATACATCACCAATACATTTTTAATATTTTCTAGATTTAGGATGAACGTTACGATGTTCACCTTTTCTTTTTTAAGTAAATTTTCATTCGTCCAATTTTAATTTGATACGTTACAACTATCACATCAATAATTAATTTGGCAAAAAATCACTCTAGTGCATGTGAGCTTTGCATGTTATTAGTCAAATAGTTAACTTGTAGTTCAAAATACATAATAACGATAAACACTTTAGGGCGATATATATCTACTTAAATTTGTCAGTTAATGTAGCATTAAAATTGATTATTAATAGCTGAAAAATAAGTTTACTCTACCTAATTATAAGTAAAACAGTTGACAATAAGACTAATCATTTGCGAACACTGAATAACGGGGATAAGATAAGTAGACGTTATTAATGTGTCAAATGAGAGATATTTACCATCATGGTACAATTAAAGAGTGATATTATTGGGATCCGAAAAAAAATCTTTTTAAAGATGTTATTACATGTGAGAGGTTTACATTTTTTTCCAAAAATATTAAATTAAAATTTTGAACAATAAATACGTAAATACCAATTTTTTGTCTATATTTAAATTACATAAAATCATGGCTTATAATGTTATTAAAATTGAGTTATTTTTTTAAAAAAAAAGGTAATCACAAATATCATTTGAAGACAATTGTGAATATGCGCAATAATGTAGAATTTACAAAAAATATATATGTATTTATTCAAAAATATCATTTTTGAGAAAATTAGAACCAAAATTTAACACTATAATTTGCTGAAAAATATTATTTCTTATGATATATAAATTATTAAATTTTAATAGTAGTCGAATTGATAAACAGAACATTTTATTAGTTTAAAGAGATTATCAAGTGTGGTTGCAGTAAAGTGAAATGTGATGCAAAATTTTGTTTCAATTCCCACTCTTTAATTTTGCATGAGCCTCCTTCTCAATCTCACCGCTATAAATACATCGTAAAGTTATGCCACTCAACACTCCACCTGCTTTGCTTTGCTTTGGTTTGGTGTTAAGAGATAATACGACGTCGAGATGGGTTTAGGTAGTAATGTGCTGGTTGTTGGGGTTTTCCTTTGTGCTCTTTCAGTGTCCGGTTTCGTGGTGGCCGATAACCATCACGAAGTTGCCGGTGGTGGTGTTAGAGACGACAGGCACTTGTTCCTGCCCCGTCCTCATTTGAAGCCCAGGTTCGGGGGTGGTGGCTTTGGGGGCGGTGGAGGTTTGGGTGGCGGCGGGGGGCTGGGTGGTGGTGCAGGCGGAGGATATGGAGGTGGCGGTGGGCTAGGTGGTGATGCAGGAGGAGGATTGGGGGGTGGTGCAGGAGGAGGCTACGGAGGTGGTGGTGGGCTGGGTGGCGGGGCAGGAGGAGGATTGGGAGGTGGTTACGGAGGTGGCGGTGGCCTTGGTGGCGGTGCAGGAGGAGGATTGGGAGGTGGCGGTGGCCTCGGTGGTGGTGGTGGTGCAGGAGGAGGGCTGGGAGGTGGACATGGTGGTGGTCTAGGGGGTGGTATAGGAAGTGGTGGTGGTCTTGGCGGCGGACATGGTGGTGGTCTAGGTGGCGGACACGGTGGTGGTCTTGGAGGTGGCGGCGGCCTTGGTGGAGGGCATGGAGGTGGTCTAGGTGGCGGACACGGTGGCGGCCTCGGCGGAGGACATGGTGGTGGTCTAGGTGGTGGAGGCGGCCTTGGTGGGGGTCACGGTGGTGGAGGTGGCCTTGGTGGGGGTCACGGTGGTGGAGGTGGCCTAGGTGGTGGCGGTGGCTTAGGTGGAGGACACGGTGGGGGTCTAGGAGGTGGACACGGTGGTGGTCTAGGTGGCGGACACGGTGGCGGTCTAGGAGGTGGAGGTGGTCTTGGTGGCGGACACGGAGGAGGTTTAGGAGGTGGAGGCGGTCTTGGTGGCGGACACGGCGGAGGTCTCGGAGGTGGAGGCGGTCTTGGTGGCGGACACGGCGGAGGTTTAGGAGGTGGAGGCGGTCTTGGTGGCGGACACGGCGGAGGTCTCGGAGGTGGAGGCGGTCTTGGTGGCGGACACGGTGGAGGCTTGGGAGGTGGAAGCGGATTAGGTGGGAGTGGAGGGCTTGGTGGTGGAGGTGGAGCAGGAGGCGGGTATGGAGGTGGTGCCGGAGGTGGCGGAGGGCTTGGAGGTGGGGCCGGCGGCGGCGGTGGCTTCGGTGGAGGTGGTGGTGTTGGTGGTGGGAGCGGAGGGGGTTTTGGAGCCGGTGGAGGGTTCGGGAAAGGCGGTGGGGTCGGAGGTGGAATTGGTGGCGGAGGAGGCGGAGGGGGAGGTTTTGGCGGAGGTGGCGGCGGGGGGTTTGGTGGTGGAGGAGGATACGGAGGTGGGGACGACGGTGGTGGAGGTGGCAACTAGTTGGAACTACGCTCTGTCTTGTGTAGTAACACCTACAATTCCATGTCATTTTCGTTAACTATATTAATTGTGTGTGTCTTGTGTAGCAACACCTACAATTCCATGTCATTTGCGTTAACTATATTAATTGTGCTTAGTACAGCGTAAATTGCTGTCGTGCCTTTTTTTTAATTTCGTGCTTGGATTTTATTAACTCTTTATTTTGCTTTATCTAGTAAATTATTCGATCTTGACAAATCGCAAACTAATAATTAATGTTGCACTCGGTAGTTATTATTTTTAAAATACTTAACATTTAATATTACTTAAAATATTTCAAATCATAAATTTTTCGAA